>CM076581.1:364695590-365417325 GCA_034641835.2 Pinus albicaulis
ATTGTAGCCTTTCTGAATGAGTTGTCGAATGCTCAAAAGGTTACACTTCATACCAGGCACATAGTAAACATCTGATATGGTTTTTCTCTCTCCTTTCTTTGTTAAAACACTCACGTCGCCTTTTCCCATGACATAGAATTTACTATCTGTCCCCAATGTTACTTGAGACTTCACATTTTCAACTTTTTCCATGTGCTTGATTTTTTCCACCTTGTTGGTTGTTGCCTTGGCTTTGATTTTGACTTTCATTGTTGCCCCTTCCACTTGTACTTGGAGGTTTGTTTCTTCTTCTTCAGTTCTGGCTTTTGCCTTTACCTTTTCCTCTGTAGTTTGATCTGCTTTGACCTCTTCCTCTTCCGAAGGATATTTGGGTCTTGAAGGTATGCTCCAAAGATGAGTTTGTTGTTCTGCCCAATCTTTGTTCATGTTTCATAAATAATGCATGAAGCTCATCAACAGTAAACTTTGAGAGATCCTTTGTCTCTTCAATGGTTGTTACTATCACATCAAATATTGAGGGTAAGCTCCTAAATACTTTCTCCACTATTCTTCTCTCTTCTACTGTCTCTCCATGAGATCTCATTTGGGTAACCAACCCAATTAACAATGTGAAGAATGAGTCTATTGTATCAGACTCTTTCATGCAAATGACTTCAAAATATCTTCTCATTAATTGAAGCTTTGCTATCCTCACCTTCTCTAATACTTGATAGGTTGTCTAGAGGGTATCCCATGTATCCTTGGACTTATTTGCTATTGCAATTCTTGGAAATATGCTTTCATGCACTGCTTGATAGAGATAGAAGAGGGATTTTGAGTCATTCTTTCTATTACTCTTCAACAAATCCTTCTTTGCCTATGTCAAAGCATTAAACTCTTTTTCATTTGTTGGTTCTTCAAATCCATCTTCAACTAGCTCCCATAAATCTTGAGATGCAAACAAGGGTTTCATTGTGATTGCCCAATAGTCATAGTTCTTCCCATTGAACTGTGGGAGATGAGTATTTACCATACTCGTGCTTGTGCTGGCTCCTACCACTGCTAGCCTTACAAAACTATGTTAAAACTTGAATGTGTTTCTTAAAAAAAAATTCTCACTCTTGAGAGATAAACTTTGTTTTGATAAATACCTGACTTTGCTAAACCTTCACATTACTGGAGAAAACTTCAACAAACTTCTTCTTCCTTCACCTTCTTCAGCAACTGCTGAGAGCTTGGATTAGCTCTAATACCATGTTGGAATTTCTGATAATTCCTGAACAATACAGAGAGGAAACAAAAATTCATCTTCTAACACAGAGAGAACAATCAAAACAAATACTTTGCAAAATCACACACAGTGGGAAGCAAATTCACTGTTTATCATTCAAAAATTCCCTGTTGTTACAAATCATCAGAGCTGTTGTTCTGGATTTACAAAAAAAAAAGTCTTCACTGTGTTGTTACACACACACACATAGTGCTCCTTGCTGTTACACACACATCACTCCTTTTTTGTTACACACACAACACTCCTTTGTTGTTTTTTTCATTTGTTGTGACACACACAACTTCGCTTCGTTGTTATACACACATCTTCACTTGCTGTTACAGACACAACTTCATTTTTATTACACACACATCATACATTTTTTGTTACACACACAATGTTCATCTGCTGTTACAGACACATCATTCACTTGTTGTTACACACAATCTTCTGTTGTTGCTACACACACAACGCTTGCTGCTACACACATAGTGTTCCCTTTTCTCTCTACAACATACATAGTCTTCTTTGTTTTTGCATCACACTGAACTACATAAAATTTCTGTTTATATGTATATAAAGTAAAATCTAAGTTTAAAAAAAACATTATTAAATAAAACTATCTGACATAAAGTATCAAAACCAAAATTCAAACTTTATCATGACTTTTGAATGCAATTAGGTGAATGGTGTTAAGGTGGGAGGTAACGTGGTCCAGACCACGATTTGGTGGATCATAAGAGGGCTACTGCCAGGTTGCTTATGTAGGGACTCAACCCCAGAAATTTAATGCACGATTGAATGCACACCAAAACAAGAAATTGTTGCTCCTTCCATCCTTCAGTTTCACATCAAAATTAAAACTTGTTGTCCTGCTGCTACAGGTGTGCAGTTGGAATTAATTTCCAACAAAATAGTTTTAATAAGAATTTCAAAGCAAGAAGTTCAACATAATAATTACTAGAGTCCCCTTTTAGGTGTGCCTTCAATTTATAAAAAGGAGCATTATACAAAAAAATGATTCCCTTTTTCTCCACTAATGTGATGGTTATTTTGATAAGTCCTATTCAAATAACCTCCTAGCATTTTTAACAAACCATATGCCCCAGACTATTATAATAGGGAGAGCTTTGTATTTTTTTATTTTTTTACTTTCTCTACAAATATTTGAAACCTTTTGCTAATCACTTTCCTCTCAACTTTAAACAGTAATGTTACTAATTTCATGCTAAACTTGTCAAGTATAAGAATAAGAGATAAACAAATGACTTATTGTTTCCTCCCTCTCCTTAAGAAAGAGGCATCTACTAGGCTCTTGCATATTTCCCTAATGCAAAATCTCCCTAATAAGGGACTTATTCATTATGGCTAACCATATAAATATTCCATATTTGAATCCAGACCTGATCTTGTATAGTTTTTTCCACCACCATTGGATTTTTTCAAGATATAGGTGCTTCCACCACCATTTTATTTTTTTCAAGATATAGTTGTTTCCACCATTGTTGGATTTTTTCAAGATATATGTGTTTCCACCACCATTGGATTTTTTCAAGATATAGTTGTTTCCACCACCATTGGATTTTTTCAAGATTCTTAGGGGTAAAAATAGTTATAAAATAGTAACCTTCCATAATAATGATAGGGAAGTCATCCCATTCCAAATCATATTCCGGTTAGGCAGACAAGAATAAGTACTTGTCAAATATTAAATGTTTTCACTATCACGAGCTTAGACAATATGACACGCAGTGTCCACACAAGAAGGCCGGCAAGCCGTTAAGAGGAGTGCCAGGTGAAGCTCTTGCTTCACAATTTGAGTTGGATTTCATTCTCATCACATGAATGGTGTCATGGGTGATGTTTTCTGTGTGGTGCCTGGATAGTGGAGCCTCATTCCATATGGTTGGCAACAAAGAGTTCTTGAGAAACTTGGAGGAGAAGGACCTCCAGATGCACATCGAGATGGGAGATGATGGGAGGTATAATGCAATTGACATCTATATTGTTACCTTTTAGATGGAATCTAGTTCTCCTCTCACATTAAAAGATGCCATGTATGTTCTTGGTTTGAAGAAGAACTTAGTTTCAGTTGCTATGTTGTAATACTGTGGCTACGATGTGATATTTAGTAAAGGAAATGTGTTCCTTCATCACATAGCCATGGGAAGGGTGAAGAAGATTGGGGTTTGGGTAAATAAACTCTACAAATTGGATGTAAAAGATTGTGATGCCTTGAGCATGAAAGCAGAGAAGGTGGAGAACCGAGACATCAGTGAGTTATGGCATAAAATATTGGTTCATTTACACCATAGAGCTTTGACGATCATGCAACAGATTTTTATAGGACTTCCCAAGGGTGAACTTGAGTAGTGTGATACATGAAAAGGGTTTACATTGGAGAAGTACTAAAAGGCCACATTTTATGATAAGGACGGTCAAGTGAAAGTGATCCTTCAAAGAGTTCACTTGGATGTGTGTGGACTATTCTTGAAAGTATCCAAGGCCAAGCACAGGCATTATGTGATTTTCGTAGATGATTTTTAACACAATTGTTGGATATTCTTCATGCAAAATAAATACTAGATGTTCTCAAAATTTTGTGAGTTCAAAGAACTTGTTGAAAAATACACAAGTAGCAAGGTGAAGGCTCTCAGGAGGGACAACGGTGGAGAATATGTTTCGAATGAATTCAAGAGATTTTGTGCATCAGAAGGCATCTGATGAGAATTGATAGCACCTCATAACCCACAATAGAATGTGGTTTCCAAAAGAAATAACATAAGCATTGTGGTAGATGCACGGGCGATGTTACATGATCAGGCCCTATCATTGCACTTGTGGGAGGAAGCATGCAACGTAGTTGCATATGTGCTGAAGAAAAGTCCTTATGAGATCCTCAGGATGACTACACTAGAAGAAGCCTTTTTCTCGTAAGAAGCAAGATGTAGCACACTTTAGAATTTCTGGTTCATTAGTTTACTGTCATGTTTCCAAGGACGCACAGAAAAATCTAGAACCAACAACTAAGTTGACCATATTTTTGGAGTATACTGATACACCTCACAAATATTGGGTGTACCAAACATCTCATAGGATGACAGTGGTTCATAAAGATGTGAATTTCGATGAAGGAAAGGCCATGCAAATTTCCCTTAAGAGGGAGCTTCAAATTCATGTAGATGAGGAGCTCTTAGCTCCAAAAGAATATCCTCAAGATGTGGAGCATTCAAAAGAAGAGGAGCACATAGTGGAAGAACCCACTCATGCAGAGACATCCAGAGATGGAAGGAAGTGCTCCAAAGTGGTTGACAGGGCTATGCATGATGCTAGAGATAATGTGGGAGCACCCACATCACAACGCGGGTAGAGAAGGTCCCCATATTGGTACACTAGCTACATGGCTCTATTGAGCGAAAGAGTAGAAAATGAGCCATCCTAATTTGAGGAAGAAGTGCAACAACCAGTATGGGTTGATACCATAGTAGAGGAGTATGACTCCATTATCATAAAAAATGCATGGGAAGTTGTCCCAAGACCAAAGGACAAGTCAGTAGTAGGATCCAAGTGGATCTACAAGATGAAGCAAGCAGCACACGGGAGCGTGGAGAAACACAAGGCCAAATTTGTGGCCAATGGATTCTCTCAGGTAGAGGGGATAGATTACGGGGAGACCTTTGATCCAATAGAAAGGTAATATTCAGTCAGATCTGTACTTACACTTTCAGTGTAGATGGGATGGAAAATACATAATATGGATGTAAGGACAACTTTCCCCAATGGAGTGATTGAGGAAGAGGTGTATATAGAGTAGCTAGAAGGATTTGATACCTTCGACAGAGAGTTGGATGTGTGGAGACTAGTCAAGCAAGAATTGTATGGACTGACACAGTTATCTTGTGCTTGGTACACCATGATCAATAGCTATTTTACCGAGTTGGGCTTCACCAGAAGTGAACCAGAAGCAAGCCTTTACCATATTGTGGTTGAAGGTAAATTATTGATTATAATGCTATATTTTAATGATTTAATTATAACGGGTGATCAGAAGTTGAAAAATTATTTCAAAGAGGATCTTGCAAGAGAATTTGAGATGAAAGACACAGGGCCCTTGCATTATTTCCTTGGTTTGGAAATTTGGCAAAGAGATGGGGAACTGTTTGTCTCTCAGGGAATGTATGCCAATGAGATACTGAAGAAGTTTCACATGGAGAGAAGCAAACCCATGGAGACTCCTTTAGCAGGGATTTGGAAGAAGGAAGATGATACTTCAGGTGAAGTGGTAGAAGCTACCATTTACAGGCAGCTTTTCAGTTCACTTATGTACTTGGTGAGCACAAGACCAAACATGTGTTATGTGGTTAACGAGCTTAATCAAGAAATGGTTAAGCCAACCAAGTTCTATTGGAATACAAACAAACGTGTTTTGAGATACCCAAGAGGCACCACTCACTTTGGCATGTGGTACATATAAACAGAGGGAGTGAAGCTTCAAGGCTTCAAAAATGTAGATTGGACAAGGAGTCCATCCGATAGGAAGGGCACATCAGGGGGCATCTTTAGTATTGGTTCAGCATTAGTTTCCTGGTACAATAGGAAGCGGAGATCAATTGCACTCAATTCAGCAAGAGCATAGTACATGGATGCTAGTCAAGCAGCTTGTGGGGCTATCTAGATAAAGAAGATCCCTATTGGGTTTTTTGGTCAACATATGGATCCTAGGTGATTTAATGTGATAACCAGAGTTGTATCAAACTCTCGATTAATCCAATTTTTCATGATAGGTCCAAACATATCGACATCTAGTATCACCATCTCATATAATGTGTGTAGAGGAAGATTATGTTGTTAGAGTACATTCCTACAGAGGAGCGAGAAGCATAAATCTTGATGAAGGCACTGTCAAGAGGAAAATTCAAGTTCCATAGAGGCAGAATTAGGGTATCAAATAATCCCTTTCTTGTTGAGAGGGAGTGTTGAAAATGGAAACAAGAAAAGATTCTAATTTAATTTTCCCTTGATTAAATTAGAATAAAATAGTAATTTCAAATCACATGACAATTTTTACGAGTTAACTAAGTTAGGATGACTTGATTCAATTAATTCGATTTGAGGGTCAAACTAGAGGCATGTGGGGCATATCCTACATTATAGGAGCCCTAGTTGAGATTATTTTGAGTTGTAATTAATTAACTCAATTTAACTGAGTTAAAATCAATTTAATTGGTTATGATTGATGGAGGAACTAGTCAGAGGTAAAAGTGTGGAGCTTGAACTTGAAACACATGCAATGATCAATTAGATAAAATTCATTCATAAATAACTCATGCATGTCAGTTCTGAGAAAGACCTAATTGAGATTGGAGTTCAAGGGCAGTGTAATATCAGTTGTATAATCATCCAAATTCTATAGGTGGTGCATGTAGTCATAGGAAGGAACCTAATGGATTTCACAGTATGGATTGGGAATTTTCCTGTTTAATAGGTCCTAATTACCCAATGAAACAACACAAGGAAATATGGATCCTGGAGGGTAGAGAAATGAATAAGTATTGAACCAGTCTTGTCTAGAATTAGTGAGATAGATAGAGATAACGTAGAGGTTTCTTGGCTTGGAGAAAAGCTTAGTAATATTCTCATATTTTATGACTTATGAAATATACATATAGCAAGGTTTTTAGCTGAGCCTTTCCCCAAGAAATCTTTGTGTTGTGCGTTTGAAATTCTTCCTCTTTCATGTTTTATGATTTCAAGATCTAAATTGGTTTCAAATTTGGTAGAGTAGATTCAAGTATAATGTTTTATCATATTACAATTATCAGTTGAATCTAAGTGGATTTTCTACAAATAGGATTGGGAGAGTGGAGGATCATTTGGTGAAAATTATTTCACCTTGTGGAGGGTCTTTAGTAAAGTCCATTAGCTTCTCTTATGAACCCATCTTAGCATTGTTAATGATGATTTAGAACTCTAGACACTAATCCCACATAAACCCCAATCAATAGACCCTATAACATAAAATTCTCTTGATTGAAAACATAATAAACTCAATCATCTACACACATGTGTACATTTATAAATTAATTAATTTAATTTAAATTTTTTATTATTACTTTAGTTTTATTTTTTCCATTTTTTAATTATTATCCATGCAACAAACTAACCATATTATTGAAATTAAAGTAATAATTAAAACTACATATTTTGAATATGTATATCCATTTTAAAGAATAAGGAATAATCAATATTCCTTCTAAATTAATAATATAATTCCTCAAAAATAATCGTGGAGTATTGAACAAATTAATGACTACAGATTTTTAATAACATGACAAAGCATTTCAATTATTACATCACATGAATTTAAAGATTTATATTGCAAAGAGGATTTATAAAATGGATTGCATAAAGAATATTCTAAGATATTTTGTGGAGATAAAATTTATATTATTCATATAATTATTGATAATTAAATTAAAATGTTAAAATTTTATTACAAAATAGACATGATTAACATACAAATTGTATGCTAATTAATCTAATCATATATATAATTACATGTTAATAAAAATATTAGGATGGTTCGTGCAAATTTTATTCAGTTAGTGGTTTTTTTGGCTCAGGGTTTATGAGAACCCATAGTTTTTCACATGGTATTTGTGTAGAATATAGCTTATTTAAAGACTTAAATACTCCAAATAATTTTTTTCTAGTGACCAGTGAGATCCCAACAATGATGTCCTTAAACACTATCGCTTCACTTTAGACACAATCACCATGAAAAAATTACTTTGAGTTTTTCCTCCTTTAAATAGACTACATTAGAGATTAATACCATGGGTCATTTCTCTGTAAACACCCATCGCAAAAACAAATTTACTTGGAGTCTATCTTCTTTTAAAATAGCTACATTAGATATTAATACCAAGGGAAAAACCATGGATTCCCATAAACATGTAGTTTGAAAACCTCTTGTAACTTGATTGAGTCAAGTTTACCAGAACCACCTTAACAAAAAAATATGTTATTAAAAAACTTATAAAATATATGAAAATACAATATAATATTGTATTTTAAATTTTTACATCAAAATATTATCTTCTTTTAATATTATTTATTTTTATATTTTATTTATAAATATAATAATATGTTAATAGACATACTTTTTAATATATTTATACCCCTATACATTTCAATTTTGCATTATTATATAAACAAATAAATTTCATTATTTTTAATAATAATAAAAAAAATCAAACACAATTCATGGCTTGTATATGTACTTTTTATATACATATCCTCATCTATCACTTGAAATAACGAAAATTTTAAAATATAAAGAGATTTATTGATACTTCATTAACCTTTTGTACTTTAATTCTTATAGGCCTTCTTCCATGCACCTCACCTCATATTATAGTTCAAGAACATGTATAACTCAAGTTATAAAATGTGCATCAAATTATTATTATTATTATTATCCAATTTTAAGATCCTAATCAAGTGAGACACTAAATTGGTGTATGAGACTCCTTTGTTTGTCGGACAAGGGAACCACCTCATTACAATGATGGTGTATGAGACCCCTTTGCTTGTGGGAAAAGGGACCCACCTCCCTACAACAATTGCTAAGTCTATGAAGGCATACATACTCTACCCACTAAGTCTACAAATGCAAACCTACTCTATCCCCTCTAGTTTTGAACCTGTTACCTCTTAAGAGGAAACACAACTTATATGTAACAGGCACAAGCATAAAAAATAAAAAAAATTACTTTGTTTCCCATATGCCGATTAAGATTATTAAATCTCAACATTAATATTTACCATGTTTTCTACATGACATTGGTTTTCTCGAACTTTATGACTAATATATAAGCCACATATCAAATAAAATATACTTTCGTATAACCTGACACCACTTCAATCATGAAGAAATCCTATATCATATAAATTATACAATTCGGGTTATTATATGTTTGAGTTATAATTTTCTTTTTACCCACACAAAACCTTAGATCTGTATAATATTATTTGATTTCATTCATTACAATCACGACTTAACTGGCACGTCATAGCTCATTAGTGCTATCAGTACTAGCCATTAATAACTCTGGACAGATCTAAGGATTGTCATGATTCTTGATATTTCCTCGTGGAATGCATGAGATCGCCACTGCTACCTGAAGGAGAATTGACGGTCAAAACTTAGGCAAGAAAGGCACTTAGATATCCCCGCCAACCCTAGGAATTCTGAGGGGTTCAAGATTATTTTGGGGGTTAATCTCTTTCGCTCCTGTAACTTGCTATTTTAGCTATGTCTAGCTCCCAGTCTTTGGCTCTACCTCATCTATTGTTTTCTTCCAAAGATATTGAAGTTACGCAGGTATAAGCCGCCCTTTGGCCGCAACAAAGGTTTACTAGGGTTTGACATTACAAACACTGTGGGACATAGAACATAGTTAAGTCCTTCATCGTTGTAGTTTTGCAGCCCACTTCGGCATTTCCAAGCTTCTCTCTACAAAATTTCAGGTAAAGAGATTCCTCTGGCCTCTAAACCAAATTTGACGATTTTCCCTTACACATATTTTCTTAGGTTTTAACTTCAATATTTAAACCTATTTATAGGTTTATGAATGGCATTTACTGTCAGAGTTTCAACTCAATACATAGGTACAAATAGACCAATTTCTTTTGTATTATTGGCACATTCCTTATTTTTTTTGCGTATTGGGTTATGGAAAATGATTCTGGAATCTAAAAAAATTAAGTCCTTATAGACTCTTAACCTTTGGATTGGTTCTATTTTAGGTTGGTCCTCTTTCCATCGACTGCTTCCTCACCTTGTGTTTTCTGTTTGGAGTTCCACATGCGTCGATACTTGCTAATTTTGTGCATGCTTCCACAGGTACTCATAAAAACTATGCTATCTACTTTCAAGCATCTCAAGAACTCTGGCACTGATTAGCTATACTCGAATCCCCAAAAATTTTGGGCTTTGTTTGATGTTGAACCTGCTAGAGAAGCTTTTTCCATGATAAAATTTTACTTTTAGTTGATTCTTGTAGTTTCTTATGGGGAGGCCGAAGCCTTTAGGAGTTCAGCTCTTCTCCCTTGTTACTATTAATTTTCAAGTATGATTTTCTTAAGGGGGAAAAGTATTCTATCTTTATTTACTTTTATTTCAGCATGCATACTACAGAGATGCATGGGTTCAATTTCAGAATTTCTTTCTTTCCTCAGGGTAGGAATGTAGTGCAATTGTCGTGTAATTTTCATGTATTTCTCTGAAGTTTATGCTCATCTTGAGAGAATGCGTTTTTATTTTCATATGGACCACAAAAACATCTCTCCATATTAATATACAGGGGTTTTGATTTTCGAAGATGCATATGCTCATTTTGTTCTATATTTACTCCCTATTTTTTCCATTATTAATGATACGATATTTATTGAACCTAGAAGGAAGTATTCTCTTAGGTTTTATTATAATATACTGATTTTTCCTTATGTCTTTATATTTATAAGATTGCATGCCATTTAAGTTTTTCTTTTACTTCATCGCATACTTTCTTTTCAGGTAATAACCGGTGTCTAGACCACCTTCGTAATGTGTCCGTGTATAGAAGCTACAGGGAAGCGACAGGTCTTGGGTTAGGATTCCATCCATACCCTTGACTGAAAACTTCCTTATATTAGTAAAGATAAAAAGAATTAATGTATTTTCTATTCTCGGTACAAATACATATGGGCATATTTCTTCTTTTGGTTTACTATTTTTATTTTCATAAAAATTCTTCTACGTATAAATTTCCTTGTGGTTTCACCTCGCGTATCTCTACACTTATTCGGTATTCTACGAATGAATTTTGTTTACTACAAGGTGTAGTTTCGTTTTTGTTAAATAATCTCACTGAATCTTTTTTTTTTTACATCTTCTTATGTAAACTATTACTACTGTATTTTCCTATTTTCTTACAAGAAAATATCACAATGTCATTTCACATACACCTTATAGAATTCCATATAAACAAATCTTAAAAAACAACATAATAGGAATTCATTAACTCAGAAATTGAACTGTCTACCAAAATCTAAAATCATACTATAATAGCAATCCTATCTGTTGAACACCACAATTTACTGTACTTATGTAATTCATAAATATTCAATACTTAATTATTTCTGAGCATACACAGCTACTTATCTGAATTTTTAAGCTACAGCTGTGGTCCTCCCAACCTTCAAGAGAGGAAATCATGTCCTCATCTTGCCCTCGAGCTCCAATCCTAGATGGTACGGGTTAACAGTAGATTTATTTTCTGTTGTGACCTCAAGACGCCCAGTCCAATCAGTACTAGAAAATGTTTACAGGATTTATGAGTGTTATCCATTGGTCTCTACCAGCTATGGAAATTCCACACTCTTTCTTCAACCTAGAATAAAACCCCTACTCCTCACTGGGATCAGTCTCTTATCCCCAGAGGAGAAGGTAGCTATTTCCAACTTTCCCCAACCACTTCCAGTTCTTGGAAAACATTTTGCCATCAGCTTTTACTTTTCTTAAGTTAATTATCTTAACTAATTTATTTATTCATAACTTATTACCAAAGAAAAACAAATAACATTAATTCCAGTCTTCTTCCTGAAACCATAAATAAAAATTGTCTTTTAACTAGTTAGCAACTGGTTATCTTTAATGCAGCTATCACAACTTCCCCCCTGGAAGTAACACCATCCTCGGTGTTTTTACTCTAACTCTATAAAAAAATTTGGGTAAACTTCTCACATAAATGTTTCGTCCTCCCAAGTAGCCTCATGTGGGCCGAAGTGCTTTCATTTCACTTTAACTTGGGTGATGGCTCTCTTTCGGAGCATGATTTACCATCGGTCAAGTATGTGTTGCGGCTCGAACAGGAAGTCACCGTCGGGTTCTACCTGCAAAAAACAAGGTTCCATATCAATTCCTCATAAATAATATATATCTCAAGTTAGGATTTTTATTTTTATCCTACCTATATATTTTGCCAATGTATTATGTGCTTTGAATCATGCACATAATGCTTCAACAGGGAGACATGAAACACATTGTGTACTCGAATGTGACTGGGTAAGGCTAGCCGATAAGCTAAAGGTCATACCCTTTCCAAAATTTGGAAAGGTCCAGAAAACCTGGGAGCCAATTCGGCACAAGAGGTTTACTGCAAGGTACTCCTCTTCAGTTTAATCCTCACGTACATGTGGTCTCCCACTTCGAATTCGACCTTATTTTATTTTCATATATCTTCTGCCGATCTTGTGCAACCTTTATATTCGATCTTATTTTCTTTACTTATAACTCCATTTGAACAAGCATCTCGGGTCCCAACATTAATTTTGTCTCGGGGCTGCTCTAGTTTATGGGTGTGCGACATTGGCTCCCATACAAGGCCTCGAAAGGACTCATCTTCAGGGACTCCTGATAACCATTGTTGTAAGAAAATTCAACAAGGTGCAGATAGTCTTCCCATTTAGTTGGCTGCTGCATCACATACATGCACAACATGTCTTTTGATACTTGGTTTACTCGCTCTGTTTGACCATCAGTCTAGGGATGATAAGTTGTGCTAAAGTTTATCTAAGTTCACAGTCCCGTAAACAGGGTCCTCGAGAATGCAGAAGTAAACTTAACATCTCGGTCTGAGATAACTATCTTTGGTATTCCATGTAATCTGAAAAATTTCCTTCATGAATATGTCAGCTATCTATACTATCTTGTAAGTAGACTACACAGGTATTAAATGTGTAGATTTACTCAAACTATCCACTACTACCATGATTGAGTTGTTTTGCCTTTTTGTTCATGGTAAGCCTTTAATGAAGTCCAGGGATATGACCTCCCACTTCCATTCAGGTATAGGTATGGGCTTTAGAAATCATGCAGGATGTTGATGGTCCACCTTCACCTGCTGACACTCCAAACACTTACTTAGATATTCAAAAAAAAATTTATGCATACCAAGCCAGAAAAATACCTTCCTACTTGAAGTCAACATTTTCTGGTATCCTGGGTGACCTGCATAATTGTTGTGATGGTACTCATTCATTATTAGCTCTTTCAGATTCATACGGTTAGGCACATACACCTTACCTTGGAAATTAAGCATTTGATCTTCATTTATTCCATACTCAGACGTACTTCCTTGCTTTCTGATTTCTTCCATCTATTGCCATAAAAATTGGTATTCTGGATCTTTCTGTGCTTCTTCCCTCACTTGTTCCAAAAATTTATTTTCTAGCTGATTATAATACAACTCATATATACTATGTAGTTTTCTTCTTAAAGCATCATCTACCCAGTTTTATCTTCCCTTCACATGTTGAATATCCATATCAAACTCACTTAGGAAGGCATTCCATCTTGCATGTCTTGAGTTTAATTCTTTTTTCTTGAAGTAACTAGTCAAGTTGCTATGATCTGTCTTTAACAAAAAAAATTTCCCCAGCAAGTAGTGCCTCCATACCCGGAGTGCATGTACTACTTCTATTAATTCCAGATCACATGTTGAATATCTTTGTTCATGATCTTTTTACTTTCTTGATTCAAATGCCACCACTTTGCCTTCTTGAGATAGAACTGTCCCAACACCTTATTTACTTGTGTCTGTACACACTTCAAATTATTTGTTGGGATCAGCTACCCTTAACACAGGTGCAGTGGTCAAAAGTTGTTTCAGCTTTTCAAAACTGTTATGACATTCAATAGTCCACTTGAAAACTTTTCCTTTCCTCTGCAAAGAAGTAATAGGAAAAGAAATTCTGGAAAATCCTTTAATAAATCTTCGATAGTACCCAAATAATCTCATAAAATATCTAATGTCTGCCACGTTTTGGGTTACTCACCATTCTATGATTTTTTTGATCTTCTCTAGATCAACAGAAATTCCCTCTGCTAAAATAACATGGCCTAAATATTGGATTTCTATTTTGAAGAAATCAAATTTGCTGAACTTAGCGTACAACTCGTGTTTTCTTAGCATTTCAAGTACAATCCTCAAATTATCCGTATGCTCTTCCTGGGTTTTAGAATAGATCAAAATATCATCTATAAATATAAGTACAAAATTATCCAGGTAAGGATGGAAGATTCCATGCATTAACCTCATAAAGGTTTTTGGTGTGTTTGTTAACCCAAAGGGTAACACCACAAATTCATAGTGTCCATACCTGCTACGGAATGTTGTCTTGCAAATGTCTTCATCTTTTATTCGAATCTGGTGATATCCAGATCTTAAATTTATCTTAGAAAACACCGTGGCCCCCTTCACTTGATCAAACAGAACATCAATCCTTGGTAAAGGGTATTTGTTCTTGACTGTCAACTTGTTGAGCTACCTATAATCCATACACATTTTCATGGTCCCGTCCTTCTTCACAAATAGTACTGGTGCTCCCCAAGAGGACACGCTTGGACAAATGTAGCCCTTATCCAACAGTTCTTGTAACTGCATTTTCAGCTCAGTTAGTTTTGGCACACTCATTCTATAAGGAGCCCTTGACACAGGAGAAGTTCTTGGCATTAACTCTATGGTGAAGTCAATGTCTCTCATTGGTGGTAATCCAGGAATATTTTCTGGAAAGACATCTAAGAATTCTTGCACCATAGGTATATTTTCGATCATAGGTGATTTTTCCTTGGAATCTGCATATCCTCTAGCATAAATCTAGCATCCCTTCCTTATACATTTATTCATTTGGGACGCTATAATTAGTCGTAGTTTTAATGGACTCTTAACTCCCTGAATCTCTTTGCGTGTTCCATCTTGCATTCTATAATAAATAACTTTTTCCTTGCAGTCTACTAAGGTCCAATGTTTTTCTAGCCAATCCATGCCCAAAAAAACATCATAGGACCCTAATGGTAGAATGTTCAGATCTACTTGTAACTGTTGTCCTGAAATTTCCAAAGTATAGTTTGGAATTTTGGTAATTACCTTTCGTTTTGCTCCAATGGCTAGCTATATCAGCCATGAAATTTTAAATTTATGTTCTTTCAATTTGCATAGTTCCACTATTTTGGGACTAACATAGCTCAAACTTGCACTTGGGTCTACCAAAATAGAAACAGATTGAGTTAGTATTTTACCTTCTAGCTCAATCATTTTTGGTTGATAGTCTGCATGTCGATCCTCCAACGCCACATTGATACGAGGAATGTTTCGTGCCACATCGCCTACTCTAGAAGCTTCCTGCAAGCTTGCAACTGTGTCATTTCTTGCCTGCTGGGGATAGTTTTTGGAGTAGTGTGCTTCACCACACCCCCAACATTATAACGGTGGCTTGGTCACCCGCCCTTGCTTAGGATTGCTGGATGCTTCTGTATGTTTTTCTTCTGCTATCCATCTGGTTCTCTGGTTATTTTTTCCAAACTGTTTGCTGATAGAATTACGCGCAAAATGTAGGTTTTAACCCTGTACAGAAATTAGCTGCAAATGAATATTAAAAGTAGAAAATACACAATAGTGAGAAAATAAAACATAAACAGATAAACACAGAGATTTTCCCCTGGATCCCAAATTGGGACGACCAGCTTGATTTTTCATTATATTCCTTTTAGTGTTACAACACATATATATACATGTCAAAGCATACACAAACCCCAATCCGTTAACCCTGGCTTAGAGCATAACTGTAGTTTCCTTGACCAGATCAACAAAATACCAGGGGTTGAAAACCATCGAACCCCAAAACCATGTGCAAACCCATGCACAAAACCATGGGTGGATCCGCCCATCGGAAAATAAGGACCAAAATTTTTTTCCGGGGCGCTACCGTAGACCCCGAAAGGGGGGGCTACCGCCCCCCCTGTGACCCCCCTGCGCGTGATTAGTCGTGGAAATAATATAGCACATACCCAACATTATCCCACTTGTTGTTTTCTTTCCACAGGGGGCCACAAGAGAGCTTAGTCATTAGCCTAGTTCTGCAACACCAATTGTTTATCTACACCAAGAGAACTTCTGAGTGCTTACAGACTTCATCAATGCATCTACAACATTCTTCAAAGTGTCCACCTTTACCAACAACACCCTTTTAGCCTTAACCATATCTCTCAAAAAGTGATATTGAGCATCAATGTGCTTTGTCTTTGAATGATAAGCAGGGTTCTTACCCAAGAAAATTTCACTTTGGCCATCATAATCTATCCTTATAGCTTGTTGCACCAACCCCATACTTGAACACAATCTCTGCAACAAAACTTCTTCCTTGCTTGCATGAGTGGCTGCTATGTATTCAACCTCTGTAGTTGAAAGAGCCACTAGAGACTGTCTTTTACTCATCCAACTGACTGCACCTCCAAATAGGCTAAACACATACCCATTTGTAGATCTTATTTTGTCCAGATCTTCAGCCCAGTCTTTGTCAACAAAACCACGAATGTCTAACACTCTTTCCAATCTTGGTCTTCCCTGGTAGCACAAGCCATAATCACCAGTGCCACGTAAATATCTGAAAACCCGCTTCACTGTTGTCCAATTCTCCTTCCCTAGTTTTGACATAAACCTGCTCAATACTTCCACTGTATGTGCAATGTCTGGTCTAGTACAGACCATTACATACATCACGCTACCCACTGCATTTGCATATGGAACACGGGACATATCCTCCTCTTCTTTGTTAAGTCCCTATATTAATAGTGTAGTCCCTTATTATGTTAGTGTAGCCCCACTTATTGTTATTTTTGTACCCTTGTAACCCCCATATTGTTATTATTGTGCCCTTACATTATTATTGTTAGGTCGGCTAGGATTACATTGTGGCCCCACTAGGATTATATTGTGGCCCCATGGACTCCTATATATAGAAGGAGGTTCTATTCATTTGTATCATCCAAGAATTTTTCATTTATGTAATGTATTGGAGGTTTCCCCCTCGAAGTGGCTTATTTCTAAGGTGTTGATATCTCTTTTCTTCTATTTTTGGAGCTGGTTACACAACATTTGGTATCAGAGCTTTGGATTCTAGGGTTTCGCTGCTCCAAATAGGTCATCGTCGCATTTTCGCTATAAATTTTTTTTCTACGAAGTTTCAAAAGCTGAAATTTTTAGGGTGCGAAGCCGAAACCCTGAGGAAGATCGTCTAAAAATTTCAGAGCTTGGTTCGCAATATTTTCGGAGATATGATCTGTGGAAGTTAGGTCTTTTTCTGGCTCCTAAACAGGTCATCGTGGAATTTGCGCTATAATGTTTTTTATACGAAGTCTCAGAAGCTAAAATTCATAGGGTGCGAAGCTGAAATCTTGAGGAACATCGTCAAAAAAATTTAGAGCTTTTTTCGCAACATTTTTGGAGATATGATTTGTGGAAAGTAGTGCTTTTTCAGGCTCCTGAATTTCATCTCAAAGAGATGATCGTGGGAAAATATTCATAACTCTCTCTCTGAGCATCGGATTGGAGTGCTGTAAAAATTGGTCACTAGTACACGGACTGTAGTTTCTCGGATATCAATTTTAGAGCTTAAGGACAAAACATTGACACGTGGTAAGTGATACAAGTTCGTTGTACTGAACCAACCCATAATTAGGTCATTGTAGGAGATTGGACACAAATTTTTCTTGGAGAATCCAAATCAGGTCAGACCTGTGGAATTAGAAAGATAATTCATAGGGCTACGTTGGTACCAAAATTCAGATATTGAAGTGTTTCAATCATAGAGATAATCCAATTTAAATATCGAGCTCCTCAAAAGCAAGAAAAAGGTGGGTATTTTTTTTCCCGAATTGCATAAATCTTGTTTGAAAAATCCGTTTGAAGTGATTCCAAGGGCCTATTGAGCATATATTTCAGTATTAAATTCTGAAATGCCTCCTAAAAACAATTCAACACCCATTAAGCCCTCAGAAATCTATACTATGATGCATGAAGTGGAAGAATTGCAGTATGAGATATCAAAATTACGGTACCAAGTGCAACAAATTTCGATCTTACGAAGAGAAACCGAAGATGACATAGATGGTTTAAAAGAGGAAATGGAGGCTAAGTTGGATGGTTTGAAGGATAAAATAATAGCTAATATGGATGATAAATTAGTGGAAGATGACATCGAGTATCAACAACAAGTTCTCCAACTCTCAAAGGATAACCCAACTTTGGTGCAGAATCTAATGAAACAACAGGAATATCAACATCACATCGAAAGAAGTTATGAATCAGTCATAGAAACAAGAACTCGACAAGTACGATCAATTTCGGAGTATCTCAGCAAGTGGAAGAACTTTCCTGTAAAATATTTCACATGGGAGGATGAGAATTTTATACAGAAGCATCAAGAAATAATCAAGCGTTGAGGACAACACTTGTTTGAAGGAGAGGGGCATGTTAAGTCCCTATGTTAATAGTGTAGTCCCTTATTATGTTAGTGTAGCCCCACTTATTGTTATTGTTGTACCCCTGTAACCTCCATATTGTTATTATTGTGCCCTTACATTATTATTGTTAGTTCGGCTAGGATTACATTGTGGCCCCACTAGGATTATATTGTGGCCCCATGGACTCCTATATATAGAAGGAAGTTCTGTTAATTTGTATCATCCAAGAATTTTTCATTTATGTAATGTATTGGAGGTTTCCCCCTTGAAGTGGCTTATTTCTAAGGCGTTGATATCTCTTTTATTCTATTTTTGGAGCTGGTTACACAACATTATTCTTGTGTCTTGGGACACTGTTCAGCAGACATCTTTGTACCTACAGGAATCAGAACATTCACCAATTTACTATCCTGCATATTGAACCTCTCAATATAGTCTCGACATACTTCCTCTGGTTTAACTAGAGCTTCCTCTTTGCCCGATATCTCTTAATTTCCATGCCCAAAATATAGCTTGCAGCACCAAGATTATTCATGTCAAATTTGGAGAACAGCTGAGTCTTCAAATCTTGGATAATTTCTTTGTCATTTCCAATCAACAAAATATCATCCACATATAAGACCAAATAGATAACACGGTCACCAATTAATTTAAAATAAACACAGTGATCCTCCTTGCTTCTAGTGAAGCCAAGTCCCCGTATATAGGTATCAAATTTCTGATACCACATCCTTGGCGACTGTTTTAACCCATACAGAGACTTCTTTAACATGCATACTAGTTATTTCTTTCTCTTCACCATAAATCCTTAAGTTTGTTTCATGTAGATATCCTCTTCCAGATCCCTGTGAAGAAATGTTGTCTTCACATCCATCTATTCTACCTCAAAATCAAATGTAGCAGCAACATCTAAAAGTAATCTAATAGAAGTAACTTTGGCAACAACAGAAAAAATATCACCAGAATCAATTCCTGGCACCTGGGAATAACCTTTTTCTACCAACTGAGCTTTTTATTTCTCCACCTTGCCTTCTACATTCATCTTCTTCTTAAACACCCATTTTCTCCGAATGGGCTTCCTTCCAGTTGGCAACTCCACCAGATCCCATGCGTCATTTTTATGAAAGGATGCCATTTCATCAACCATGGCCTCCTTCAAGAGTTTTCCATCCTCTGAATCTATTGCCTTCCTAACAGTTCTGGGATCATCATTAGTTATAGTTAAAGCAAAATTTGAATAGAAAGAAGATGGACTATAACTTTCTGGTTGTCTTCTTTCTTGAGCCGATCTTCTCACAGCTAGAGTTTGTGGCTCGTCCTCTTCTGAGTCTTCTTCTGTTGTAGAGTCTGATTCATCCTCCTTTAGCTCAAACTTTATCTTCTCAGGTTCCTTTAGTAGGACTTCATGTTTAACAACATCTTTCACTTCATGGGGTCGCGCAAAATAACAAGTGTTTTTTTCTAATGGATCAGGTGACATGGTAGATGATGAAGGGTCACACATAGTTTAAAAAATGTTGTAATTTTAAGTTGGAAAGAGAGGAATTTTTTAGTAGGACCTCTTTTTGTTTTAGTTGTTGATTTTAGGATCTTGGTTGCAAGGATTTTCACCTCAAATAAAAGGAGATGCCACTTTTTTATTTGAGAAATTTTCTTTTAAGATTTTGGTTATAACAATAATGATTGATAAGTCGATCCTTTTAAAGAAGTTGCATTTTTAGACTTAATAAAATGTCGATACCATTGGTGAGACTTTTCAATTTAGGGATTGATTGTAAGATTTTTGTTGCCAACATTATGAGAGTGTTAACACCATGGTTATAAAAGTGATAATTTTGACCCTCAAAATAATGACATTACTTTTACCACCACTTATTAATTCATGGGTTGGTTTTGATGTATTTAGTGAAAAAATATGAGTTTTTAATGTTATATTTTTTGTTTTGAAGTTATAGTTCTCATCAAATTATTAACTATGTATTTTTTGGGTTAATTCTCTTTTAGATATTTTATAAACCTAGAATATAGGCCAAGTATAAGGTTATCTATACATTATGATATTTATTAAGCTAATTAACTTTTATTTGATAAACAGTTATCTTAGTGGACCATTAATCTATTAAATCAGGGGTCAAGTGTTTTTTCAAATTATCATTCAACGTATATGAAGGTTACAAGTTATCTTCTAGCAATAGTTTCCTAATTTGCAATGTAGAAAAGTGAAGGAAATCATTCAATAGATGATCAAAACTATAGGAAGCTATGTACTCCATTCAATTTACCCAATTATCAATTCAACAACAATAATAAATAATAAAATTTCAAAATTTAACACATTCTAATAGCAAACAATCAACCAAATCAATAAACATTCAAATTAAAAAGAGCTAGACTAACTGCAAGCTAATTAATTAAGAAATTAAATCAACTACAAGTTATCTAAACTAACAAATCAAAACCTACGGTGAGGAATGGGCCTTATATCCATAGAATAAAGTGTTATAGAATTACTTGAAAAGTTATACAATCAACCTACTCAATGCCCATATACTATTAATTAGATCAATATTATTTAACACAATTTGACCATGTAATTATTTTCTTCCCCCTTTTCATGAAGTGGGACGTAGTTTTTATAAATTCTCCTAATTATATGTTCTATGCTAAGAGCAATATTAATAATATTATTGATTCTCAATTTCTTCTATCTAAGAATTGGATAGAGAATAAATTTCTAACATATATCAAAATAGTTAAGAAAATACATTAGTCACAATTTTTTCCATTTCATAAATTACAATTAAATAGATTTATAGTGATCATCCTCATAAAAATTCTAACTTCATTCCACAAAATAACTCAAATTTGTTATGATTATTAGCCATGAGTTCAAGATTATTGTGGTAAATGGAATTTGATGTAAGGAATATAGGTATGTCCATTAGATACATGGGGAAGAAGGAATCACAGTAGTGTCATGACTTCACTAGAGTAGCAACATCATGATAATATTGGAGTAGTAGCACATTAATATACCTGAACTAGAAACATTATTTTGTCATAATATCCTAGACTAACAACTTGTCATACACCATTCTTGTGAGTAAATGAAAAAAGTAATAAAACTCTTGAATACACTAACACAATCCATCAAAATGACATGAAATGTGGAAATAAATATACCTTGTATGAAATAAATCAATAAGGACAATAGTAATCTCAAAATGGATATGAAGGATGGAAAAAAGGAACTAAAAGATGGAAAAAAGGTGTATTAGAAATGAAAATTTCAAAGCCCAACGACATCAACTCTCTCAGTAAGATAATTTGAAATAAATTTTATCTCTAATTGAAAAAGAATAATTTATATATAATTAAGAATTCTAAATTTATATAACACATATAATACTTTCTTTCACTATCAAATAACTATACCATTATTTAAGTTTCAAAATGCATGTTAAAAAATAATGGAACTCATCAAGTTACTCATATCAAGTGTATTTTTTCAATTTTTATTCAAGACATTAATCAACTCAATGCTGGAACTTGTAAGAGTTAAATCATCAACATATAAAATAACAACAATAATTTCATCGTTAACCTTTTTAACGTAGATATTTCAATTTGATCACCATCTTCCAAATACACATTTTAAGAAATGGTTATTAATGTTTTCATTCTAACCTCGTGGACTTAGCTAAGGTCATAAAATGGTTTCCTTAATATGAAAATCAATTTAATATGATTCTCATTCAAAATTATTCCTATTTGATGTTGCATATATATGTTTTCATGAAAAATATCAAGAAAGAAAGCATTTTAATGTCCATTTGGTGGATCTACGACTCAACACTAGATGTTAAAAAAATAATGATTTTGCAAGTATTTATTTTAATAACTATAATTTTTTTTTTTTATATAATTAATGCATACTTTGAAACATTTAATAACTAGAATATACTTGGTCTAACTTCTCCACACTATCATATAAATTAAGTTATATTTTAGAAATGCATTTGAAACCAAAAAAAATCTTACCTCTGGGATGGGCATCGATTCCAAATTTTCATTTTTTATTAAAGAATTATAAGTCTACTTGCATAGAATGTTCTCATTCTTTCTTCCTTTCATCACAAACATAAGAGGTGGCATCATTAGTTGGCATAACCTTATAGATATGTGAATTTTATATAATATATATCAAGAGGATATTATGGGGTATCTAGGGGTACTCAAAGGTGGTTAATAAATATAATGTGGTCATAATCATGGAATAGGTCCATTTAGTTGTTACATAGGAATATGGAATTAAGGATGAAATGAAATGTACTTGGGGAGGATAATATGTGATTATATCCTAAGCCCCTTAATTATATAGATAGGTCTCTATATAATATGAAAGCAATAATTATAAAACCGATTCCTAGAAGGTTCAACTATATAAAATTATTTCACTAGAAATTTCCTATGAGATTAGATATAAAGTGGAAGCAATAATTGTAAGAAGGATTACTACAATATTCAACTTACTAGAAATTTATTTCAATATAAATTTCTTACTAGGTTATTTAGAAACTATATAAAAAAATAGAAGCAATGCAATCATGTCTTTTGAAGCATATTATAGTTGTAGCAAGCATGGGTTGTGAATTGAGTTGTTCCTTAAGGAGGATTTGATGGTGTTACATTACCTTAAGGGTAATTCCTTACATTCTTGTGTCTATTAAGGTGTTAATGCATTTAATATTTTTAAAGTTGAAAGATTTCTTTTTGAAGTTAAGGATTTAATTTTTTATCTTTATATATCAAGGTTCACTACGAGTATGGTATTAGAGTTCCTTTTTGGGCATAATGTGGAATATTTTTTCTCCTTTTTTTTTTAATTTTTCAAGGGGAAAGTAGAATGAAAACATTTAGATGGATTCCTAGAACATTTTGTACCAAAAATGAAGGAACTAGTTTTAGATTTGAGTTCATCTAAAAAATACCCAAGTTAAAAAATATCATCCAAATCAAAGTTGAGGAAATGGAGTTATTACTGATTTAAAATTAGTATTTTTAGGGTCTTTGAACGACAACCACACAGTTTTTGGATCATCTATCCTTTTTCAGAGTTCTTAGAATTCAGTTAGATTAGAGCTAGCAGATATAGAGTGGTCATGAAATTTCATAATTGTGATCATAATATAAAATTAGAGAATTATCATATAATTTATGTGATTTTTCAATTTTCTAACTCAAACCCTAGCCATAATAAATGAAATACATTGAAAAAGTAACCTAAATAATTCCTTACAAAAGAAACTACTTAAAGTACCTATTGACACAGAAAATGAATAGTTTGAAGTGGCATCAAAATAACAACATAAAAAAAATATGAACAATATCCCCAAGAAGGGAATAAAAAGGAAGAACATTTGAAGGAGCTAAATGAATTAAAGAAGTCCCATGTTGAAGAGTCCAAGCAATAGGAAACAATAGATAAGCTTTATGTATATATTCACACACAAAACATGGGTAAACAAATCATTCAGGAAAGGGTGTGAGTGAAAAAAAACTTACTATGGACCAACATGGAACAAAACAAACAATCAATATGGAGGAATATGGTAGATTAAAATCAATACATGGAAATATGAAAGAAACAAAATGACCACATGGAAATAAAGTAATAACTAGAATCAAAATCAAGGTGGCAAGAAACAAATTGGATCTCTTTTTCACTTTTCACCATGATGGATAGATGTTCGAACTTGACACCAATTAGATACATTTATTAGTGGATCAAATTATATGGCCTCATCCCATGGTTTTAGGGTGAAGGGGAATAGAGTGTAATGTACCTAGGTGGGTAAATGTGTGATCCTACCCTAACCCCATTAAGTAGATATATAGGTTACTATAGAGTGTGAAAACAATAATTATAAGAAGGATTACAAGAAGGTTCCATCTATTAAAATTCCTAAGAGGTTAGATAGAAACTGAAATCCATAATTCTAAGTAGGCGTACTAGAAGTTTCCGCCTACTAGAAAGTTCATAAGAGGTTAGATAAAAACTATTTATCGAAGTAGAATCAATGCAATGAGATGTATTATATAGTATATTGTAGTTGGAGTAAGAATGTCTTGTGGAGTAATTCCTTCCTTCAAGAGTATTTGATAGTATTACCATACTTTGATTTTCCTTCTTTATATTCATGCACCTACCCTTGTGTGGTTGTATTGGGGTATATTTTAAGTTAAGAATTTATTTCTAAAGTTAATGGTTTATTTCAAGATTCACCACATTGAAATTATTTCTCCCTTTTTATTTATAGTAACCAAAAAACACCAAAATATCCTAAAAATAGAAATAAAAGTAACTTTGTACCTAGATAATTTGGAATAAGAGTGAAAGATAAGCCTCTTGATGAGGAAATGACATTTTATAATAGAAAAAAATGAATATAATGAGATGGTTTTTGAAACTCGTTCTCCTTCATATATAGGAGGAAATTATAATTAAAGGGTCAAGTTGACAACCCTAATATAATAATATAAATTAATAACTCAATATCTATGGATTTATATAGGGCTTAACATGCCTCTGCCCTTCAAACAATTGCTTCCATCAACACTTAATTAGTTGTCGATGTTTCTACATAAAGAACTCATCTTCTCATGTCACTTCTTCTACTTGTAAGTGACTAGTGGAAATTTGGATTCAAAACACACCTTATATGATAAAACATTTTTGGTGAGTTTGAAATTTAATAACCAGTAGAATTTCAAAGAATTGAGTCAATAATAATAATTGAGATGGAAATATAAAAAGAATTGGAGATGGACATATGAAGACACTTTTAATTAAAGACACATTAAAACCTCACTAATGCATCATAGTCAAAAATAAATATTTTTGTGACATTAAGTATGGCTAGGACATGAATTGTACACATATCCTCCTTAAAGTTTTCAAAATATTTGGTTACTTCTTGAATTGAAGAAAATTCATCTTTTGACAACGGTGTTAAACATGCTACTATTTGACCATGATTCTTGAAAAAAATGAGCCAAATTGGATCATTATATTATTTCTCATCCACATTGATTCTTTTAGAGTGGAAAAGGTGGATTAATTACGTCACAAGGCAATTTTTATCGATGGGACCTAGTTTGGCAAATTCAAGTCTAAAATATTATGGTGTCATTTTGAGGCATTAAATGGATTTTTTGTGGGTAAAATTTTGTCTATTCATAACCATACCATTTTTCCTATTTTGAACATAGATATATTTCCAATGATGCAATAATTTCCTCAATAAGAGTTTTCATGCAAAAGATATGCCACTCATAAGTTGACCTTCATATTTTGGCCACCATAATTTGAGAGAATGCCATGTTAGCCCCCATTATTCATGGAAAATGGGATAGATAAATGATAATGATGAATAATAATCTAGAAGGATCCATATTGTAACCTTGGTTAATATTTGAGGGATTCAAATCTAACCACCAGTAGGTTATCGTATTATGTTATAACTGGGGCACTAGGAGGAAAAGGGGTTATATGATTTTTGGGTGTATATTTTTCCATAGATAATAAGAGTAACTAAGAGGTATAGGGAGAGAGAAAATAGATAGGAATTATGCACTATATTAGCCCACGGGCTATAGGCCTTACTTCTTTGTACTCATAACCATTTTCTATTAAGAGAAAGAGAGTAGAGTGACCTCACCTCCCAACTGGGTTTTCTCTTTAAAGGGTTTCCCCAGGATGTATCTATCTTGTTGTTAGAAATATGTTTTCATTGATGGAAACAAATGGAAAAATATTTAAAACATGGAAAAGGTGGAAAAAGGTGTTCAAGATCAGGCACATGAAGCAGAATGAAGGTCAACATTAGTGGAGAATGGTGCAAATAATTTTGAAGGAATTTCTAGTGAAACAAATGACTTCAAGAGAAGATGAAACCCACCTAAATGGATAGAGATCTAAAATATATTTCCAATGGTATGTGGAAGTCTAGAAATGGCCTCCTAATTCGAATGTTAGAGCCAGCCAAATATTAGTACCTCCAAAGTCAAAGTAATAGAGCTAAAGGTTATTTGGAGACCCTTTTGTCGTGTTTTATTTTTGGCGCACAACCAAACTGGTGGAGGTTTTTGGTGGAGTCATTATTCAAAGTGTCAGGTATATGTGGAACAGACAACACAACAATAAGAAGCATATTGATTGGCTACAGGTAGACCCCACTTGAAAACTAATCTAGATAGTGGTAGCCAACAGTTTCAAAGAACGCACGAAGGAGGATCAGTGGGATGATGCAAGCCACCTTTAAATGATGTGAAAGTTTGTAGGTGGGTGAAGAGCCATTCTCCCCCATTGACATATCGTTGGATTCAGTCCACATGGTCATAATTTCCAGGCATTAAGGTGTAGGGGGTTGCACAATGGTTAGTTTTCCAAAACCACCAACTACTGGATTGATGGAAGAGATTTACTGCGGTACCCACTCCCCCTGTAAAATAAAAAACCATGTTGATGGGGTCACGCAAAAATAACAAGTGTTTTTTTTAGTGGATCAGGTGACATGGTAGATGATGAAGGGTCACCCATAGTTTAAAAAATGTTGTAATATTAAGTTGGAAAGAAAGGAATTTCTTAGTAGGACGTCTTTTTGTTTTACTTGTTGATTTTAAGATCTTGGTTACAAGGATTTTCACCTCAATTAAAAGGAGATGCCACTTTTTTATTTGAGAAATTTTCTTTTAAGATTTTAGTTATAACAATAATGATTGATAAGTCGATCCTTTTAAAGAAGTTGCATTTTTAGACTTAATAAAATGTCTATACCATTAGTGAGACTTTTCAATTTAGCGACTGATTGTAAGATTTTTGTTGCCAACATTATGAGAGTGTTAACACCATGGTTATAAAAGTGATAATTTTGACCCTCAAAATAATGACATTACTTTTACCACCACTTATTAATTTCAGGGGTTGGTTTTGATGTATTTACTGAAAAAATATGAGTTCTTAATGTTATATTTTTTGTTTCGAAGTTATAGTTCTCATCAAATTATTAACTATGTATTTTTTGGGTTAATTCTCTTTTAGACATTTTACAAACCTAGAATATAGGTCAAGTATAAGGCTATCTATACAATGTAACATTTGTTAAGCTAATTAACTTTTCTTTTATAAACAATTATCTTAGTGGACCATTAATCTATTAAATCAGGCGTCAAGTGCTTTTTCAAGTTATGATTCAAAGTATATGAAGGTTACAAGTTATCTTCTAGCAATAGTTTCCTAATGTGCAATGTAGAAAAGTGAAGGAAATCATTCAATAGATAATCAAAACTATAGGAAGTTATGTACTCCATTCAATTTACCCAATTATCAATTCAACAACAATAATAAATAATAACATTTCAAAAGTTAACACATTGTGATAGAAAAAAGTCAATCAAACCAATAAACATTCAAATTAAAAAGAGCTAGACTAACTGCAAGCTAATTAATTAACAAATTAAATGGACTACAAGTTATCTAAACTAAAAAATCAAAACCTATGGTGAGGAATGGGCCTTATATCCATAGAATAAAGTGTTATAGAATTACTTGAAAAGTTATACAATCAACCTACTCAATGCCCATATACTATTAATTAGATCAATATTATTTAACACAATTTGACCATGTAATTATTTTCTTCCCCCTTTTCATGAAGTGGGACTTAGTTTTTATAAATTCTCCTAATTATTGTTCTATGCTAAGAACAATATTAATAATATTATTGATTCTCAAGTTCTTCTATCTAAGAATTTTATAGAGAATAAATTTCTTACATATATCAAAATAGTTAAGAAAATACATCAGTCACAATTTTTTCCACATCATAAATTACAATTAAATAGATTTATAGTGACCATCCTCATAAAAATTATAACTTCATTCCATAAAATAACTAAAATTTGTTATGATTATTAGCCATGAGTTCAAGATTATTGTGGTAAATGGAATTTGATGTAAGGAATATAGGTATGTCCATTAGATACATGGGGAACAAGGAATCACAGTAGCGTCATGACTTCACTAGAGTAGCAACATCATGATAATATTGGATTAGTAGCATATCAATGTACCTGAACTAGTAACATTCTTTTGTCATAATATCCTAGACTAACAACTTGTCATACACCATTCTTGTAAGTAAATGAAAAAAGTAATAAAACTCTTGAAGACACTAACACAATCCATCAAAATGACATGAAATGTGGAAGTAAATATAACTTATATGAAATAAACAAAAAATGACAATAGTAATATCAAAATGGTTATGTTGGATGGAAAAAAGGTGTATTAGAAATGAAAATTTCAAAGCCCAACAACATCAACTCTCTGAGTAAGATAATTTGAAATAAATTTTATCTCTAATTGAAAAAGAATAATTTATATATAATTAAGCATTCTAAATTTATATAACACATATAATACTTTATTTCACTATCAAATAGCTATACCATTATTTAACTTTCAAAATGCATGTTAAAAATAATGGAACTCATCAAGTTACTCATTTCAAGTGTATTTTTTAAATTTTTATTCAAGACATTAATCAACTCAATGTTGGAACTTGTAAGAGTTAAATCATCAACATATAAAATAACAACAATAATTTCATCGTTAACCTTTTTAACGTAGATATTTCAATTTGATCGCCATCTTCCAAATACACACTATAAGAAATGGTTGTTAATGTTTTCATTGTAACCCCATGGACTTACATAAGGTCATAAAATGGTTTCCTTAGTATGAAAATCAAGTTAATATGGTTCTCATTCAAAAATATTCCTAGTTGATGTTTCATATATAATTCTTCATGAAAAATATCAAGAAAGAAAGCATTTTAATATCCATTTGGTGGATCTATGACTCAACACTAGATGTTAAAAAAATAATGATTTTGCAAGTATTTATTTTAATAACTATAACAAAAAAATTATATAATTATTGCATACTTTGAAACATTTAATAACCAATCTATACTTGGTCTAACTTCTCCACACTATCATATAAATTAAGTTATATTTTAGAAATGCATTTGAAACCAAAAAAGTTCTTACCTTTGGGATGGGCATCGACTCCAAATTTTGATTTTTTTGTTAAAGCATTATAAGTCTACTTGCATAGAATGTTCTCATTATTTCTTTATTTTATCACACACATAAGAGGTGGGATCATTAGTAGGCATAACCATATAGATATGTGCATTTTATATAATATATCGTGAGAGGATATTATGGGGTATCTAGGGGTACCGAAAGGTGGTTAATAAATATAATGTGGTCATAATCATGGAAAAGGTCCATTTAGTTGTTACATAGGAATATGTAATTAAGGATGAAATGAAATGTAATTGGGGAGGATAATATGTGATTATATCCTAATCCCGTTAATTATATAGATAGGTCTCTGTATAGTATGAAAGCAATAATTATAAAAACGATTACTAGAAAGTTCAACTATTATAAAATTCTTTCACCAGAATGTTCCTATGAGATTAGATATAAAGTGGAAGAAATAATTGTAATAAGGCTTACTAGAATATTCAACTTACTAGAAATTTATTTCAGTATAATGTTCCTACTAGGTTATTTAGAAACTATATAAAAAAAATAGAAGCAATGGAATCATCTGTCTTTTGAAGCATATTATAGTTGTAGCAAGCATGGGTTGTGAATTGAGTTGTTCCTTAAGGAGGATTTGATGATGTTACGTTACCTTAAGGGTCATTCCTTACATTATTGTGTCTATTAAGGTGTTAATGAATTTTATATTTTTAAAGTTGAAAGATTTCTTTTTGAAGTTAAGGATTTAATTTTTATCTTTATATATCAAGGTTCACTACGAGTATGGTATTAGAGTTCCTTTTTAGGCATAATATGGAATATTTTTTCTTCTTTTTTGTATTTTTCAAGGGGAAAGTAGAATGAAAACATTTAGATGGATTCCTAGAAATTTTTTGTACTAAAAATGAAGGAACTAGTTTTAGATTTGAGTTCATCTAAAAAATACCCAAGTTAAAAAAAGATTGTCCAAATAAGAGTCGAGGAAATGGAGTTATTACTGATTTAAAATTATTATTTTTAGGGTTTTTGAATGACAACCACACAGTTTGTGGGTCATCTATGCTTTGTCAGAGTTGTTAGAATTTAGTTAGATTAGAGCTAGCAGATATAGAGTGGTCATGAAATTCCATAATTGTGATCATAATATAAAATTAGAGAATTATCATATAATTTATGTGATTTTTAAATTTTCTAACTCAAACCCTAGACACAATAAATGAAATACATTGAAAAAGTAACCTAAATAATTCCTTGCAAAATAAACTATTTAAAGTACCTATTGACACAGAAAATGAATAGTTTGAAGTGGAATCAAAATAACAACATAAAAAAATATGAACAAAATCCCCAAGAAGGGAACAAAAATGAAGAAAAATTCCAAGGAGCTAAATGAATCAAAGAAGTCCCATGTTGAAGAGTCCAAGCAATAGGAAACAATAGATAAGGTTTATGTATATATTCACACACACCACATGGGTAAACAAATCATTAAGGCAAGGGTGTGAGTGAAAAAAAAATTTACTGTGGACCAACATGGAACAAAATAAACAATCAATATGGAGGAATATGGTAGATTAAAAACAATACTTGGAAATATCAAAGAAACAAAATGACCACATGGAAATAAAGTAATAACTAGAATCAAAATCAAGGTGGCAAGAAATAAATTGGAACTCTTTTTCACTTTTCACCATGATGGATAGATGTTCGAACTTGACAACAATTAGATACATTTCTTAGGGGATCAAATTATATGGCCTCATCCCATGATTTTAGGGTGAAGGGGAATAGAGTGTAATGTACCTAGGTGGGTAAATGTGTGGTCCTACCCTAACCCCCTTAAGTAGATATATAGGTTACTATAGAGTGTGAAAAAAATAATTATAAGAAGGATTACTAGAAGGTTCCATCTATTAAAATTCCTAAGAGGTTAGATAGAAAGTGAAATTTATAGTTCTAAGTAGGCGTGCTAGAAGTTTCCGCCTACTAGAAATTTCATAAGAGGTTATATAAAAACTATTTATCGAAGTAGAATCAATGCAATGAGATGTATTATATAGTATAATGTAGTTGGACTACGAATGTCTTGTGGAGTAATTCCTTCCTTCAAGAGTATTTGATAGTATTACCATACTTTAATTTTCCTTCTTTATATTCATGCACCTACCCTTGTGTGGTTGTATTGGGGTATATTTTAAGTTAGTAATTTATTTCTCAAGTTAATGGTTTATTTTGTACATTTTATGTATCAAGATTCACCACATTGAAATTATTTATCCTTTTTTATTTATATTAACCAAAAAACACCAAAATATCCTAAAAATAGAAATAAAAGTAACTTTGTACCTCGATAATTTGGAATAAGAGTGAAAGATAATCCTCTTGAAGAGGAAACGACCTTTTACAATAGAAAAAAATGAACATAATGAGATGGTTTTTGAAACTCGTTCTCCTTCATATATAGGAGGAAATTACAATTAAAGGGTCAAGTTGACAACCCTAACATAATAATATAAATTAATAACTCAATATCTATGGATTTATCTAGGGCTTAACATGCCTCTTCCCTTCAAACAATTTCTTCCCTCAACACTTAATTGGTTGTCGATGTGTCTACATAAAGAACTCATCTTCTCATGTCACCTCTTCTACTTGTAAGTGACTACAGGAAATTTGGATTTAAAACACACCTTATATAATAAAACATGTTTGGTGAGTTGAAAATTTAATAACCAATAGAATTTCAAAGAATTGAGTCAATAATAATCATTGAGATGGACATATAAAAAGCATTGGAGATGGACATATGAAGACACTTTTAATTAAGGACACATTAAAACCTCACTAAGGCATCATAGTCAACAATAAATATTTTTGTGACATTAAGTATGGCTAGGACATGAATTGTACTCATATCCTCCTTAAATTTTTCAAAATATTTGGTTGCTTCTTGAATTGAAGAAAATTCCTCTTTTGAGAACGGTGTTAAACATGCTACTATTTGACCATAATTCTTGAAAAAATTATCAAAATTGGATCATTATATTATTTCTCATCCATATTGATTCTTTTAGAGTGGAAAAGGTGGATTAATTATCTCACAAGGCAATTTTTATCGATGGGACCTAGTTTGGCAAATTCAAGTCTAAAATCTTATGGGGTGATTTTGAGGCATTAAATGGATTTTTTGTGGGTAAAAGTTTGTCTATTTAGAACCATACCTTTTTTCCTATTATGCACATAGATATATTTCCAATGATGCAATAATTTCCTGAATGAGAGTTTGCATGCAAAAGATATGCCACTCATAAGTTGACCTTCCTATTTTGGCTGCCATAATTCAAGAGAATGCCATTTCATCCCCCTTTATTCATGGAAAATGGGATAGATAAATGATCATGATGAATAATACTCTAGAAGGATCCATATTGTAACCTTGGTTAATATTTTAGGGATTCAAATATAACCACCAGTAGGTTATCGTGTTATGTTATAACTGGGGCACCAGGACGAAAAGGGGTTGTATGATTTTCGAGCGTATATTTTTCCATAGACAAGAAGAGTAAGTAAGAGGTATAGGGAGAGAGAAAATAGATAGGAATTATGCACTGTAGTAGCCCACAGGCTATAGGCCTTACTTCTTTGTACTCGTAACCATTTTCTATTAAGAGAAAGAGAGTAGAGTGACCTCACCTCCCAAATGGGTTTTCTCTCGAAAGGGTTTCCCCGGGATGTATCTATCTTGTTGTTAGAAATATGTTTTCATTGATGGAAACAAATGGAAAAATATTTAAAACATGGAAAAGGTGGAAAAAGTTGTTGAGGATCATGCACATGAAGCAGAATGAAGGTCAACATTAGTGGAGAATGGTGCAAATACTTTTGAAGGAATTTCTAGTGCAAAAAATGACTTCAAGAGAAGATGAAACCCACCTAAATGGATAGAGCTCTAAAATATATTTCCAATGGCATGTGGAAGTCTAGAAATGGCCTCCTAGTTTGAATGTTAGAGCCAACCAAATATGAGTACCTCCAAAGTCAAAGTAATAGAGCTAAAGGTTATTTGGAGACCCTTTTGTTGTGTGTTATTTTTGGCGCACAACCAAACTGGTGGAGGTCTTTGGTGGAGTCATTATTCAAAGTGTCAGGTAGATGTGGAGTAGACAACACAACAACAAGAATCATATTGATTGGCTATAGGTAGACCCCACTTGAAAACAAATCCAGATGGTGGTAGCTGACAGTTTCAAAGAATGCACGAAGGAGGATCAGTGGGATGACGCAAGCCACCTTTAAATGATGTGCAAGTTTGTAGGTGGGTGAAGAGCCATTCTCCCCTATTGACATATCGTTGGATTCAGTACACATGGCCATAATTTATAGGCATTAAGGTGTAGGGGGGTTTCACAATGGTTAGTTTTCTGAAACCACCAACTACTGGATTGATGGTAGAGATTGACTGTGGTACCCACCCCCCCTCTAAAATAAAAAACCATGTTGATGGGGTCACGCAAAAATAACAAGTATTTTTTCTAATGTATCAGGTGACATGGTAGATGATGAAGGGTCACTCATAGTTTACAAAATGTTGTAATTTTAAGTTGGAAAGAGAGGATGTTCTTAGTAGTACCTCTTTTTATTTTAGTTGTTGATTTTAAGATCTTGGTTGCAAGGATTTTCACCTCAAATAAAAGGAGATGCGACTTTTTTATTTGAGAAATTTTCTTTTAAGATTTTGGTTATAACAATAATGATTGATGAGTCGATCCTTTTAAAGAAGTTGCATTTTTAGACTTAATAAAATGTCAATACCATTAGTAAGGCTTTTCAATTTAGGGATTGATTGTGAGATTTTTGTTGGCAACATTATGAGAGTGTTAACACCATGGTTATAAAAGTGATAATTTTGAACCTCAAAATAATGACATTACTTTTACCACCACTTATTAATTCAGGGGTTGGTTTTGATGTATTTACTAAAAAAATATGATTTCTTAATGTTATATTTTTTGTTTTTAAGTTATAGTTCTCATCAAATTATTAACTATGTATTTTTTGGGTTAATTCTCTTTTAGATATTTTATAAACCTAGAATGTAGGTCAAGTATAAGGTTATCTATACAATGTAACATTTGTTAAGCTAATTAACTTTTCTTTGATAAACAATTATCTTAGTGGACCATTAATCTATTAAATCAGGGGTCAAGTGCTTTTTTAAGTTATCATCCAAAGTATATGAAGGTTACAAGTTATCTTCTAGCAATAGTTTCCTAATGTGCAATGTAGAAAAGTGAAGGAAATCATTCAATAGATAATAAAAACTATAGGAAGCTATTTACTCCATTCAATTTACCCAATTATCAATTCAACAACAATAATAAATAATAACATTTCAAAATTTAACACATTCTAATAGCAAACAATCAATCAAATCAATAAACATTAAAATTAAAAAGAGCTAGACTAACTGCAAGCTAATTAATTAACAACTTAAAATGACTGCAAGTTATCTAAACTAACAAATCAAAACCTATGGTGAGGAATGAGCCTTATATCCCTAGAATAAAGTGTTATAGAATTACTTGAAAAGTTGTAGAATCAACCTACTCAATGCCCATATACTATTAATTAGATCAATATTATTTAACACAATTTGACCATGTAATTATTTTATTCCCCCTTTTCATGAAGTGGGACTTAGATTTTATAAATTCTCCTAATTATATGTTCTATGCTAATAACACTATTAATAATATTATTGATTCTCAAGTTCTTCTATCGAAGAATTTGATAGAGAATAAATTTCTAACATATATCAAAATAGTTAAGAAATTACATCAGTCACAATTTTTTCCACATCATAAATTACAATTAAATAGATTTATAGTGACCATCCTCATAAAAATTATAACTTCATTCCACAAAATAACTCAAATTTTTTATGATTATTAGCCATGAGTTGAAGATTATTGTGGTAAATGGAATTTTAAGTAAGGAATATAGGTATATCCATTAGTTACAATGGGAACAAGGAATCACAGTAGCGTCATGACTTCACTAGAGTAGCAACATCATGATAATATTGGAGTAGTAGCATATCAATATACTTGAACTAGCAACATTATTTTGTCATAATATCCTAGACTAACAACTTGTCATACACCATTCTTGTGAGTAAATGAAAAAAGTAATAAAACTCTTGAAGGCACTAACACAATCCATCAAAATGACATGAAATGTGGAAATAAATATACCTTGTGTGAAATAAATCAATAAGGACAATAGTAATATCAAAATGGTTATGAAGGATGGAAAAAAGGAACTAAAATATGGAAAAAAGATGTGTTAGAAATGAAAATTTCAAAGCCCAATGACATCAACTCTCTGAGTAAGATAATTTGAAATAAATTTTATCTCTAATTGAAAAAGAATAATTTATATATAACTAAGCATTCTAAATTTATATAACACATATAATACTTTCTTTCACTATCAAATAGCTATACCATTATGTAACTTTCAAAATGAATGTTAAAAAATAATGGAACTCATCAAGTTACTCATTTCAAGTGTATTTTTTAAATCTTTATTCAAGACATTAATCAACTCAATGTTGGAACTTGTATGAGTTAAATCATCAACATATAAAATAACAACAATAATTTCATCGTTAACCTTTTTAACGTAGATATTTCAATTTGATCGCCATCTTCCAAATACACACTATAAGAAATGGTTGTTAATGTTTTCATTGTAACCCCATGAACTTACATAAGGTCATAAAATGGTTTCCTTAATATGAAAATCAAGTTAATATGGTTCTCGTTCAAAATTATTCCTAGTTGATGTTGCATATATATTTTTTCATGAAAAATATCAAGAAAGAAAGCATTTTAATATCCATTTGGTGGATCTACGACTCAACACTAGATGTTAAAAAAATAATGATTTTGCAACTATTTATTTTAATAACTATAGCAAAAAAAATTTATATAATTAATGCATACTTTGAAACATTTAATAACCAGTCTATACTTGGTCTAACTTCTCCACACTATCATATAAATTAAGTTATATTTTAGAAATGCATTTGAAATCAAAAAAGTTCTTACCTCTGGGATGGGCATCGACTCCAAATTTTTATTTTTTTATTAAAGAATTATAAGTCTACTTGCATAGAATGTTCTCATTATTTCTTTCTTTTATCACACACATAAGAGGTGGGATCATTAGTTGGCACAACCTTATAGATATGTGAATTTTATATAATATATCTCGAGAGGATATTATGGGGTATCTAGGGGTACCCAAAGGTGGTTAATAAATATAATGTGGTCATAATCATGGAATAGGTCCATTTATTTGTTACATAGGAATATGGAATTAAGGATGAAATGAAATGTACTTGTGGAGGATAATATGTGATTATATCCTAAGCCTCTTAATTATATAGATAGGTCTGTATATAGTATGAAAGAAATAATTATAAAAACGATTATTAGAAGGTTAAAATATTATAAAATTCTTTCACTAGAAAGTTCCTATGAGATTAGATATAAAGTGGAAGCAAAAATTGTAAGAAGGCTTACTAGAATATTCAACTTACTAGAAATTTATTTCAATATAAAGTTCCTACGAGGTTATTTAGAAACTATATAAAAAAATAGAAGCAATGGAATCATATGTCTTTTGAAGAATATTATAGTTGTAGCAAGCATGGGTTGTGAATTGAGTTGTTCCTTAAGGAGGATTCGATGATGTTACATTACCTTAAGGGTCATTCCTTACATTCTTGTGTCTATTAAGATGTTAATGCATTTTATATTTTTAAAGTTGAAAGATTTATTTTTGAAGTTAAGGATTTAATTTTTATCTTTATATATCAAGGTTCGCTACGAGTATGGTATTAGAGTTCATTTTTAGGCATAATATGGAATATTTTTTCATATTTTTTGTATTTTTCAAGGGGAAAGTAGAATGAAAACATTTAGATGGATTCCTAGAACATTTTGTAATAAAAATGAAGGAACAAGTTTTAGATTTGAGTTCATCTAAAAAATACCCAAGTTAAAAAAGATCATCCAAATCAGAGTCGAGGAAATGGAGTTATTACTGATTTAAAATTATTATTTTTAGGGTTTTTGAATGACAACCACAGTTTTTGGATTATCTATCCTTTGTCAGAGTTGTTATAATTCAGTTAGTTTAGAGCTAGCAGATATAGAGTAGTCATGAAATTCCATAATTGTGATCATAATATAAAATTAGATAATTATCATATAATTTATGTGATTTTTCAATTTTCTAACTCAAACCCTAGCCAAAATAAATGAAATACGTTGAAAAAGTAACCTAAATAATTCCTTGCAAAAGAAACTACTTAAAGTACCTATTGACATAGAAAATGAATAGTTTGAAGTGGAATGAAAATAAAAACATAAAAAAAAATATGAACAATATCCCCAAGGAGGGAATAAGAAGGAAGAAAAATTCCAAGGAGCTAAATGAATTAAAGAAGTCCGATGTTGAAGAGTCCAAGCAATAGGAAACAATAGATAAGGTTTATGTATATATTCACACACACTACATGGGTAAACAAATCATTAAGGCAAGGGTGTGAGTGAAAAAAAACTTACTATGGACCAACATGGAACAAACTAAACAATCAATATGCAGGAATATGGTAGATTAAAATCAATACATGGAAATATCAAAGAAAAAAATTGACCACATGGAAATAAAGTAATAACTAGAATCAAAATCAAGGTGGCAAGAAACAAATTGGATCTCTTTTTCACTTTTCACCATGATGGATAGATGTTCGAACTTGACACAAATTAGATACATTTCTTAGTGGATCAAATTATATGACCTCATCCCATGATTCTAGGGTGAAGGGGAATAGAGTGTAATGTACCTAGGTGGGTAAATGTGCGGTCCTACCCTAACCCCCTTAAGTAGATATATAGGTTACTATAGAGTGTGAAAACAATAATTATAATAAGTATTACTAGAAGGTTCCATCTATTAAAATTCCTAAGAGGTTAGATAGAGTGTGAAATCCATAATTCTAAGTAGGCATACTAGAAGTTTCTTCCTACTAGAAAGTTCATAAGAGGTTAGATAAAAACTATTTATCGAAGTAGAATCAATGCAATGAGATGTATTATATAGTATATTGTAGTTGGAGTAAGAATGTCTTGTGGAGTAATTCCTTCCTTCAAGAGTATTTGAGAATATTACCGTAATTTAATTTTCCTTCTTGATATTCATGCACCTACCCTTGTGTGGTTGTATTGGGGTATATTTTAAGTTAAGAATTTATTTCTCAAGTTAATGGTTTATTTTGTACATTTTATGTATCAATATTCACCACATTGAAATTATTTATCCTTTTTTATTTATATTAACCAAAAAACACCAAATTATCATAAAAATAGAAATAAAAGTAACTTTGTACCTAGATAATTTGGAATAAGAGTGAAAGATAAGCATCTTGATGAGGAAACGACCTTTTACAATAGAAAAAAATGAACATAATGAGACAGTTTTTGAAACTCATTCTCCTTCATATATAGGAGGAAATTACAATTAAAGGGTCAAGTTGAAAACCCTAATATAATAATATAAATTATTAACTCAATATATATGGATTTATCTAGGGATTAACATGCCTTTGCCCTTCAAACAATTGCTTCCCTCAACACTTAATTGGTTGTCGATGTTTCTACATAAAGAACACATCTTCTCATGTCACCTCTTCTACTTGTAAGTGACTAGAGGAAATTTGGATTTAAAACACACCTTATATGATAAAACATGTTTGGTGAATTGGAAATTTAATAACCAATAGAATTTCGAAGAATTGAGTCAATAATAATCATTGAGATGGACATATAAAAAGAATTGGAGATGGACATATGGAGACACTTTTAATTAAAGACACATTAAAACCTCACTAAGGCATCATAGTCAACAATAAATATTTTTGTGACATTAAGTATGGCTAGGACATGAATTGTACACATATCCTCCTTAAATTTTTCAAAATATTTGGTTGCTTCTTGAATTGAAGAAAATTCCTCTTTTGACAACGGTGTTAAAAATGCTACTATTTGACCATAATTCTTGAAAAATTGATCCAAATTGGATTTTTATATTATTTCTCATCCATACTGGTTCTTTTAGAGTGGACAAGGTGGATTAATTATCTCACAAGGCAATTTTTATCGATGGGACCTAGTTTGGCAAATTCAAGTCTAAAATCTTATGGGATCATTTTGAGGCATTAAATGGATTTTTTGTTGGTAAATCTTTGTCTATTTAGAACCATACCTTTTTTCCTATTATGCACATAGATATATTTCCAATGATGCAATAATTTCCTCAATGAGATTTTGCATGCAAAAGATATGCCACTCATAAGTTGACCTTCCTATTTTGGCCACCATAATTCGAGAGAATGCCATGTTAGCCCCCATTATTCATGGAAAATGGGATAGATAAATGATGATGATTAATAATACTCTAGAAGGATCCATATTATAAACTTGGTTAATATTTTGTGGATTCAAAGCTAACCACCAGTAGGTTATCGTGTTATGTTATAATTGGGGCACTAGGAGGAAAAGGGGTTATATGATTTTCGAGTGTATATTTTTGCATAGATAAGAAGATTAACTAAGAGGTATAGGGAGAGAGAAAATAGGTAGGAATTATGCACTATAGTAGCCCACAGGCCATAGGCCTTACTTCTTTGTGCTCGTAACCATTTTCCATTAAGACAAAGAGAGTAGAGTGACCTCACCTCCCAACTGGGTTTTGTCTCAAAGGGTTTCCTCGAGAAATATCTATCTTGTTGTTAGAAATATGTTTTCATTGATGGAAACAAATGGAAAAATATTTAAAACATGGAAAAGGTGGACAAAGGTGTTCAAGATCAGGCACATGAAGCAGAATGAAGGTCAACAACAGTGGAGAATGGTGCAAAGACTTTTGAAGGAATTTCTATTGCAACAAATGACTTCAAGAGAAGATGAAACCCACCTAAATGGATAGAGCTCTAAAATATATTTCCAATGGTATGTGGAAGTCTATAAATGGTCTCCTATTTTGAATGTTAGAGCCAACGAAATATGAGTACCTCCAAAGTCAAAGTAATAGAGCTAAAGGTTATTTGGAGACCCTTTTGTTGTGTGTTATTTTTGGCACACAACCAAACTGGTAGAGTTATGTGGTGGAGTTATTTGGTGGAGTCATTATTCAAAGTGTCAGGTAGATGTGGAGCAGACAACACAACAACAAGAAGCATATTGATTGGCTATAGGTAGACCCCACTTGAAAACTAATCTAGATGGTGGTAGCCGACAGTTTCAAAGAATGCATGAAGGAGGATCAGTGGGATGATGCAAGCCACCTTTAAATGACGTGCAAGTTTGTAGGTGGATGAAGAGCCATTCGTTAGGGGAATTTTGAGGTCTAAAATGGGCCTTCTAAGGAAAATGTAAAATAAAAATTCACTTTATGAGAAGAAATCACATTTTAGGGGATGAGATCATCCCTAATGGTTGAGGTGGCATTGCTTGAGTTAAAGGTACTTACTTGTCACGTTCTCAATGGTTGATAAAAGCTCATGGTTAACCATGGTAGTAATCTAGGTACTTTTAAAGTCATAAAGTATATTACTCATAATAAATGTCATTTCACACTTTTTGAATAAAATAATATTATTTTCATTTCGTATTTCTTGAAAGAAACAATGCATATCCCTATACATTTATTATATTATATTATATTATTTTTATATAGTATATTAATTACATGTTATTATACAATTTAAATAATATAAATTTTTATTTAATAGCATATAATATAATTAAGAATTTATAAATTTATATTTTATTTTAAGTTATTTAAGTGCAAAGGACAAATGCATTAGTTGTTCAATGATAATGACTTTTTCTTGAAAAAATCATTCTTATTTGTAGTCACATCAGTACAATTTTTTTATTAATTTTGTTTTGGTACAACTTTTGAATTGAATTTAACTATGGTTACATGGATTGTGGTGCAAAAATTGAATTGAAAATTTATAAATATTAATTTATTGGTTTAGCTATTATTTTATTATTTCCTTAGGAGTCCCATTTTAGACCTCAAAATTCCCCTAATGCTCCCACATTGACATATCGTTGGATTCAGTCCATATGGTCATAATTTCTAGGCATTAAGGTGTAGGGGGGTTGCACAATGGTTAGTTTTCCCAAACCACCAACTACTAGATTGATGGCAGAGATTGACTACGGTACCCACTCCCCCTCTATAATAAAAAACCATGTTGATGGGGTTGTGCAAAAATAACAAGTGTTTTTTCTAATGCATCAGGTGACATGGTAGATGATGAAGGGTCATGCATAGTTCTGATGAAGGGTCATGCATAGTTTTTGACCATGGTAGATGAGAAGGCTTCTGGTGGATGTTCTCATATCAGAGCCAACTCATCCCAGGTGCAGATTGATTGGAACATGATGTAGCGATAGGACCCCACTAGGACACACCATCCTTGAGGAATGATCTCGGAAGAATTTTAAGGTGCACAAAGAAAGTGGTTTGGATGAAGAAGCGTCAAGAGACATCAGAACTGATAGATAGTAGAGTAGTGACCAATAAAAGAAGAAAATATATAGAATACTAAAATAAATAGGAGAATGCCAGAAATAAAAATTCATGGAAGAATGCATGAAAACCAAAGAGGCCAAAAATGTAAATCCAAATTCTTTATAAGCATAATCCACTGAGGAATTTTGCAATTGTGTAATAGAGCATGATGAAATTCAAGTTGGTGATGTCGTTGGTGTGATCAGTAATGAAAAACTTGTTGAAGATATTGGTGATTGAAGAAGAAGGACAATTTGCTTTATTTTGAAAGAAAAAGTGGTATTCATGGTTCTAGTTTGAAAATGCCTGAAAGATGAATTATTGAGATTCAAGAAAATTGTAGCTTATAGATCAAGGGTTGGTGCTCCTTCCAGTAGATGATAGTAAAATACTTGGGGTTGTAGCTCCATTCAATTGTAGCTGATAAATCAAGGAGTTGTAGCTTCCCACTAGTTGTAGCCAGAAAAAATTGTAACAAGTTGTAACTTTCCTTGTGAAGGAATTGAAGAGAAGATTGAAGAATTTGTGTGTTTATTGTGTTATTGAAATATTTTTATGTCATGCTTATGTTAATTAATTGTTTATGGTGTCGTAATATCATTGCATAAGCGAAATAAAGTTTTAAATGTTAAAATTTCTACAATATTGATTCACCCCCACCCCCCTCTCATTATTTTTCCAGTTTCCAGCAACCAATATCATAGGAAGGTTACTTCATATTAGTTTAACAGTTGGAAGAAATATCAAGGACCACGGAAAACCAGGAAGGAGGATTTACCAACCAGGAATCTATCGTCAATGGAAAAAAATATGTTTTTTGGAAAGAGAGGATGAATACCTACATTAAATCACTTAGAGAAGATGTGTGGGATGTTTTAGAAGAATAATATTAAAAGCCTCGAACAATGATTGTAAAATACCAAAATATGGAGTTCACATGAAATTATAAAGACATGAATTCCCTGTTAAATGGCATACCTTAATCAGAACTTGTCAAGGTAATGGATTGGACATCATCCAAAGCCATATAGGATAAGATGAGTAGTTTCTATGAAGGTGACAAAAAGGTAAAGAAAGATAAAATTTAAGTTTATAGGATGCAATTTGAGGATGCATTATGATCAAGTTATTGAAAAATATTTTTTAAGAATCGATGAAGCTGTGAATACCATAAGAGGCCTTGATGAGAAGATAGATGAAGTTCTGGTAGTTCAAAAAGTATTGAGATCTCATCCTGAGAGATTTAATCCTAGGTTTAAACCATTGAATAAATGACCAATTTGAACACTCATTCTAGATCAATTACTTGGCATTCTTACTGCATATGAGATGAGAATTTCTAATGGCAAGCCTCCAAAAAAATAATCAACCTTCAAACCAGATAAGAATTGGGCCAAGGAAGAGCTTGATGATTCATGTTGTGAATCTGATAAGGAAGAAGCCAATTTTGTGAGGAAGCTAAAGAGGGGATCAGTAAAGTATAAAGGTAAGCTACCTTTTAAGTGTTTTAATTATGGAAAAGTTGGTCACTATGCATAAAAGTGTCCAGGAAAGAAGAAGAAGAAATATTATGATCCAAGAGAAAAATTTAGGAAAGTATAAAAAGATAGAAAGAACACTAAAAAGAGAGGTCTCTATGTTCAAGAAAACATCTCCTATGAAAGGGAAGTTAGCTAATCCTCATATGAGGATAGATATGATGAAATCCCAAAATAATTCATGTTGATGGCCATATAACATTTGAAAGTTGAAGCCATTAATATTGATGGTGAAGAGGTTGAAGTGGACCTAGAAGAAGAAATCGTAAACAAACTTGAATAAATATAAATACTGAAAAATAAAAATAAATCTCTGAAGGATTCATTGATTAAAGAAAAGGTTGAATCTATTAAACCATTTCTCTTGTAAGTAGAATAAGGTAAGAAGATTCAAGAATCCCTAAACCAACATTTGAATGAGAAGAATCGAGATTGTGAAAGGCTGGAAGGTGAAATTACTTTGTTGAAGAAGGCGTTAGAGAAGGAAAAAATGCAGTTAAGCTTGAATCAGAAATTTGGAAAAGGGAATGATCATTTAAATGGATTATTGGAAGCATAGCGAGTCTCCAAAGATCAAACTGGTCTTGGATTTGAGGCTAAGTCTAGCACAAAAACATAAATAAAGGGTAAGATGTTGGCATCATGGCTCGGTTGTTCAGTTGGAATTGGTGTCAACCTAGTAGCATTGGTGTTGGAGGATGCATTGATGTAAATCTAGTAGTACGTGATTATTTATACACACGGTTGATTGGTTTATGGCTTCTAGTGTGTGTTTGTATGGATTAGATACTGCATGGTTGATTGGTGCAAGACTTGACTTATGCTAGTGAGATGGTACTTGGCTTGTGCATTGGTTGCATACCTTAGCTTGATGCTTGTAGATGTTAGTGTCAGTTGTTGGTTTGTGCGTGGACTCCTTGGCAGGATATGGAGCTCCTACACCTAGTTGACAATATTAGAGACTTTCAAACATGTTTATGGTACTTGGTGTATGTATGGATGGGTTTCAGAATGGATGATAAGTTGCATGGTTTATCATTAATGATTGCAGATGTTGGAGTAGCTATGGTGAAGCTTGAGGGCTTGAGTGTTGGAGCATATAATGGATGGAATTCAAGTGAACCCAGTTTGACTTGTGAAGATGTTGGAGATGTGGTAGTCGATTGATGAAGTGTTACAGAGGCTATAGTGGCTTCTTGAGGACTATCTAATGTTGATTAAGATCTGGAAGAAGTTTGTTCATATTCTAAGTTATTTTTAGTGGTTTTCTCCCATCCTCTTCCCCAAACGCATAGATGTTGCATCAATATGTGATCTCCAGTCACTAGGAGACAGGCCCATACATGCAGTTGAAGAGTTCCAGTCACATGGAGCTAATGATTGTGCACATGACCAAGCCTTAGAGCTAAAATCTCTCTACATTACTCATGCTCATCAGGTGTTTATTTTCTTTTTCCGAATTTTCTTGTTCGAGGCTCATCATGTAAAGGTCAGAAAAAGGTAATTTTTCTTCTATATGATGGTTAAAATAGAATATTCATTAGTAAGTTAATTTAGTTTCTTGATTTATTCAAGACACATTGATCCAAACCACCATCAACATATGAACACAACTCCACTACAAGATTGGATTTAATTGATTTAATCATATTTAGAAACTACAAATATGTGGAGAATGGTTGCTCATTTGGTTGGTTCTGTTGTGTGAGAAAAGTGTCATAGTGTTTTGGAGAGCCATTGGTAAGGAGTGTGAAATTTTTGAAGAAAAATGTGCATGGAAGTATATTTGTAGCAGAGACAAAAGTATGTATGACTGAAGACTATTCTTTTGTGGCAAGGTTACAAAGGACTTAGCTAATGCATTTGTGATTAAAGGGGCATAGTTTTATTCAATTGAGATAGATTGGTTGTAGTAGTGTCTCATATCTTCATATAGAATTTATATATATTGCATTATTGAGTTCCTACATCTATTTTATTTGAAAAAAAATTATTGAGGTTCTGTGAGTTGAGAATGGTGTATGAATGTTGTAACACCCTCTTCCCACATCTACCCAAGTAATCAGCCAACCAAGTTAAACATGCAACAAGAGGCTACTAATATGAGATTCAACCTCCTAGATGACGTTAAGGAAGTGGAACTAACGAAAACCTGACAAACAACCCTTACACATCATCAACACCACCTCTAGGAGGTAAACCAACCTCCCAGAACCCTGAACCCTAAGGCAGAACTGATTTTGGACCCTTTTGAGCCTGAGCTGCGAGCATGTAAGTGCAAGGGAGAAGATAGAAGCCTATATATGCAGGCATGCCAAGGAAAGGTCATGGCCAACACCCCAAAAAGTCAGTTTTGTGCCTGTAACACTAGTATTTGTGCCACATTTTTAGCCCCAGATCCTAGGTCACTACCCATAACTCCATGAAAATTTAGTTGATCATAAATAACATTAGAAAAAAGGTACGAAAGCAATCACATCATTGGGAACTCATCTAGACCCCTCCTAGCCATGACATCCATTTCGTCAAACTTGTAACAAAAATTGCATCTAGAGGTATAAACAAAATAATTAAACATAGGGGTCTCATACTTGCCTGAGGATCACTAAGAAATATTTCTCCCTTACATCATAAGCTTCAATAAAATCTATTTGACTATAGATACATTATGCATTCATTTACAAGTAAAAACATGGATAGAGCCATACATCATGCTTATAACGAGCATAATAAAAATATAAATACCATGGATACAAAAACAATAGAATCCACATAATAACCAATACATTTGCATACCAAATAACAAAGGAATGAGCTCTTCATTAATAAATGTAAAAACCAACCGGAGATGGGGCTTCCACGTTCCACCTGAGCATAGATTGGTTGAGCCCACTCTCTCTTCATCCAATCAACTATGTGCCATATTCCAAGCACGAATGTGGGACTCAAACTAAAAGAACCAACCAGGTCATCCTGAGGCTCAACCAACTCACCCTCATCAATAGAAATCAGGATTTATCGTGATCCATCCCATATCATTAGGCCAACATAACAAACATGTCATAACCGGCTTCACTGTGATTTACACTTGATCACTATGCCAACACAAGTATGTATATCACCAGATTCTCTCTGCCTATACCATGAGGAATTTTCCTGTATCCTAGTCTTTCAACTTTATTGAAACCCACCGTTTGAATTAGGGGTCACTACATGCTAAACCGAGACATACTCCCCAAGATTTACCATACATCCAATCTCGGGAATACTACCCCCAATGGAGAGCACCCACCTCTCAGGATTTACCACAATCCAAACCCTCATCAATAGGCCCTAAACCGAGGTAAACCACATCTAGGCTTTACCATATATCCTGCCATTCATCAGTCAAGAATTCTGAGGCCCACCGAGGCAACACACCATTTGGCTTTACCACAACGCACAATTTGGTTCAAGGGTTACTAATCCATGTGTTATACCAATTTGAAGATCCACCCCACTCAACTTTGAATCCATCTGATAATCTAGCTAAACCAAAAAATGAGAACTCCACAACACCATGGCTATCCGGAAATGGAAAGGCCAGGCTGAAAACACTATCACACCTACGAAAACCCATGCCAAGACAACAAAAAACCACATTCAATACCATGAATGATAGATCTAGCAAGGAAAACATACATTAAAATTGATACATGCCAAGAATCCTACTGTAGCCACTTGATTCTCGCTCCTCCTTGCTTGCTTCCTCCCTTTTCCTACTTTCTTGCCTTTCTTGGTCCAATGCCAAAATGCTCCGAGAAACTTTAAGTGTCCAAGAGTAAAAGAGAGAGAGAGAGAGAGAGAGAGAGAGAGAGAGAGAGAATGATGAGAGATATCCAAAAATTCACTCACAAAAAAAGGCCACCCACTGATCCTCAAAAGCCCTTTTATTAATGAGGCCTCTATTTTCTTCATTTTCCATTATTTTCCTTCATTTTCCTCCTCACATGCAACATGTGACCTTTCGTCTTCCTTTTCTCCTATTTTCCATTATTTTCGTAAATAAATGTGCCAAATATGTCATTTTTCCTTTCCAAGTGCTTCTCATTTTCCTTTGCCAATTTATTTAGCCATATTAACCAAAATGAACACTCGAAAGGATTTTTTTCCCACCATTCAGAATGTAATATGTGTCACATCAACCATTGTTATTATTTTTAACATTTATTACATAGAATTTTCATCAGGGCTATTACAAAACCCTCCCCCTTAGGGGACACCTTCCTTAGTGTTCAACCACACATATACCTCAACAATGTTGGAAATACTAAGGGGCGGGGGTGAATCAGTATTCCTTTCAATTAAAGCATTAGTTAATCTTCAATTACTATCAGTGTTTGTACAATGATAGCAGTAAACAAGAGGAACACAAATGCACATAGTTTTTAAGGTGGAAACCCACTCCGGGACAAAAACCACCTAATGCTCTTCTAATAATTCTTTAATATTCAACTCCAATTGAAAATAAAGCTCCAACTTCCTAGAATCTAGAAAAGAATTCTTCTCCAACACCCACTGGATGGACGCTCCAACGCCTAAGATTATTTACTAGTCAACTGAATGGATACCCCAACACCCAATGAACTTCTTGCTGTTGTTATGCACCTTGGTTGCTTCTCTTGTCATGCTACCCTCTACTACACCTTGCTTTGCTTTTCTACCATATAAAGTCTGGTCCTTTTCAACCCTTGACAACACATGATCTAGCCTTTTCTTGCCTTCTAGGAGCTCGATATTGAATTTGGTGTATCTCTATCATTTAAGATCCTCAATATCTGATTTTTAGTTGTATATTGTTACTCTAAGTCATCTTTCCAATGCCATATGTCTGACCCAATTTGGATTCTTGAAGGGAGAGTTATACCCAATCTCTCACAATGCCCTAATTATGCACTGTTTCAGTAGAGCCCACTTGTATGGCGTGCCACGTGTCACTGTTTCTTCATTTGTTTCTAAAATTGATAGAGTGAAAATTATAGACTGTGAACTATCCGTCAATTTTTATATAATTCCAATCTGATACTCAAAGAGAGAGTTATGACGAATTTACCAAGGTCACTTCTTTGAGATGAATTTCAGGAGCCCACAAAAACCCTGAATTACACAGATCATATCTCCAAAAATGTTACGCACCTTGAACTGAAAGTTTTACCGCATCTTCCTCATGATTTCTGCTTCACCTCATAAAAATTTTAGCTTCTGACCCTTCGTAGAAAAAAATTTAGAGCAAAAACGCCAAGATGACCTGTTTCCCATGGCTGAATCCCTTACATAAGGAGGAAATGAAGATCACAATTTATATGAATGCTTAAGTTGAGAGGGGCTTCAACAAGTGAACGTGGGAGGCATTTTATGAGCTTAAAAAATATTAATTATGACTTTTCAATGACCCATGCCCCAACCCCATGGGGTTTTAGCCCACTAACTGGGGTACAAAATTCAAACATGAATATCTCTCAAACCGTGAAGAATTACATGGCGTGCCATATATCAACGGAACCATCTTGAAAAGTAGAAACCATCAAAAGAATTATTGACCAAAAATATATTAATTTGTTAGGTAAAAATTCCCATTCAATATTGGGTTAGCCCCTGGTGCTGCTTGGGTTGAAACCGCTGATCAACAATCTCCTCCTTTGGAATTGATGGCAACACAAGTAATCCCCCTGTGATCATGACACCTCTTCCTACAACATTATCTCCCCCTTTGAAATCAATGGAAAAGGGTAACTCCCCCTGAAACACAACCATCCTGTGGACCTGTACACACTTCCACTCTCGCTGACACACAATCATCCTGCAGACCTGTACACACTTCCACTCCCTCTTTATATTCTTGAAAAAGGAAAATCTAATGAGAACTTGGGAGAATCCCAAGATTTTGATGAAGATATTCAAATGCTTCATGAGGTAAAGGTTTAGTGAAGATATCGGAAATTTTTTCTTTTGTACAAACATACTCAAGTTTGATATTCTTTTCAATGACTTGTTCTCTAACAAAATGATATTTGATCGGAATGTTTTTTTTTTTTAATGCATGACAGGATTCTTGGAGATGCTTATGGCACTAGTGTTGTCACAGAATATGGGAATAGGCTCATTGAATTGTACTTGAAGATCTTGCAAAGTTTGTTTCATCCAAAGGACTTGAGTACAACATGATGCTACTACAATGTATTTTTCTTCTGCTGTAGATAACGATATTGAATTTTTCTTTTTTCTCAACCATGATATGAGACAACCACCTAGATAGAATGCTGCTCCACTAGTACTCTTACGATCATCAACTCTTTCTGCCCAATATGCATATGTAAAGGCTTGAATAATGAGATTGTTACCCTTGGGATACCACAATCCATATTCTTCTGTGCCCTTTAGATATCGAAGAATTATTTTGACGACAATAATACGTGATTCTTTTGGTGCTGCTTGGAATCTTGCTACTTGTCCAACTGCTTGCATAACATCTAGCCAATAGGCTGTTACATATAGAAGACTACAATCATAGATCTGTACAACTTTTGATCCACATCCTTAGATGAGTCGTCTATGCTCAATTTGAAACCTGTTACCATTGGAGTAAGGACGGGTTTGCAATCTTCCATTTTGAATTTCTTGAGCATTTCCTTTATGTACTTGGCTTGACATATAAATATTCCTTTCTCTTGCTAAGATATTTGAATCCCTAAGAACTATGTCAGCTCACCAAGTAAAGACATATCAAACTCACTTTTCATATTTGTAGAAAAGTTCTTACTTAGTCGATCATCATTGCTACCAAATATTATATCATCCACATATACCTCAACAATTGTTAAATTATCTTTATCTATTTTTACATAAATATTACTATCAACAGTACCTTTCTTGAACCCTTGTTGACGTATATATCCATCAATATGAGCATACCATGCTCTGGGAGCCTGCTTGAGACCATATAGAGCCTTCTTTAACTTGCAAACATAGTCTTATTTTTGTGATAGTAGAAAACCTTCAGGTTGTTCGATGTAAAATTCTTCTTCTAATTCTCCATTCAGAAATGTTGACTTAACATCCATTTGGTATACTTTGATTTTTCTTGAACATGCATAGGCAAGAAACATTCGAATGGCTTCCATTCTGGAAAATGGTGCAAAAATTTCGTCGAAATCAATTCCTTCCACTTCTGCATAGCCTTTGCAAACCAATCTTGCTTTGTTTTTGGTAACCTGCCCATCTTCATTCAATTTGTTCCTGAACACCCATTTAGTTTGAATGACATTCTTATCTTTTGGTCGTGGAACTAATTCCTAGGTGTTATTCTTCTCAATTTGATCCAATTCTTCATTCATTGCTGCTACCCAATGTTCATTTTGGTTGGCTTTCTCAAAACTACTAGGCTCAAAGGTTGCTAGAAAAACAACGTGAGCTTGTTGTGATGAACGAAGCTGTCGACCTTCATTTATGTCACCAATGATTTGATTTGATGGATCGTTCTTTTGAATCCACTCTTTTGTTCTCCTTGGAGGAGCTTCTTGTTGTTGTTCTGGTATATCTTGATGATCATTGTTTACTTCTTCCTCGTTGATAGTTGCTTCTTGTTCTACAATTTTATCTGTGTCTTTTCCAGCCTCTATCTCAAGTTTCAAAGATTCTAGATCCTCATCATTACTTGCTAGAACACCATCTTCATCAAATGTAACATTTATGCTCTCCACTATCTATTTTCGTCTTAGATTATAGCATTTATAGGCCTTTCTTTTGCGTGAGTAACCAACAAAGATACCTTCATCAACACGTGATTCAAACTTACCCAAATTTTGATCTTCTCTTTTGATATAACATTTTCTTCCAAAGATTCTAAAATATTTTACATTAGCTGGTTTTCCTTTCCATAATTCATATGGAGTCTTGTTGCAATTATTTCTGAGAAGACTTCGGTTGATAATGAAGACTGTCATATCAATTGCTTGAACCCAGAATTTTTCATCCAATTTTGAGTCCTTCAACACTACCCATTTCCTGTATAGTTCTATTCTTTCTTTTAGCAACTCCATTTTGCTGAGGTGTTCGTGCTGTTGGAAATTGCCTTTTTATTCCATTTTCATCACAGTATTGCTGAAATAATTCGGAAGTGAATTCTCCACCATTATCTGATCTTAAACACTTTATTTTCAAATCAGTTTCATTTTCAACCAACTCCTTGTAGATCTTAAAGCACTCAAATGCTTCGGATTTTTTCTTTAGGAAACTAACGGTTGTCATCCTGGTATAGTCATCTATCATTAACATGAAATATAATTCTCTGGCTAAGCCTTTTGTTCTCACAGGACCACATAGATCAGTATGTATCAATTCCAATGGATGTGATGAAAAGTTTTCTTTTCTTTTAAATTGGACTTTTGTTTGCTTGCCATGCTGACATGCCTCAAATAGTGTGTTGGAAGGTTTTGATATTTTCAGCATTTCTCGTACCGCTTCCTTTTTGCTTATCCTGACAAGATTGTCAAAGTTTATGTGACCCATTCGTTTGTGCCATAACCAAATTTCATCTTCTTTAGCTAGTAGACATGCTTTAGTTGCTTCATCCAGAACATATATGTCGTCTGGAGCTCGACTTGCTGTAGCCACAATTTTACCATACCTACCTTTCCTGATTTCACATTTTGTTGAGTTGAATAGCATTGTGTGTCCTTGATCACACATTTGTCCAACATTGAGCAGATTGTGATTCATGTTTTCGACCAATAGAACATTATTGGCTATAAAATCTTTGCTTCCGAGAGTGACGGTACCTGATCCTATAACATTTGAAGATCCATCATTTCCAAAGGATGTGGTTCCATCCTTCTTCTGTTTCAGAGATACAAATTTCCTTCTATCTCTAGTCATATGCGTTGAGCAACCGCTGTCAACATACCCCACATCTTTCTTTTTTTGAGCCTTGAGAGCGAGAGCACCACTATCAGTCTTCTTCTTCCATGTTCGTTCAATTTATGGCTTCGAAGATTCTTCTGGAGGATTTTCAAGTCTACAATCTCTGGCTATGTGTCCAAAGTTCTGACATTTGTAAAATTCCATATTATTTCTTAAATTTTCAAATCTATTGATGTTTCGTTGAGCCCTGGGAGGTTCATATTTGAATAATCTCTTGGAATTGTATTGGTTCATAGGGTATGTGCGACATTCTACAACTTTATGACCAAATTTTCCACATGAATAACAATAGCCATGATCCGGATTTATGCAGGAACGCAACAGAATAAACATATAACCATAAATACAGAGATGCAGTGGAAATAACAATTCATTTCATTAATATCAAAGAACTCAAATTTGCTTATAGATAGAATGGAAATAAAACTAGCTAGGGCTCTGGTAGCTATCTCTGAGAAGAGATGTGGCGGCTACAGGCCTCTGAACTGAGTTACAATGAGGCTCGAGGGCCTATTTATTATTGAGAAACAATGGAGAATCCTAAACATCCAAAAACCTAACCCTAGGAGATGAAGCGCCAAAACTATGGGCCCCGTTTGGGTAAATTGGTGTTTTCAACTTCCCAGGGACGTAACTTTGGCATACTATCTCCGTTTGATGCACAAGATACATCATTATAAATCTCTATCCAAGGAATACATATTTCACCATGAATATCATTCCTAAACAGAATGATATTCACTAGAGTACATATTTCACCATGAATATCATTCCTAAACAGAATGATATTCACTAGAGGCCCGATGCCCAAAAAACGTCGTTTAGGGCCTCAAAACGGCTCCGGAAGTTCAGGACCTGAAAAACTGCTAAAAATAGTAAATTATGCCGAAACTGAAAAAATGAAAGAGACAATGGTGGGGGCCCAAGTGGAATAGGCGGGTGGCCACCAATATCCACCTAGATCATTCCTCCCCCATCAGGAAGCAATGGTCCCCATTGCGTTAAGTTCCTCCATGAGATGAGGAAATTTCTGCTGAACTTGGTCCCTGGTGAACCACTTTCCTTGGTGCAGGAGTTGGCCAGCTTTGACAACCCGGTACAGTTGGATCTTCTATTGGTGAGTGTTCTTGATTTTCATGTCCATGATACAATCTGTGGTGGCCTGTTCCATGTAGTCTGGGTTTAACTCTGTTGGTGTGAGTTGTTCTGCAATGTCTGAGGTGTCCAGTATAGGTGGGAAGTAAGGACGAAGGCAATCCACATTGAAGACTGGGTGCTGACCAAGGAATGGAGGAATACTAAGCTCGAAGGCATTGTTCCCTACAGCCTTGGTGACGGTGTACGGCCCGTATCGGAGCGGGCGAAGCTTGCGGTGGGGTCCAGTGAGGCACTCCTTCTGCAAATGTAGCCATACTTTGTCGCCCACTTGGAAGTTGTGTGGCACCCGGTGTTGATCATGGCGCTGCTTGTACTTCGCATTGGATCTGTCCAATATATCATGAACCTATTGGCAGATGTGTTGAATGTGCTCGATGAAGCTACTTGCTTTGTCAACTTCAGACTAGACATGAGCTGAATCGGCCTAAGCAACTGCAAATGGCATGGCTACGTCAATGGGACATAGTGGCTGGAATCCCAAGCCCACTTGAAAGGGGCTATGGCCAATTGAACTGTGGAGAGCCCTGTTATAACTATGTTGTACATAGGGGAGGCTCTTGTCCCATGTGCGTGGATGCTTTGAATTTTACATGCGCAGAATGTGTACAATCATTCTGTTGACAACCTCTGTCTGGCCATCTGTTTGGGGATGGAAAGTTGTGGACTTGGTGAGCTTTGTGTCCAACATTGACCAAAGGCTGGACAAAAATGTGCTGAGGAACTTTCTATCTCGATCTGATATGATAGACTATGGGATCCCAAAGTGCACCCACACTCGTTCAAAGAAGAGTTTAGCAGTGGCTTCTGCTGTGATATTCTTCTTACAGGCCGCCATAATGGCCATCTTCGAGAATCTGTCAATGACCACAAAAACACAGTCATTTCTATTCTTAGTAGAAGGCAGGCCCGACATGTAATCCATGGAGATGGATTCCCAAGGTCAACTAGGGGTAGGTAGTGGAGTATATAGGCCTTGCTTCTTGATGGTCGGTTTGGAAATGGCACAAGCAGTGCAGGATCTGATGTACTTCTTGACATCCTTTCGAAGGTTCGGCCAATATAAATAATACTGTAGTATTGCTACTGTTTTCTCGACCTCGAAATGCCTAGCAACTCGACTGTAGTGTGCTTCCCATATCATCTTGGCACGCTCGCTTGAAGGAACAAAAAGGTGTCCCAGGTGACATAAAAGTGCATCTTAGAGGTGAAAATTTGGAACTTGCGTACCCCCCAAGAGTTCCTTGTAAGTGTGGCCGAATTCTGGGTCACTCTCATAGAGAAGTGGCCAATCAGAAGTCTCGTGCCCACAAGAGTTCAGCACGATGGTGAGCGCCATGATCGGTGGTCGGCTGAGGCAGTCTGCAACATTATTGGTGCTACCCTTCTTTTACTTGATGTTCAAATGAAACTGTTGCAGATATGTGGACCACTTCTGATGGCGATCATTCTGCAACTTCCCTTGTGTCTGTATGAACTGCAGGGGCCGGTGGTCTGTGTGGATGATTGTTTCCTTCCCCAAAATGTAATGCTTCCATTGTCGACAGGCTTGCACAATGGAATACATTTATTTATCATAGGTGGGATACTTGCGAACTGTCTCAGACAATGTCTCACTGTGATATGCCACTGGATGTCCCTGTTGAGTAAGAACTGCCCCAATAGCATAGTCAGAGGCATCTGTCTCGATCTCAAATGGCTGCTGCAAGTCTGGTAAGGTGAGCACTGGGGCAGAACACAGGCGATTTTTCAATTCTTTGAACGCCTTCTGTTGAGGTTCCGACCAAAAGAATTTTGCTCTTGCTCCTCCTTTGGTGACTTGACTCAAGGGCCAAGTGATATGAGAGAATCCCAACACGAATCTACGGTAGAAATTAGCAAGACCCAGAAAGCTGCGAAGCTCTGTTATAGTAGTCGGGGCTGGCCAATCACGAATGACTTGGATCTTGGCTGGATCCACATGCACCCCCCTTTCATCAATAATGTATCCCAGATATTGAACCTGGGTCATGCCAAACGTGCACTTCTCCAAATTGGCACACAACTTGTGTTGCCGCAGTGTTTGGAGGACATGTCGGATGTGGTGAAGGTGCTCTTCCCAAGTCTGGCTGAAGATCAGAATGTCATCCAAGTACACCACTACAAATGAGTTGGTGAATGGCCGCAATATGTCATCCATCATCCTCATGAAGGTGGCGGGAGCATTCGTCAACCCGAAAGGCATGACCAGCCATTCGAAAAGGCCTTCCTTGGCTTTGAAGGCAGTCTTCCACACATCATAGGGTTCAATTGGTACCTGGTGATACCCAGACTTCAGGTCGATCTTGCTGAAATATTTTGCACCTTTGAGTTGGTCCAGAAGGTCATCAATCCGTGGGATTGGGTACCTATTCCGAACAATGATCTTGTTCAGCGCCCGATAGTCAATACAGAGTCTCCACGTCCCATCCTTCTTCTGTACCAACACGATCGGGCTCCCACAGGGCGATGAACTTGGTCTGATGTGACCTTTCTGCAACAGCTCCTGAATCTACCTCTTGATTTCATCATTTTCCAGAACAGAGCGTCGATAGATTGGTCCATTGGGTAGTGGCGCACCTGGGGTCAGATCAATCGGGTGCTTGACCTGGCAGTGCAGAGGAACCCCTGTGGGTGAGGTGAAGATGTCCTCGTACTCCTCCACGACCTTATCCATTTGTTGTTGTAGTGCAGAGGGGCCCTGTCTGGAGGTCGTGGCCACAGTCTTCTTCTTGCCCTGGGGGCGGATCATCAGGAAAACGAATTTCCTAGTTTGGGAAATGAGCTTACTGCATTGTTTTGCAGTAACCAAAGAGATAGCCGTAGGAGGTGGTACCTCTGGTATCCTGTACAACTTATTTCCCAAAGTAACAATGATAGCACGAGGTCGAGACTCATACACAGCATGGCGCTTCCACAAGTATGGTTGTCCTAATAATACATCAGAAACATCAATAGGAGCAACATCACATAATACCTCATCCGTGAAGGGCTTGATGCTATAGGGAAGGCGACACTGCTGCCTGACGTGGAGATCTTGTCCTTAGTGAAGCCACCGGATGGTGTATGGATGTGGGTGAGCTATGGTCGGCAAGCCCAACCGCTTCACGGTGTCTACTGAAATGAGGTTCTTTTGGCTCCCATTGTCGACAATGAACTGTACAAGGGAGCCCTTTACCCACATCTGGGAGTGGAAGAGACATTCCTCCTCCTCTGGATCTTCCGGTTCCTCCTTCTGGATCTTTGTAGTGGCAACAGTGGCATTGGGCTCTGCATCAATAATACGTTTCCCTTTTTCATTCCCCTTTTCAGGTTCTGATTCGGAGTCGGAGCATGCATCTGACTCAAAAGCCCTCATCTCGGCCACTAGCGACTGCTTGGCCCGACACTCACTTGTGTTGTGAGTGGAGCTCTTATGGAACTCACACCACTTTCCCGTGTCCTTCTTTGACTTTGCGGTGCTGTTCTTTTCTTGTGGCTTTGACGGGTTGTCTTTAGCTGCCATGCCTTGGCTCTATCCTTTGTTCTGCGGTTTGGAAGCACCTTTCCCTTGCTTTTGATTCGCAGATCCAAAGTCTCGCTTCTTCTGTTTGAATTTCTACTCAATCTTGGTAGCATACCGGTATGCCGTACCAAGCGAGGAGATGTCAAGGAACTCCATTTCCTCCTGAATGTATCTGTGCAGACAGCTGCGATACTTTAGCAACAAATTTTTCTCTGAATCTTTGATACCCAACTTTGTGCGCAGGGTATGGAACAGATTCGTCAGCTCATGCACATCTTGATCCCTTTCTTGTCGCAACGTGGTCCATTGTATGTACTTGTCCTCATAGCTCCCCACGGGATAGTACTGTTCCTTGACGGTGTCTCGGAAAGAATTCCAAGTTGGTACGGCCGAGAACAGAGAGGGTTCTGTCTAGTCCTTGTTCTCACAGTAGGTTTTCCACCAGTCCTTAACATGGGGGTAAGCTTTGAGGAGTGCAAAAATAATCTTCTCCCGGTCTGAAAAGTCATGAACAGAGAAAGATCCTTCTAATAGATTCAACCATCTATCTACAACATCTGCGTTTATTTGACCCTCAAATATGGGAATGTCAAAATTTACTTGTACCTTAAAAGGAGTCGCACCTCCAGAGTGGCTGCTGGATGCAGATGCGCCGCCGGTGGGCAACCGTTGAAGGATCTGAACAAAGTTATCCGTCATCGTGTTCCTTTGTTTTTCGAGGGCCTCCTCGAGCAATATTTTGATAGGATCTCCTGCTCCCTCATCTTTCTTTTCGTCCCCCATGGGCGTCTGTCGAGGTTTGTGAGGTTGATCTTGCAAAGGTTCCACCAGATCAAGCCCTAGCTCCTTATACCCCGACCTCGTTGGGGACATGCAAAGAAGGATCGAGAAAAAGAAAACCCCTCTGATACCACTAAACCGGACTTATGCAGGAACACAACAAAATAAACATATAACCATAAATACAGAGATGCAGCGGAAATAACACTTCATTTCACTAATATCAAAGAACTGAAATTTGCTTACAGACAGAATGGAAATAAAACTAGCTAGGGCATTGGTAGCTATCTCTGAGAAGAGATGTGGCGGCTACAGGCCTTTGAACTGAGTTACAATGAGGCTCAAGGGCCTATTTATTATTGAGAAACAATGGAGAATCCTAAACATCCAAAAACCTAACCCTAGGAGATGAAGCGCCAAAACTATGGGCCCCGTTTGGGTAAATTGGTGTTTCAACTTCCCAGGGACGTAACTTTGGCATACTATCTCCGTTTGACGCACATGATACATCATTAGAAGGCTCTATCCGATGAATACAACTTTCGCCATGAATATCATTCTGGAACGGAATGATATTTGTTGGAGGCGCGATGCCCAAAAAACGTCGTTTAGGGCCTCAAAACGGCTCCGGAAGTTCAGGACCCGAAAAACTGCTAAAAATAGTAAATTATGCCGAAACTGAAAAGCTGAAAGAGACAATGGTGGGGGGCCAAGTGGAATGGCGGGTGGCCACCAATATCTACTGGATCATCCATGAAAAATATGTTGGTACTTGAATGGAAATCTTTGTCGAGGAATCGTCTTCCAAGGATGTGCTTGTGAATCTTGTCCAATGAACTCTACATGCATGTCAGATCTCATAGGTTCATTGTATTTTGTTGTAGAAGGTCCTACTTCTTCTTCTTTGTAACCAAGGCCAGTTCTGTCATTGTAAGATTGTTGATTGTTGATGAGTTCTTCCAATGCCCTTGAGCTGTTGGCATAGTTTTGGACAGTTTTTCCCTTGTTCACTTCCTTACGCAGCGAGAATACTTTGGCTTCTAATGCTTCCCTTTCTTGGTTGCTTTCTTCCAACCTCTTTTGAAGTGACTCTTCAATACATTTTTGTTCTTCACCCTCAATTTTGAGACCTTGAACTTGTTCTTCAAGAGTGTTGGAACGGATCTTCTCAGCATTGAGCTCTTTTATAAGCTTGATTGCCTCCTCATAAAATTCTTCTATGGTCAACCGTTCTTCTTCATTGTTTGATATTTCTTGTTTATTGTGCTTGGCCATAAACAATACTTTCTCATTGGTTTCTTCTTTGCTGTCACTTTCTTCATCGGATGAGGAGCTATCTTCTTTAGAGAGAAAGTTCCTTTTGGATCCTTTATTTTTGCCTGCCTTGTTGAATTTCTTAAAGCCTTTCTTTCCTTTTGAGTTTCCATCACTTTTGTTCAAACATTTTTCTACAAAATTCCCAACCTCACCACAACCGAAACATATCAATGGAAGTTTACCTTTGAATTTTCCCTTACTAATTTTTAGTTTTCTCGTAAAGTAAGCATATTATTCATCTGAAAGACCTTCTCCATCATCTCCCTTTTCTTCACACTTGCAGGTGCATGTCATTTCAATTGAAGATTGTTTGTCCTTATTGGTTTGCCTAAGATACAGCGAGCAGTTTTTTGCTGATTTAGTACCCTTTTCTTCATCAAGTCTCATTTCATATGCTATGAGAACTCCATGTAATTCTTCCTTGGTGAGTTTGTCAGTTGCCTTTGTATTCTAAGACAATGCCTTTAGGTTTGAATCCTCCTCTTAATGTTCTAAAGTCTTAGTATGATAATCTTCGTCAACTAGCTCTCCCAATCCTTGAGTGTTGGTTATTTCATCAACGTATTGGGCTTGTCTGACAGATTTGCAATCTTCTTTCATTACAGAGTTGCTCAAATTTTGCTCTATAGATTTGAAGCTTTGGCTTCTTTATTATTTGAGTCACACATATATATTCTCAAGCTTGTCCCATACATTTTTGGTGGTTTTACAACCCAACACCTTATGATAAGCAGATTCAATAAGTCCACTGATAATAATATTCTTTGCTTTTGCATCATTTATCAAATTCTTCTTACCTTGTTCATCCGCGGTTGATGTAAATCCATTTTGAACGGTGTCCCATACTTCGTAACCTTGCGCCAAGAGATAGACCTCCATTCTTCCTTTCCAGAGTGCATAATTATTTTCATTGAATAGAGGTACACTATTCTTGGTATGCTCCATGACCTCCTTCCAACTGTTAAACTGCTATTGAAGGAACCAAGCTCTGATACCAATTGTTGGAAATACTGAGAGGGGACGGTGAATCAATATTCCTTTCAATTAGAGCATTAGTTAATCATCAATTATTATCATTGTTTGTACAATGATAGAAGAAAACAAGAGGAACACAAATGAACATAATTTTTAAGGTGGAAACCCACTCTGAGACAAAAACCACCTAATTCTTTTCTAATAATTCTTTAATATTCAACTCCAATTGAAAATAAAGCTCCAACTTCCTAGAATCTAGAAAATCATTCTTCTCTAGCTCCCACTAGTGGAAACTCCAATACCAGAGATTCTTGGTGAGTCAGGCGAAGATGGATGCCTTTAACACCCCAAATGAGCTTCTGACTCACCTTTCCCTACCACCCTATAGAAGAATAAAAGAAGAATGGACTCCTGTACCGGGGAAAATGGTCCACTTTACAATGATATAGAATGATGTAGAAGAAGAAGATATACTAGACCATAACCCCAACTTTGACACAACCACCTAATGATGATCCTAGACCTCCCAACACTGCCTCTTCAACCCTTGGCAGATAGACACTAGTACAATTTGTACAATAATGTATTTATAATGACTAAGTACAATGATACCTTTATAATGATTGTATGCAATGCTGCCCACTTGAAGACTTCATATGATGAACTTCTTGCTGTTGTTATGCACCTTGGTTGCTTTTCTTGTCATGCTACCCTTTTTTGCACCTTTCTTTGCTTTTCTGTCGTAGAAAGTCTGGTCCTTTGCAACCCTTGACAACACATGATCTAGCCTTTTCTTGCCTTTTAGGAGCTTGATATTGAATCTAGTGTATCTCTATCATTTAAGATCCTCAATATCTGATTTTTGGTCCTATAGTATTCCTCTGAGTCATATTTCCAATGCCATAGTTCTGACGCAATTTGGATTCTTGAAGAGAGAGTTATAGCTAAGCTCTCACAATGCCTTAATTATGGACTATTTCAACAGAGCGCACTTGTGCATCATGCCACATGTCACTGTTTCTTCATTTGTTTCTGAAATTGATAGATAAAAAATAATAGAATGTGAACTATCTGTCACTTCTTACGTAATTCCAATCTGATACTCAAAGAGAGAGTTATGACGAATTTACCAAGGTCACTTCTTTGAGATGAATTTCAGGAGCCTGCAAAAACCCTGACTTACACAGATCATATCTCAAAAAATATTGCGCACCTTGATCTGAAATTTTTACTGAATCTTCCTCAGGATTTTAGCTTCGCCTAATAAAAATTTCAGCTTTTTAACCTTCGTAGAAAAAAATTTAGAGCGAAAATTCCAAGATGACCTGTTTCCCATGGCCGAATCCCTTACATAAGGAGGAAATGAAGATCACAATTTATATGAATGCTTAAGTTGAGAGGGGCTTCAACAAGTGAACGTGGGAGGGATTTTAGGAGCTTAAAAAATATTAATTATGACTTTTCAATGACTCATGCCCCAACCCCATGGGGTTTTAGCCCACTAACTGGGGTACAGACTTCAAACATGAATATCTCTCAAACCGTGAAGAATTACTTGGTGTGCCATATATCAACGGAAACATATTGACAAGTAGAAACCATAAAAAGCATTATTGACCCAAAATATATTAATTTGGTAGGTCAAAATTCCCATTCAATATTGGGTTATCCCCTGGTGCTGCTTGGGTTGGCATCAATGACAACCGCTGATCAACAAACAAAACCGCTAAAAAGAAAAAATGTTTCCCATGGAGCTTAATAACACAACTATATGTAGTATTTAAAATGAATAACCTGCTCAAATGGAGAAACCATTATGAAAATCATACTCTGTACTGAAGATTTATAACACAATTCATTACGGTATTTACAATAGCATACACATATACACATTTTCTCGACCAACAAATAAAAGGATACGATGACCGTATCAACAACAAGGGAATCCAGAGGCTCACACCTACACCCACCAAGTAGTACCATTATCCACTTCCTTCCCAGGAAGTCCAAAATCCACTACAATAATCAAATTTGCATCCAATGTCTAGCGCTATGATCCTGTGCTATTGTACCCTCATTGAACAATGACTGACTCATTATTCTAGAGCACACTCCCAATGTGCATATGATTCCATCTAGCAATGCTAATGACCAAAAAAATCCATCCCCGACCTTCCCTTCTCTGCTACATAGTCCCTCAAGCAATACGGTCACCCCCTTCTATTTATTCACACACCTTCCAAGATCCACTAGCACCCCCATCCCTGATAGTCCATCCCTTGGCAAGGATTTCTCACATCAAAAGATACAAAAACCAAGGCATATTATACCTACCTCAAAACTATCATACACATGCTCATGTAAATCAATGGACACTATTGGAGTGTCCCACAATGGTCCTACTCCTGAAGTGCTTTACCAGAATATTGCTACATGTTCCAATTCCTTTTGCTGACACTGCTAGTTCTTGCAATCAATTTCAACCACCCAATAGGGAATTTCTATGCTTCCTGTACCAAGCACATAACTATCATTATATTGAAAATAAATTGAAATAAATTCACATCATACCTCATTGGTAGCTCGTCAATAAGGTACACTTGCAATTTTGTTCTATTCCTGTCACAACAAGTCAAACTAGTTGTTTGATCAAATCATCATGCATAAACGTATCACATCTGGTTAGCTCAAAACACAACCATCATAAATTAAAATCATGAATCACATGCAATCATCATAAACCATAATCATAAATCACATGTAACCATCATAAGTTAGAATCATAGATCATATGCATAATAGAACTGAAATAAAATATTGATACTTATCCTTCATCAGTCCTTACTTTTGTCTTTGCTCTTTCTATATGCACATCAGATCGGTTTCCATACCTGGTAAGCACCCAATGGCCTTGCTTCTCTTTACTTATATACACATACACACTGTGTGAATCACAACATTGTACATCCACACAAGGCATACAAAACCTCACAATGCATACACCCACATCTGGCACACAACATAACAGATACACCTACACTCGGTGTACAACAAAACACATACAGCAGCATACAACATATACAACTGCATCCAATGTATGATACAACACAATACATATGCCTACACCAACATACAGCACATATACCTACTCTTGGTGTACAATACAACACAACAGATACACCCACATCAATTTACACCACAACAAAATACATATATAGATATAAAGTACAACACAACTAATACACATGTCACTTTACCATGAATGTAACATGCACATACATAGTACCACATGCCCTCAACACAATATGTACAACATGCACACAATACCACATGTATACTAGTACCATATGTGCAACATATAGATAGTACCACTTGTACACAACACTACTTGCACAACGTGTGCACCACATCACATGTACACGACACCAACTACACAACGTGTTCACAATGCCATATGTACACCGCACGACTTGTAAAATGTGTACACAATACCACATGTACACAACACCACATGCAAGACATGTACATGACACCACATGTACACAACATCACATGCAGAACATGTACATGACACCATCTATACCTAGCACTGCATATGCAATATACACACAACACCATATATGCAACAAGCATGCAACATCATATGTACACAATACTACATATGTTACATGTAAACATCACCATAGGTACAACCACTGAATATATAACATGCACAACATATACACAAAAATAGTATTGCACATCCATAGACCACACAATGACCCCACAAAGCAACCCTGCTTCTCCATGCTTGTCTTAGCATGTCGTAGATCACACTACTTTCACTTCGTTGACGTACCTGTCAACATTACCTCTCCATAACATAAAAATATACATATTATAATCACATAATATGAAATCATACCCACATGGTACTAGCCTTGTAGATATATCAGGATTACTCTTCCCACTTGATTCTTCATAGCCAGGAACATCTTCATGTCATTCACCTGCATAAGAAATCATTCCTCCATGAGAATGATCCCTGACAACCCTATGAGATGGTGACATAGATATATACATATGTATATAATAATTAGTGTTGAGTGTTGTTTTTATACTCATTTCCTACATTTTCTTCCCTTATTTATTCCCTTTTGACCTCCAGCGTGGGGACTATACTTGCCTTTTTCCTTTCCTTTAACTTGAAACAACATAAATTTACCTTCTTTCATTACCTTGCCATTCTCGTTAATTATTATTATGTATTGTTCCTTTTTTGTGGCTAAATGAGATGAACATGTTGGAAATATGATGCAATATGTTGTCCTTGATGGCAACCTACTTGATGATGTTGTACTTGATGGAAACCTCTTGATGAGTTTCCATTTTGGTAGCAACCTATTTGTTAAATATGTAAAAATGATGATTCTACAGGTCAGTTCAGATGTGATAGAGAAAGGAATTCTAGTAAGTGCCAGAGAAATGATAAAGACAAGATGTCACAATGTATACGTAGGTTTGATGAAGGCAACCCACGTATGGATGCAATGTATACATTCAAGATAAGTATATATGCAGTTTTTATGATGAGAAGCCACATATACACGCGGATAAGAATGATCCAAGTCACGTATGCCTTTTACGCTCTAAAATTATGATACCAAGGGGAATTAACATGTTATTAGCCCACAATATTGAGCGTTGTATTGTCTATTTGATTCCGTCCAAGAATACCATCATAATTTGTGTGGTTTTGACTCATGGTATTGGTAAAAGCTAAATCTATATAAGGAGAAGAAGATCATAGTGCAATAGCAAGGGTTGTTAATGAAGAATTTTCTCTAAGGTATATCTGCATGGGATGAGCTCTCTTTTAATTGATATATTTGAATCTATGATGCACCCACTAGTACATTTGGGGGAAATTACGACACTTGGTTCCGACGCTTTTGACCAAATGTCAGAAATTTCCCCAAATTTTTTCAATCTCGCTTGAAACCGTCGCTATACCGACGTTTAGAGAAACGTGTCGCAATACCAACACTTACACAAATTTTCGCAATTGCGACGTTTGGAGGAAGACGTCACAATTGAGACACTATGCCCCAAAGCGTCGCTATTGCGATGACTGCCTCCAAACGTCGCAAGTGTGACACAATGTCTAAGTGTCGCAGTTGCGACATTTGGAGGCATCCGTTGCAATAGCGATGCTTTGTCCGTCGTCGGTATAACGACACTTATATGTGCGCTACATAAAAATACGAAACTTATATGTGTGCTACATAAAAATGATTTTATTAAAAACTACATTAACGTCTGATATCACACGTGCATTCACCCTCCACTCTTGCAGAACAACATTTTCCCTTAGCATTCGCCCTCAGCTCTTGCAGAACAGTATTTTCCCTCAAAATTCGCCCTCAGCTCTTGCAGAACAGCATTCGCCCTCAGCATTCGTCCTCAGCTCTTGCAGAACAACATTTTCCCTCAGAATTCGCCCTCAGCTCTTGCAAAACAGCATTCGCCCTCAGCATTCTCCCTCAGCTCTTGCAAAACAACATTCGCCCTCAGCTCTTGTAGAACATCATTCGCCCTGCATTCGCCCTCAGCTCTTGTAGAACAACATTCGCCCTTAGCTCTTGCAAAATGGTAAGTTCTTACTGTAGGCCCTTCCTCCTATAGTAGGGTTGACTCTATTTGGGTTTTTTTGGTCAATTACATTGGATTGTGTTAGGCTGTAGGGTTCTCTCTAGATGTCTTCCAATGTTCTTTCAGATGAGTTTCAAAGAGGATGTGTAATATGTGTTTGTGCTTGCATGAATTTGAATCCACCAGTTTCATGAAGTTTAAGCTATGGATTTTAGTTTAACAAACTCATCCATCTCAACACCCAGTAATGAATTGCCCTTGGTCTGATCTATATTGAAGGTGAAGTGAAAAATGGTAGAGAATGGGAGATTGAAATTCATCAACTTTATCACAAGGGTGGTACTCCAGATCGAAAGTGATGAGCTTTAGTTCTCCGGATTTGGGGATTTTCTGATATTTTGGGATTTTATGATGACATACCAAAGGTCACATCCATACAACCATATCAAGGTCAATGTTGAGATCATTCTCATATAGATATAGGTCACTAATATATAGGGTTAATATCATCATCACTATCCATGGAAACCGAATGGTTACAAAATCTTTGATTGTGGTTGGCTCATTTATAATTATTACCCATTTACAGTAGAGCATAGAAACACTAAATATGGTCCAAGCAGAGCCTTTACCATAGGCAATGGAATTGCAGCTACTTCATCAATAACCAATAGCTCCACTTGAGAAAAATTTTCATAATCTTGGGGCTGGATATACTGTAGATCAAACAATTGTAGTTATCATTCATGCTCCAATATATTAATATACTTTTTACATTGAACTGAAGAAAGGGAAACAAACAAATGCTAGCCATCATACAATGCTTTGACATAAGAGTTTTGAGTGACATACTTGAAAAAAAGAACTCATCCACTGATATTTATAATCATTTGAGTTATTCAAGTTAAACACAATGTCAAGAATCAAGATTCAATACCCTCTATTATCTTAATCACCCAATACAAGATTTAAATTTTTCCCAAAGAAACGCTTATTAATTTGGCAGCCATTATTTCTCCCTGCTTTAAAAACCCTACATTTAAATGAAAACAAGCATTGCATTTCAACTACAAAAATCTATTAGTGTTCAAATGTACATGTGTGCATCACTTGTGTAAGGTATTCCTTTTCCACTTTCACATTATCCAAGAATGTGTGCAGTATAGTTCATATTTTTTGTGATTTATATTATCTTGAAAAAGGAAAGGTAAATTATTGCCCATGGAAAAAGAAGGTTTTCTCTTTTTACTACTGGAAATAGTACAAAAAAGTTCCATTTCTACCCGAAACTCCTATGAAACAGGAACCAAATAAAGGCCATGTCCTCAATGGACATCATTTGGCTTTTAGAATGGCCATTGCACCATGTTGTTTCTTATATTACATCACGATAGTTTCTTAGGTCATATCTTGTTTCTTGAGATGAAAAACAACCAAAGAAATTGTGAAGATCCTTTCAAGAAATAAATGACCATTTCTCAATCATATCTCAACTATTTTTTATTTTATTCAGTGGTTGCTTACTTTGAGAGAAATTTGACACTTTTATAAGGAATATAACATAAAAACACATAATGGGAAGGAATTGATGAGGTAGATGACCTTTAGTTTTTGTCAATTAAGAATTGATAATACACGATGCATGTTATGTACTACAAACTAGATTCCTTCCTAGAGTTAGGACACAGAGTATTGAATCAAAGTTGTAGTTTCTAACTTCTTGTATTGGTTCATCAATCTTGAAATTCAGACATTGCATGTCTTCATTGCTTCATGTTTGAATAATTTGCATCATATCGTACAATAGGAAATTAGGAATTATGATTATTATTACTTTATGGATCTATTAAGTTACTTTTAATTTTGCATGGTTTAGTGTGAAATTATTCTAGTGTGCCCCTAGGCCCAGGTGAAGGAATGCCAAGGACTGTGAACCCTAGTTTTTAAATGGTATTGTTTCTTATACCCAGAAACCCCTAAACATCACTTCTTATTAGTTCTTAACAATAGTGTTGTAAACAATTTGAGAATTGATATAGCAAAATCTCGCACTTCTCAAGATAAATTCCTAAAGCTAAAGTGTGATACCATGTGTAATTATATAGCCCCATTGTCACCTCACCAACCTCTTTTCACTTCGGGCTAGCTCTCCTCCAACTCAAGGGGGGTTCTCCCTAGTAGATGTTAGGGATCTAATGGCCCAACCAAACCAAGTCAAGAGCCCCCTAACTCTCTATGTTTACCACTATCAATCAAAATATTGAACAATAGGGTCAGACATGCATCCTAAAGATAAAATTGCCAGGGTATTTTTGGGTAATTTCAAAGGGAAAGTCCCCAAACACATATAATCAAGGAATTATGACATGATTTCAAACATTAAATATAAACAAAATCGTTTAAAGGATATTGAAAGGAAAAAGGTGATGGAAGATAGAAAGTTCCTTACTTAAATTCTCTAAGGATTTTTCAATAGTTGCTCCAAAAGTTTCACTTCAAGGCCCTTCAAGATCGTCTCCAACAATGGTATACCATCAGCTTCAACAATTTTGCTCCAAAAATGTCCTCAAGGTCTTCACAACAAGTTTACTAGAAGTTTCTCCAACAATATATTCAATAAGGTCTTCATTGTCAACTCATCTCTTGTTTGGGTGCCTTAATGTGTAATGACATGTTTCCAGGACTGAATTCAATGCAAGGCATATTTGAAACTCTAACTCTGTCTTCCGATGTCTTATTAGACATTATTTCAGTTTTCATTTTGTGTTTTCAAGTTAGATATTGTTTTCAAGTTTTTACATTTATAATTTTATTGCAATGTGGCAGACTGATCAGGGTAGTACAGGAACAACCCCGAGACAGGATGATCGTGGAAAGAGGCCAGCAGAAGAACATGTAAAGTGCCAGCATTGCTCTACATTTAGGTATTTTAGTTATTTACATAATTGAAATAATATTAATTTTGTTCAAATATGCAGAAACCTAGCCATGGTACGCCTGATGATTCCCTCTTTGAGGAAGAGCTTTCTTCATCCCTATCTCTAGTGCTCTTGTTGCGAAAAAAGGCACGAGATGCAAGGTCAGAATTTAATACTTTGATAGATGCGACTCAAACACTTGAAACAGAAGAGAGAATAAAACAACTTATGAGCCAGCTAGAAACATATCAGGTAATAATAAAAAGTCAAAAGGATATTTTTTTTGTTCTACATGAGATGAATTGTGATAGTTTGATTTTTAATTTTTACATTGACTAAACTAACAAAACGTTCTTTTGTATGTAGCGTTTTCTGGCACTTGCTGTACCCGGTGTTGGTGGTAGTGGGACACAAGGGCAAGAGATTGCCCAGCAACCCTCTCGTACACCTTCTACTCCTTTAGGTGCCAGCCAAGAAACACACCCTGCCCAAGCAGACACCCAGCCAACTGCTGAATGTGTTGGCAGTGGTGAAGCTGATATGGCCAACTACATTATTGCGTTTCCTGGAGCTACACGTGTCAGCTCCACAGGGACCATTAATGGCATGTTGTTGGTGAACGATGAAGGTGTCCCTATAAAGCACGTACAACTCCCAGGTAAATTTTAATATTTTAACTATTTCATGTACTTTATCTAAAACATATTTATCATGATTTTTATTTTTAAATTAATGATAATATCCTTTTTTTTCTGTGTAGGAAACAATGAGTTATACAGGTTTTTGGAGAGCCAAGCGTTGGTAATTTTTGGCCCAACCATACGCACAGGGTGAAATTCCCAGAATTCCAACCTGAAAAAAGAATTTCTAGATTATCTAGAAGCCCTTTTTGGGGTCGGCACATTTGAAAAAACAGTGGTGGCTCAGGTAGCCGGAAAATATTTGAAATATACCAGGGACACCTATAGGACGCAATTGCAATTTAACCCTAGATACGAGCATCCTCTCACAGTTCCAGAGAGTGAGTGGAGAGCACTCATCCATGACGGAAAAGAGAAAAGGGCAAAGAAAGAAGGAAAAATACCAACTGGACCCGCAAGGTAAATTACAAATTTAATTCAATAGCTTTAATTTTCTTTATGTCTAAAATAAAAGTGTGCTACGTCATATCTGACTTCAATATTTTGATGCTAGGTTGCCTGACACCTCAAAGGCAACCAAAGCTAGGATTGAAAAAAAGGGCCATCACAAGCTAGGCCGGGGCAGCTACTTGAAATTAGCCGCAAGAATTGTAATTAAGTAGCTAAACATCTTATAATTAATTGTATCGCCTTCCAACGTTTTTGTAATCCTATCAAATATGATTAAAAATACACAATCATATGTAATGTAGGGTGATGACTTCGGAATAGAAACTACAGAGGAAGATAAAAATATCGCTTTCTATTTCGGCTATCAAGCCGTAGTTGAACGTCGCAGAAGCTTGGGGCAGGTCCCAAGATCCAGAATGCTTGATAAGGTAAAACATTAACCTTTCAATATGTTTGTTTTCGTCCATAAATTTAATGTCTAACAACTTTGTTTAAATCAGGGGAGTAGCACTACCGACGAGGCAAATAACCCATTTTTAGAGCCAGATGTAGATGATCCTCACGTGCAACCTGATCATTGTAGTGGGGACCGGGCCGACAATGCTACTATCAGTGAGGGCCATGACGGTAATTAATTTCCACTTATATTTTTTTCTAATTATACCTTGATGGTTGTCCTTATAATGTTTTTTGTTTAAATGACAGAGAATGTTTCCCTTGAGGATCTTACCACCAGAGAGGAAGACAGGGCAACAGTCCCAACGGCGACAACTGGTGCACCAGGTAAATAGTCTCATTGCAATTTTTTTTATTAATATTACCGAACTAGTTCAATGATATTTAAAAACTGACAATTAAAATTTAATATTATCTATTTTTGTAGGCGATGCCCCATCACTGCATGAGACCAGACATCGTGACTATGCAACTAGGTCAGCGATGACAACTGGTGCACCAGGTAAATAATCTCATTGCAATTTTTTTTATTAATATTACTGAACTATTTCAATGATATTTAAAAACTGACAATTAAAATTTAATATTATCTGTTTTTGTAGGCGATGCCCCGTCACTGGATGAGACCAGACATCGTGACTACGCAACTAGGTTAGCAGTGCGGGTCGAAAGGCATGAAACAGGAGCAGAGCATGATGATATTGATGATGTAATTAGGAGCTTTAAAAATAGGAAGAAGAAAAAGAAAATTTGATAATGTAAAATATTGTATTATTATAAGACAAACGTTACCATACTTGGAACATTTTTGCGTTATATAAAAAACTCATTTATCATACTATTTTTATGTCAAGCATTAATTGCAATGTTTCCTTGCGTACTTTTTGTTGAATTTTTTTTTTATTAGTTATTGAATATTTTTTTTTTTATGCTCATGAAAGTAAAAAATGAAATATAGATTGGGTATTGGGGAATTGAGAGTGATGTGAGGGGGGGGAAGGGGCCATAAGAGCTTCCACCTTCACGTGGTTGGCCCTGTTTAGTAGAGAATAATTTATTGGAGCGATTTAATCTTGGAGCAAACCTCCCTCGATCCAGCGTAGCAACAAAAAAGTCACTGTTGACTTAGTTGCTACTCTTTTAGATCGTGGGAGGCTTGTTCCAAGTTCATGTGACTCCAATAAATTGTTCTTGAAATGAAGAGGAGCTTATTCAGGTATGTTTTGACATTTTCAACATATGTTCTAACATTATCATAATAATTCATCTCAGAGTAAAAAGTACTACATCAATTACTTGTATTTATTGTATAGATAATGATGGATTTTGATTGACTTGGCAGTGCAGGTACAAATCCTCTTGCATCATGAGAAATACAACTTGTCAACCAAGGTCATGTCCAGGATATTTTTTCTTGTGCACTTGACCAGGTTCATAATGTCACATTTTGTAAGTTCCTTTATAGTTAATAATTCAATATTAAGCTTGTTCATGATTATTATCTAGGTTTTTTGTATGTGTTTTTTCATCTATTTGATTATAAGAAACTCTGCATGTTTCTTGTTGTTCACTATGATTTCTCCCATTACCACTCCCAGGATGAATCCGACTTTATTCTTACATAGGTTACTTTATTGTTACTATGATTTCTCCATTTACGATTTCATAGGTTACATCATGTAAAGTTGTCAATCTCAGGTTGGTGATGAGCTTTAGTTCTCCATATTTGGGGATTTTCTGATAATTTCTCCCTCATGTCATTCCTGCATCACCTCATTGTTTGAGCATTCCAATTTTCTACCACTTGTACCAATTGGCACATGTCAATCTCTGAGTGGTGCCACATTTCACCTATTTTTCAGTGAGAGTTTAGGGTTTCTCTAACATAGCTTCAGAAATCTGATTCAGTGCCTGCTTGAATATCGTCACATAATACTCATGGTTTGGTTTGATGAGCATGTTCTGAATGGTTGGTTGATTCATAAGAACCACCCATATAGTCATCTTGAGATATTTCAAAAGTTTTCTCGGGTTTCCTTTTTCATCGTTTCTAGTGGGTGGGATGGTGTGGGGTGATCCATCAATACTTGTGCTCTTGTAGTAGGGGATTTGTTTTTGGGGATATAAAGGAGAATTTGATGTAGATATCCCATTGGATGCATTCATAGATGGGCACAAGAGGTCAAGAATTTAAATTAAAAATATGCAACCTCTAGCATGGAAACCTGAAGGCCGCGAGAGACACTGGTTAAAGATTGTTTTGTGCTGGCCTTAATATAGTCGTGATTTCTTTCTATTATCTTAATGAAAATATATAGTCTGGTCTCATTAAAATGAGGATTTTGGTTATATTTCTCTTTGGTTGTTTCTCTCTTAATGCTCCAGAAGTTGCCAAAAGTTGCGATAGTTGTTTAGTTTGCCTGTTACAACTTAAAAGTTGTTTTTAGAAATGGGAGTCATGTTTTTTAAGGTTCATACTAATATGAAGATCTTGTAATTCTATATTCAGGATAAGAGAAGATGGCCTCTGCTTTGGGCAGTATGACAACAATTTCCACATCTACCTCATTGTGTAACAATGGAAAGGGGAAGAAGTTGGGTGCAATGTTTGATAATTATGGCAGACAATTGTCTTCTCTTTCATTTTTTTTACCCATTTCCTTTAATCTCTCAAACAGAAGAGGGACTCTGAGATTACGCGACAGAGAGAAGGTAGTTAATACAAGAGCTATGGAAAAGGAGTTGTACTTCAACAAGGATGGCCCAGTGACAAAAAAATTGTAGGTCAGAGAAAAAATTATGTTTAAAGGAAGGTCACCTGCATGTGAAACTTCACTGTGGTGGATCTTTCCTTGTCCACTTATATTCGATTTTAATGTGTTATTTTAATTTTTCCTGGAGGGTTGTTTTGGCATATGGTCTGGCATTCAATTGCACACTTACTGAAAGCATTGTCAATTTGTCTTGCAGGCGGTGTGAACAAACTTTTTGATCTTGTTGGAGTCACCCTTGGGGCGAAGGGAAAATTGTTGTCTTGGAGAGCAAGCATGGTTCTTCTAAAATAGTTAATGATGGTGTGACAATAGCTAAGAAGGTAATTCGTAGATGTGTGCTCTGGTTTTCTTTTTAACATTGTATTAGTTCCCCCTATTAAATTTCTTAGATTTGGTAGGCATAAGTTGAAAACTCAAAGGTGAAAGGAAACATATTTGTTACCCAGTGGTCTACTTGGCCTATGGACTAGCCAAATTAGAGTAATGCATAAAGCTTTTCACAACAATAAAAGGAAAGGGTTATGGCTGAGTCAAATTTTATTGTTATTGACAGTGTAATGAAATGTATCTCAATGCTATGGTTTTGGCCTTTTTATTGGTTGAATTAGAGGACCCAGTTGAAAATATTGGGGCCAAGTTGGTAAGGCAAGCTACGGCAAAGACAAATGATTTAGCTAGGGATGGAACCACAACATCTGTTGTTCTTGCACATGTTGGAATATTGAAAAATTCCAGAACAATGAATGGAGAATAAATCTCCCTTCCTCTAACACAAAGAAAATAAAAATTTCTTTGACAAGAGACAAAGTTTCAATACTTTGAAAACAAACTTCTATTCCCTTCAATAACTCAAAAAAAAACTATTACACTTCTTCCTCACTGAGAGGGATTACAAAATTATGACTGCTACAAAACGTAGTGCATAAAACCAACTCACTGTCTGTTAAAAAAAACATACTCTGTCTCTAAAACACTCTGTTGTGTTTTTCACTTTCGCGCTGCTGTGCATACACACTTAAAAAGTTACACTCAGTCTTTCACTTTTTACACACTGCTGTGTAATAAAAAATTTACGTACTGTCTATAAAAAAAAATACCAAGCTTTTTTGTCCTTTTTATTTTTATATGCCGTAACATATAAAACATATTATAATAAACCCTCTTTTAAAAAAAATAAAATTAAAACTAAATTCTGTGGCCCACCTTTCATTTTTCATATGATATATATAACATATGTTTAAAACATATGTATATATTAAAGCAGACATAAAATTAAACTATCAAAACATTAAAGAACCCTTTCTGTCAGACTTCAAAAGTTTGAATAGATTGAATTTCAAATCAAATTCGCGTTCCAAAATGGGATGCTGAAGTCTGCCTAATTTGTAACACGAATTCTCAATCCAATGTGCCTTATAAAAAATTCGCAATGTGCCTTATAAAAAATTCGGGTCCGATTTTCAGGTTTTCAGATTCCCTTCAATTTCATGCGATCCAATATTAATGCTCCACGTGTACTCCTTTTGAATTTACAAAACTGGGGGGTAAATTTCTGTTTGTTTAATTTCTGGTTGGTGAATTGCGTTAATGCTGGTTGTTGTGTTTAAATACAATCCTATACAGAAATATGGCTGCGGCCGTCTACAAAAAAAAATTGCAGGAATTTTAAATGCTGAATTAAATTTCTGGATTATTTGGAAGTTCAAAGAGTGACATAATTCCTTCCCTGCAACTAATTTATAATATAGTGGAAAATATGGTGAGAGGAAAATGGTGGGATTTACAATCAACCATATTCACTTTGAAAACAATGGGGAATTAAGAGACCATTATACCTAACAAGTCCTTATAAATATTGAAGCTGAGGCACAAATACATGACAACAACCTTTATACGAGAATTATTTTATTTGAGTAAGGGAATAGTAGTTGTAACTTAAGGTTGCAACAATGGTTCCATAAAATAATTACTTGTATCTGACTGCAATAACTATGGATTAAAGTTGCAACAACTGTGGCTTGAGGTTGCAGAAGTTGTGACTTGGGGATGCAACATTTGCGACTTAGAATAAAACACATTATATATATATATATATATATAAAGAGATTATTATACCTGAAAAATACTTGTCAATATTGAAGTTGAGGCATCGATACACGGTAACAATCTTTATACAGGAATTATTTTATTTGAATAAGGGAACAATAGTTGTAACTTAAGGTTGTAACAACGGTTCCATAGAACATTTGCTTGTATCTATTTGCAGTAACTATGCGTTAAAGTTGCGCCAACTATGGCTTGAGGTTGTAGGAGTTGTGGCTTGGGGATACGATATCCGCGACTTAGAATAAAAAATATTATATATGAAAGAAAGTATATATATTAAGAGATCATTATACGTAACAAGTCCTTGTAAATATTGAAGTTTACACATAGAGACACGACAACAAACTTTATACGAGAATTATTTTATTTGAGTAATGGAACAACAACAGTAACTTAAGGTTGCAACAATGGTTACATAAAACTATTGCTTGTATCTAGTTGTAGTAATTGGGTGTTAAAGTTACAGTAGCTATGCCTATGACTTAGAATAAAACAAATTATATATATATATATATATATATATATAAAGAGAGAGAGAGAGAGAGAGAGAGAGAGAGAGAGAGAGAGAGAGAGAGAGATTAGAAAATATATTACAACAATATTTATTTAACTAGTATGTTAAAAAAATAAAATTTAATCGGTCGCAGGTGTGGGGGCATCTGGAAAGGTATGGATACCAATCCATTTAGAATATACATGGCATCAACACCCAAATATGTGATTATTTTTTGAATATGGAAGATGAAAAACAAGAAATACATGCCTAAACAAATTAAGAAATGCTACTATTTTGATCACTCACACATTTACATATGCTATTGTCTACGTACCTTCTATTGGTGGACGATGTTATCCTATTTCTTGCAGGATATAGTAGATAGGACTAGTATGTGAAGACTCATTAGAGCTCTAAAATCATTTTGGGTTTCATTTGGAATATAAGTAAACTTACTCAAGTCTACCATCACTTTCAATGATTTGGAAGATATGTTAGAAAAAACAATCAACCAAGTGCACCCATTTCAAATACTTGGGATTTATGTTAAGATTTAATGACTATTGGTATGGAGATTGGTTCTTTCCATTTCAAAAAGTGGGAAAAATAATCACAATATGGTTATCCTTGGGTGGCACATTAACCTTAGTAGTGTCCATACCAGGATATTGGCATTCCCTAGCTTATATTCTTGTTGGTATCTTGGGAAATATTAGAAAAAAATTCTTTCATTTTATCTAGAAGGAAAGGAAAAGCAAAGGAGGCATCCCTATAGTAAAATGGAAATGGATTTCCAAGCCAAAAATCACATGATTCGTTGGATACTAAAGAATATTCATCATTTCTGGAAAGCATTATTTTCCAAGAGTCTTTGGAGAATCATAAAACATTTAGGCTTGTGGCAGGATGTAATAAAATCAAAGTAAATAGGCAAAATTTCATATAAGGATAAATTTTACAAAAGTTCCAACAGTTCTTCCCACCATTTATCTTCTAGTATTCTGGTCCGTTGAAGTTTTCTCAATGTTTCATCAGCCTCAGTATATCTGAAAAAGGTAGGCTGAATTGGAAACAAATGCTTTACTTCATGCTCAAGATAAAATAAATTTTCCAATCTGTCATGAAGATTTTTTCCTGTTGGCAATGCTGCTTCTGATGTACTGGTTGAAGAATTGGCTCGATTGTCAGCATACTTGTCCAATTTTTCAACATAGCTTTCAAGGTCCATTAGTTTATCCTCTGAAACTATAGGACTGAGCAATCCTTTTTTCAACAAAATATCAAATCTTTCTCTGAAGGCAATGATTTCTTCTTGCATATCTGAGCACCTTCGTTCTAGATTCTGCATAAGGGTTCTCTTAGTAAAAACTCTTTTTATTTCAAAAATTGTTCCAGTCTTGTCTTGAATACCAAGTTATGCAAGTTGGTGTCTGGTTTGAGTGTTTAGAAACTGTATGAGTTGATTGGCTTCCTCAGGCCTATTTCCCAATTCTTCTCTTGTACTTTGAACTTCTTCTATAGCCAATTTGACTAAATCATTCTGCTCATACATAATCTGAATTGAAGACCAGACATCCTTTATTGATTGGATAATGTTTTCCCAAAGAATTTCATTTATTTCCTTTAAAGGTTTCTCCAATGTGAGATCCTTTTCCAATGCTTTAACCAAATTTTCTAATCTTTTGACCTCTCTTGTTTTATCAGCAACACTCATTTTTGAGAGATCATATCTTTGTTCTAAATTAATAAGCTATAACTTTGTTTGTTGGAGTTCTGTTACTTGAATTTTCAATTCATTCATTGACTTTATTAATTCTTTAGAACTCAAATTGGAAGTATTTACCTGTGATAGCTCTGTTGGCTGACCTGTTGTGGATGTACCTGTACCTATAATTGCCTCTGTTGTTGATGCTGGAATTGTAGACTTCTTGTTCTTTAATGTCTGTTCAAGCTCTTTTTCTATTTCATTTAGTTTCTCATTCAGTGTCAAAAGCAAGTCCATCATTTCCTCTTCAGAATTTTTCTTTATCATCTCTTTAGTTTGTGGATGTCTTGAAGCTAGCAATTTCAACTGCTTTCTCAAAGATGCAATATCATCATCTTTTTTCTTGATTAGGGCCTCTATACCTTTGACATCTTTAGGATTGTGACCCAATCCAATGACTATTTCCTCCAATGTCTTTATCCTGTTGTATTTGGCATGAGAAGAGGCTTTTTCAAGATGCAATTGTGCATTAGTGTCCTCCAAAGAATCCTGCAACTTCTGAGTTGCCATTGCTTTATCGGTCAGAGTAGAATAGATCATTTCACCAGTCTTCTTATGTAACTCAATCTGATCTAAAGGATTAATATCCTTTGATAAGACTTCAAAATTTGTTCTAATATAATCTGCAACTCTTTGAGGCTGCTTTACTTTTGGTTTGAAGTGACTCATTATCATTTTGCCTTACTGAATGTCATAAGATGACATCAATCTTTCTTGATTCTTAGGGTCCATCTTCAAATACTGATTGTAAACTTGGATTCTTAGTGGATCATTCCTGTCTTTTATATTGATAAAGGTTTTCTTTATATCTCCTGCATCTTTAACTGGTGGTTTGAAAGAAGATATTTCAACACTCTGTTGCTTTTGCAGCTCTTTTCTCTTTAAAGTAGTGGATGCCCCACTGACTGTACCTGTTTGTTGACTATCGAAATCTTCTCTCTGGCTATCAAGAATTTCCTGAAAAAAATCTACTTCTGGAAGAGGATTTAATTTTTTTCTTTTAGCATGAGGCTGTTCTGAAGATCCACCAATAGGGGTAGCAACTTCAGCATCTCTCTTCTTGCCTTTTTCTATATTGATAGGAGTTTGTAAAATTGAAATTTCTGGCTCATTGATCTGAATAGGAGGAATTTTTACTTGAACCTGTTCTTTAGAAGTCTCAGGTTGCTCTGTCATTGTGAATTTTTCAAATACTTGTATGTCAGGCTCCTTTTCTTTTCCTTTAGATTGTACTGTGGCCAATGCACTGATCTCCTGTAAATTTTGTTGAGAAGTCCCTGCAGAAGAAGGACCAATAACTGGTATCTACACCTGTCCAAAAGAGTCCAGGTCAAGTATTTTCTCAAGGTCTTTCATTACATTTTCAACATTGACCTGCTCACTATCCTGTTCTACCAATGTTCCTTCCATCCATTCATCCATATTGGCATATTTTTCAATTTCTGGAATTTTGTGATGAATGTATGGTGATAGTTTATTTTTAATTCTTCTATCACAAATAAAGCTATTTGGGTCATAAGGCACCCAGTAAAAACTTTTTTGTAATCTGAGATATTCTTCTAAGATTCTTTCTGCTTCCTTTCCAGCATCTCTAGAGTTACAAACAAAGGGACCTAATTGACTTTTGATCCATAGTTGAGCCTTTTTCTTTGCATTGCAGAAATGAACTATATCAGAGTTAATCATCTGCCTGAAATACTCTAGTGCAAAGAGTCTCATGGGGACATATTTGGGAAACTTGAATGGGCACAATTCACATCCATATATTCTGATCTTAGTGTGATTTTGATACAAGTACCAGTCACCTACCCTATATTGTTTTGAGAGCTGTATAATTTTCTTGATTTCATTATTGACTCTAGGAGGGGAAACTCCTATTAACAAAGTGGTTGCAGGGTGTAAAAATAGGTCAATAAACTCATTATAGGAGTAAGGAGAATCAGAGGAATTATGGGTGATGGCAAACCAAAATATCACAGACCTAGGATTTCCTTTGGCATCAAGTTTCTGAACATGGAAAGGGAAACTTTTTGATTGTTAATAAATCATGAGATGATATATAACAGAAGAATATTTGAACACTTTTTCATTCTCAAATATCATGAACTGATCATGGATTTTATCAGCAATGTAGGATGCAAAATCATACTTGACAGCAGGGGATTGTCCAGGGGTAAATATAGAAAACAATACTAGGGTTAATTGATCAACATATTCACTAGTATTGAAACCCATGATAAAGGATATCATATTCAGAATAAGCCTGCCCACATCAGTGAAAAAAGTATAACCATAGGGGGGAGGGCCTTTGGGCTGATGCTCTGGTAACATGAAGGTTTGAAAAATGCGATTTAACTCTTCACGGGAAAAATTGGCAGACTTTTCAAGTAATTCTCCCATGGAAAGGGGAGTGAGGGCTTGACCAGGTTGAAATTGCAGAATTTCATTTATCGACTGAATAGTGATTGGGAAAAGGATGTTCTGACTCAGGGACAAAACTGCTCTTTGATTGGGGTCATAGTTTGCATGGTAGTAATGAATTAACTCAAGAAAAATATGGACTAAGGGGAGAAGATACATGGGGAGATTGGATTCCCATAATCCAATAATATCAGAACCGTTTATAAAGTTATATCTGCAGCAGCAAAAGGTTCGAAGAGGATTATCACTAAGAACGAGGTCTTTAATTTGAAAATCTCTATCTGCTAGGGGAAGATAGTCTAAATCTCTATGAGGGGCATTCAAAGGTGCGACGTTCAGAGCCACTGGAACCTCCATTTCTAGTTCTTGTGGATTCAGAAATGAATTTTGGGTTTTTGTGAAGAAAAAACACAATTACAAGTTTTGGAAATGCAATTTACAATTCTGGGGATTGAACAAGACCAAATTGAACTCTGTTTTTGTCTTTCGTGCTGAATTTAAAACAAAAGCTAGGATTTCATAGAGTTTTAACGGGAATTGGGGTAAATACCTATTTTTTGGGAGATGAACAGTGATTAAATAGGTACAGTCTATGGCGTACGAACTCTAGATTACTGGTATGCAATTGTCTTTAGCGAAATACAGTTGATGGCGCTTGACAGTTTGTTTTTGAAATTCTCTACATGAGACTTTGGTTGTTCATAGAATAATGAAAATGATGCGGGAAAAATTTTTTTATTCACAAATTCCAAAGGGTGACGGGGTTTTATTTATTTATTTAATGGATGACGTTAGCAGGTACAGAGGATGAGTCATGGGAGGCAAGCGGTAAGTGGTTTCCATCGCACCGCTTTTGGGGAAAAGTGGTTTTGGGCGGAGGGCGAGCGATTCCATAGAATGATTGACGCGTGGCATGGCACTGTTTGAAAATCGCCAGGCCATCGCACGTTATTGTTCGGACGCGGATGGCTAGCGATATCATTAATAACCGTTGATCTCAGATGGGTTGATCGAACGACGATGGGGACGTGGAAGTGATGGGGATTTAATATGGAGGGCCTGACGCAATTAAACGTTAATTAATCTCATCAGGGGGAATCTGATTGGCGGAGTTAATTAATCGTGAGGATTAATCAATTTGTTTATAAAAATGCAGGAAAGTGATCGGGAAATGATTTAACCAAGGTTAGCTGTTAAGGGAGGTATTGGGGATTTTACAAAGGGTTTATAGTTTTAACCTTGGGAAAGGGAGTCGGGGGATTAAAATACACAGGGGAAGAATTATTTTTGTATTAAAACACATAATAAAACATGTTTTAATTATTTTTTCAATATACTTTTACTATATGATAATTAAATCAGATTAATCTAATTACCATAGGGGGCGTAATTTAATATTACGATATATTTAGCCAAAGGGAGCATAAAGTGGGTTTTTTATTTAAACATGTGGGAATAAATAACTTTGGCTAAAATTTATTAATGGGTTTTTGGGGATATTATATAAAAAGGAGCTATATATAATAGGAGAAGGTTATTTTTGTAAGGATTTAATACATAAAATCAATGTTAATATGACAAGGGGACAATGTAAACTCAAAATACATTAGTATAAATAAGAAAGTGAAGATTTAAAAGAAAATTGCATTATAATCACTTCATCACTTAGACTTGGAATAAAATGTGATTTTGAGGGTTTTTTATGAAATAATGCATAATTTTCCTAAGTAAAATGGGATTTTACTTAGGAAAAGATGTTTAGAAATGAGTGAATGTTATGAAGAATTACTTCAAGTACTTAGGCTTTTCCAATTATTGGGCTGAGGGTCTGGTCCCTCCAAAAGTCAAGGAAATGCCTTGAGCCCCTCTAATTTTCAAATACCTTAGTAATTAGGGGAAATTAGTGAAATCTTTAGGGGAAGATGAGAAGGGAAGTTAATAACTTTGACTTTGCTTTGCTTTGAATTTCTTCCAGTATAGTGTCTGCCTTTTCACTTTGTGATGAAAGTAAATATTAACACATTTAGAGTCATTTTCCATCGCATGCAATTCTGCAACATCATCTACCTACCCTACCTACTTTACTCTACCATTTTTTCTTCTTTATTAGGGTGCACTTAAACTGGCAAACCCTTATCACACTTTCTTTTCTTTTACATGTAGAAATATATCTAAGTCTAACCTTATTACATCCAAGGGCTCAGATTAAGCTATTGAGCTCCTTTTATTTACTCTACCTATCTACTTATCTGCCAAGATTAAACAGTTTGGTCAGATTTTATTCTCCATCTCTAAAACATGAAATTGAAAGATGAAATAACCAAGCTTAAACTGTTTGACTATTCATAAATTGTGGCATAGAATACAAGTTGCACACAGTTTTATTTATTACATAAGAGCAAAAAGTAGTGGCATTTAGACTTGCACACTTTCCTTGGAATTTCTTTTGGCGGGGTTCATTTTCTTTTACTTTTTTGGCCATTTTTATTATTTTTACCCTTTGATTTTTCTTTTAGGGTATACCCTCTTTACATTTTTTAAATTTTTTTATTTTTTGATAATATGGAAAACCTTTGCAACAAGAAAAGGTATGAACATATTACATAGCCCATCAAGTCAATCATGAAATATGACACCTATTGGTATAGGAGTCTAACACTGGCTCCACTTGGGGATGGCTTTTCCTGGTGAAAAGTCAAGAACAACAGGTCAGTTTTCCTCATCCATTGACCTTGGTGAACTTGCAAATGTCTTATGTATTCTACAAACTGAAATCTGATCTGAAACTAAAACAACACACACAAGTTTTCAAACCAACTTAATGAAAAACTAGCTGAAAATTGAAAACTAAAAAAAAATGCTCAAAATTTTGAGCTTATTGGCACTCATCTACCTACTCAATCTACTAAAAATCTTATTGAATCAGGTAATAAAAAAATGCCAATGAAGCCAATCAAGTAGCTGTAACAATAAATGGATAACTTGATTGCTTGTGATCAAAATTGGAAGTATATTATGATCATGTGCCTTTATAATAAATGATATGATGTGTAAAGGCCACTTTTGATGCATTTGATCCTTATAGAGAAAACATGTTTGCAGATTTGGGCTAAAAATATTCTCCATATAATCTGATATAGGATCAATAAAAGTATGATGTATGTTATTTACTTCTAGGCCTTCAATGACTGGTTGCTCAGTTGTATTTTGAATATTAAGCCTTGAAACTATTTCTTATGTCTTGTGTTTGAAAGAATAATCATCCTCAATATGCAAGTCAAAAGATAGTACAATTTCCTCTTGCTTAGGAGAAGGAAGATTTTCAAAGAATTCTTTAGGATTTCGGAAATTGTATGACCGAATTTGAGAATGCAAAAGTTTAATTTCATTTTCATAATTTTCAGAAATTATCTCAAGAACACATATTTTCAGTTTGGGAGAATATTTTCTTGATTTCAAAAGAAGAAATAAATCTCTTAAAAAATCCTCATCAAGCTGAAGTTCTAATATCTCATCCCTCAAAATAGCTAGTGATTGTTTTGTGAAATTATCATAATTATCATCATACTGTTCATGTAAGTCTAAAAAATCTTCTAAGAACCTTGATTTTCTTAGGAATAGGTCATTTTGTAATAGCTTGCATCTTTTGAGGCTCCAACTTCACTCCTTCCTTTAAAAAAATATGAACCAAATACTCGAATTATTATTTCCAAAAGCACATTTGGATATTTTTACATAAAAATGATTGTTCTCAATAATTTATATAACTTTTCCACATGTTTACTAGTGTGGTATTCCCATGATTTATTATAAATATGTGTATTATCAAAGAAAACCAACACAAATTTTATAAGATGGGATCAAAAAAAATTGTTCTTAAGTCGAGCCCGCCGGATTTCAAATGGCGATAAACCATAATTCAAACCAAATTCGCGTTCCAAAATAGCCTGCTGACATCGGCCAATTTTGTGACATGAAAACCAAATGAATTCCGCCCTAATAATTTTCAGGTCCGAAGTTGGGCTGGCGTACGGAGGAAGAGTTGTGACGTGAATTTATTATCAAATTCGCCCTAATATTTTTCGGGTCCGGATTTCCACTGCGCGAGCGGCCCAAACAAAGATCCGCTCCAATCAATTTCTGCCACGTGTCCTCAATCAGAACTTGCCCTGCTCCTGGCTGCGGGTGCATTCGATGGCGTTTAAGGCGATGGGACATGGATGTGGCGATTTCATATCAATCGCATTAAGTTTTAACGCTGTTCAATTAAGTTCCAAGGTTTTCACATCTAATCACATTAAGTTTTAACACTGTTCAAGATCGGACCTCCACTCCTGTTAGCGATTCCGCATGCTCCAATATGATCCGGCCTTCGGCTCTCATTAATGATCAAAGATTAATTATGATGGGAGTCCTTCGATTGCATTACAGTTGGGTCGATAAAATGGCATTTCGCTATGGTTTTTCAGACGAGCTGGTTGCTGGGTTACACTGCCTGCTCACTGTGACGAGAAGGAGAAGTGGCCAGCTGAACAAATGCGTAGACCTTGCTGCATATCTGCATTTCTCTCGGTCTGGTCCTTGTCTGTCTTCCTCTGTTTCTTGGAATTCTGCTTCTCCGTCTCCTCTTGTGCCCACTGCTAGTGAGACTGCACCCATGCCTCGCGTGCATCAAAGGATGCGTTGCTGCAGGGGGAGCACTAGAGGTCAACTCCTGCGCGCTCCCTCCAGCCCCTCAACCAAGTTGTCTTCCGGCCAGTCTAGTGATTATTACGCAGGTCGCTATCCAAATACTAGGAGTGGGCGGGGTCGGGTTGTAGGATCTAGCCACCGTATGGATTCCCCTGCTCCTCGTTTCCTCACCGCTAGTTCACCTTCTCCCACGACGCGCACTGCACAATTTTCCTTTAATTGCTCTCTCAACCGCCCACGAATTACAGCTTCAGTCACTGTGGTTTTCCGCGAGGAGGCCCAAACGGAGGAAGAATGCACCCGTCCGGTGGGTCTAAGATCGGAAAAAGCCGGCCAACATTCGGGCCTTCAAGAGGGGAGCCGTGGCATGAATGTGGAGGTAGCACCTAGCGATCCTGGACCTTCCGAAGGATGGTGCCAAATCGTCGAGGAGCCGGAGGAGTAGTTTGGTTAATTTGTTTTTCTTGCTTCGCGGCCCACTTAATTGGGCTGCTTTTAGATTATTTTACTGTGCTGGACCTTTGTAATATTTTTTAATTCTATAAATTAAACGTTCAAGACTGGTTTCCCCGTATGAGGGCAGTCTTCTTAATTTTTTGATTTTTTGATGACAAATTTGCCATGAGTCTGGGCAATGATTTTGACTTCGGTGTAATTTTATTCCCACTGTTAATAGATTAACTTTACTTAGAAAAAAAATGTTTCCCTGTTTCTATTTTAAACCTGTTTTTTGAAATACATAGCCATGTTTATATGGTCTACGTATTATACTCTTTCTCTGTATATCTACAGGAACCTTTTTGCTATGAACAGGGTGGATGCTGTAGCAGGCTACTAATGGAAACAAGCGAGCCTAAACCTTACATCTCGGATGCAACAAATGGTTACCAATTTTGGAATCAAGCGAGCCTGATCTTACAAGCGAGCCTGGGTTTCTGCAGATGGTTATCACACTCCTCACATGATTAACGTTTTTCTCTGTTCAAGGATTTTGGGTACTTTAATTTGTATTTGGAAAAATGGATGTCGGTACTCTATCTATTGCTTTACTATTCTACATACTGCTATTTCACTTTCTTATAGATGCCTCGGGCATATTTGGATGCTTTCTCAGATTTGTCGATAATCTCCATGTGGACCGTTACTGGGTTTTATATCATGTCCGTGTATGTGACATGGGGTATTTTTCTATCATTGTCTGGGGTGGGACTTCCACTTTTCTGGATGGATATTTGGGTTCCAATCTTCAGATGTGAAAATGTAATGACTTCATGGATTGTTTTACTTCATATAATATATTCAAAACATCGTTTTTTCTCTTGTGAAAAAAAAAATATTAATGTTTATCACTCTGCCTTCAAAACTAGCAATGCTGGTCTATGTTGCTGGTTTATTGATATGGTCTGATGGTCTTTTTATATTTTGGACATATCACACTCCTCACATGATTAGTGTTTTTCTTTGTTCAAGGATTTTGGGTACTTTAATTTGTATTTGGAACAATGGACGTCGGTACTCTATCTGTTGCTTTACTATTCTACATACTGCTATTTCACTTTCTTATAGATGCCTCGGGCATATTTGGATGCTTTCGCAGATTGTCGATAATCTCCATGTGGACCGTTACTGGGTTTTATATCAAGTCCCTGTATGTGACATGGGGTATTTTTCTATCACTGTCTGGGGTGGGACTTCCACTTTTCCGGATGGATATTTGGGTTCCAATCTTCAGATGTGAAAATGTAATGACTTCATGGACTGTTTTACTTCATATAATATATTCAAAACAACGTTTTTTCTCTTGTGAAAAAAAATGATTAATGTTTATCACTCTGCCTTCAAAACTAGCGATGCTGGTCTATGTTGCTGGTTTATTGATATGGTCCGATGGTCTTTTTATATTTTGGACATATCACACTCCTCACATGATTAGCGTTTTTCTCTGTTCAAGGATTTTGGGTACTTTAATTTGTATTTGGAACAATGGACGTCGGTACTCTATCTGTTGTTTTACTATTCTACATATCGCTATTTCACTTTCTTATAGATGCCTCGGGCATATTTGGATGCTTTCTCAGATTTGTTGATAATATCCATGTGGACCGTTACTGGGTTTTATGTCAAGTCCCTGTATGTGACATGGGGTATTTTTCTATCACTGTCTGGGGTGGGACTTCCACTTTTCTGGATGGATATTTGGGTTCCAATCTTCAGATGTGAAAATGTAATGACTTCATGGACTGTTTTACTTCATATAATATATATTCAAAACAACGTTTTTTCTCTTGTGAAAAAAAAAATGATTAATTTTTATCACTCTGCCTTCAAAACTAGCGATGCTGGTCTATGTTGCTGGTTTATTGATATGGTCTGATGGTCTTTTTATATTTTGGACATATCACACTCCTCACATGATTAGCGTTTTTCTCTGTTCAAGGATTTTGAGTACTTTAATTTGTATTTGGAACAATGGACGTCGGTACTCTATCTATTGTTTTACTATTCTACATACTGCTATTTCACTTTCTTATAGATGCCTCGGGCATATTTGGATGCTTTCTCAGATTGTCGATAATCTCCATGTGGACCGTTACTGGGTTTTATATCATGTCCCCGTATGTGACATGGGGTATTTTTCTATCATTGTCTGGGGTGGGACTTCCACTTTTCTGGATGGATATTTGGGTTCCAATCTTCAGATGTGAAAATGTAATGACTTCATGGACTGTTTTACTTCATATAATATATTCTAAACAACGTTTTTCCTCTTTTAAAGTTTCATTTTTTTTTTTTAAATTGAACCCGCCGTCGCTATACCGACGCCTTGTAAGCGTCGGAATTGCGACATATTAAAAACGTCGGAAGAGTGATAGTATAAAAACGTCGGACGAGCGAAGTTCAAAACGTCAGACCACATTTCGTCGGAATTGCGACAGTTTACAAACGTCGAAAGAGCGACGTCCAAAACGTCGGACCACATTTCGTCGTAATTGTGACAGTTTACAACCGTCGGAAGAGCGACGTCCAAAATGTCGAACCACATTGCGTCGGACTTGCGACAGTTTACAAATGTCGGAAGAGCGACGTTCAAAATGTCGGACCACATTTCTTCGTAATTGTGACAGTTTACAAACATCGGAAGAGCGACGTTCAAAACGTCGGAACACATTTCGTCAGAAGTGTGACAGTTTACAAAGGTCGGAAGTGCGACGGATTGAGAAACGTCGGAAGAGTGACGCTTGTTTGGAAGCGACGGAAAAAGTGTTGATAGTGCGACACTTTTTAATTGCGTCGGAACTGCGACGGTATGGAAAACCACGTTTTTCCTGCCCTCGAACTATCGCTCTTGCGACGACTATGTGTTGGAATAGTGATGAATAGGCCATCGGAATTTCCGCCAAATTTTCTAGTGCTTGAATGTATACACGGGTTTCCTTCATGAAAGTAGCATATACATTTCATCCATATGTGGGTTGCCTTCAAAAAAGTAGCGTATACATTGTGACATATTATATTTATCATTTCTCTCGCACTTACTAGAATTCTTTTCTCTGTCACATCTGAACTAATCTGTAGCTACATCATTCTTAAATATTTAACACGTAAGTTTCTTATCATAGGAAACTCATCAAGTAGGTTTCCATCGAGGAAGTAGGTTTTCATCAAGGACAACTTCATCAAGTAGGTTGCCATCAAGGACAACACATTACATCATATTGCCAACAATCTCCCCCTTTGGACTTGATGGCAACCACGATGGTGTTTGTTCACCACAACATATAGATACATTAATCATAACCATTATTCAAAAACCATGATACTCTCCCCCTTTGAAATCAAGGGCAAAGCGCATATCAAAACCAAAACAAGGTTTCTCTCCCCTTGTAGAAATATGAGCTATGTAGATCTGAAGTGCACTGAATTTACCATGCTCCCCCTGAGTTCATGTTGAATCTTTAGACATATTTTTCAATGAAGTACATGACTCAATAACTCAACCAAGTATGACCATTCCTATTACCAAGGACTCATACTTACATCAATGATCCAACCAAGTGGAATTACATATTTTGACTCAACTACCCAACCAAGTGGGTTTACAAATTTGACTAAGTCCTTACATGACTGAATATAACAATTTTACATCATAGGTCTCAACATGACCTTTTCATCAAATTACAGATATGAATTTTTATAACTAAGAACAAAAGACCTCAAGAGAGAGATCATATTTCATAACCATCATAATGCCAACAATGCATTACTCTCAGCAAGGCTAATGCTCCCCCTGAAACTGTGCTCTTGTTCTTGAGTTGTCTCAATGTTTTTCTTATCAGAAAAACATACGCAACTATCTCCAATGGAATGCACGTGTATACACGGCTTTAGTTCATGAAACCCATGTATAGAAAGTGAAATAATGAAAATTTCACAACTCCATCTCCTCCTGGTTTTATACATTCTATACATGTCTTCTGTTGTCACATTAGATGCACTATTGGAAATAATCACAACCAGAATTACCAAACCAACCATGGGAATCACCATATATTGCTCCCCCTGTGATGATACATTACTGATTCCTATAATGTATCTCACATTACTACTAGAGTCATTATGAGAAGTAAACTTTAGAGGCGGATGACTGCAGTAGGGTCAATATTCCCTACGTTTTTGATCGGTGCTTCTTCTTTTTCCAGCTTTGCTGGAAATTCTCCAATTTCTCAGATTTGTTCATCATACTTACTTTGAATTCTTTTTCTACATGCCCATACTTGTTACAAGCATAACATCTTATGTGACTAGAAAAGGGAGCATAGGGATCATAATATGTTTTTATAATCTTTCTTCTATTGCAATCAACTGCTTTATGATCAAAATTGATGCATGAAAAACAATATTCCTTAAAGAAACCTGAGTACCTGGGTGCTGACTATCTTTCTGTGTAGTGTCTATCTGTCTTTGATCGAAACAATTTGCTTCTGCACTTGGCTGCAACATGTCCATAATTATGACATATAAAGCATTCAACATTATTGATCAAAGGAGAGAATTGATTGATACTTCTATATTTAGGAGTGAATGATTTCCTTTGAGAATTCATGATTGTCGGTTGCCTTTTTCTCTCTTTAAACACTTCAGGTTTTGCATTGATATCCTTTGAATCTTTAGCTTTGTCTTGTGAACTAGATTCTCCATTCACAGTTTCATGAAAACCAAGACCAAATTTAATAGAGGGAGACCTTTGACTACTAAGAATATTATCCAAAATCTTAGTACTATCTTGAAACCTAAAGAATTTATCCTTTTCTTCTAATTTACATTTTAAAATTTCTACCTCAAACTTTAAATTTTGGCACTGCTTCTTCATACTTTCTTCTACCCTCTTTCCTTCTTCTACTTTCTTATTCAAAGTTAGAATTTCTTCTTTCAACTCATTTTCTTTTTCTTCACATGTTTGTAGAAGTTCTTCATTCTTCTTATTTTATTTTTCTAGATCTGTTTTAAGAGAGATGATTTATGCTTCAACTCCTTCACTGTGATTCATTACTTCATCCTACAACCTTTGATACTTGTTTATCTGTCCATTGAAAAAGAAATTTCTACGATCATGGACCCTTATATTTTTGTTTACCTATTGGTTGTTATTTATTTGAAAGGTATTCCTGTTAGTGTTCTTTGTATTGAGGTGGTCATGCTTTACCTGTAAAGTTCCTTTGTTTCCTTGTTGAGTGGCAGAATGTTGTAGGCTGGCTATAGCTTCTTTTAGATAGTTTGGTGCTTAAGACTGAGAATATTCTTCGACATATCCAAGACCTGTCTTTATAAGAGGAGAACTTTGTACCTTGATAATTTCATCTAAGGTTTCAGATCCTTTAGCAAATCTAAGATTCAAATTCTTTACTTTCTCAATTTATTTTCTTAGACTTACTATTTCACATTCTAATTTCTCATTGTGTTTCTCCTTTTCTTCAAGCTGATTTTTTAGAGTTTCTATGGATATTTTGTTTTCTTCCAAACATATTTTGAGCTGATTGATTTATTCAAGAAAATCATTGTCTTCTAGAGCATCCATAAATGTGTCTTTTCCTTCCCTAGACTCTTTTTCAAATGCCATGAGAATTCTAAGATCTTGATTAGATTCTTCCTCACTATTTGATAACCCATCACTATCTTCATGAGTATAATAACTTTTTCTAGAGCTAAACCAATTCTTATTTCTTCTTGCTACTTCCTTTCCTTTTTCATGTGTTTCTTTACGATGACACTTAGCAGTGTAATGACCAAATATTCCACAAGAAAAAAATTTGAAAGGAAGCTTACCTCTGAACCTTCCAGTGCCAAATTGGAGCTTCTTTACAAAATTTACCTCATCTTCTTCTGAAACATACCCTGATCCTTCTGTTTCTTGTACTTCTTTTCCTTTTGTAGAAGCTCTAAAAACAACTTCTTTGACTTCAGATGATCCTCCTTTTCTCATTTCACATGCAATTAGAATGCCATGAAGTTGAAAAATAGTAAAACTTTGAAGATATTTCTTATCTTCAATAAAAGACACTTTTGACTCGAATTTTGAAGTTAGAGATCTTAAAAAATTTTCAACCAAAGTAGTGTCAGTTATGGTTTCACCCAAATTTCTCATACAATTTACAATATCATCTAGATGTAAAAAGAGACTGGCAATGCTCTCCTCAATATGCATCCTTATATTTTCATATTGAATTCTGAGAGTTTGGAGTTTAGAACTTTTTACCTTTGTATCACATTAATAGCTTAGAATGATTTTGTCCCATAATTTTTTGTTGTATTCAACTGCATGACCTTGAAAATTCTGATTCCATTAGACTCCCCAATAATGCATTGAATGCCTTTGCATTTGTTTCATAGTTCTTTCTTGTCATTTCATCTGTTGGAATTGAGGCTGGATATTGATAACCTCCTTCAAAAATAGTCCATACATCTGCTCCAAGATAATGAAGATAGGATCTTGTCTGTGTTTTCTAGAATATTAAATTGTTTCCATTAAATGGTGGAGGCCTGATAGATTCTGTCCCATCTTGATTTCTCAACTTGGCTGATCTTCCTTCTAGTAGTTAAGCTTCTTTAGAAGGACCTTCTCTGATACCAATTGTTGGGAAAAATACTGAGAGGGGGGGTGAATTAGTATTTAGAGCTCATATCTATGAATTTAACCTTTTCTTTTGCAGAATTTCATACGCGTCTTTTATGAACCGAACTCACGTATACACGCGGATTTGCTGAAAGAAACTCACGTATACTAATATAAATTTATAGTTTAGAAAGCTTCTCAGAAATAGTCTTTAAATTAGATTTACCAGTTATGCATCAGGTTATATAATCATTAAATATGTGCAGTAACAATAGTATAAAACATCACACAAGTGGAACACACATGAACACCAATATTTAAGGTGGAAACCCAATTCGAGAGAAAACCACCACTGCTGTCGTATTTGTCTTCAATATTTATTATATGGAAAACTGTTTACAAAATTGTACTGATACAGACTCATATCAGTACATAGGCTTCTACCTGTAGAAGGCTGCAACCTTCACTCGTTTACCAACTGCTACTAGAAAGGAGCTCCAACCTCCTTTCTTCTCATTTACCAGCCACATCCTGGAAGGGAGCTCCAACTCCCTGAACATAACACCAACTTCTATTGGCAGGAAGCTTCTACTTCCATACTAAAGGCTTCAACCCTCAAACCCACTGCAGACCACGTTTCATCAATTTTCATACTAGATCAAATAGCATCAACACAACCCTTTATCAACACTCATAAAATTTTCCCAATACTTTAATTAGAACAATGAAAACACTGTAACCAAAAATTCAGAAATAACCCAAACTTCAGAATAGATATGCAGATACAAACTCAACCCTAAAAAATCATTAATTAAAGTAGCATATGCTACTTTTCTTTACTGAAGCCACATACATATGCGCTTTTCTGCACACCAACCTACGTATGTCTCAGTGCATATTGTTTTCATAACCTGGAGAAAACCCTAACTGCCATACGTGATTTTCATGAAGCAAACCCTCATATATACACACTTTCACTGAGACCAACTAGCGTATAGATCTGTAAATGTAAATTTTGCAGAACAGACTAGATATATAAAAACTTACCCGGATTTCTTCATTTTCTTCAACAGACTTGCACCAATTCTTCATCATTTCTTCAGTAGATCATACTAGAGCTTCGTCATATTTAGATCTAGAGAACTTGAACCATCATTATATCCATGGGTGCATCATATATTCAGATCTATCAATCAAAAGCAGAGTTCATCCATATAGATATTCCTTAGAGAATTTATTCAACAACAACCCTTACTCATGCACACATTGCACTATGATTTTCTTCTCCTTAAATAGATTTAGCTTTTACCAATACCATGAGTCAAAAAAACTTAACTGCTGATGGTAATCCTAGACAGAATCAAATATATAATACAACGCTCAATACTGTGGGCTAATACCATGGTAATGCCTCTTGGTATTATAATTTTAGAGTGCAAAAGGCATACGCGACTTGGAGCATTCGTTTCAGTGTGTATACACAAATTCTCTTCATAAAAACTGCGTATATGCTAACCTTGAATGTATACGTGGGTTTCCTTCACAAAATTAGTGTATAAATTGCATCCATATGCGGGTTGCCTTCACAAAATTAGCATATACGTTGTGACATATTATATTTATCATTTCTCTCGCACTTACTAGAATTATTTTCTCTGTCACATCTGAACTAATTTGTAGCTACATCATTCTTACATCTTTAAAAAATAGGTTGCTTATCATAGGCAACTCATCAAGTAGGTTTCCATCAAGGACAACTTCATCAAGTAGGTTGCCATCAAGGACAACACATTACATCATATTGTCGACACAAATATGTTGGGTTATGACTTTGAAATCATCTACAAAAAAGGGAAGCTAAATGTTGTTGCAGATGCACTCTCAAGAAATAATGAAGATGTGGAAGTACTACTTTGTGTCATTTCTATTATCCAACTAGATTGGATAACTAAAGCAAGGGATGAATGGAAGAAGGAGGAAGAATTGTGGAAAATCATTCAAAGTTGCAGCAAGATCCTAGTACATCTGATATATTTAGTTGGAAAAATGATTCCTTAAGTTAAAAAGATCACTTATATATTTGTAAGAATTCCCAACTAAAAAAAAAAATATTCTTTTGGATTTTCACACTTCTCCTTTAGGAGAGCACTCAGGGATTTTTAAAAAATACCACAGGTTAAAGAAAGAATTTTTTTGGGATGGCCTTAAATCTAATAATAAAAATTTTGTGGCAGAATGTTTGGTTTTCCAGCAAAATAAAGTTGAGACAATTAAGACCCCGGGTCTTCTACAACCTTTATCTATTCCAAGTCAATGTTGGGAGGAGATTTCGATGGATTTTACCACAGTTTTACCTAATTCCGAAGGAAAGAGTGTCACCATGGTGGTAGTTGATAGAATTACCAAGTATGCACAATTTTGTGCATTATATCATCCATTTAAATCAAGTAAAGTTACTACTACATTTATGGAAACCATTTAAAAGTTACATGGAAACCCAAATATTATTGTAAGCGATAGAGATCCCATTTTTACTGGAAATGTTTGGACATAATTATTTTCTTGTTTGGTACTCAACTAGCTCATAGCTCATCTTATCATCCTCAATATGATGCTCAAACTAAGATAGTGAATAAATGTTTCTAAGTATATCTTCGTTGTTTTGTATTTGATAAACAAACACAATGGGTCAGGTGGTTACCTCTCGCTGAATGGTGGTATAACACTTCCTTCCATACTGCAGCAAAAATGACCCCATTTATGGCACTTTATGGATATCATCCACCATCAATCACATCATCTTTAAGAGAAAATTATAAGGTTCAAGCAATGGAAGATCACATCTAGCATCAACAAGAAGTTCTCCAACTCTTAAAGGATAACCTAAATTTGGCACAAAATCGAATGAAGCAACAGGTAGATCAAAATCGCAACGAGAGAAGTTTTCATGTAGGAGACTGGGTATTTTTACGGTTACAACCATAAAATAAAATTCCCCCAAGCAAGCTGAGAAGGATAATAAATTATCACCAAAGTACGATGGTCCTTACAAGGTGTTGCAAAATATTGGTACTATGGCATACAAATTGGAGCTTCCTCCTTCGTCGTGAGTGCATCCAATTTTCCATGTTTCATGCTTAAAAAAGGTTATAGGTGAAAAAATTCTAGTTCAAACAATATTTATAGAACTTTATGAGGAAGGAAAAATCATATTGGAACATGAAGAATTCATGGAAACAAGAACTCGATAGCTACAAAATCGATCAATTTCAGAGTATCTCATCAAGTGGAAGAACTTACCCACTGAAGATTCTACATGGGAGGATGATAATTTTATACAGAAGCACCCAGAGCTACTCAAGCATTGAGGACAACACTTTTTTGAAGGAGAGGGGCATGTTAGGTCCCTATATTACTACTGTACTCCCTTATTGTTGTTAGTGTAGCCCCCTTATTGTTATTGTTGTACCCCTGTAACCCCAATATTGTTATTATTGTGCCCTTAAATTATTATTGTTAAGTCGTCTAGGATTATATTGTGACCCCATGGACTCCTATATATAGAATGATATTTTTTCATTTGTATCATCCAAGAATTTTTCATTTATGTAATGTATTGGATGCTTCCCCCTCGAAGTGGCTTAGTTCTAAGGCGTTGATCTCTCTTTTCTTCTATTTTTGGAGCTTGTTTCATAACAATTTTGATCCTTGAAAACCTTGTCATACAATGACATAGATACATACATATGTATAATCATTAGCTTAAGACAATCACGATCCTATTAGACAAAGACATAAATACATACATATATACATATAAATATTAGCATTAAATAATGATGAATCATGATGACTCTGTCGGACATGACATGCATACATAAATGTATACATATATAAATACCAGCATAATCATGATCACATCATAATTACTAGCTAGCATAAGGTCAAGGTTAATATAAATTCCCTTATTTATGCACAACGTGCACAACATTGAGAAAAATAGTTCCCAACATAGCCAAGGAATCTAACACCTACGATCCATTCACTTTACCTTCTGTTTCACTTACTCATGTACTAAGATTCATCTATATCTTACATTACATGTTGGGCTTCATACAAGTCTTCTCGAGCTCCATTAACTTTCCTCTTTCCCAACCAATTCCCAAGACCCTCAAAAAATAAAAGGAAAGAACAAGAACAAATAAGAAAAATACCATGAAAACCAAGGCAATATGACACTGCAACAAAGTGGAAAGGCCTTGCACCAGACCTAAAAAATGTTATAAACCAAGCGCAACAAACCACAAGAGAGGAAAAGCACAACACCAAAAATAAAACCCCATGCGTTAATTTCCATGGGTTCCTAATGCTTCCAAGGAAAATTCAACTTGATCCTTCTCCAAGATTTCATGGCATTCTATTTGCCCATGCAATGCCTACATCATACTACCATAACCACACAACTGTCAGTGCATAAATAAATAGAAAAATATACCATTTATCTTACCTTGTTGTGCCAAGCACACAAAACATTAATTGAACACACATGTCATCCATATGTATCAAATATCAAGAAAACATATCTATCAATTTGAAATCAATTATTACCAATACTAGCAACCATGTCATAATCCACAATAAAATCAAATTCATCGATCATAATATATAATTTTACAACTACCACCTACTTACACTCAAATACATATTGACTATATCAACACATGTGTGTTAGTATTACCATCTCAAAACAAGATCGTTTCTTCATGCAATATTATAGATGCATACTAATATCATGTGATTAATCAAACATTCAAACAAACTATAAATGCACCATGTTATATAAATCAAGTAGATGACATAATAGACACTGAACACTCAAACACCAAATATACAACATAATCAAACAATCAATCATGAAGTATATGGTATAAGAAAACTCATACCTTAATGTATCTTAAGGGAGGCTACCTTTTCTGCATAATCAGTATAGATTAGCACGATATAACTTCACAACATATCAACTCAAACATAAATAAGGTCATGATATCCATAACAGTAACTATCTAATGTGTTCACATCATAAGCTCATAAACATTTTTCATTCATGCATAACACTCACATATGCATAGTTAGTCTAGATTAGTATAACACATTATAATAATTAGGTCGACTCATACCTGCACGTCATAACCCTAACCAACTGCAGATGCCAATCCAATTTAGCATGATACATATGATCAAAATAATTAACTAACATCTATAATTTAAATAACCATAAAATCAATGCAATGAAAAAAATGCACATAACCATAATGCTTATGACTACATTGATCAACTAGAATTTATACAAACTTGTTGCAACGTTACTTTAATTATCTACATCTCCTACTCTATCTTAGCTAAGACATTAGCATTATAACATGCCAATATCATCATGATGACCTAATTTCACACAATGACCTTATGCATAAAAACCTTCACCATGAAAATGCATGCATAACAACATCTAGACATCAACATGCATAATAAATACATATACAATAATACACTCACGACGACACGTCCCACAACAAGACCATCAACCTTCACATGGCAACATAATTACAACCATGATCAACACCATGAAAATTCAACAATCACATGGAATAAAAGCATAAGGGACACATATGCAATTGTCTTGAATGCACGACCAACACACCGCCCATCCAATCCGAGGGTTGAACCATGCTCTGATACCACTCTGTAACACCCTCTTTCCACATCTACCCAAGTAACCATCCAAAAAGGGTAAACATGTGACAAGAGGCTACTATAAAAATATTCAACCTCTTGTGTGACCTTAAGGAAGTGGAACCAACAGAAACACAACATACATATATCATACAACAACAATAACACCCTGAGGAGGTAACCCAACCTTTCAGGATTCTTACCCGTGGGTCACATTGAACTTTTGACCTATTTGAGCCATAAACATAGGGACAAGCTTGCAATCCAATGTCCAGGAGGCTATAGACATAGGCATAACACTCCATTCCAGCATCCAAGACCCTAATTCCTGAGTTCTCTGCCAACGTCCCCAAGGTTTGAGCCACATTTTTAGGCCCAAAATATAGTGATTTGTCGAGAACTTCATGAAAAGTTAAAAGAAGATAAATAACAATATGACAATGAAACAAAAAAAATCACTTCAATAAGAAATCATCTAGAACCTTCCTAGCCATGATAAGCATTTTTTTTAAACATGTCACAAACATTGAAACGATAGGTGTAAACAACAGATCTGAGCATAGGGGTCTCATACTTATCTCAGAATCGCTAAGAATCATTTCTCACCTACATAATTAGCTGAAAAATCATCTATTTAACCATAGATACATTTTTCATTCATTTACCATAAAAAACATGAGTAGATCCATGTATCATCACTATCAACATACATGCTTATAACTAGCATAATAACAACATAAATACCATGGATACAAAAACAATATGATCCACATATAAACTAGTACATTTTCATACCAAATACCAAAGGAATGAGATCTTCACTAATGAATATAGAAACCAATACGAGATGGGAATTCCATGTTCTACTCAACCATATATTGGTTGAGCCAAATATTTTTTCAGCCAATCACCCCCGTGCCATATTCCAAGCATGAATGTGGGATCTCATCAAACACATAAATCACAACCAATATAATGCTTCCAGAGGCCAAACCACATCAACCCTCAACTAGGTATTCCACCTCATGGTCAAACATGACAACCATCACAGATTGGTCTCTACCAAAGCTATTTTAGGACTCTAGAGTGTTTGTTCCAACTAGGGCTTCTAGGACTAGTAACTCAACCCCAAGTGTTATAGGGCTTCCAAAGCATTTGTCCAACCAATGATTCCAAGAATAGTAACTAAAACCACATAGGGATTCCAGAGTGTTTGTCCAACGAAGGTTTCCAAGACTAGTAACTAACCCACAGTTGTCTGTCGGACTTCCAGAGCATTTTTCCAACCAAGGCTTCTAGGAACTAATAACTCAACCTACAAATAAAGGAACATGAGAACCAACCAAAAAACAAGAAATGAAACTGAATCCACAACGCCATGGTTATCCAAGAAATGGGAAGGCTAGGAAAATCCACTATCAATCTAGGCAATCCTCCATGCCAATGATAGATCATGACCAAGAAACCACATGCCTACACCATGCATTCCAAAAATAGTGAGGAAACATACATGCAACTTGATACCTGAAATCAAAACCCATTGTAGCTAATGATCCTGATGTATGCTTGCACTTTCCTACTCTTCCTTTTCCTTCTTTCTCCAAATCACCAAGTATGCCACACTCTCCAAGAGTTCTCGAAGGAAACTCTAGGTATCCAAGAGTATGAGAGAGAGAGGGAGAATAATGAGAGAGCTCCAAAAATGCACTGAACAAAAGCTTATCAACTGATCCTCATAAGTGTTTTTATCATTGAGGCATATATTTTCTTCATTTTCCATTATTTTTCTTCATTTTCCTCCTCACATGAAACTTGTGACCTTTCATCTCCCTTCTCTCCTATTTTCCATTATTTTCATAAATAAAATTCCAATTAATGCCTCATGCCTTTCCAAAGCCTTTTTCATTGCCTTTTCCAATTTCCTGTAACCATAATAGTTAAAATTAACACCAGCTAGGATGTTTTACCCACCATTTAGCTTGGAATAAGTGTCCCATCAACCATGGACTTGTATATTTTTTACATATATTTTTAGCAGGGCAGTTACACTAATATGATGATTCACCTGTTTAAGTGGAACTGCTTCCTTCCATCACGTAAAGTAGTTTGTAGCAATGAGGATGTAGCGGTGAGACTTTGAAGAATGCAGAAAGATTTCACCAATGACATGTACACCCCAATATATAAATGGTTCTTCCACTATGATAGCCTACAATGGGGCGACTGAATTCTTGTTTCAATTGACACACTTTTCACAGAATGGACACTTGTGGGCATAGGCATGAGCATATTTTAAAATTTCCTTTTCCCTTTAATCCCATTTTTAAATCACATATTTCTTTACCATCTCCTATATTGGCTTCATGATCTGAGAATAATTGACGATGAGCTTGCGGATAAGGTTGATTTTCCCCAATAAGGACTACATAGCTTTATTATTCATAGGGAAGGGAATATGTGTAATTTATTTGAACCTCTCCAAGTCTACTTTGATCCCACTTTTGGAAATAATATGGCCTAAGAGGTTAGCCTCAAAAACTATGAAAATACTCTTTTTGGGATTAAGAGATATCCCATATTTGCAACATTTATTGAAGATTTTCTTAAGGTGGCATATGTGTTCAGATCTCCTTTTGGAAAACTATATGACATCATCGAGATACAACACTATGCTCTATCCGACTGAGTCTATGGAATTCATTGTCCATTCCACATTGAAATTTAGCACCGACATTGACCAACCCAAATGGAATTATTCTAAATGTGAGAGTGCTCCACTTTGTGCGGAATGTAGTCTTAAGTATGTCAGGATCTAAGACTAGAACCTGATTGTAAACAGAATACCCATCTAAAAAAGAAAACATCTCTGACCCTGATACTGTTTATAGTATCTATTCCATAGACAACACAAGGTAATTATATTTGTCTGTGGTGTGGTTCAAGTTACGGAAATTAACACACAAGCATATTTCCACAGAATTATTTCTAATTGGGACCAAATTTGATTCCCAAGTTGAGTGTCACATTTTGTATATGATCCTAACATCCAACATTTTCCTCAACCATTTTGGAATCAAAGGCTCAAGCGTCGGATATACCTTCCAGAAAATTTGTTGGAAGGACTTGGCCCCTTCTTTGATTGGAATCACATGCTAAATTATTCGTGTGTCATAAGTTTTGATCTCATCGTATTTCCATGTGAATACATCTCGATAATGCTTGAATAAGAGGATGAAATATTTCTACTCTTGTGGTGTGCAACAAGTACCAAGATTAAAAAACTTTAGATTAATTTCTATCCCTAGATTTATTTCCTCATGCAGCAATGTTGAACTATGGGTTTTGATGGCATGCCTTCCTGCTTTACCCACATTTTCCACTCTACATTCAACAAATATAACAATGCATGTCCCATTTCTTTCCTTAGCTATGCATATAACAATGCATCTTCCAAATAAATTCCAAATACAATCCCAAATTGGCAATTTAAATAATGTGGAAGTTTTATTATCTCATACCCTATGGTTATGAAACCCATACAAAAACCCAAATCTCAATTCCTCTATGTGGAAGCTTTAATTTTTGCTTGAAGCCTATGGTTAAAACCCATCGACCTTCATATATGGAGTTCATCAAATGAAGATTCAACTTTGGAATAACCTCAATATGTATTCGGGCCAATACGTACATCAATGTATGTACACATCCCACCATATAACAAATGCCAAATGTTATAGAAACATTTAATGTTAGACCCAAAGCATATTATCATATATTTTATCTCACATAAACCCTTCGACTTAGTCGAAACCAAAGGTACCAACTATCAAATATATACGTGCCTTCGCCTTTTAAAACTTAACCGACACATCCAATTATCAACAAATATTAAAAGGCCTTCGACCTTTTTGGTTTAAAACCCAACGCCGAACCGTATTAAGGTTCTGGGTCCCATAGCCAATCATAAACATACCTTTGCATTATCAACCATGCAACTTATCTGTGCGAACGCCGTTGATCTTCGATGCCACCCGATCGAACGACTATCACATTTTTTTTCGACCTGAACTTTAGCCCTCTGAAAAAATGAGAAATAGGTGGTTTCCAAAAACCACTCCAAGACACGTGTTGGACACTGGAATGTATCACATTTTTTTTCGCAAAACAACTTACCGCTTATATATTATGTGAATACCATCATTGGTTTATTGCGACTGCTTCAGGGTTCCGCTCCCTTATTCATGGTTCTGTCTTCGCCTTTGTTTTATATCCAACTTCAACACAATCCACACAGAGATTTAACTAACCTCTGTGTCCCTCATTTGTTTTGCATTCAATCCGGATTTGCAACATATATTAAAGCCCTTCTTTCAACTGCGCCAAGAAGTTTCCTTTGGGTTTAACTTCTCAAACCATGGGTTCGCTTAACCCTCCCGATCGCAGCTCATTTGTTTGAAAATTTTGTATTTCGGACACAGTCATACTCGCTTCATAATTGTACTCGTAAGAATAAGCTCCTCAGCATCATCGAATTCCATTCGATTCCATAGCCATACAGTCATGCATTAACACGGTCTCAAACCGGTCCTCATCTCACTGCTTATATAGTATAACAAAACCCCACTTCTTGTTTTCAATCCCGATCTACCTTACGGTCTATCAAGTATCAAAATACCAAGTAAGAATTCGATTTCTCTATTGTTACCATCGATCCTTTTAGTGATCGATGGTTACAATCTTTCCAAAGTCCCCTCAAGGATAAATACGAATCTTCAACTCAAAATTTTAGTGTTGTTATTAACACCAACTGCTTTAATGATATACAAAACATCATTCAAAACTCAATTACGGAGATTATTCACACATTCTTACACAATTTCTCATTGACAGTAAAAGCCCATTCACACAGAGTTTAAACCAATTTATGCTCATGTAAAATTGAAACATATTCTTTCATTTATACAATGAAGTCACTTACAACTCCTTGTTTGGCCAGATCTTCAATTCGATGGCCCCTCTATCTCCTGCTCTGTCTCTCCATATCTCTCCAACTCTATGCAAGTCTGTTTCTGAATGCCATTGAGGCTTATTTTTATACAATTGATAATAAATCGATTCAGCTCCTTCAATGACTCAACAAAAACTCTTAGAATCCTCAAATCCTAAATTTAGCCTAAATCCCTAAACAAACTGAAACTGACTCTTCATATTCCTAACAAATCAAATTCTCTCATGTTCTCCAATCACTTGGGAAAATTTACAATTTCTCACTAAATTTATTTGAAAATCACTCAAGAATTAATAATTACATAAGAAAGCAAAACATGAGACCCCCCTATGTCTATTTTCATACAAAGTATTTTCTTGAGCCTAATGCCCCTGCATCAGGTTTTCACATTGAATGGCCCTATAAATAAGTTCTTCAATTCATACAAATTTTCCAATGATACCACATATTTTGGCATGGGTTTCTCTTTGTTTGTGAAATTTGCATCTTGTAACGCTTTCTCATGCTCATCTTCGTCGATAACTGCATCCATGAACACATCAAAATTTTCCATGAAGTGTAGTATATGTCATCGTCATTGAAAACACATAAGTTAGTGATGTTGTGAGGGACATATGGTGTATAAATAATTTCTATAGAAAAACTGTCCCTAAGAGGTGATAACCCAACAACAAAATTTTCTAATGCATCCGCAATTGTGTTGTGCATTTTAGGAACATAAAAAATATTAAAAGCTCATAAATGTGAAATCAATCACAATACCTCTTGTAGGTAGCTTTTGAGATGAGGTGAAACAATTTTTGAGTCACCTACTATTTGAGGACTACAACATTGAGGTCAATGTCTCTTTCCAAACCTAAGATGAGTGCTTTGTATTATGCGTTGTTATTTATGCACTCGAATTCCAAGTGGTTGGATATCAGATGTTTTCTATGTCACGGGTTTAATAAAAGAAAACTAGCTCCAGAGACCTCCTACGTCTTAGAAACGTCAAAAAACAATGTCCAAATATCATATGTACAAGGACTATGTGCTACACTAGTACTACTATTGCTACTACTACTTACTATACAAATTCCATTTTCACTAGTTGGACTAAGAAGGAGTTCCAACTGTGTATCTATTGGAGCTAGGGATGGCTGAGTAAGATAGCACCCCAAATCAGTTTCAAGAAAGAAATTTCCAAAGATAAGATCTGCAAAATCAACTGGCTCATTCTTACCATTGAAGGGAGTAAAAGTGTGTTTCATGTACTGCTTAGAGTTCACCTAAATATGATTATTTCTTTCCTTGTAAGGAAGCCATAAATGTGACCAGTCCATAGAAAAATACTCCTATAACTTGTTGGACCAATCTCTGCTCAACCATAAAATTTATGCTTTTAGAATGTCCACAATCACTATATTTATACCTTGGTGACTCGTTGGTCGTATGAAGAGTGAATAAATACATTTCTGAGTTCACCATTCAAATGGACAAGGGTAATACTTAGCTGAATGATCTATGCATTTGTTTTATCCCATTTCTCATTGTTTTGTTTTTCTATGGATAAAGGAATTATGTTTATAGAGGCACCAAAATCAACTAAGAAGTTGTGCACATTATAGTTTAAAATTTCAAACGTTAAGAGAAATAAAGGGAAAAGTGTGTTTGCATAAGTATTGATTCAAGGGAACCATAGGACTTACCATATCCATTCTATGAAGAAGCACCGTTACCTCAGGTAGAATTTTTGAGTTCATGGACAAGAAGTTCCCGTTGGCTCGAAATATTTATCAATTCGAAGTGTGAAATATTCACGCGATATTTCTTCATCTCTTCAACTATGTTATTATCGAACGCGGGAGAGATTCCTGAAGTGTCTAGAGGAGTAACTTAATATACTACTTATAGAGTGATAGACTTTCTCTTACTACTTGGAAAAGTAATTTTCATTGTATCCACATTTCCATACTTTTTCTGAGCATTTGGAGTTGAGTTAACAGAGGGTGTAAGCATTATTAACAAGTGCTATTTCAACTTGTGCCTCATCAACTACAACTCGGATACCGACCCTTGGATTCTTAACTTGTATCAACTATTCTACTATTGTACTGGGGAATCAATTAGTGGTTGTTATTTGACACTCTTCTTCTTAGCTATGAAAACACAACTATTTGTCCGACATTAACAATTTCTTCGACTACAACATCCTCTTCCTTCTCTTCCTTTGGCTCAACCTACTCATCTGAGAGTACTATATCCATAAAATGTGCAACAAGAGCATTCATGTTATCGTTCCATTGTGGGAATGATTTTTTTGAGTGATATTCTTGATGGAACGAGCAATATTGATCCATGCCCATACTTTAAACGTTCAACACAACATTTTAGCTTTGCGCATAATTGATCGTTTGTTTGCTACTGCTGCCGGAGTTGGTAGCCCTTTTGAGGATGTTGATTCTTGGAGGCTTTGCTTCCCACAGCAGTATTTCTTGACCTTTGTTTCAATTATGCCACTCATTGGAAAGAGACTTGATGGTGTGGGTCAAGCTTTCAAGATCAACAAATTCTTTCTCCTTGACCTTGCTTATGGAGGACTTAGACCTTTTCCGCATTTGTTTGGAGTTTTTAGTTGGTTCATCATCTATGATGACCCCAATCACATATAATTCATTTTAAACTGCAATTTCTTCTTCATATTTCTTAGCAAGAGTTTCTTTCGCATTTATATTCATGAATTATGCAATGCTTGTGGGTAAGGCATATGTTTAATAATTAATAGTGATGGAGTCATAAGGTTTTCTATTTTCCAAAATTTTGTTCAAGATACGGTTAAACTTTTGACTAAAATATGTCACCTTTTATTTATGCTCCATATTGATATTTCCCAACTCTTTTAACAACATGGAAGGTGTATTGTCATCAATGAATTTTTCAAGGAACATCTTCTTAAACCCCTTCCAATTTTGGATGGAATTGAGAGGAAGACTATGATACCATACAACTTCTCTACCAGGGATAATTTTAAGGATGGAAAATTATCTTGAAGTTTAAAAAATTGGCGAATCTCACTAGTCCATAATATGAAAACTATAAAACGTTTATTGATGTATTTGTAAAATTATTAAAATTTATAATGATATTATATATATTGTTTATATAATGTTGGCGATTTTTAACGTAAAATAATTTTATATTTTAAAATTTGGGCGAATCATTTTTATAAAAAAATGGAAATTGGCGAATCTTTTTTTTGGAAAAACCATGGAAAATTAGCCCACCTGCGAGTATTAGCCCCTAAAATTTTCCATGTTCTCTACCATCTAAGGTGCACATAAAAATTCTACATGAATTATCATCATAATGTACCTCTAGTATTTGCAGATGTAGGTAGAAGTTGTCCAAATGGTCCTCCTCCTTCACTACCTTATCAGGGTCATACTTCGATAAAAAAATTTCTAGGTGTCTTGGAATCTTATGCAGAACCCTTAGTAGTTAAAGTGGGCCCTAAGAAATCCAGTCCAGATCTTGGTCTTCCATATCCTTGTTGTTGTCCTCCTCCTATTTTTCAGAATCTGATGGTTCTTCTTCTTCTTCTTCACCACCCAACCCGCGAAAAATATTTTCTGAGGGTAAAACATTATCTTTATCACCACCATTGTAAGATGGAGGTATTTATAAATTCTCTGCATTTTTTGCAGAGTCTGCTAAGTCTTCAAGGGTGGAAAAAACCAAATATTCAATCGTATAAATATCTATCCCAATAGGGGTGGTTGGTTTCTTCTTTAGAAAAAAGGAACATTTTGTACTCTCGGAATCAATCCAATAAATTTTAGAAACTTATTGGTTATAGGACAGATGGCCCAGGTCTAATCATAAGATATTTCACAATTTTTTACAATATTAGGTTGAGAAGATTCACTAACTTTAGGAATAAGAGCAGGGGAGGTGTTGGGAATTTTTCTTCCTCGAATGGAAGATGTAAGGCTAGGGTGGGTGAGGTTATCAACCATAAAAATATGGCTTCCCTCGTTCTAGCACTAGAAATGTTGATGGTGTTGGACCCATCAACATTCAAGGGGTCTCCTCGATATGTGGTCCCAACTATACCTCACACAATTTGGATAGGATCCCCATCTAGAATATGGCCCAATTTCCAAATTCTTAAATATTTTTCTTAGCTCTAATTGTTAGCAAAAGAGAGGGGTGAAATTGTGCCTTCGAAAAGCAAGTGTGTCTAATGAGTGTTCAGTTGTAGGTGTGTCAATATTCTTCTACTTTGAAGGGAGAGAGAGTAATGTGAACCTCTAAGAGAGATTTAATAGTACCACCCTAGTATAGACACATGAAACCAAGAAGGATTCGTCTATCATCCAATGGAATAGTCCACAAAATATTCAGCAATTATTACAACCAATCAACAAGAAATATATATGCAGTATCCAGCATAATAGTCCATAAGGATGGGACAACGATAAAAAACATTACAACACATTCTCAATATGATAAGTACTAAAATAACTAAAATAGTTCAACTAATATAACACATATGAAAGAAACATGAAATACAAACATCTAAAAAATAGTCCCACAAATATTCATAATCAATGCATAAAGAACATGCTTGCCATGAGGATTTTGTTATTAAGTAAAAGTTCCAAGATACATGTATACAATGAGCACCACTAGCTCCAATAGTGGAGCGTTGGAGCTACTCCTTTCTCCTCAAAAGAAATAGTTTATCTCTATAATGACTTGTGATATGAGCCAAGGTGAAAATTCCTTTGCTCATAAAATGAGGGTGTATATATAACAGATGAGGAGGTGATGTTTCACGTTCCTTGTGACTCTTTGACTTCCTATGACTTTTCAACTTTACATGACTCTTAATACTCTATACATGTCCTTTGGACATCTTGTTTACAATACGTTTTCAAAACATAAATTACATAATCCACTAGAATGGTGTGGCATGTGACAACTCATGACATGCCATGACACTACTTACATGGACTTCTTGATGATGTGGAAATGTATTACACACCATTTTATCGCCATGGAAAATTTATTGTTAAAATGGATCCTTCGCTATCCATAAATGTGTTCCAAAGCCTTCCCTTGCAAATTCTAGAACTTAAACATCCTGAAGAAACTGAGAATTCTAGGTAACGAGGTCCAAAAACCTACTTTTGGTCACCTGCACATTTTCCTATACATTTTAGTTGCATGCGCAACTCTTACCATTAAAGCCCACACAAAAGTGCGTTTTATCTTCCACTATAGACTGCACATATTACTCAACAATAAGTAAAAATAAAAAGTGAAATATAGAACTTTTGTTGGGTGAATATATCCCAACTGAAAGCTTTGAGGTCATGCTTATTCAAGCATAACACCTCTGATCATGGAACTAATTCCCATTCTTCAAGGAACCCTAATCCCACCTTTAGTGGATCTCATCCTTGAGATGAGGATCTGAAATCTCCTCCTCTTGGCCTATAAATAAACCACAAGCTAGAGGGTTTTGGGGGGATTATTGAAGGTATACTAATGCTGCTCAAATAAGGTTGGAGATCTTATCATCCAAGGAGAATATTGTTTATAATTGAGAGGAGCCTGACTTCATCAAGGCCAAGGTTGTGTAACTCCTCTTATTTATGAGATAATACGAATGTGTTTGTCTTCCCACTATGTTGTCTAATGAAACTGATAAATTGTTTATTTTGCTTCTATTTTCCCATTGAAATGATTTAGGTACTAGTCTCCTTGATCACTAGTATAAGTTGTATTGAATAATTTATTTTTGATATGACTTTGATTGATTGTTGTTTCTATATCTCCAGATCTTATCTTCAAGAATTTGGGGAGTTGCATGAAGCCATAGTGGTAACTTCATCAAGCATGTCGTAAAAGGTATGAATTTCATCTATTGCAATTGTAGCTTATGATAAAATTTTCTTGCTTGTCTGTTTGTTACTATGGCCAGTCATTGAACCTAGGGAGATTGCCTTTGTATGCATTGGAAATTATTTTGTCATAACAAAATGGTGACTTCGATGGGGAACGCCCCAATTCTTCATAATCTCCTTGTTTTGATCTTTCGAACCTTGTGTGATAGTCTTGTCTGTGTGTCTGTAAGATATTGATATCTTGGATTTTTTGATTTTTTTGCTTGAGATTTTATTTTTTTCTTAAACTTTCTCGACTTGCGTGATCTCTCTTTAGCAACAGAGCGCAGATATGTGCGTTTTTCCCTTAGAAATATTGTGCATGCACACTGAAATACATTTTATGCCTGCAAACATGCATAGAATGTTTGAAAAGGCAAGTTTTCCTTTCATTAAAGTCTGAAATTTTGGTTTTTAATCCTTCATTATATTTTCTGATGCCTTCAAATAGTCTCTGTGAGTTTGATTGAGTGTTTTGAAGAGTCCTTATTGAAAATTCTTTGTTTTCATGAATTAGGGTAAAGACTTTGTCTGATTTCTTATTTATCCATCAAAATAAAGATCGGTTGATTTAGATTCATTTCCTTCCTTTATTTTTTCTGTCAAACATATCAAATCAAGTGATTATTTTACTCATTTGTGGAAAATATTTTCATTAGTGAAAGCTAGGGTTTGTCAAGAATTAATGTTTTGATGAGATGTGCTTTTTTTTTTAACTTAGAAATGAAATCAATTTTCCTTTCAGTATTGAAGTTATTTCTAGAATTACACTTTAAGACATTGGTGATTTCATAACATTCATCTAAGAAAATTCATTTCTAGGATTTGATTGGTTTCTTATGCATTTTGGAAAATTTTAAGTGTTTCTTTGTTAAAGGAAAGTTTCATGGTCGAGTTTTTGAATGAATTGAAATAAGAATTATGTATTTGGCTCATTGCAAAGTAAAATTTGTATTTGTGAAAAGAGTTATACTGAAATTAAGAGTTATTGCATTTTCTTGAAAAAATTGAAAATCTCTTTATTTCTCGTAATTAGGAATTCATTGAAATGAAAATATCACAACTTCATGTTCGATTGCATTAGATTTTTGAGTAGGGTCATAATATCAACAGTTTCACATCCATTTACCCAGTGAGTAAATAATAACATTAAAACATGATGCTAATAAAATAAATCTATATTTTTTTATATTTTTAGGGCTCTTCTTGACCTACATTAGATAAGGTTGTAGGCCTTTGGAATAGGGAATTGATTTAACTTTCCAAAGATGAAAAAAACACTAGAATCCTACGATAGGGAGTAAATATAGTTATTACAGTTTGGCTTTGGGAAGCTCCTCTAATAAGGGATTTAAACATGATACCATATCGGACCTAGTGGAGTGATCAACACCACTTTATTGGTTACGGCAGAGTGATTTGCACGCATTAAAAATGGTGTTGTTGAACCTCAAAAGTGTTCTTAATTTGACACACTTTTTCATCATTTCTTATTCCTTTTTCACAAACTCATGACTTCAATCAGTGATAATTGACATATTCCACATCAGATAAGGCATTTAGATGATCTCTACTTTATATTATGATGTTTCTTATTATTTAGATGATTTTTTGTAATTAGCTATAGAATGCGTGTAATTCTGTAGCTAGCCTTTGTTTCTGCAACCACCATTATTGTTTGACAAGTTTTGAGAAGAAAATAAGGAAGCGGGTCATATGGGTATCTCTGGAATGATCCATGCATGGATCATATCCCACTTACCTATACAAATTCAAAGAGGAATCGTGCCTATGCTCGTGGTTAAGATCAGTCAAAGAACGAGATCAGTGGACAAAAGACTCTTGATTTGCTCTGACGTAGAAAATAGAGAGATAGCTATGAATAATTTTCTTCTATTTAGAATTCTAATTTTAGTTTTATTTGCTATCTATAGGAGAAAATTCCTCAAGTAGTTAATCCAAAACCTGTATAAATATCGGTCTTTTGAAACCAGTAAACAGTCTAATTTTTGTGATCATTCGGTGTATGCTTTCAAACTTTGTTTTTATAATAAGAGGACCAGTTCTAGATCTTTTGATGCACGCATAATCTAAGTAGATTTTCAACCCATTCTGTTGTAGACGCCCCCTACATAGAAATGAGATTTTTATTAATTGTTTTGTAGTTTAATTTTTGTCATTTAAATTCTTGTTGATTCATAGTTTTACTCTTGTCAATTCATAGTTAAATTCACATTATTTTTATAGTTAGATTCTTGTCAATTCATAGTTTAAACTGCTTACTATTTTATAGATTAGTTTCATGAATGCTTTATGAAATTAGTTATTTTCATTTCTAGTTGACTATGTAATACTATGCTTGCTAATTCATCTCAAGAAAGTGACTCCGTCATTTTCCAATTGATAAGATTTGGGAATTCAATCATAAATCAACCTTAGTTTTATTTTAAATATGCTTTGCACTTTCCTTTGATTTCAATTAGAGCTATCATTTAAGTTCTTAGCAATATAATTTATGCTTTTAGTCCATGGTGTTAGCCACCTATAAAATTTTGGCATAGAAAACAGGTGGCTAGATATGTTTCTAAGTCTTCAAGAGAAACATTTCCTTTTTAAATCTGTCATTCTTGAAGCCTTCATGTGTCCTCTACCCTTTAAATAAATCTTCACTCTTATTTCCATTAAAGAACCCTACTATTTGTGAAAGAAACTGTCCTAAAAAAGGCCTCCATTTGCTCCATTTCATTCCCACAAAATCCCCATTTTTTACCCTTATTCCCTTCACAAAATTCCTCTCTAACCCTCCAATTAAACTCTAAATCTTCCTAAATCCCCTTTTAACCCTTGTGCTACCCTTTATCTGATTTAAAAATCCCTTCTTTTGCCTACCAGAACCCCTCATTTGGCTTAAAAAACACTATTTTGGGCCTAAAAACCAGTCTTTTGCATTGTAAGTGAATTTAATCCCTCGAGGGCTTATATCTTCTAGCCCTCCACTTCATACGCCTGAAGCCCCGCAATCAGGCGCTTAAAGTTTCAAACCCCATGCGAAAACCCTTTTCTCCTTCTATTTTTCTATTTTCTGACGTTTTGGTCCAAACAAATCTGGACCATTGATCTACATAGATCAACAGTCATCGGATCACCATTTCTCCGCTCATTCAGTTACCTCCCTCCCCTCCGTTCAAAACTTTCGCTCGATATCAAATCACAGCCATCCGATCATCAGATCTGACGACCCACACTTAACCCGACGACCCAATACCTTTCCACTACATGAAAAAGTCTTACATTACCGTGAGCCCTACCCACTTCTCTCGCCAGTGCAGCTCTTCATCCATCACGTGCGATCTGCACCATTGGATCTGCATCCTCCAATCCGACGGTTGCCGGTGCGTTTCGCGTAATTTTTGCGCCCGAGGGTTAAAGCCGAAAAATTATGTGAAATGGGCAGTATTCGGAGGGACGCGTGTCAAAAGGTGTATGGAATCATGTTTTTTTTGTGAATAATGCCTACCCCTTAGAGCCTGCGTGAAAACCATTAATGGTTTTCTACCATACTGCCTACCCCCCCCCCCCCCCCCCTGCAACGTGACTTCAGTTTTTAATCGTGGCCGTTGATCTCTGAGATCAAACGGTCCACGTTATATCTCACCCCCATCCATTTTCCACTCATCTAAACTCTCAAGAGACTTTTTCAACGGATTTCCACCATAGATCATCCTGATCTAATAGTTCGTGTTTAATCTTGCACCCAAACCTCCAAACACCTGGTTAGATCCTCTGCTAGGGTTTTTTCTCCATTTTTCCGTTGTGCTCATGTTTTCCCTCACTGTGCCACCACCCCCATGAGCCTCTGAAATAGTCCTCCTCACTCCGACATGTTTTTATAATTAGTTTATTGTGTTTTGAAGGGTTTATAGGGTCGTGAAATCATTCTTTCTCCACATTCACAACCATGGTGATCCCTGGCACAGAAAGACAGTCACAGAGCCAGATATTGCAAAGGGGACATTACTGAGAAGATTTTAGAGCTTGTTTTATCAAATATAGGGGTTATTGACCCTAACACAATCCTCCATCTCATCCAAACCCCCAAAAAAGGTTAGAATAAGTAGTAAAGTGTATCAGTAAGAGATTAAAGGGATTAATGCATAATGTTGAAGACTTAATGGTTATATCTAGTGTTTAGAAAAAATAAAGGACACAGATGAAGACCATAAAGATGATCAAGGAGGCTTAATGAAGCCTAAAGCACATAAACAAGCCATATCAGTGATTTAATATTAGCAAAATGTTCTTTTCCTAAAAAGGACAAATTCCCACAGCATTCTTTATGCCTCATCAAGCCCATAACAGTTATTATTCTGACAGAAAGCTCCTAGAACTGTCAGTGCATTGGTTATGAAGTATGGAAGATCTGAAAGACAAATCTCCACGTTACTTGTCACAAAAGATAAACAGAGTACTGCAGCCAGAAAAGTAATTCAAGGAACATACCCTTGGAGTTATTATCAATCTATCTAAGACCCCTAATTCATCTAAAGGGTACTGAAAGTTAATGCAAAGATATTAAACAGAATGGGCTTCATAGGCACCTCTTCCTCTGTTTTAATGAATCATTTAAGTTCTATCTACCACCACTATCACTCTTTCACCTATAAGAACTCACAAGAAATACATTGTAAATGTTGGTCGGTTGTTGAAAAATCACTGATTGTAAGCTGTTTCACTGAGTTAGATTTCTGTGAGTAGTAGTTGTAAATAGGTTGGGAGATGATTTCTGGTTGATATCAAGCTATTGGACAAGAATGTATGTCACTAGTTTTGCTCTACTAATATGAAAAGCATGTTCATCGGATCCTGATCTAAATCAGTGGTGATGTGTCCCTTCTTTGTTATTGTTTCCCTCTGTTTTACATCATGTTTCATTTTCTCTGAAAAGAAAACAATAAATTTAGCTTAGGATATACTACTGCAAGTACCCTAATGCTTACTATATTTTCTTATTTTTATGTTTTCTGCTAATTGTGTATCTTAGAACAAATTCAATATAATTTAACTAGTATAGAAGTTGGTTTTTCCATGCTTACTGATGTATGAATTTAGAGTTTTTCTCTTAGATGTTCTTGCTGGGTTTTACTGGAAGAAAAGGAGAATAGGGAGATTTAGTGACTAGCCCTATCGCCTAAGTTTCCTTTCCAATAGTTAGCCTTTCTAAGATCCCTTTGAGTTGAATGCCAAAGTAGAGAAGGTTAAAAGTCTTTCTCCGATCTTAGACTTCACTCTGTGTTTGACCTTAAATGTTTTATATTGGCTGAAAGTAGTCAGGAGGACTACAGGATTGTTGTCTCCAGAGTTAGCCTCATTAGGAGTTTGGATCATAGAGGTATAAGGCATGTCCTGTCCCTAGACTTACTCTGAAATGGTCACCTTGGAAGGTTTTCCTTGTCATTCCCATTCATTTCCTTATTGTTTCATCTCACACTATCATCTTAAGAGATCCTCTGTTTTAGATGACTAACCCTTTGAAAGCCTTGGATATTTGAATTGCAAGTAAACCATTTTATGACCCCGTTGCCCAACGAACTTGTGTTCCCTTTGAATTATCTCACCTTTGCCAAAAATATTTCTCTACCCATTCCTTTACATTCATTTAACCCTTCTTTCATGTTTCCCAACCAAACAAGAAAAACAAAACAAAAACCCTTGTGCTTATAACTAGCCTAACACCTTAAATTGACCTTTAAAGATATACATTTCTTTACCTTTATAGAGAAATCCCTCTCTGGATCCAAGAGGGCTAGATCATGAGATCCCAAAGTGGTTTGATGTTGTCTTGTCATTTGGTATTGCCAGATCTGCCAAATCACAGGAACCACAACACATGGAATAGAATTAGATTAAATTTATCTTTCAAACATTCTTAGATTTAAAACTAGGACACAGTTAGATTAGAATTATGTTTTAAAATAGATCAAATGCTATGTTTTCATAGAATTAAAAATTTCAATGGATAAGATAGAAAATGATTTCATCCTTGTCATTTGAATGCAATTAGATTTACAGTAGTGCTTAAATAAATTATATAATTTTCATAGATTTTTTTCCGGCCTAGATAAATCTAACATTTTAAACATTCAAAGTTTGAATAATTTTTATTCAATTTAGACTAGTTAATTAACATTTCCTTTTCTTCCTTCTTTTATATTTCATATTTGAGCATTCTCTCAATTAAAAGTAGTTTGTAATTCAATTCCTTTTCTTAGAATAAAAACAACATGTCCTTTTCTTCCTTATTTAAGAATCAATTTTCATCATTAAAATTAATTTATATTTGGTTGTTCACTAGCATTTAAAGATTTCATCTAGAAGCATAGATTTAATTTCTTAGACAAATTTCAATTCTTTAAACTTTAGGCATAATACACAAAACCCCAAAAACAATATAAAACATACACAACCAAGAAAGAAGACCATGGCAGGGGCCAAAAAATCAAGGTTTTAATAATCAAATGTATAATCAACCCCCGCCAAACAATTAAAATTCATCATGGAAGAAACTTTGGTCCCAGCCTCAACCTTGGACGCAAGGGATGAAAAATCATTATGGAAGGTACTCTCAGTATCACCAGTATCCACAATCCTCTCCAAACTATCCTCCTCAAAAATTTCCACAATAAAATCAACCACCCCCGACTCGAAAATAATAACCCACAACTTTCATTACCATTTACCCAAAGAACAAATCAACTATCTGCACAACCATTACCAAACCCAAATAATAAAAATGCTCAAACTGCTTATAACATAGAAGGAAAAAACCTCCCATCCTACACGATTACTCCACCTTATCTTAACAATGTCCAACTTAGATCTTGTAGAATATTACAGAGGAAAAAACCTTATGTTGTTATTCAGGAAAAAAATGATCTTGATGAAGAAATTTCTCTACAAAAAAATAAAAATTCTGGAGAAGGGACATCCATTCAATAGAATCAAAATTTAGAATATGAAAAACAAAAAGATCCAATAAACTCAACTCCTATCATAGAGCAACCTTCAGTATCTGTTTCTAACCCTCCTTTTCTTGAAATATTAAAAATCGATAAATGGATAGAAAAACAAATTTTGTTTCCTAACTATGATTTTATAGACGAATTGAAAAATGTTTGTATCAAACTCCCTTTATTATAGGCCATTAAAGATATTCTTATTCTAGGGAAAATAGTAAGAGAGTTGAGCATGAAAAAATTAGGAAGAAAAACAAAAGAAATAAAAAGGATTCAGTTAATAAGAAAAATTGTCCACATTATAATGGGAAAAATAGCCATACAAAAATATTTGGACCCAGGAAGTCTAGTTGTAAAAACACATATAAATGGTATTGATATTCCAAATACATTAATTGACCTAGAGCAACCATCAACATCATGAGCAAGCAAACTATGGAACCACTTAGGCTTCCAAATTTTTAGTACACACCAACGTTACTGCAATTAGTAGACAGATCAGTAGTCAATCCAAATGGTGTATTAGAAGTCATATATTTGTCCTTAGAATATTGGGAATATCTAGTTTACTTCATGATCTTAACTCTGAAGAAAAACCTAGGGGGACATCCATTAATTTTAGTAAGACCTTGGTTAGCTATAGTTGATGCTTTCATTAGTTCTAGATCCAGTGATATGTTTATTTATAATGGTAACTCAACAAAGAAGCTCACTCTATATCCTACAGCAAAAACAATAACAGAAATATAAAATGAATAATGGATGGATGGTGACATTGATATACAACCTATCTTTACTATTTCCCATATTAGTGAGGAAGGTCAAATTTTAAATTCAATAGAAAACTTTGAAACATCTTCACATTATGAAGATGATTATATTTTTCAAGAAAAATGAAATATTGAATACTTTTCATCTATACAAATGGATTTATATTCTATGGAAGAATTTGGTAACTCTTTAGTTGAAATATTTCCAGGAAAATCTTTAAACATAAACAAAAACTTGGAGAAATTCCAACAAGAAGAGTTAATCAAAACATTACAAAAACATGCTTTTGCATATGCATGGGAGTACACTAACATGAAGGGAATTAGTGCTGAGACTTGTATAAATCATATATACATTAAGGAAAACTCTAGGCCTATCAAACAACCTCAAAGAAGGATGAATCCAAATATTAGGGAAATTGTGAAATAAGAATTTCAAAAATTGTTGAATGTAAACTTTATTTATCCTATTTCAGATAGTCAATGGGTTTCTCCCTTGGTGATTGTACCTAAAAAGAAAATTAAATGCAGGGTATCCATTGATTATCGAGAATTGAATAAGGATACTCTAAAAGATCATTTCCCATTTCCTCTCATAGATCAAGTATTGGATACATTATCAGGTAAAAAGTATTTCTCATTCTTGGATGGTTTTAGTGGTTACAATCAAATTCAAGTAGCACTTGAAGACTAAGACAAAACCAAATTCACCTGTCCATGGGGAACCTATGCTTACCGAGTACTTCCTTTTGGATTGCGCAATGCATCTGCAACATTCCAAAGGGAAGTATTAGGAATTTTATATGATCTAATACATGATTGTGTGGAAGTATATATGGATAATTTTACAGTTTATAGAAATTATTTTGAAGAGGCTCTTAAAAACTTGGAAAAGGTTCTTAAAAGATGCAAATAAGAAAATCTTTCATTAAGTCATGAAAAATGTTTTATGGTGTTTGCTGAAGGAATTTTTTTAGGACATCACATTTCAAGGGATGGAATTAAATTAGACTCATCCAATGTTGAAGTTATCTCCAAATTATCAATTCCAAGTTGTCAAAAAGATGTTAGAAGTTGTATAGGTTTTACAGAGTACTATAGAATATTTATAGAAAACTTCACTAAAATTGCATCTCCACTCTTCAAACTGCTTACCAAAGATTGTGAATTTAGTTGGAATCTTGACTTCCAATTGTCATTTGAAACTTTAAAAGAAAAAATATCTGAAGCACCCATCTTAAGAGGACCAAAATGGAAAATACCATTTCACATTTCAACGGATGCTTCAGATATAGCTCTGGGAGATATATTAGGAAAAAAGTATTTGATCCCCTATGCCATCTATTACACAAGTAAAATTTTGACTCCTACTGAGTTAGTTTACACTCTAACTGAAAAATAATTTCTAGATGTTGTCCATGTTATTAACAAATTTAGACACTACATCATCTGCTATGAAACCTTTATTCACACAGATTATTATGAAATTAGGTATTTAATGAATAAATATATCACTAATAGCAGAATCACAAGATGGTTATTACTCTTGCAAGAATTTAACATCACCATTCTAGAATGACTTGGAAAAAAAATATTGTTGTCGATTTCTTGTCTAGAATTCAAAACAACAATAATGATACACTAGTAGAGGAAAATTTTCTTGATAAATATCTCTTTGAAATATCTACTAGATCTCTATGGTTTGTAGATATTGCTAACTACTTAGCTACAAGAAAATTACCAGCATACTTGTTTCCTAGAGAGAAAATAAAAATAACTCAAACAAGTGCATTATACTCATGGGTTAATGATGAATTGCATAAAACAGGTCTAGATCTCATCATTAGAATATGTTTTCGAGAAGATGAAATGCCTAAAATTATGAAAGCATCCCATGATGAACCTTGTGGCGGACACTTTTCTGATAAGAGGATTGCCTATAAAATCCTTCATTTAGGATATTATTGGCCATCCATCTTTAAAGATTCCAAGGAGTATGTCAAAAGGTGTGACGATTGTCAAAGAATGGGAAAACTTGTTCCTACATATGAAATACCCTTACAACCTCAGGTACTCATCAAACCATTTGAAAAATGGGCCCTGAATTTTGTTGGACCAATCAATCCACCATCAAAACAAAAGAGGTACATTCTGGTTTGCACTGATTATGTCACTAAATGGGTAGAGGCTAAAGCACTTTCCTTTCCTAATGAAAATTTTGTAGTTTCATTTCTCTTTGAGGATACTTTCACTTGTTTTGGTGTCCCAAGAGAAATTGTGACAGATCAGGGATCTCAGTTTACATCTAAGGTGGTGCAGAATATTGTGGATGAATATAAAGTAAAACATAGATATTATACTCCATATCATCCATAAGAAAATGGTCAAGTGGAGTCCAAAAATAAAGTGATCGAAGTAATCCTCACAAAGACTATAAATCTAGATAGGAAGGATTAGGAAGAGAGGCTTCCTAAAGCCTTAAGGGCCTACCAGACTACATGGAGTAATACAACATGACATACTCCCTATGAACTTGTTTATGGGAAGCATGTCTTGTTTCCTATAGAATTTAAGATCAAAACCTTCAAGATAACAGTCATGTTGGGACTTGATTTATAAGAAGCCCAAAAGCACCGAATGGAGCAACATAATGAGCTTGATGAGATCAGTAAAGATGCAGTTCAAAGAACCAGCCTAATCCAACAACAAAGGTCTAGATGGAATGACAAGTACATAAAATATAGAAAGTTTCAAGCAGGATATTGGGCACTTTTGTTCGATTCAAAGTTTAAAGACTTCCAAGGAAAATTTCAGACTCATTGGCTTGGGCCTTATGAGTTCGAAAAAGTATTTGACAATGGAGCAATCAGGATAAGGACAATTGATGAAGAAAAGGTACCTATTGTTGTGAATGGACATCGATTAAAAGTCTATCATAAGCCAATGAAAAAGGAGGAATTTATCAAAAAATTTCAAGACAATACTAATATGAAGTTGGTGAAGAAGAATCCATCTTATTTTTATTTTTCATATCTAAAAAAAAATTATATATATATATATATATATATATATATATATTATTCATTTTTTTTAATAATAATAATAATAATAATAATAATTGTATAAGTATGAAAACCAATGAATGATTGGCATCCTTATACAGAAAATACAAGATGAAAATCAGAGTTCTGACATCTTATATTTTCTCCCATTCTAAAAATCCCAAATTATTTTTTCCCTTTATTTTTCTGAAGAAATAAAAGAAGTAGCTACAGGATTGCTACAATTCTGCAGCTCTCAGAAGAATCTGTAGTTGTCATCACCTTTTGCAACTTTGTTACATTTATGTATCCTATTGAAGAAGAACATATTGAACAGAAGCAATTGAAGACTCCATCGAAGATAATGTTGAAAATACACCTAAAGAATCAACACAAAAAGAATATCAACAAAGGCTAGTTCCAAGGTATGTTACAAAATTTGTTTAAATAATAAGACAAAAAACATTAGTGTATATAATTTAGATGACCATATGCTGCAACCTCAATATTTCATCATTATAACTAATTATATTTGATTCACATCCCAATTCCATAATCCGACCACTACATCCATATCATGTCTCATAATAATCAAGACCAATTTCATCCATTAATGATTAACAATCATATCTCATTTCCATGACCCACTCATCCACGTTCCTAAACCCTTGCTGAGTATCTATTTTACCTATACTTCTCTACTATCCACTTAATCAAAGAAGAATAGTTCTGAAGGAGAAACTCCCCACGACAGAGACATGGGTCTAATAGTGAGAACTAAACCTGTGGGAGAAAAATTCATGGAGGGTTATCCCGAGGTAAAGGAAATGTTGCAGAAGGTGCAATGGTCCCAATTCATAGAGAAATTCGACGGGTTCCATAAGGAGGTCACCAAGTCCTTTGCAAGATCATTTGACGGGACATAGGTTGAAATTGGAGACATAAAATTATCAGTGACAAAATCCTTCATAGCGGAAGCCACAAAACTTCCAAAAAATGGCGAGAGATGGTTCAAGAACAGGGAAATTTACAATGAAGAATGGAAAGTTTTTCTGAAGAATCTAGGTATGGACACTACTGTTCATAAGAAAGGAATTCCCAGTTTGGCACTAAAAAAAAAAATGGAGAGATATGTTTTTAGTTTTACAAAAAAATGTTACTTGCAAAGGTAGATTTGGATGTATGTTTTTTTACCATGCCCGAATGTTAATGAATTTATTGGAGGATGGAGAAATAAACCTCCCATACTTCCTACTGAAAATTATAAAGAGGATGTTGGAAAATGTGTAGAAAAAATTACAATTCATAGACAATACCATGCATCATCAAGGAGTAATAAATATACTCATTGAATTCCATCTAAAGAGTATAAGAGACTCCTGAGAAAGTTTCCTAATCAGAAATCAATTTCAAGATGAAGCACCAGAATAAGCTAAGGATGAAAAAACTAGAAGAATTAGAAGGATAAAGTTTGATACATCCATTTAGGACAAATCCTCACCTCAACCACAATAAGAAGAAGAACTCACTATTGCAAAGTTAGTGAAAAATAAGAAACATAGTGGATTCAAGAAGAGAAGCAATGTAAAGGAAAAGGGAAAAGTTACAAGCTCGAAATTTTAAGCCCTCCACATCCAAGGAGAAGCTCTAGAAATTGTAAACCCTTGAAGAAGACAACATCACAGGAATCAGAGTTTGTTAATTTATATGAAGAACCCTAAGTGCCATCACCCATTACTGTCTCTCATGCACATAGTCCTATACACTCTCCTATACATATTCCTATACACAGTCCAAGAAGAAAGTCCCCAGAAATTGACCCAGCACAGCAGGATGTATATGAATATATTGAGTCATTGGAGAAAAGACATGCAGAAGCAAATCCAATTATGGAAGAGTAGCCTATCAGTCCACAAGAACCTCTGGTGAACACCTTGAAGCAATAAATATATTAGCTAGAGATACTGAACAAGCACATTAAACAAGAAAATGAAACTTTGAAGGAGCATAATCACTTGGATAAGGTCATTAGTGACAACATTATCTTACATTTGGCATTGTGGTATAAAAATAACAAGAAACTAAAGAAAATAAATAAATCTTTGAACAGGAAAGTCATCAGCCTAAAGTACAAACTCCTCATGAAGAAACCAAGAATGGCAATCAATTCAAGGAAAGGAAAGAAGAGGAATTTGAATGTACTGGCAGAGTTATTACAAAAAATGCAGTAGAAGGTGAAGGATCACAATTTTGGGAATTGAATGAGGAAATGCAATGGTCTCTTAGTGGGGGTATGTTGAATGTCAAATTTGTTCTTAATTTGACACCATTTTTCATAATTTCTTCTTCCTTTTTCACAAACTCGTGACTTCAGTCAGTGATAATTGACATATTCGACATTAGAGAAGGAAATTAGATTATCTCTACTATATATTACGATGTTTCTTAATATTTAGATGAATTTGTGTAATTAGCTACAGAATGCATGCAATTATGTAGCTAACCTTTGTTTCTGCAACCACCATTATTGTTTGATAGGTTTTGAGAAGAAAATAAGGTAGCGGGTCATATGGGTATCTCTTGAATGATCCAAAAATGGATCACATCCCACTTACCTGTTCGAATTCAAAGAGGAATCATGCCTACGCTCGTTTTCAAGATCGGTCAAAGAATGAGATCAACGGACGAAAGACTCTCGATTTTCTCTGACGTAGAAAATCGAGAGATAGCTATGAAGAATTTTCTTCTATATAGACTTCTAACTTCAGTTTTATTTGCTATATATAGGTGGAAATTCCTGAAACAGTAAAATCCAAAACCTGTATAACTACAGGTCTTTTGAAACTAGGAAAGAGTATAATTTTTGTGATAATTCGGTGTATTCTTTCAAACTCTATTTTGCTAATAAGAAAACCAGCTCTAGATATTTTGATGCACGCATAGTCTAAGTAGATTTTCCACTCATTCCATTGCAGAGGACCCCTACACAGAAAGGAGGATTTTCTTAATTTTTTTGTAGTTTAATTTTTTTCATTTAAATTCCTGTTGATTCATAGTTTTACTCTTGTCAATTCATAGTTAAATTCACATAATTTTTATAGACAGATTCCTGTCAATTCATAGTTTAAACTGCTTACAGTTTTATAAATTAGTTTCATGAATGCTTTCTAAAATTAGTTATTTTCATTTCCGGTTGATTGTGTAATCTTGTGCTCGCTAAGTCATCTCAAGAAAGTGACTCTGTCATTTTCCAATTGGATAAGATTTGGGCATTCGTTCATACAACAATCTTAGTTTTATTTTAAACATGCTTTGCACTTGCCTTTGATTTCAATCAGCACTGGCATTTAACTTCTTAGCAATATAATTTATGCTTTCATTCCGTGGAATAGAATTAGATTAAATTTATCTTTCAAACATCTTAGATTTAAAACTAGGACAGAGTTAGATTAGAATTGTGTTTTAAAATCGATCAAATGCTCTATTTTCATAGAATTAAAGCTTTCAATAGATAAGATAGAAAATTATTTCACCATTGTCATTTGAATGCAATTAGATTTAGAGTAGTGCTCTGCTTTAAATCAATTAGATACTTTTCACAGATGTTTTCCCGACCTAGATAAAACTAACATTTTAACCATTCAAAGTTTGATTTATTTTTATGCAATTTAGACTAGTTAATTAACATTTCATTTTCTCCCTTCTTTTAGATTTCATATTTCATTCATTCCATTAAAAGTAGTTTGTAATTCAATTCCTTTTATTAGAATAAAAACAACATTTCCTTTTCTTCCTTCTTTGAGAATCAATTTTCATCATTAAAATTCATTTAGATTTGGTTGTTCACTAGCATTTAAAGATTACATCTAGAAGCATAGATTTCAGTTCTTAGACCAATTTCAATTCCTTAAACTTTAGGCATAAGACACAAAACCCCCAAAACAATATAAAACATACACAACGAAGTAATAAAGAAGGTTATCTAAGAACATATAGTGCACCACACTTCATCAAATTACTAACCTCAGTCGATAATTTATGATAGCAATTTAAGACATTAAATTGACTAAACAGGTGCCACAAGGTACTTGAGAGTCACTTAAAAGTAAACCTTATATTAACCATCTTGAGGAACTTTCAAGGGGATTGAGATTTTTTAGTTTTCCCTTGCATGCACATCCAATATGTGACTGTCCCCACAGGTTAAAGTTGTTGTAAGTGGTAAATGGTTCCACCCACTCTGTCTTTATTTAATTTTTCACCTTGATCTCTGTGATGTTACATTTCATCACCAACTAGTGATTTTGCTGTGAAAATTTTGTTTGCATGGATTTATTCCTTATATTTAATAGCGTGTGTTTATTTCTTGTTTTTAATTTTTAGAGACTTTGGGTCTGAATTATGTATATTATTTGATTTTTTTATAAAAATTCATCATGGTTGATTTACCGAGGCATTTGTGCAGAATGCAAGGATTGTCCCATGAGTATACACCGAGTTAGTAGGAAAATATTAAAGTTGATAAGTCAAAATCATGAATATCTAGGACATCAAATCAACCCAAAACATATGCCATTGTAGAATCTTAGATGGTAGATGGAGCAGTTCCATTTCCACAAATAGAATCAGGCTTAGATCCGTTTGGTCCAATATTTTTTGAACTTGCTCGTTGAGAATCTAATACTCATGAGGTTTTAGATACAAAATACACTGAACCAAAAATTTAAAAACCTAAATTTAATATCTCCAATCTTAAATCACCTTTAGCTACTATAGCCCCCACTCCTGCACCACCTTCACTGTGAAGGAAACCCATATTTACAACTAAACTACGTCATGATCTCCTTAGTATTGAAGACATTACCAGAGAAGAGGACGAGGAATCACCAAGTACTCCTAATTGTACTGGCAAAACAAAAAAATTTCCAAGACTTTCATTTGACCCTTTTCAACCCGATCCTTGGTATTTCACACCTTCGAAATATTTAGGTCAAGGTCTTCCATGTATCCAGACTCATTTTTACTTTTCACCAACATGAGCTATGTCAAGAATGCCTTCCGGGAGTGTACTTATTGATACTTTTGTCTTTTCAAGCTCTCCAGAGTCATTATTGTATGGTGGTCCATAATTTCTTGGTAGGTACCAATTGTTTTCTGGAACTTTTTCCAAAACCTTTCCTTCACCTCAAACTTCTAATTTTTCAGATCATCTATCTACATCTATTTTCCAAGGCATGAATTCCACTCCTCAAATTCTTTTGGCATCAGACTAGTATATTAACATGATATCTAGAAATTTAGATAATATGCAAACAAACCCCCGTGGTGTTTACTATCTGCCTGGGGGAAAACAACCCTATCCTCCACCTGTAGGAAAACATTTTGCAGGGTCATATCCTACAACTGGAGGAAATTTTTTTTCTGGAAATTATGCATAATATGGTCAGATAACTCAAGTAGGTCCAAGTTAACTTGTTGTGTCTCAACCCTTGATTGGTGCTCCTTACTCAGGAATGAATATTATTTGGAACCCTGCTTTTGTTCAAAAACCTATTCAAGTTGCAACATAAGTGCCAGTTTATCAACATGTTCAGCTTATTGGACAATATATTCTACAAATACCTGTTCAAGGTATTCCAATACAAACCCAACAACTTGTCTAGGGGATTCCACAAACACCTGTCCAAGGAAATCCATAGACACATATTCAACAACAAGTTCAACAACCAGTCCAGGGTAGTACTCAAACTCCTATTCAGTCTACTGTTGAAACATATGTTCAACAACTAGTTCCAAATTCTCCCCAAAAAAACTATCCCAAGAGTATCACAAACAATGGTCCAAATGACCCCTCAAGTATCGGTTCCACAGACTACATAGGATATCCCTCAAGCATCTTCTTATCAAAATTCTCGCACTTTAAAGCCTTCACCACATAGATTCCTGTGGGACAACCTATTATAGGAATTATGTAAACACCATATCAAGGTCAAGATTTTCAGAGTCAATTTGTTCAAGGTCAAACTTTACACAGGAAACCTTTAGAGGGGAAATATTATTTATGCCAAATGGGTCAAAATCCACCTTTCCAAACTGAACCATATCTGGTTCATAAGTTTCAAATTCCATTTCAACCGTAACCTAGTATGCCTTTTCCTAGTTACAATGGAGGAATGAAAATATCAACTCAAAAATCTATTATAGGATATCATGGTTACCCTCCTCCAAGTACTAGAAATAACCCTCATGGCTGCCAATATTCACAACCAGGCCCCAACAGAAAGTTATCATTTATTGCAGATTTCAATTTTCCAGATTTGTCTCGGCTAACGAATGATCCTATTTACTATTATCTATTTTGGTTGCTAATTCCTAGTAAGTTTCCCAATGAAATTCCTTAGTTTTAAGGAAAATATAGAGAGGATCCGTAAAAACATCTTATGACATATCATCTTTGGTTTGCATCGAATTCATTGATAGATGATTCCATTAGATTACCTATTTTCCAAAGAAATTTGACCGGTTTGAAAAAAAATGGTACATTGAGCTACCACCAGCTTCTTTCCATAACTTCAACTCCTTAGCAACAACATTTTTGACACAATTTCAGCTACTCATATGATATGGTATTGGTATTGAACTTTTGACTACCTTGAAATAATCGAAATCTACCTACATCTCCAATCATATACATGAATGGAGGCGTAGGCATCCTTTGGTCAAAGTTTTTACTATGGATAAAATTTTGGCTGAGTGGTTCATCAATTCATTACTTTTCATCATTATGAAATATGTTTCCAAAGGATGTGTCATAACGGAAAATAAAGTAATTTCTCGTGCCCAATACCTAGACCTTTTTTATACATAGTCTGGCACTTTTCATGAGAAAATTCCAAATCTACCTTGCCAAAATAAACTAGACTCAACCCATACAATATATCACGCAGTTGATGGCGTGATTGGTTATGTTAGTCATAAATCTAAGGGTAAAAAGAAGAATTATAAAAACACTCAGATATTGGATATAGAAAATTCACCCAACAAAAGACCTTCTCCAGAAATTACTTCTGAAATTAATTTCGTAGAATCATCTACTGGAAAGAACCAATAGGCTGGAGGAAAAAATAAATGGAAAGGTAAAGTGAAAAAAAAAATATTATTAGAAAGAGAAACAAAAAAAAAATGAACGCTCTGACAAAGCAAAGAAGCCCCATTATCCTTGATTCATTTTTTATGAATCATTACACCAAGGAATTTCAACATAGGGAATGGTGTGCGGCCATTAAGAGGGCTGGATACACAAGCATCGTTTTCTGTTTCCTTACCAGTGCTGGCAACGGTATTTCTTGTATAAAATGCACATTCATGTCCTGCGAAGTATATGTCTCCACATTTCCAACATTTCCCTTCTTCTTTACTTTTATTACGCATTGGTGGAGGGATATATTTAGTTGACTTTTCCATGGATTTTTTACTTGATTTCCCTTTAGAAAAACTAACTGCTTTATTATTATTACTGCATTTTTCATCTTTTTTATTATGGACTACTGCAGGATATTTTGCACATAACTTCTCAAGATTTTCTAGAACTTTTCTAATTATTTCAATTCTTTTGGGATCTTGACGTAATGGCACATTATATGGTAAATAATGTGCTCGAGCTTGTAAACTATGTTCGTAGGCTTGTAGAACGACGCTGTGTACCATTCCTTCAACCTGTCCACAATATGGCTCTGATACCACTGTAGCAGCGGAATTCGTATATTTGGATACTGTAGTAGAAGACTTGTATGCTTGTTGACTTTGATAGCAGGAATAGCTTTAATTATAAAAATACACAAGAGGTATTTATAATAATAATATTTTATTGATAAGATATATGACATGATTAAATGATTACAATGAGGTCTCGCTTTTATACCCATGCAGTCACCTTTTCACGAATGGGCGTGTATTTTAGACATGCCTTTTCATTAACCTAATGACTATTTAACATAATCCTAACTGATTAGTTAGTAATTACATTTATTCTATTTTATTCTATTAATAACTATATTTATTACTTTAGTTATGAATTAGATTCATAACACACTCCCGATGTTTTGAAGGATCCATTCCCCTCTCAATACAGTAATATGATTGAACATAATCAATCTTATTCTTCCACATCAATAGATATCATGATGATGTCATCGCAAGTGATGGTAGCCACGAGATCTAAAGGTTACGGATCTAAGGGTCCTATAGTAAATGGAAATGATATTGGTCCATCTAGTCAACCTTCCAATTTAATTCCTCCTCCTTATGAACCATTACAGATTAAAAACCTGAATTATAACATGGTGATTTGACTGCCTCCTAAAGGTGATGTTTGAAAATCAACATTTAACCCTCATGCTAGAGCTGATCAGAACTACAACATTGTTGAAGGTTTGGTGATGTCCCCTTTAGCGATGTTGCCTCTTGAAAATTTTAAAACATTTATATCACAAAGGAAATTTTTATCGTCAACAATAGGAACAATTTATCCACATGATTCTAGCCTTATTTTATATTATATTGAGAGCCACATAACAAGACTCCTCCATCAACTGGAATTTGAAATACCAGTTTTCATCAAAACTAAATGAGTTTTTTGCATAGTAGTTGACAAATGCGCTTCTACGGGTATTATGTCTATTTATTGTTGGAAGGCCTTGGGTTATCCAACCGTCAATCACTCTCCTACCACTCTGAAAGTATTTTATGGAAGAGGTTTTCGTCCATATGGAATTTTTAATGATCTACCCATATATTTAGAGGGTAAGATAATCATAGTCAAAGTTGAAGTCGTCGATTCACTACTCAATTACAACCTATTACTTGGTTGAATCTAGATCTATGTTATTGATCAGGAGTTCGTAAATTTTGATCAAAATTCAAAGTTATAGGATTGAGTTGAAACTAGGATGGTTGCGTAGATCTTGTCTTCCTAATTTTAGCGCCATGAACAGTTCGAAAAACCGATGTTGTATGAGGAAGATATTGTGTTATGATTGAAATGCCAAATAGGTAAAATTTTAACAATTTGACCAGGTTTGAATGGGATGCATAGTCAGTAAAGTGGATGTACAATAAAAAAAAGAGAATATTCCTTGAAATATTCCTTTCTCATGACCAATCGATGTTTGACAAGTGTCAATGTACGATTTGACGTATGGGCTGAAGAGCCAATTATAGGGTGCCACGTGGCTGGCTGTGAGGCTGCCATGTGTCCTTGAAATGGCATGTTAAAATTTTGTTGGAGGCAGCAGGGCTCGACCCCCTAACGTCCCTTTGGGCACGCACACTCATTATCGACTGCTCTACATGATGATCCTTAACATATATAGGTTGCAGGTTTGTATTAAGGTTTATTGCAAGGGAAAATGGGGGTTGGGAACCGCCGACAGTCCCAACCCACTAGCGGTCCTGCTGTATATCACATGGCATTTATTAAACGTTAACAAAAACCGCGCAGTCATTGTTAATCAAAGGTCCATCAAACCACAGTTTCTTGCGTGAGTTCCACTCCGATGGTTATGTAAGCGGTTTAGGGTGGGCATGTGGCCACCAACCAACTGCAAACATTAAATACGAAATCAATTTCGGCGAAGAATTTAGGGGTGTGCCTGAATTGGTGGCCAAGCAAGTTTTAACTCCAGTTAACTAGAGTTCTCCAATTTTAGTGGAGCTTTCTTAGGAGATACTGGGAAAAAGTGTAGGACGCCCATTTTTTGACCAATCATGAGTGAATGAAGAGTCAATTTTTACTAATTGGAGCATTATGGAGTCATTAGTACAGATAAAATAGCCATTAGAGCACTATAACTACATGTAATAACAAAATTTTTAGCATAATGAAATATGGACAAGCCATTGGGAGTTGGACCAACAGATGTAGCCCACGAGGGGTGAACTGATTCATCATGCCTACTATGTAAATTTCATGTGGTAACTTATTTCTCTATTTACATTGTTGTTTAGTGTTATTCAATTTTTTGTATGCTTATAATTCACTAAAAATCATATACATATCATGGAAAACCTCCTTAATCCGTATGCAAACTAATGAGTCAATTATTCACATGTTTTTAAAACTAAAATACACTTAGCACAACAAAACTAATACAGTCATTTTCAGATCAAGTTGGTATCAGAGCTAGAGTTTATTCTCTAGTGTTGTTTAGTGAAAATAATTGTTTAACTTTTTTCAATTTTTAGATGCTTACAAGGCTCAAGCTCGAAAGAGGAGAAGGAAAATTGGTGGAAGCAGAACAGTCTCAAAAGGAGCCAAAGCAAAGGAGAGAAAGATTGCCACAATCTCCACCACCTAGTTCACCTCCTAAAGAAGCAGAAGCTCCATTAAGAATGCCTCATGAAGAAGGATAAATCCATGAAGAATTTTACCCTAAGGAGGAAGAAAGAGTGTTTAGGAAAGCATTTCTTGACATGACTAAGATGGTTAGAATTATTTATCAAGAAAGGAATGAGAGACTGGAAGGAGAAGGATCTAAAATTCACAAGGAAGGAGAAGGATCTTCAGAAGGTCAACATGATGAAGACAAGTCAAATAAGGGAAATGGAGGAAATGGATGCAATTGAGAGCCACCATCTTCACCCTCATCATCATCATCATCATCATCTTCTACCTCTTCTTCAGTACATCAACCACACATGTCCAAGAGAACTGGTAAGTCTCCTTTATTAAAACTTGATGTTAAGTTCAAATTGCCAATGTTTAATGGTGAAGTAAATGTAGAAAATCTAGATAATTGGATTAGATAATTGGAGGTCTATTTGAGAATACAAAACCTTCAAGATGATGATACAAAACTTCAATTATCTTCTTTGAGAATGGAAGATGCAACTCTTGTTTGGTGGGAAGCCAAGACAAAGGAGGAAATCAAGAAACATGGTAAGATTATTCTATCATGGCTAGATTTTATTTCTGCTGTTAAATAAAAATTTTAATCCATTAAATCATATGCAGAAAGCCATCATGAACTAGCAGAACTTTAGGTAGTTATAGGGAAAAAATGTGCAAGAATACACCCAAGAATTTAGGAGAAGAGCTCTTTTTTTAGGGGTGGATTTGCAGAGCCAAGATACTTTGCTAAGGTACATAGGAGGCTTACATAGCTACCTAAAACATACTATTCTCATGTTTAACCCCACTAGTCTAGATGAAGTTTGTGTTCAGGCCACACATCTATAAGCTAGATGGAAGAACATTTCTAAAGAGGGTAGAAAGAAACCTTTTAAGGGTAAAGCCAAGGATAATACGTCAAAAGGTAAAAGAAAAAAGAATGCATCTATTAAGAAAGAGGGAGAAAAAGTGACTTGTAAACATTGTTCAAAAGAAGGCCATGATGAGACTCATTATTGGAAATTACATCTTGAATTGAGGCCAAACAAACCCAACAACAAAGGGAAACAAAAAACTGTTGATACAACTCAACATGATTTAGGATCTGATTCAGGTGATGAAACTAAAATCACAACCATGGGATTGAAGAACATGAAGGGAAAATAAATTGAAACTAAACCCAGTACCAGTACATCAAATTGTCACATAAACACTCCAAATGAAGAAGAAAGAATAGAACTATTTCATGTGAGGGTCATATCCAAGCATATCAAGGTTGACACACTGTTTGACAATGGGTCACAAGAAAAATTAATCTCTAAATATTTTATAAAGAAAATTAACCTTGAGACCATACCACATCTGTTGAGATTCAACAAGATGATGAGCTTAGTGAAAAGAGTCGCCTTCACGAAGTGGGCCCGCAGGCTATTTTTGGCGCAAAGTCTATTTTTAGACTATGTCTATTTTTAGACATGTCGATCATATTCTATAAGTTGCGGGATGCTATTTTTGGATGGTTGGTAAAGTTGGAAAAATAGATGGACTTCTATTTTTATACGTATTGGGCGGAATCTATTTTTAGATTGCCAATCTAAAAATAGATATGTTGAATATTATAAGCTCTCAATAATATTTAGACTCTAAACATTATCTTATTCTCTTGGAGCACTTCAGTTAAGTGCATAGATGTGGCACAGCAGCTGAAAAAAGGAATTACCCTATTCCTGAGGTTTTACTGGAGCTAATGCATGAGGACTTCAGTTAGAACTCATGTGACAGAGTTTGGTGGAGTTATAGAAGTAGTTGGTGGAGTTGTATTTAGTTTAACTCAGTTAGACTCAATTGAGCTAGTTGTATCTAGTCCAAATGATTGATACACTAGTGAGAGTGGTGTGAATTAATTAGTTAATTAATTTAATAAATAATAACTCATTAATCAACTGAAGAATACATCAGTTAATTACAGCGCATTGCAGTTTCAGTGGAGACCAGTGGAGAGATAGGTGAAAGAGCAAGTGTGACTATCAGTTGTGACTATAGTGATGCATTGATTGAATCCAACACTCAGTGGGGATGCCAATGAGGATTTCACATTGCAAGCATGGTGAATTCGAGTTCATTCAGAGCCATTCTTCAGCAGGGATTACGCATTAGAGGCAGGCTAGCAGGTGGCAAAGATTGGCGCATGGATTTGCAAGATCAGGCCTGATTAGTGTGTAGCGATTGTGTTGTACTGAGAGCTTGATATGATCAGATTTGTATGAGGATTGTTACATGATATCTATGACATATATTATATACACATAGTTGGGGTTTTCAACTTCAGGCTTTCCCGTTAAACAACTGTGTTAATGTGTGTGAATTTTTATTGTTTCATGTGTGCATTGCAATTGATTTAATTTCTGCATGTGATGATCAATGGTGGAATAGATTCTGTATTGTGCATGAAGTTAAAATAGTGTGTGATCAGGAGAATCTTCAATATATAACACATAAGTTATATAATTTCTACATGGTATCGGAGCGCTAATAATTGGAGCAGATTGCAATTATTGAAGCGGTTGAGTTTTGTGCTGGTGGAATTCGAATTTTCTACAGTGTTTTCTTGGTGTCGAAGTTGAGCATTCATTGAAATTTATTTCAATGGATTGTGGTTGGAGTATGCCCTTGATGGTAGCTCAATTTATATTGCATGGAAGGATAGGATGGAGGCGGTGCTGGATGATAATGGGTTGAAGGAGTTCATAGATGTTGATATTCCAAAGCCTGGTTCTAGCAATGCAACCACACTTGACGCATGGAAAAAGAAGGTAGTGAAGTGTCAAAGAATTCTGTTGGAAGGTGTGAAGGATCACATAGTTTCCAGCCTTCATGGTAAAGCTACTCCATGCTTGGTTTCAAGTGTAATGGGATCAGTTTGGTTTCTTGACAGTGGTGCATCTTTCCATATGACTGGAGGCAAAGATTTGTTTAGTGATCTAGATGAGAAGGATCTTGGAGTGCACATCGAGATGGGCGATGATGGTAGATACAGTGCGACTGGTATCGGGACCATTTCCTTTGAGAGGGAGTCTATAAAACATTTCATGTTGAAGGATGTCATGCATGTTCCAGGATTGAAGAAGAATCTGATCTCTGTGGAGATGTTGGAAGACAAGGGTTATGATGTTGTTTTTAGCGAGGGAAAATCCTTCCTGCATAGTAAAACAACTAGTGAAACCTGGAGGATAGGGATTCGAGTTAAGAATATTTATCAATTGCAGGTAGACGGATGCGCAGCAATGGTATGCAAAGCAGAAGCAATGGTGACTCGGGATGAGGGCGAATTGTGGCACAGGACATTGGGCCATCTTCACCATGGTGCTTTGAAAATTTTGCAGCAGATTTCTACAAGACTTCCCAAGGGTACACTTGCGCAGTCAGATCAGTGCAAGGGATGTACTTTGGGAAAATTTGTGAAGAAAACTTTTCATGAGAAGGATAGTCACACCATGACAATCCTTGAGAGAATTCACACAGACGTGTGTGGACCTTTCTCAGTTGTTTCGATAGTAAAGCATAGGTATTATGTGATATTTGTTGATGAATTTTCTCATAAGTTATGGATCTTCTTCATGCAGAAAAAGAGTGAGACATACTCAATTTTTTGTGAGTTCAAAGTGCTGGTTGAGAAATATTTGGGGAAACAGGTGAAAGCTCTAAGGAGCAATAATGGTGGTGAATACATCTCTGGTGAATTCAAATACTTTTGTAGGGTAGAAGGAATTCGAAGAGAACTCATAGCACCTCATTACCCACAGCAGAATGGGGTCGCAGAGAGAAAGAATAGAATGATCGTGGGTGTTTCATAGGCGATGTTGCATGATCAGGGCCTTCCCATACACTTGTGGGTTGAAGCATGAAACACTGTGGTTTATGTGAAAAACCGTTGTCCCCATAGAGTACTTGGCATGAGTACACTTGAAGAGGTGTTTTCTGGTAAGAAGCCTGATATTTCTCATTTGAATATTTTTGGCTCACCTGTTTACATTCATGTGACGAAGGATACCAGGAAGAAGCTAGAGCCGACAATAGAGGTTTGGATATTTGTGGGGTACACAGAAACACCCCACAATTATCGTGTGTATTTGCCAAATAGTTGAATGACTATCGTGAAAAAAGATATCGAATTTCATGAGGAGAAAGCCATGAAGTTGTCGCTTGAGAGGGAGCTAAAATTGCATGTAGATGAGGAGCTACTTGTTCCTAAAGATGAGCCTCAGGATGTGGATCAGCCACAAGAGAAGGTTCATGAAGTGGAAGAAACCACTCATGCAGTGCCAAACATCAGAGGGCGGAAGCGCACTATAGAAGCTGAGCGACTGAATCTTGATGCAGCACAGAATGTAGGAGCACCTACATCACAGCGCAGACAGAGATAATCACCTGACCGATTTACTGGATACATGGCTCTGATGAGGAAGTTTATCATGACAGAACCATTCTCTTTCGAGGAAGCTGTGGAGGATCCTGCATGGGTAGATGCCATGGTGGAAGAGTATGATTTGATTGTCAGAAACAATGCATGGGAGATAGTCCCAAGGCCGGAAGGGAAATCAGTGGTAGGTTTGAGATGGATCTACAAAGTGAAGCAAGCTGCTAACGGGAACGTCGAGAAGTAAAAGGCAAGATTTGTTTCTCGGGGCTTCTCACAGATTGAGGGGATTGACTATGAAGAAACCTTTTCACATGTCGCAAGGTATTCTTCCATATGGACCATCCTTTCTCTCTTAGCGCAGATGGGTTGGCACATTCATCAGATGGATGTGAAGACTGCATTCCTCAATAGAGTCATTGAGGAGGAGGTGTACATTGAGCAGCTTGAAGGATTCAAAATCTTCATCAGCGAGTCGCATGTGTGCAGGATCAAAAGAGCGTTGTATGGGCTGAAACAAGCACCTCGTGCTTGGTACACACAGATAGAGAGTTATTTCACCGAACTTGGTTTCGCCAAGAGTGAGACGGATCCAAACCTATACCAGATTGTGGTGGAGGGTAAATTGTTGATCATTTTACTTTATGTAGATGATTTAATATTAACGGGTGATAAACCGTTGATACACTCATGCAAGGCAGATCTTGCAAAGGAGTTTTGGATGAAGGACTTGGGCCTCCTTAATTATTTCCTGGGATTGGAAATTTGGCAGTGGAAGGGTGGAATATTTGTGTCTCAAGGCAAGCATGCCTGGGAGATACTGGAGAAGTTTCACATGCAAGGTTGCAAGCCTATCGACACTCCTCTTCTTGGTGTTTGGAAGAAAGAGGATGCTACATCGGCAGAGGTAGTGGATGCCACTGTTTATCGACAGTTGGTTGGTTCACTCATGTATCTAGTCAATACACGATCGGACATATGCTATGCTGTTAACAAGCTTTCACAAGCTATGGTTAAGCCTACCAAGCTCTTTTGGAAGGCAGGTAAGCATGTCCTGAGGTATCTTAGGGGCACATCGGGATATGCATTTTGGTACAGACAGTCAGATGAGGTGAAGCTGCATGGCTTCACGGATGCAGATTGGGCAGGAAGCCCAACGGAAAAAAAGAGCACATCTGTAGGGATTTTCAGTATTTGATCTATAGTAGTTTCTTGGTACATTAGGAAAAAAATATCTGTGGCACTCAGCTCAACAGAGGATGAGTACATGGTAGCAAGTTTGGCTGCATGCGAGGCTATATGGATGAGGATGATCCTGGTTGGGTTGTTTAGTTCACACTTAGATCCTACTGTGATATATTTTGATAATTAGAGTTGCATTAAACTCGCAGTTAATCCAGTATTTCATGATAGATCTAAACATATTGACATCCGATACCATCATATTAGAGATTGTGTGCAGTGGAAGATCATGTTGCTTTCTTACATTCCTACAGAGGATCAGGATGCAGATATTCTGATGAAGGCACTCACCAGGAGAAAATTAGAATACCATAGAGACAAGATCGGGGTGGCAGATAATCCCTATGTTTTTTAGAGGGAGTGTTGAGATTCAACAAGATCATGAGCTTAGTGAAAAGAGTCGCCTTCACTAAGTGGGCCCGCAGGCTATTTTTGGCGCAAAGTCTATTTTTAGACCATGTCTATTTTTAAACATGTCAATCATATGCTATGAGTTGCAGGATGCTATTTTTGGATGGTTGGTTAAGTTGGAAAAATATATGGACTTCTATTTTTAGATTGTCAGTCTAAAAATAGATATGTCGAATATTATTAGCTCTTAATAATATTTGGACTCTAAACATTATCTTATTCTCTTGGAGCACTTCAGTTAAGTGCACATATGTGGCACAATAGCTGACAGAAGGAATTACACTATTCCTGAGGGTTTACTGGAGCTAATGCATGAGGACTTCAGTTAGAACTCATGTGACAGAGTTTGGTGGAGTTATAGAATTAGTTGGTGGAACTGTATTTAGTTTAACTCAGTTAGACTCAGTTCAACTAGCTGTATCTAGTCTAACTGATTGATACACTAGTGAGAGTGGTGTGAATTAATTAGTTAATTAATTTTATAAATAATAACTCATTAATCAACTGAATAATACATTAGTTAATTACAGTGCATGGCAGTTTCAGTGGAGACCAGTGGAGAGATAGGTGAAAGAGCAAGTGTGACTAATAGTTGTGACTATAGTGATGCATTGATTGCATACAACACTTAGTGGAGATGCCAATGAGGATTGTGCAGTGCAAGCTTGGTGAATTAGAGTTCATTCAGAGCCATTTCTCAGCAGGGATTGCGTAGTAGAGGCAGGCTAGCAGGTGGAAAATATTGGTGCATGGATTTGCAAGATCGGGCCCGATTAGTGTGTAGCGATTGTATTGTACTGAGAGCTTGATATGATCAGCTTTGTATGAGGATTGTTACATGATATCTATGACTTATATTATATACAGATAGTTCGGTTTTTTAGCTTCAGGCTTTCCCATTAAAAAAATATGTTAATGTGTGTGAATTTTTATTGTTTCATGTGTGCATTGCAATTGATTTAATTTCCGCATGTGATGATCAATGGAGGAATAGATTCGGTATTGTGCATGAAGTTAAAATAGTGTGTGATCAAGAGAATAGTGGATATATAACACATAATTTATATAATTTCTACAACATCGAAAACCATATCCATTGGGTTGGATTTTTAAGGATGCAAATCTACAAGTTTCAAAGAAATGTATATTGAGGTTTGCAATCATTGTAAGCTTTGTTGACACAATTGAATTAGATGTGGTTCCACTAGACATAACTGGTATTGTATTAGGGATTCCTTACTTTTATGACAGGAAAGCGATATTATATCACCATGAGAACACATATCATTATTCAGAGATGGAAAATGAGTTCATTGTTAGAGCACATCGCAAGAAGACAAACATTTCTTTGGTAAATGCTAGATAGGTAAAGAGGCTAGTAGATTCAAGTAAGAATTTAGGTCTTCTTATGATTAAGCCTAAGGCTTATATTAATCATGAATATTTTGAGGGATGTGATCCTAAGTTTAAATAATATTTATATGATGTGGTTAATGGACATCATGAGATGTTTCAGGAGCCAACAAGATTTCCTCCAAAAAGGGAAATTCAACTAAGATTCAATTGCAACAAGATTTTCCTCTTCCAAAAATTAGTATGTATCGCATGTCGATAATGGAGAATGCTGAAATAAAGAGGAAAATAAAATAGATTTTGGATAAAGGAATCATAAGGTCAAGCACCTCGCCATGCGGTTTACCCATAGTCTTGATACCAAAGAAAGATGGGACTTGGCGCATGTGTGTAGATTTTCAAGCTTTGAACAAGATTACGGTAAAAAATTGTTACCCACTCCCAAGAATAGATGATTTGCTTGATCAACTTAAAGAAAGAAAATTTTTCACTAATTTAGATTTATGAAGTGGATATCATCAAGTAAGAATTGCAAAAGGTGATATATGGAAAACTGCATTCAAAACCAAACAAGGACTCTTTGAGTGGCTAGTTATGCCTTTTGGTTTATGTAATGCACTGAAAAATTTCATGCGAGTTATGGATAATGTTTTGTGACCATTCCTTGATGAATTTTTTATTATGTACTTAGATGAAATTTTTATTTTTAGCAAAACAAGAGAAGATCATGTCTTGCATGTAAATAGAGTGCTTGATATTTTGAAGAAAGAGAAATTGTTTCTTAAGATGTCAAAGTGTGAGTTTGGAAATACTTATTTGGTATATTTGGGACATATTGTAGGAGGAGGAGAATTGAGGATTGATCCTTATAAAGTAGAGGCCATTGTGAATTGGACCACACCCAAAATAGTTACCGACGTAAGAATTTTATTAGGTGCATCTCAATATTGGAGGAAGTTTATTACTAACTTTTCTTCCATCGCAACTCCTATGCATGCAGTGGCAAGTGTGAAGAAAGGCTTCCAATGGGGAGGAAAATAGCAGAAAGATTTCGAAGCTTTAAAATACAATATCATTTCAGCTCCAAATCTTGCACTACCAAATTTAAGAGAACCATTCAAGATACAAATTGATGCTAGTGATTATGCCATGGGCGCAATACTTTTGCGGCATGGTAAGATTATCGTCTTTCATTCAGAAACTTTTAATGGTGCTATTAATGATTATCCTACATATGAAAAATAACTATATATGTTGGTACAAAGTGTCAAGAAGTGGAAACAGTACTTGATGGGTAAAGAGACTATTGCACATACCGATCTCTAGCCATTACAGTACTTTCAGTCGTAAAAATTTTTGCAACAATCAAGACATTTCATGTGGATGGGAAATATTCAACAATTTCACTTGGTTATAAGGTACAAAAAAGGTTTATTCAATAAAGTTGTAGATATGCTTTCGAGACCAATCATTAGTGCTTCTATTTTACTCAAAAATTATTCTTTTGTACATGAGAGTTACATAGAACAATACGCACATGACATTGATTTCTAGGATGTGTATGCTAGTTTGAGTGAAGGGAATCAAGTTGAAGAAAAAGATTATCACATGCATAACAATTTTCTATTTCATTTGAGAAATCTATGTATTCCACAAGGAGAGAGGATAAGTATCATGAGAGAAGCTCATTCTTCTCTTATTGCTGGACACTTTGGGGTAAGAAAAATAGTGACGCATCTACAGAGGTATTGTTATTGGCTTTGCATGATAGATAGTGTGTCACGTTTTATAAGAGGTTGTTCTATTTGTGCAACAAGTAATCCTAGTAATAGGAAGCTTGGATTGTGCACGCCACTACTAGTACCATCAACGCCATGGGAGATTGTCTCCATGGAATTTTTTGGAGGTATACCTATGTCAAGAAAGAAACATGATTATCATTTTGTAGTTGTGGATAGATTCAAAAAATTTTGTATGCTTATGCCATGTAAGAAAACCATTGCTGCTGAAAAAACTGTTGAACTTTATTTTCAAAATTTTTGGGTTCATTTTGGATTTCACACTTCTATTTTTAGTGACAGGGATTCCAGGTTTATTGGGAATTTTTGGTTAAATCTATGGAGAATTATGGACACAAAGTTGAAAAAGGGTACCAATTTTCATCCACAAAGAGATAGACAAACCTAGGTGGTGAAAAGAACAGTTGTGCATCTATTGAGAGGATATTGCTGCAAACATCCTAAGTTGTGGGATGAAAAACTTCATTACATTTAGCACGCTTACAACCGGGCAAAGCACTCTTCAACACAAACCTCACCTTTTGAAGTATGCTTTGGGTATTTTCCAAAATCGCCATCATACTTCATATTTGGGAATGATGTTGCAATTGATGGCCATAGTGATATTGATAAGGCTTGAAATTTCATTGAGAAAATTTAGATTATACATCAACAAGTTCAAGAAAAACTTGAGAAAAGTCAAATCAAATACAAAGTGAGTCATGAAAAACATTCAGTTGATCACAAGTTTCAAGAGGGATATGAAGTATGGTTGCACATTAGCAAAGAAAGGATGCAAGGGGAAGGTAAAAAGCTCAAACCCATTCACTATGGTCCTTTTAAGATCATAAAAAGGTTGGTAATAATGCATTCCAACTTGACTTGCCTTCTTACATGAAAATGTATTTAGTTGTTAATGTTGTAAACTTACGCTTGTATGAGCCTCCTTTGATAGATGATCAAGGAAGTGATGTTAAACTACCTCCTATTGAAGATTTCTTTCCATAATTTTTGGATGAGCTCAAAGAAGATAAAATTCTTGACAGGAGGACAAGAGCATCAAAGAGGGGAAGTGTTGACTACCTTTGAGTTGGTATTAAAGGCACTAAACCAAGCAAGGCGAAATGGATGGAAATTGGAAAGGTGAGGGAATGTACCCTCATCTACTAAACAGGTAATCAAGTGTTTTGCGGTCCAAAAGATTCCTAATGGGTAGGAATGATCAAGATTTCATAAATTTTTCTCAAAATTAAAAATTATAGGATTAAGTTGAAACTAGGATGGTTGCATATATCTTTTCTTCCTAATTTCGGTGCCATGAACAGCTCGAAAAACTGATGTCGTATGAGAAATATATTGCGTTCTAATCGAAATTCCAAACAAGTAAAATTGCGACAGTTTGACCAGGTCTGACTAGGATGCACAATATCCAAAGTGGATGACAATCAACAAAAAGAGAATATTCCTTGGAATGTGCCTTTCTCAGGACCAATTGATGGTTAACAAGTGTCAATGTACGATTTGAGGTATGGGTTGAAAAGCCAATTATAGGGTGCCACGAGGCTGGCCCTGAGGTTACCATGTGTCCTTGAAATGGCATGTTAAAATTTTGTTGGAGGCAACAAGGCTCAACCCCCTGACCTCCCTCCGAGAATGTGCACACATTATCGACTACTCTACATGATGATTCTTAAGACCTATAGGTTGCGGGTTTGTATTAAGGTTTATTGCAAAGGAAGATGGGGGTTGGGAACCGCCGGCAGTGCCAACCTGCCAGTGGTCTCAGTGTATATCACATGGCATATATTAAACATTAACAAAAATTGCGTAGTTAGCGCTAACTGACGGTCCATCGAACCACAGTTTAAACGTTAAACCAAAGTTTATTGCACAAGTTCCGCTCCAATGATTATATAAGCGATTTCGAGGTGCGCATGTGGCCACCACCCAACCACAAACATTTAATACATAGTCAGTTTCAGTGGATAATTTAGGGGCACACCTAAATTGGCGGCCAAGCCATTTTTAACTCTAGTTAGCTAGATTTCTCCACTTTTAGTGGAGCTTTCCTAGGAGATACTGGGCAAAAGTGTAGGAGGACTAATTTTCGACCATTTTGAGTTAATGAAGAGTTATTTTTGACTAATTGGAGCATTCTGGAGCCATTAGTGCAAAGAAAACAACCATTATAGCACTATAACTACATGTAATACCAAATTTTTTAGCATAATGAAAGATGGACAAGGCATTAGGAGCTGGACTAGCAGATGTAGCCCATGAGGGGTGAACTGCTTCATCATGCCTGCTGTTTAAATTTCATGTGGTGACTTATTTGTCTATTTTACACTAATGTTCAGTGTTATTTAAGCTTATTTTATGCTTCTAATTCACTAAAAATCATCTACATATCATGGAAAAACTCCTTAATCCTTATGAAAACTAATGAGTCAATTATGCACATGTTTTTAGGATTGAAAGACACTTAACACAATAAAACTAATACAATCATTTTCAGATTAGCTATTTTTGTAGTGGTCTCATCACTCTTTCACATGGTCATGTTTCCTCATCAAGGGAGAATAATGAAATTAGAATTATTATATTACTACACTTCAGACCCTAGCTCTATTGGTAGTGTTATCACTCCACCAGATTTCTAAGACTGAGAAAGAGTCCAAACAGAGGTAATCACAGACCAATATTTTAGCTTGGTAGTAAAAAAGATTCCATGTACCTCGAATTGAGTCACCATGTTGGGGGCATGCTTACTTTTTCAAGCATAGTTTGTTTCCGTTTCAAGCTTGTGCAAAAAATGAAACCGGTTTTAAGCATAGTTTATCTTTGTTTCAAGCTTGTGTAAAAATGAAACCAACTTCATGCAGAGTTTTCTGATTTCAAGCTTGTGTAAAAATGAAACCATTCCCATTTTACCTCTTGTGATTGCCATTTTATCAGCCTTTTTTTCCAGATGAGCCTTGGTTCTCTTATTCCATCGTCCCTTTCTACTCGGCAGATCATATGCCTTCACTTGATTGTTTTAGCCATTCCTGAGGAACCGCTACGATGAGTGGTCCTGTTAGCCAGCGTCTTCATTTTTATCGTGTTCAAAGAAGTTCCACCATTACCGAAACAACTTACTACCCTTGATACCACTCATTCCTCCAGGAGGAGTCAACTTTTAGCTCTTTTCTGACTCTTAAAAATTGAAAATATTGCCGAGAATCTTGTCATTTTGGACTCGTTAAATTGATGCAAAACGATATATACCCAGTATATGTTTACCCATTTTTTGGGCTGGGATAGATTATTTATGAAAAAGGAATACCCTAGCCTATCGTGACTAGGAGGTTCTCTCAGACATAGTTTTCTACCTTTTCGGATCTGTGGGACTATTTACGAAAAGGGACTGTTGGAGTTTTCTTTTCCGCTGTATTTTCAAACTCTCTAAACATGAAAATACGTTGAGTTCTTCCTTTTTCAGATTCGTTAAAAACTGATGACATTGGACTCCATCGTAATGATGTTACTCGAGTTCCTCATTCCTAGGGCTCGTTAAATGTACTGGGATGGATTTTTCCAAAGGACAAACTTATATGACAAGCATATGGTATCCTCTTCAAGCTTGTGTAAAAATAAAGAGGTACTCGCCAAAAATGGTGGGGGAAAATGGAACCAATATTATAGTCGTGTCGGCAGTATGTCTCTCTTGAACATGGCACTTCTCTGCATTCATGTCAGGAATTTGGACAAAGCTCTCTCTTATGGGGATCTTCGCCTCTGCTTTTAATGGTTGCCCAGCTATAGTTTTCCTCCTACAAGTTCAGCTAGCTTGCTAATGGAGAGGGCAAGCTTTTATAGATTGAGGAAGGGAAGTTTGGATCCCTATAATCATGAGATAGGCCTTATCTCTTAGGAAGGTTCCATGAGAGGTGGAAAACCACTTCCTATACATGGAGATCTAGAGCCAAACCACTCAACTTCTTCTAATGATTCATCCTGGAGTTTGTTAGAATCAAAATTCCACCATTTATTTTTAAAAAACATTCCTTAATGCACTTGGCGCGACTGAAACACAGGGACAGGGCACCAAATGGCATTCCCTCTAGTGTGGATTCCCCCCATTGGCACGAGGGATGAACTGAATAGTTGCGCCAAGGCTAAAACATCTATTTTTAGGGTTTTCCACGGAAAATTTTCTTCAGGAGAATGTTTAACCTTAGGCAGGAGGATGTTATGAAGGCATTTTCAGGACATTTTACTGCTCACAGGTCATGGGAATAGTCCTATAATGTCTAGGATGAGGGATTGTAGGGACGGTGACAAAATACTATGTAACAGATGCCCCCTAAAGCATAAGGTCCGAGAGAGAGGAAGGGGTGAAATTCTTTATGAGAACACGCCCAAATGAAAACACTGCCATAAGAAAACCTACGAAGACAAATACAACTGATCTCAGATACATGATATGTGGTATGGGCGTAGCCATCCATAATAGAGTGTACAAAAATCAAGATAGAAGGTATGGACGCAACCATCCAGTAAATAAGGATCAACAAGTAGACTCAGGTATGGTCGGAGCCATCCAATCGAATGAGTCATGTAATACATGATAATAATCCAAAAATAATCCGCAGCCTGGATGTTTATCAGACAAAATCTAGGGACTTGTGCTCCTTCTCCACCCGAATGGAGTACAAGCTCAAGCATGTGAATATGTGAGCTGAAGTTGAACATGCAAGAACATCGTCTGATTACCGGCCAATAATGAAATTCGTTAACACACGCGAGAGAAACCACCAATAATGATGATGGCCATCAAGGTAAATGAGGTACAATCCATGGAATGTGAATAATGAGCTGATTTCAAACACCTGCAGAATCATTCAATCGAAGGTCAATAATGAAAACCTTGTGTCGAATGCGAAGAACCTGCCATTGAGGCATGCAGGCTCCAAGGTACCTGAAGGGAGTCTCTAGACCAACTTCCTGGATAATGAGTTGAAGTCGATAGGAAGTGATATTGATCGAAGGTGGGCCATAATGTTTCCCACATCATCAATACGAGACAGAGGGACATAATGTTTGTGAATCAAGATTGGTAGAGAATCAGAGGGAGGTTAAAAACTGCAGAGGCCAACTTCTCTTGAACATATCAGTGGCACGACATTGGATTTGGCAGTATTTGACATCAAAGGATCTGAGGTCATGATGACGTGGCAAAGAGCAGATGAGTGGTCAAAAGAGATTACCCAAACCCATGGAGGCAAGTAGATAATGAGATGATATGTCCCCAACCTGACACAAATGCAGACAAGTGCCATGTTCAAGAGTGACGTACTGCCGACATGACTATAATATTGGTTCCATTTCCCCCCACCATTTCTGGTGAGTACCTCTTTATTTTTACACAATCTTGAAGAGGATACCATATGCTTGTCATATAAGTTTGTCCTTCGGACAAATCCATCCTAGTACATTTAATAAGCCCTAGGAAGGAGGAACTCAAGTAACTTCATTACGACGAATTTCGATGTCATTAGTTTTTAACGAGTCTAAAAAAGGAATAAATCAGCGTCTTTTCATGTTTAGAGAGTTTGAAAAGACAACAGAAAAGAAAAATCTAACAGTCCCTTTTCGTAAATAGTCCCACAGATCCGAAAAGGTAAAAAACTATGTCTGAAAGAACCTCCTAGTTGCGATAGGCTAGGGTATTCCTTTTTCGTAAATAATCTATCCAAGCCTGAAAATGGGTAAACGTATATTGAGTAGATATCGTTTCGCAACAATTTAACAAGTTCAAAATGACAAGAGTCTCGGCAATATTTTCAATTTTTAAGAGTCAGAAAAGAGCTGAAAGTTGACTCCTCCTGGAGGAACGAGTGGTATCATGGGTAGCAACTGGTTCCGGTAATGGTAGAACTACTTAGAATATGATAAAAGTGAAGAGGCTGGCTAACAGGACCACACATCGCAGCGGTTCCTCAGGAATGGGTAAAACAACCAAGTGAAGGCATATGATCGGCCAAGCAGATAGGGACGATGGAATAAGAGAACCAAGGCTCATCTGGAAAAACATGCTGATAAAATGGCAATCACAAGAGGTAAAATGGGAATGGTTTCATTTTTACACAAGCTTGAAATCAGATAACTCTGCTTGAAGTTGGTTTCATTTTTACACAAGCTTGAAACAAAGATAAACTATGCTTAAAACCCATTTCATTTTTACACAAGATTGAAACAGAAACAAATTATGCTTGAAAAAGTAAGCATGCCCCCAGCATGGTGACTCAATTCAAGGTACATGCCCCCTAAGCTTCAATCCATATGAAAGGCAGATGGACTGAAGGTTCAAAGCACAAGATCTGAGAAAGACTCAACTGGGATTTTACGAGATCTGAACAAATACTCGAATTGAACGGGAATGTGTTTCATTGTTTTAACGAGGTTGACACATTAAAATAATTATCCTCGTGAGCTAATTCATTTTTTTAACGAGGTTGACATAGTAAAAGAACTATCCTAAAAATGACCTTGTTTCCTTTTTAGGGAGCTTGACACAAGCAGACGAACCATGCTCCAATAAAACTTGTTTCATGGTTTAACGAGCTTGACACAAGAAAATGAACTATGCTCCGACGAGCTTGTTTCATGGTTTAAGGATCTTGACACAAGCATATGAACCATGCTCTGGACACCTTGTTTCATTTTTTAAGGAGCTTGACACAAGAAAATGAACTCTGCTCCGAAGACCTTATTTCATTTTTTAAGGAGCTTGACACAAGAAAAATGAACTCTGCTCCGACAGACCTCATCATAATGAATAAGAAGTCATAGCTTCCAAGGGTTTCCTGTCTGATGGAAGGAAAACATCTTGGAATTCTGGACCTAAAGCCCCCAACACACGATGTACAATGGCACTATCACTGAATAAGAGCATAGGACAAGTAGCCACATAATTGACATGCGGCGGGGATGACACAACTGATGGATAAAGATTCGGAAAGGATGATGGTGGACTAGCTGCCATATTCAGACCAAAGAATGCAAGCTGATCGATGGTAACGATCTGACCTTGGTGTGGGAAACACATCACATGAAAGAGGGAGGAGACAAGTGCTCCCATGGAATAAGTATAATCACAGCCTAGGAGTAAATTTAAGTCCAAGGGGAAGGGAACAACCATCACGTCCATATGGATAGTTTTCCCTCCCAAAGTAACAGGCAACTTCGGAAGGATCCCTAACGGTTGACTAGTTCTTCTGTTAAATGCCAACAGATTCTATGTAATAGGCACAAGAGGCAGTGAATCAAAATCTTGCCAAGTAGTTAAGGATAAAATATTAACAGATATACCTTCATCTATAATGGTGCTAGGTATGACCAAATGGGAGGCTTGTACCGTGATATCAAAGGGGACATAAGAAGGAAAGCGATAACCAGCGAATCGACCCCAATCAAAGGAAGCGACCAAACTACTTGGAGGGGCTACCATCGAACTGAGATAGTCTTTCCCTGGTGTTATGGGAGAAGAAGGAGCATCCTCTGACACCTTCATCATTGGAGGAAGAAGGAGTATCCTCCGGGAACTCCATCATTGGAGGTGGAGGAGTAGCTTCCTGAGATATAGGGACAGGATAATCTTTCTCCAAGTCTGAGGAATCTAAAGTAACAAGAAGAACCTGAGGGATGTGAGATCCACTCTCAACGGAAAATACCTAGTACACCGCAGACGGGGCCAGCTCAACAGATCCCACAACCAATGGTTGGTCAGTGATGGATTCGTGATTTGGAGTTTCCGGGGGAGCGGGATCAACCAAGGGTGACTCTTGACTGATCATTGAATGAACTGGTGAAGGACTCAAAGAAAGCTACTTGTAACCAGCCAGAAGGCACGGTGCCGAGACAGTCTAGTTGCCCAAAACTCTCTTGGCTTCATCCATATATAGACAAAGGTGAATGGCATGATGCCCTTCACACAACTTATAGGGATTGGTGAGCTTACCCTGAATCTTAGGAGCTTTAGCATCACTAGCTAAATACGTGCCCCCAACCTGACTCTCGGAAGCCAAAGGCAATGGCAGACGACCGTTGGACCATACTTCGAGCACCTTGGGAATGCCAAGGAAATCTCGAAGTAGATGGTTTCCCTGGCACAACATGTAAGGGAACTTAACTTTTCGTGGAGGGTTGGAAGGTTCATCGAGAGCATGTGTTTTAGAAGTAGTAGCTGTAGCTTTGGCCCCTCTCTTATCTAACTTCTTCCTCTTTGTCTTCTTCTTCTTCTTCTTAGCCACCTGGGTACTAGAATCCAGAATTTCACCAGGCGAAGTAGACGAGGAGGATGAAGAAATAAGAAAAGAAGGGGAGAGGTCCACCTTCAGATCAACATGACGTTGCTCAGGCGGAGGAGTGTATGGTACGGTAGCTGGAACACTTGAGACCACAAAGGTTGAAAACAACCAAATAGGCAACCCAAAAGTTAACCCAGGGAGGGATAACGTGGCCATATAAGGAGCACCAATATTTCCTAAAGTAGGAAAAGGACTAGGAATCCCTTCATAGGGGACTCCTTGATTAGAAAACTCTGGAAAAGTTTCCATCGGAAACGACCTTGAAATAAAACACTAAGGACAAAAATTATAACCAGGAATATTTCGTTGGCAATTAATTTTTAAGACACTGAAACCAGACTCTGTTGTTTCATATTTTAAGAGTCGAGAAACAAGAAAAATGTGACTCTATCGCTTTCAGGTTGGACATGAGCTTGAAAGGACAAGAGCTCGATGATCTTTTCAGTTAAAAGAGTCAGTAAATATCAAAGTGACTGCTCTGGTAATCTAGGTAAATGGGTGCACCAGATATCTGTGAACTGCCATATACACCTTGGTAAAAATGAAAGAGAAATCAACCAAGGACTTAACGTAGATGCAGGTAATCTCTCTGAATGCTGTGTCCGGTGTATCATGGGTAAAAGGCGGCAGACTCGGCTTCCTATAGATAAAGGATTTGCAACCTAATGGGGTCTCCCTTTATATAATCGACGGTACAGGGAGCACAAGTCCATACTAGCGCTATCTGTAGCTAGATGATGAGCGATAGCTGCTAGGTTTAAAGACACCGGAACACGTCTCTAGCCTAGACCACTAAAAAAATTTTGTTAGGTTTCAATGCTTCCTTAGGTTAATTAAATAAATTTTAAGTTGATCTTCAATTTACATTTCAATTTCAAGGCCCTATCGAATATTGGATATCATAGATCCCTGAATGCAGCTATATGAGAAAATAAATCTTTCAATTCGATGAATTCTATATAGTGAAGGGAAGAATCTCTAACAATGATGCAACGAAAAACAATACTGCAAACGAAATTCCTCTAAACTAGATGACTTTCACTATCCAAACGTAATATAAAACATTCAACGATGCGAATTATGCGATGTAATCTATGCAAAAATTCTCTTTTTTGAAAACTATGCAATTGTAATATATACACAATTTCCTTTTTCTTTTGAAAGAATAAGAATGCACTCAATGCAATTTTTAATGAAATGATAATCTACTTAATGCATGCTTTTAATGAAAGAGAATGCACTCGATGCAATTTTTAGCCTTCAATCATTAAACGATGTAATCTAAATTCAATGATGGATCTCAAAAATTACTTTTCAATGCAATGTGATCTAATGCATTTTAACGAAAAGAAAAGTATGAGACGAAAACTAAATGAACGCAAATTTCCTTAATGAAAGGATGAATGCAAAATGGATGTAAACAAACACTAAGAATGCAATCATTGTTTTAAACACTTTGTAACAAAATTCCTCAAAAGGGTACAAGACATATGAGGTCAACACAAAGAGGACTTCCAAAGCATGAGATAAAAACAAGGCAGTCATTCCCTTTTAAATCAAGCAATCATGGAAAGAAGACATTCCAGCTGAACAATGAGCAATGTAATCTATGCTCATATAGAGAAAAGACTGGAAGGGAAAGGCACACTGGTGAAGGATTTAGGGAAAAAATCTCAATTTTCACACACCCTGAAATTGGCACGACTTTTGTGGGTGAAACTAGCGCCAAATAGCGCGACTTGCTCACTAATAACTAGCGCCAATGGCCAATTGGCGTGGGTTGCTAACTAAAAACAAGCGCCAATGCCTGAAAATGAAAAAACAAAGAATTTCTCCCAACCAAGACTAGACTCACCACTTCAAGCAAAATCTAAAAATAACCCAGAAGCAAAAGTACTGACCAAAAAAACTCTCGAACAAGGGAAAACCCTAGCACGTACAGGAAATGGCGTGACTTTCTGGCTATAATCTACACCAGACAGGGGATGGCATGGGTGATGAATTGGAAACTTGTGCCAATGGGCACGACTATCAGGGTGGAAACCGCACCAATCAAGCCAACCATGAAAAGATGAAAATTTAAAAAAAGCATAGGTTAGATCTAATCCTCTGGCACTAAACAGGGGTCTAAGACCAAGGAAGGTGAACCATAAAATCATACTAATCAAACAAAAAGACAAGAAAAAACCCAACTGGTGCGCCCTCTAGTGTGGATTTCCCGCATTGGCGTGAGGGATGAACTGACTAGTCGCGCCAAGGCTAAAACATCTATTTTTACAGTTTTATAGAGGAAATATTCTTCAGGAGAATGTTTATCCTTAGGCGGGAGGATGTTATGAGGCTTGCAGCGGAGCGCATCTCAATGAAGCCTGTCGAGAATTTGGACAAAGCTCTCTCTTACGAGGATCTTCTCAGCTCTGCTTTCAATGGTTGCCAGGGTATAGTTTTCCTCCTACAAGTTCAACTAGCTTGCTAATGGAGAGGGCAAGCTTTTATAGATGGAGGAAGGGAAGTTGGGATCCCTATAATCATGGGATAGGCCCTATCTCTTAGGAAGGTTCCATGAGAGGTGGAAAACCACTTCCTATACATGGAGATCCAGAGCCAAACCACTCAACTTCTTCTGATGATTCATTCTGGACTTTGTTAGAGTCAAACTTCCGCCATTGATTTTAAAAAAAAATTCCTTAATGGGCTTGGCATGAGTGAAACACAGGGACATGGCGCCAACTAGCACGCACTCTAGTGTGGATTTACCCCATTGGTGTGAGGGATGAAATGACTAGCTGCGCCAAGCTAAAACATCTTTTTTTAGGGTTTTCCATAGGAAATTTTCTTCAAGAGAATGTTTATCCTTAGGTAGAAGGATGTTATGAAGGTCTTTTCAAGATATTTAACTGCTCAAAGGTCACGGGAATAGTCCTCCAATGTGTGGAACAAGGGATTGTAGGGATGGTGACAAAATATTGTGTAACAGTAGCTATCCCTACCAAACTGGAGAGGGATCTCTCCACAAAATCACAACCAAGAGGGTTGGATGAATTAGGGTTTTAGGCTAGGTATGAGTACAAGGGTTTGTTTGCTTGAATTGGTTTGTTTGTAGATGGGTGAAATAGGTCAAAGAGGCTAGGTCAGGGAAAATAAGATTAGGATTTCAGTCCATTCAATGGGGTAAGGTAGGTAGGAATGCTAACGCTTTAAGTTTTCAGGGTGAGATGGATCATACTGATGAGGATTTAGAAAGAGAAAGACAATGCATGTATTTTTTCTAAACTGAAGAAATGAGACAAACTATGAATATTTTCCCAAAACAGAGAATGAGAGATGTATTATTCTTATCAACTTGAAAAACAACATATAATAGATATGAAATGGATCATGAAGACAAAAAAATCATACATATGTAACCAAAGAATAAACTATGCTAAATTTTCGTACCACAGGTATCTGAAATAAATAACTGCAACTCTTTCATTAATTTCTTGCCAAATACTGATTACACTAGAGTCTCTGATCAATGCAACAACATACAACCTATGAAATGAGTCAAGAAGTGAAAGATATAGCCATAAAAAACTTCTACCAAACTTAGGGGTAGAATCCCTAAGTTGAGGAGTTGTTCCACAAAAAACTTTACTCCATACCTAGAGTGTAGGGAGGTCAAACTGACTCATCCCTTACTTTTTGGAAACTGATTCATTACATCTCATCAAGAGTTTTACCTAATGTATTTACAATAGGTAACTCAAAAACATCATAATTACATTTACATCCATGAATTAAATTGGTAAAAAGGCCATTTTCCAGGTGAAAATGAAAAAACTGAGAAAATTTGGAAATATGAGCAAACTCAGAAAATTTATCAAAAGCACAACGCCACTTTCAGCTCCACTTTGGAATGGGTTACTTGTGTCCAAATTGAGCTTAGGATAGCTCATTGGAAATTATATCGTGTCTTGTTTCCTGATCTATGTGTAGTTTCCAAAATGGTGTTAATTTTACCCTCCAATTCTTCATTCTCCCAATACTGGTCAAAAGCGCAGCACCAACCTAAAAAACAAGGCAGAAACATGTTTTTTGAGGTGTTTTTTTTTTTAACTTTTTGACTGACCAGTTGGCTGAAAAAAGCTTAGAAAAGTTGCTAGGGTGATTCTATTTGGCCTTTTGAATCCAATGGTGCCTTATTTTTGTCATTGGAGGTCCCTAGAAAAAGCGCAGTGCCCTAGGCAAAAGCACAATGCCCTTGAAGCAAAAGCGCAACGCCAGCCTCCAAAAACATAATGCCAACTTCAAGGCCACCTTTGGAGGCCTTACTGAACTCAAAATTGTGCTCATAATAGCGTGTTGGAAATTTTAGTGTCAGTCTTTGCAGCCTTCCTCCAGTGATCAAACATGCTCTTACAAAGTGATTTTAAGGTGTTAAGGTCAAATTTTTTCATTTCAGTGTGTCTTCAAGCAAAATTTGATCACTAGGCATTAGGTCTAGGGTTTTCTTTTAATCCTGTCAAATTTGTCCAAATGTCGGTCCATGTCACCATGCAGCTGAGTGTACCATAATTCAGAGGGTTTTCATCATCATGTCAAGTTCCACTGGGTCATTTTACACCTTGTTCATGCTTCAATTGTGCCTAGGTAAGGTTCATTTCCCTCTCCTAAGGTTTTGGAGGTAATTTCTCTTGGATGGTCAAATCGTTAGTAAAACTTGTATCCTGATGTTCATACACCTTCCCTTATCCTTAATTTACCTTATTAAACACTTCCCACCACTGAGATCCCCCAAATTCCTCATTTTCTCACAAATCCTAGTTTCTTGCTACAACTTGGCAATTTTCTAGACTAGGCCTGTGTTTTTCCTTTTTTGGACACCTTCCCCTCACTAAATCTATGAAATTACACTTTCCCCTACTTCCTAACATCCCTCCCTAGTTCCCAAAATTTTTTCAAGAATTTAGAAGCCCCTTATCCCCTTCATTTCGCCTCATTTTGACAAATCCCTTGTTCCACACATCGGGATAGGTTTTACTCCAGTGATGTTTCTGAGAAAGAAACGATGAATTTGGGAAAAATTAGAGAGGGGTTTTTCCATAATAGGAAAAGGAAGAAAAACCTCCTTCGCATTTTACACAGGTGTCATGGTTTTAGAGAAATGTCAAAAATATAGTTGCCTCAGGAAAATTGATGCACCTCTGAAGTGACCTTGGGAAAATCAATATTTCTCCTCGCTTGGTTGGCCAAATGACTTTCTTGATGAGTCAATTGATAAATAGACACAAATATATTTCTAATGAGCTATCATGAGCTCAATTTGGAGCTGAGAAAGACTTTCAAAAGTTGACTGCAACAACACTCTGCCTTGAGGCAGCCTCATTCTGCTCATTTTGACCAGTCTTGGGAGATTTGATTTTTGACAGGGAAAATGAACTCCAAATTGAAAAATTCCAGTTGGGTTGAAAAGTAGACTCAATAATATTTCCAACTAGATATCCTATGCCCAATTTGGACACAAGGAAGGCTGCAAAAAGCCTCCTGAAAAAAAGGCACTACACATTGAGATGGCGCTACGCACTGGGTAGTGGTTTGCAGTGTAATTTTGTAACTGGCGCTACACATTGAGATGGCGCTACGCATTGGGATAAAAAGATTGAAATACATTCAAATTTTCCACCAAAGCTCTCAAATTACTAAATTCTTCATTTCCCAAGTAAGTTAACATCCATCCATGACCAATGAATGAATTTCTCTTGGTGCTTATGGTGATTTAATGAGAAAACATCAAAACCCTACCTCTTTACATTTCTTGCCAAAAGCAGTTGCATAGGGTTTATGAGTTGTATTTATTACTTCCAATTATACTCCTAGATATCTCTCACTCCATCACTCCTTTATTCCTTCATTTTCGCCTTTTTTTACATTCTCATCTACCCATTCCACATTTCCCATATCCCTAATCAACTAGCCCTAAATCCCTAATCCCACTATCCCAAATCCTAGTTAAATATCCCAAAACCCTAATTTCCATCCAAAAACCTAGATATCATCCCCTAAACCATTTCATTCCCTAAAATCCTACAGCTAGCATCGAATCCTCCCCTCATTAGTCCCACTCATCCATGGCGCTAAAAAACATGAAGGCAAAACCGGCAAGCTACCAAGAGGAGGAAAATCAAATTGACCACATTTGAGCAAGAAATTTAAAGCTGATCGTGAAACTTGGCTTGGAAGGGTAAATAGGCATTTGGATAAAGCTAACAAGTATAAAGAACATGTTGATGCACATGAAGAATCACTATTGGGCCAGAACTCCTGTTTGCAAGGCACGAATCAAGATCCTGACAGCTAAATTAAAGAGGGCATTAAAGCATCGAAAAAGGCATGAGCGACTCCAAATTTTGGCCAAAGCTTCCTTGGAACAACATAGCACATGATGGAGGACACTTGGCCCAAATTTCAAGAAATTTGGGACACATTTTGTCAATTTTGAATTTTTTGGCCTTAACAGAGATTTTTCCGCCCGACGCGTAGCGCCACTTGGCGCGCGCTTATAATTGGCAGCTCCTCTTGAAGAAAAATTTGCATTTCTAGATTTTTCATGAAACTTTATGCATGCCTACCCATTACCTAAATATTTTGACAAGTTTTGGGTTGCATGAAGGGTCAAAAACACCTTAAAAATGGTCTTTCTGCCACTTTTTGGACACACATGAAGAAGTGTTGGGAGATTTGATTTTTGGAGTGGAAAATGGAAACCAAATTCATAAATTCCACTTGGGTTGGAAATTATACAGGAAGATATTTCCAACGAGATATCCTTCACTCAATTTGGACTCCGGGAAGGCCCTCAAAATCAGCCTCAAATTGGCATGACGCATAGAGATTTTAGGTGCGATGCATTGGGAATTTTGGCTCCTTTTTCACTCAGCAGCTCAGATTTTCGCCTAGTTTTGGCCAGTTTGACTTTTTTATCTCCAAATGTGAAACTCTTGATGTAACTTGATGTAATTTCATAACTTTGATGTAATTTTGGCACATTTTTACTCATCCAAGTAGATTCATTCACCAAAAAGTGAAATGTAACTGAATGAATCAGTTTCCTATCTTATAGAGGCAAGTTGTTTCATTGCCTATTTTCCAGTTTTTAGTTTAGATCTTGTTGAAAAAGCTCCTAAACTAGTGAGATCGACCCCTAGAGGCATGGGAATGAGTTAGGATTGTCTATATCTTGTATTTTCTTAGTCATTTTCAGAGGTTGGACACTTGGGATTGCTTAGAGCTTCATTGTACATTTCATCTCTGCATTTTGGCAAAGGAATAGACCAGGGTTTGCAGCTCTCTTTGGGATCCATGTGGTTCTATGTTTTGATGGTGTGTTTCTCTCTGTGATTTTAATTTTACTGATTTTTCACGTGTATCATTTTACTTCTCCTTTCTTCTCAAATTAAACAAACAAGTATTAAAGGCGGAATTCATTAGATTTGCAGTGCTCTTCCTTGAGTTTTGTTTAATTTTCCATGTTTTCAACTGTTTGAAGAGGATTCATGAATGCATATTTCCATCTTCAACTCCTCCCCGGTCTGAGCTATCCATTTAATTCAATTTCAAAGCATCAAAAAAATTGCCTTCCTTGCCCCATTCAGACCTCTGCAAAACTGATCATTTCCTAGACCCAAAATCTGCCCTTCCCTTTGATCCAAAAAACACCTTAAAAATCAAATCAAACTCTGTTACATATATACCTAGCCTAAAATCAGCCTTTATTCAAGTCATCTCAAGCCTCACTGATTCTTTTTGGAGAGATTGACAAGGAGAGAGCCCTCTCCCGATCTGGTAGGGCTAGCTACCAGATTAAGCGTGGTTTGATGTTACCCTAGACTCTGCCTTCTTCAGCCTGAGGTAGATTTAGGCAATAACATAGTGGCGACCATACTGGGGAAGAAAATTTTGTTGTTTGCTTTATAAACTACAGACAGAGCCTGAAGTTAGCCAGGTAGCCTTCGAAACACTCTTGCTTTGCATTAGCGAAAGTAGATAAATGCTGCTTCAGTCAATCTCCAGTCTAGTTTATGAAATGAACATCTAGTTCCTCAGTAAAATGTAATCAAGTTCAGATTTGATTGTTGATGGTGGAAAATGATCAGACACCACAAGGCTGAAATCATTCACCTGGTGACTCTAAATCAGTTTCAAGATCAGATCCAAAGACTACACTGGAGGATGAACCTAACCAGTAGAAACATGAAAGGATAATATGGAAAGATCGGGTATTCAAGTTGGAATTTCATCCAAGAAATTTTGTTCTTTGTCATAAATTATTTCTTCTCTTTTCCCGAGAATATCAAGAAGGCTTTGCAAAGTATATTGTATTTGAGAAAATATCCTCGGCCTGCAGTTGATTCCTTCCCTTTGAAGATTGTAAATACCCAAGATTTGCATGCTTTTGAGCTTGATCAAGACCTTTCTTCTGAATCTTGTGATGACCATCTTCAAAATGATGAACCTCAAGAGACCAAGACTGATTCTATACCTTTTGTACATACCCCTATACCTTGTAAAATTCCAGATCGATACAAGCCTCTGATTTTACCTCCTATATCCCATGCTTTCCCTAAAAATCGCCTTCTCTCACTCTACAGTTGGCCAGTGGGCATATTATTCTTCTTTAAGAACATAGCTCTCATTTTAAGTCTTTGTACCTGGGTGGTGAAGAGGCACCAGTGGTCGGCTCTCTTTCTTTTAGTGATCAGAGTTGGTTTCAAACCCTGCCAGTGCGAGCATCGTTCGACGATTCGTCAAAGTTTTCCTCGACGATGGGTGGTCGGACGAACCATTTCTTGGTTATGAAAAGTATAACGATTGAAAAGACTACAGAGAGATAATGCAACGATTTTGCGGTTACTTAAATTTATTATTCAATGCCAGTAAATATAAGGCCTCCTCCTAGATCTGCTCTCTTGCACTACCCGGGTGCCTTTGATCCGGAAATGGAGTTTCAGTTGAGAGAAAGGAATCTTGCAACACTTGAAGAGATGAAGAACAATGCAGTCGATGTAGAAGCTCATTTGCGGATCTGAAGGGCAAGGTTGAAGGAAGAAGAGATGAAAAACATAGATCTGGAGGAATCGACATCTCTAGAGGTAAAGCTTGACATTTTGGTAAGTGCAATGGAAGAGATGATGCAGAGGATCATCACAAGGAATGAGTATAATGTTCAAGCCCATGGCTCGCTGATTGAAGAAGAACAAGTTACTGATCCAAAACATTTTTTTTCTTATCCCAGTTGTCATACATTTGATAACGATTTTTTTATAGATCATCTTGGAGAAGAGAGATCTGTTGATATGACATGTATGCTTGATGATGTGTTTTATACTGATGATTTACCTTAGTTTGATCAGTATGATGATAATTATGTTCTCCAAACAGAAGCTAATCTTGCAGACAAATCAGTAGCTAGTTTGTGGAAGGAGGAAGTTCACTTTCAGCAGCTCAAGTACAGTGATCAACTGATGCATATCAACTATGAAAATGATGGGGAAAGTGCAGCAAATTTTGGAGTAAGTGAAGGATCTTTTCCTTTTTGTTTTGATTCGTTTCATTTCATCAGAGACAACTTCCATGCAATCAGAAATCAATTGTCGACAAGTCTTGATCTAGACCATCTTGAGGGCAATGAAAAATTTGTTCAAGACTTCTCATATACAGATTTGCAGCCCCCGAATGCCATTGATTTTCAAGTTGCAGATGAAGACTTGGAAGCTGGCACATATGATCAAATGATGCAAGATGATTCTGTACCATTTTGTTTTGAATCATTTCATTTTTTGAAGGGTAAATTGCATAGTAAATCTTCAAATGAGAAGCTTGTAGAAAATCATGTAATCTCATTAGAAAAAATAGAAAATGGGTTGCAGCAGTATTTTCATGTTTTTCACGATCCAATAGCTGATGTGTTGGATGATGTTTTCAGTCAAATTCTTTCTCCATTGACTACATGTAAGTTTGAAACGTGTACTGATACAAACTTGATCCGGCAATCGGTCTTTTTGTCATTTTTAGCAGGAGCCTCGTCACAAAGCTCAAAACAAAATTTTCATTCATGGTATGAGGAGAAGAAAAGTAATCCATTGGATGAGCTAAGTCCCAGTGTGCATGAACTTCAAGATCCTTATGCAGTGTTTTTGGAGGCGGATAGAGAATCCATAGTATTCAACGGATCTGTTCACAAGTTTTCACGGGAGTTTCCTTTCAGTAGTTCTCTCTTGTTGTTCATAAGTGAGCACTTGTGGAGAATTCAAACACCAGCTGTAATACTTACTTGGTTGCATTGGTTGTTTCATTTCACTTGATCAGGTGATGAATGAAACTGTTAGAGTAGGTTGTATTGAATAAGCTTCATATTGAGCATATTTTCCATTTTGTCGGTTGTGTTTAAGTATCGAGTCAGTTTTTAGTTGAGTGAGAGTCAATTTGTGTCGTCAAGTCATCAGTTTTCAGTCATGCATTTCAGCTTGAATTTTTGACTCCATTGCCCAATGGATGAAGGCACTTGTTTGCTTTCCAAATATCTATAGTTCTTGGCACCTCCAAGGAGCTACCATCCCCATTGGAGCCAATGTTAGTGTTAGTCTTTTCAGCCTTCCTCCAGTGATCAAACATGCTCTTAAAAAGTTATTTTAAGGTGTTAAGGTCAAATTTTGTCATTTTAGTGAGTCTTCAAGCAAAATTTGGTCACTAGGCATTAGGTCTAGGGTTTGCTTTTACTCCTGTCAAAGTTGTCCAAATTTCGGTCCATGTCACCATTCAGCTTAGTGTACCATAATTTAGAGGGTTTTCATCATCATGTCAAGTTCCACTGGGTCATTTTACACCTTGTTCATGCTCCAGTTGTGCCTCGGTAAGGTTCATTTCCCTCTCCTAGGGTTTTGGAGGTAATTTCTCTTGGATGGTCAAATAATCAGCAAAACTTGTATCCTGATGTTCTGCTATGCCTCGTTAATGTACCTTATTAAACACCCCATCACTAGGTATGGTCCTCATTTTACTTTAATCCTAGTTTCTTTTCTGGTCCCCTCCGTGTTAGGGCTGTTCATGTTTTCCCTTTTAAGATACCCCTGCTAATATTTTAAAATTCACATTTCCCCTGCTTCTGTCCTCTCTTTTAGTGCTAAAAATTTAGAAGCCCCTTATCCCCTTCATTTCGCTTCATTTCGACAAATCCCTTGTTCCACACATCGGGATAGGTTTTACTCCAATGATGTTTTTGAGCAATAAAAGATGAATTTGGAAAAAATAAATTTTCATCCAAAAATAAATAAAGGAAGCATATTAACTTTTCGGATGTGTTGGTTTTGAAAATGTCAAAAAATATAGTTATAAAATTGATATGGTAGCCTTGGGAAAATCCATATTTATCATAGCTTGGTTGGAAAAATTACTTTATTGATGATTTAAATGATAAATAGACATAAATATCTTTCCAATGAGCTATCATGAGCTCAATTTGGAGCTGAGTAAGACTTTCAAAAGTTGACTGCAACAACACTCTGCCTTGAGGCAGCCTCATTCTGCTCATTTTGACCAGTCTTGGGTGATTTGATTTTTGACAGGGCAAATGATATCCAAATTGAAAAATTCTAGTTGGGTTGGAAATTAGACTCAATAAAATTTCCAACGAGCTATCCCGCGCCCAATTTGGACACCGGGAAGGCCTCCAAAATCCTCCTGCAAAAATGTGCTACACATTGAGATGGCGCTACGCATTGGGCAGTGGTTTGCAGTGTAATTTTGTAATTGGCGCTACGCATTGGGCTAAAAATCTTGAAATCCATTCAAATATTCCACCAAAGCTCTCAAATTGATAAATTATTCATTTCCCAAGTAATTTAACATCCCTCCATGACCAATGAATGAATTTCTCTTGGTGCTTATGGTGATTTAATGAGAAAAAATCAAAACACTACCTCTTTACATTTCTTGCCAAAAGCAGTTGCATAGGGTTTATGAGTTGTATTTATTACTGAAAAATCTACTCCTAGATATCTCTCACTCCCTCACTCCTTTATTCCTTCATTTTTCCCTTTCGTTACATTCTCATCTACCCATTCCACATTTCCCATATCCCTAATCAACTCGCCCTAAATCCCTAATCCCACTATCCCAAATCCTAGTTAAATATCCCCAAACCCTAATTTCCATCCCAAAACCTAGATATCATCCCCTAAGCCCTTTCATTCCCTAAAATCCTACAGCTAGCATCAAATCCTCCCCTCATCAGTCCCACCCATCCATGGCGCTCAAAAACATGAAGGCAAAACCGGCAAGCTGCCAAGAGGAGGAAAATCAAATTGACCACATTTGAGCAAGAAATTCAAAGCTGATCACGAAACTTGTATTGGAAGGGTAAATAGGAATTTGTAGAAAGCTAAAAAGGAGAAATAACATGTTGAGGCACATGAAGAATCATTATTGGGCCAGAACTCATGTTTGCAAGGCACGAATCAAGATCCTGAAGGCTAAATTAAAGAGGGCATTAAAGCGTCGCAAAAGGCATGATCGACTCCAAATTTTAGCCAAATATTCATTGGCATAGAATTTTGCATGATTGAGGACACTCATCCCAAATTTAAATATATTTGGGACACAATTTGTCAATTTTGAATTTTTTGGCCTTAACACAGATTTTTCCGCCCGACGCATAGCGCCACTTGGCACGCGCTTATAATTGGCAGCTCCTCTTGAAGAAAAATTTTCATTTCTAGATTTTTCATGAGACTTTATGCATGCCTACCGATTACCTAAATATTTTGACAATTTTTTGGTTCCCTGAAGGGTCAAAAACACCTTAAAAATGGCCTTTCTGCCACTTTTTGGACACAGAGGAAGCAGTGTTGGGAGATTTGATTTTTAGAGGGGAAAATGGAAACCAAATTTAGAAATTCCACTTGGGTTGGAAAGTAGACAGGCAGAGCTTTCCAACGAGCTATCATGAACTCAATTTGGACTCCAGGAAGGCCCTCAAAATCAGCCTCAAAGTGGCGCGACACATAGAGATTTCAGGTGCGACACATTGGGAATTTTGGCTCCTTTTTCACTCAGCAGCTCAGATTTTCGCCTAGTTTTGGTCAGTTTGACTTTTTTATCTCAAAATTTGAAACTCTTGATGTAATTTCATAGCTTTGATGTAATTTTTTCACATTTTTACTCATCCAAGTAGATTCATTCACCAAAAAGTGAAATGTAACTGAATGAATCAGTTTCCTATCTTATAGAGGCAAGCTGTTTCATTGCCTATTTTCTAGTTCTTAGTTTAGATATTGTTGAAAAAGCTCCTAAAATAGTGATATCGACCCGTAGAGGCATGGGAATGAGTTAGGATTTTCTATATCTTGTATTTTCTCAGTCATTTTCAGAGGTTGGATAGTTGGGATTGCTTAGAGCTTCATTGTACATTTCATCTCTGCATTTTGGCAAAGGAATAGACTAGGGTTTGCAGCTCTCTTTGGGATCCATGTGGCTCTATGTTTTGATGGTGTGTTTCTCTCTGTGATTTTAAGTTTACTGATGTTTTACGTGTATCATTTTCCTTCTCCTTTCTTCTCAAATTAAACAAAAAAGTATTAAAGGTGGAATTCATTAGATTTGTAGTGCTCTGCCTTGAGTTTTGTTTAATTTTCCATGTTTTCAACTGTCTGAAGAGGATTATTGAATGCCTCTTTCCCTCTTCAACTCCTCCCCGGTCTGAGCTATCCATTTCATTCAATTTCAAAGCATCAAAACAATTTCCTTCCTTACCCCATTCAGCCCTCTGCAAAACTGATAATTTCCCAGACCCAAAATATGCCCTTCCCTTTGATCCAAAAAACACCTTCAAAATCAAATCAAACTCTTTTACATATATACCTAGCCTAAAATCAGCCTTTATTCAAGTCATCTCAAGCCTCACTGATGCTTTTTGGTGAGATTGACAAGGAGAGATCCCTCTCCCGATCTGGTAGGGCTAGCTACTAGATTAAGCGTGGTTTGATGTTACCCTAGACTCTGCCTTCTTCAGCCTGAGGTAGATTTAGGAAATAACAGGAAATATTTCTATGTTGGCTAAAAAATGGACCTATCAAGCATTGAAAATGATCAAGTATAGCCCCTCAAAAATAAATTCTCCCAAGACTGTTCAAAAAGTTCAGAATGGGGGTGAAAAAATGTTGTGTCCTAACATTTGGAGGCCTTCATAAACTATAAATTGAGCTCATGATATCTCATTGGAAAGATATATCTATCGGGTTATCATTTGACTTATCAAGAAAGTCATTTTGACACTCCAACAGGGAGAAAAATTGAGTTTCCCAAGACTACTCTAGAAGTGCATCAACTCTCCTCTAGCAACTATATTTTTAGCATTCCTCCCAAAAGATAACACCTGTTTAAAAAATGAAGGATTTTTTTCATCCTTGGTCTATGAATAACAAAAACCTCTTTCATTTTTGTTAAATTCATCTCCATTCAGTTAGAAACATACTTTGAAGCAAAACTGGCCCTATGTGTAGCAAATGATTTGTCCCTTGGAACGACTTCTTGAAAAATGATGGAGACATGATGTTTATGAACTAGAATGGCCTCATACTTGATGATATGACCTCCTTTATGCTTCCTCTACTCATATGCCTCTGATTCCATAGAAAAACCTAGCTCAACGGGAGAGGAAATTAGGGTTTAGTGTAGGCAAAACAGGGGATTTGGGAAATTTATAAGAATGAAAGGAAATAAATGGGATAGTGGGCTTATAAATTCTTAGGAAATATTTTGGAGGTATGGAGGCATGTTAGGAAGTAGGGGAAACTATAATTTCTAGGCTTGAGTTAGGGGAAGCGGTCCAAAAGGGAAAAACACAGGCTTAGTCTAGAAAAGTGTCAAATCGTAGCAATAGGCTAGGGTTTGTGGAAAAATGATGATTTGAGGGATAGGAGTGATCATAAGTGTTTAGGAAGGTATTTTAAGGATAGGGGAAGGTGTAAGAGCATCAAGATACAAGTCTTTTTATGGTTTATCCATGGAAGGCATGGAACCAAGAAAAATTCCTTCAAAACCCTAGGAGAGGGAAATGAGCTTTCCAAGCACAACTGAGAGACAAATATGGTAAACACAAAACCACTTACTTGGAAATGATATTTTGGAACCTAAAATTTTTGAAGACCTTTGACTATTACTACTCCTTCAAAATATGAATTTGATGGTGAAATGACCAATTTTCATGATTTGGACCCTATGGCCTAATGATGGCACAACATGGAAGAATGAGCTGAATAATGACCATGATGACTATGGGAATCTTTCAACAGTGAATGAATTGAACATGATGATTTCCATTGATAATGGAAGTGAAAGGAGTAGTAATGATCTCAATATCCTAGTCAGTGACCAAATTTTTGCATGACCTAGTGGAATGATAAAAAAATTCAGAATGGAACCGTAATATGATGTGAAAAGAGATATTTTAATCTCTGGTGGTGCGATTCCAAAACTGAAACTAACAGGTATTATCCCTTTTGTGGGGAAAATTATTTCTAATTATGAAGATGTTGGTGTCGGTTTTCTGAAATATTCATCACTCATGGGAACTTTTGCGCTCCCTCCACCCAACTTTCCTTCTAACATTTCCCAGGTTAACATGATCAGATCAAGAAGAATGGAATATTATGATCCGTGGATCATGCCATTAGAATCTGAATTGACCTCATTGGTAATGATATTCCTTTAAGCCTGTTTTAATTAGCTTATCAGGAAATCCAAGCATTTTCCGATCCACAACCATCTCAAATTGATCGAGTGAAGGAGATCATTGATGATTATTCCCAGTTATCTTGGTTAGAACCAATTGAATTCCCTGATCACTTTGATAGAATGTTTCCAATAGATGAAAGTATCATGGAAATAATTACTTTGGATGAAATTCCATACGATTATTTTCATCATCATTCATATTTTCTACCTAGCCTTGATAAAATCAAAAATGATTTTTCGACTTTATTCTTGTCTGAGATTGTAGATAGTTCTAAATTTCCAATGTTCATTCTTCAAACTAAATCTGAAAGGAATTTGGGAAATATATTTAAAAAATAATCCATTTATCATCTCATTCAAACAAGGAATGATTGAAAACATTCACATAGGTTCTTCGTGCTCCCTTGAAGAGATTCAAATGTAGAAAGCATTGTTTCAAGAATTTAGGTACATTTTTGCCTGGTTCTATGATGAAATTCCAAGAATTGACGATAGTATTTCCATTCACGAAATAAAGACTTACCTGGATGCCAAAATTGCGAGAAAAATATTATGTCCAGTTGATCCATGAAAGGTTGCTCCTACAAAAGCTAAAGTTGAAAAATTACTGAAAGCATGTTTTATATATCATGTTCCCTTGATTGATGGGTTTCCAATATTGTTCCAGTGAAAAAAGAAAGGGACAATCAGGGTATGCACATATTATAGGGATATTAACAAAGCATGTCTAAGGACAACTATCCTACCCCCTATATCGACCAAATTGTTGACAAATGTGCCGAAAATGAAATATTTTCTTTCATGGACGGATTTTCCGGCTACAATAAAATTAACATACTTCTTACCGATCAACATAAAACTAAATTTATCTGTCCATGGGGTACCTTTTCTTATCGCAAACTCCCATTTGGATTGAAAAATGCTGGCGCATCCTTCCAAAGGGAAATGTCTTACGATTTTCACGATATCAGGCATATTGTGCAACCTTAGATGATTTACTGGCTCATTCATTGAAATGGGAAGATCATTTGATGCATCTGAGAGTTATTTTTATCAGATGTATACATTACCATACTATCTTGAATCCCCATGAATTCATTTTATGTGTACAATCTGATTGATTTTTGTGATTTTTCATGTCAAAGGAAGGCATTCGTGTCGATTCGCTCAAATTTGAGGCTATTTTGAATTTTCCTCCTCGTTCCAATCTCCACCAACTCAAAAGTTTTCAAGGGAAAATAAAAATTTTACATCGATTCATCCCAAACTAGGCTGAGCAACTAAAGGTTTCAATCAACTGTTGGAAAAGGGAATCTCATTTACATGGGACGAGCTTGCTCAAAAATATTTTGATGCACTTAAACACGCGTCAACCCATACACCATTGTTGCATCCCCTTGATTATTGTCGAGACTAATTTTTGTATTTGGTTGGAAAATTTTAGGGGCTAATATTCACAAGTGGGCTAATTTTCCATGATTTTTCCACAAAAAAGATTCGTCAATTTCCATTTTTTTATAAAAATGATTCGCCCAAATTTTACAATATAAAATTATTTTACCTTAAAAATCGCCAAAATTATATAGAAAATATATATAATATCATTATAAATTTGAATAATTTTACAAATACATCAATAATTTTTTTATAGTTTTCATATTAGGAACTAGTGAGATTCGCAAATATTTTAAACTTCAAAATAATTTTTCGTCCTTAAATTTTTCCTTGGAACTTGCCACCGATGCCACCATTGGAATGGTTTTAGTTAAAGAAGATGAGTAAAACATTGAAATTGTGATATAGTATTTGAGTAGGAATCTCACGAAAAATGAGGTTAAATACACACATATGGAGAAATTGGCTTTGGAAAAAATTCAAGTTGTTCAATGTTTTTGTCACGATATTCTCTTGTGAAAAACTACAATGATTTATGATTGAAACCCTATGATCTACATTCTTACGAGACATTTTCTAAGGGGGGAATTTTTTAAATGGATCATTATCCTTAAGGAATTCAATTTATATTTTGAAAAATCTAAGTCTAAGAAGTCATTGGTGTTTATTGAGATATTATGTGATTTCCCCTTTACTGAGATGGAATATGCGGTAGAGGAATCACTTCTAGATGAATAAATATTTATTATCAGTAATTTAGAACACTGGTATGGAGATATGATTGTATATCTTCAACCCAAAACCTTTCAGCCATAATTGTCTCGAAATGATCATCCTCGTATTTAGTACCAATCCTAGCAATACACTATTGTTGGTGATACACTTTATCATCGTGGTGTTGATTCCATATTTCGACATTGTTTGACTCACGAGGAAGAAAAAAAGGCATTGAATGATTGTCAATCTGGAGCTTGTGGCAGTCATATGTCTGTTTTTTCCACTGCCCAAAAGATATTATGTGCTGGGTATTTCTAGCCTTCGATGTTAAAATTTTGTATAACTGTGGTCCAGAGGTGCCATAATTTCCAAGTTTACCATCACAAGATGCGTGCACCTCCAACTCCTCTTCACCCAATTATAACTGTCGGTACTTTTTCCAAATGGGGCATTTATTTTGGTACATGTAACCCTCACTTGGTCAAGAGGCATGGGTATAGTATCCTAAAAGTGTATTATTTTACAAAATGGGTTGAGTTGATGCCTACATATAAGGATGATGGATAAACTCTAGCCATTTTCATATTCAACCATGTGATTGTTAGGTTTTAAATTCCACAAGCTATCATCAGTAACCATGGTAGCCACTTTTGAAACTTTATGATGACTAAAATTTCTGCACAACTAGGCTTCCATCATGACAATTCTACCCCATATTATCTGTAAGTGAATGGGCAAGTAGAATTTTTTAACAAGGTTTTTACCACCATGATCAAACGGATCATCAGAATTCATAATCGAAATTGGCATACTATATTTTTACCAGCCTTATGGGCATACCGTGCCTCAGCAAAAATATCAACTCGATTTACTCCCATCCAACTTGTTTACGGTTTGGAGGAAGTTTTTCCGATTGAATGTCAAATTCTATCTTTGAAACTAGCCATCGAGTTGTTACTAGCTACCTTTACAGAGGAGGAAAGTTTTTTGTACTTAGCACGAATATATGAGACTTGTCGTGATGTTGAACTGGCTAGTGAGGCTCATAAGAAATGGGTTAAGGCACATTTTAACTGAAACATGAATCCTCGTTCATATTTGGAAGGTGACCTAGTCTTTGTCTATGATTCAACATAGTATAAACTAGGTCCTACTGAATTCGAGCCCCTATGGCGTGGTCCTTACATCATGAAATGTGTACTAGCTAAAGGGGCCTATGAGTTAGTTGATTATGATGACGTTTCATTGGGAGATCACATGAATGGTCTTTACCTGTAGAAATATTATGTGTGACTCATTTTGTGAATATTTTGTACATTAATTGTATCATATTTTTATGAGCATGTGCAATAAGTTTAGAATTTTTTTTAAATTTTCATGCTACTTCTCCTGGTTATCTTGTGTTACATTACATTTTTAGATGTTGAGCTTTCACAAAATTACATTGGCTTTATAGATGGCACTAGTCATAGTACTTAGAATCTTTCTTCCATAGCCTGGGTCATTTATTTTCCCATAGATGAGCTAGTTTCTATTCATGGTATATGCCTTGGTCAAACAATGAATAACATCGCAGAGTATAGTGTAGTGATTTAACTATTATCTGACATCGTTTCATTTGGCATTTGTTGAATGATCAATAGGTTAGATTCTCAACTCATAATATTACATTTAAAAAATGTATATTCAATTAGGAGTCCAAAAATGATAAGAATATTTTTGCAGGTTCATCTCTTGGAGAGACAGTTTGATTACATCGAATATCAAAACATTCCAAGACATTTAAATACATTGGCTGATGCATTTGCTAACTATGTATTAAATCTACATTTTTAACAGTTGTAAGAGAAAAACAATATTAATCCACTTATTGAAAAAGATAAACTGAGAAATAAGTAGTAGTTTCCATTAATCCAAATTTCTATAAAATGTGCGTGTCTTTACAAAATTAAATCCAAAATATATAAGGCCCCATGGCCTTTATTATCTAAACATGTGAATATGACAAAAAGGAAAATCTAGCACTAGGACTAGCCACTAAGCATGGTGGTGGTCATGGTAGTAGATAATGGCATGAGTTACTCGTCGTAGCAAGTGACTGATCGACCCATGAAATCCCATGACATTCCTCTGGTACCGGAGAGGAAAATCATCAATCCCAGTCTCTTGGATGTATAGTTTCAACCTCTCCAGGTTGTGCTCCAGCTCAGTCAAAGCCTTTGTCGCATCAAGGTAAAGTACTACGAGAGTTGCTGGCTGGTCTCCTTATCTGTCAAAATTTCATAATCCTGCTGGTCTGATTGGACCCACATCTTCATGATAATTTCATATAGTTATTTTTAGATGCTAAAAACAAAAAAATGAAAAAAAAAAAAACAAACTGTGAAATTTTTACCTATGTCACCCCATTGCATCCCTGCTGGGAGTGGGATATCTGGGTCACTTGTATAGTCCATGTTGTCATATGGAAATTCTTTGATCATGATGATCTGACATGCCAACCACCCAAAGAACACAAGAGTGTATTTGACTACTGGACCATCACCTCCATGGCATGCCATTGAATGAAACCCACAAAATCATACAAGGATCCCTAGGTCCTCCTGCATCTACCAAAGCCTATTTGTGGGGAAAGAAGGGGCATCCTCTCTAGAGAAAACAAGATTAGAATGTCACCATACCCAAATTTTTTGAATTTATAGGATTTTTCTCTAGTTATTTTTCCTTTCATGTGGACAACTACCCCTTTGAACCAATTAAATATGGTAGCTTATGAACACTCCATAGAAATATTAATCTGTGCCTTAGTTAGCAAGTGAAGTGCTTCACTCCCACACAATCGTTCAATTGTAAAGACAATAGTTCTCAAAGGAAGGCTCTATATAGTTTTTATGTCAATTCTACCATCCTGGAGTTGAGCCCCTACAATATAATGTTGTCTCAGATAGGTTGAAATTGTTTCTCCACCTGACATATGCCCATACAATGAGATATCCATCCATATATGGGAAAGTCGAGTAAATAAAACTATTTCATCTACATTTATGGTGATTCATTAGTCTCATATCACAAAGCGTTGATCTTGAACATCCCACTCTTTGACCATCCATATCAGAAGATCTAATTAATATTTCATGCCCAGGATCATCTAAAATTTGTATAGGCCATAGTCTCTTAGGGAATGTAATTTTTCTAGATCATTGAGAGCTTATGCATCTTTGTTTTCATGTTCTATTTCCCTCCACTCCATCTTGGAAAATAAAAGACCCTAAAAATAAGAGTAGAGGAGGATTAGAAAACGATGTGGTAATTTTGGAAAAATATTTGGGCATTTTGATTGATTTTTCAAAACCCTCGGTGTTGTGCATGATTGTCTTTGAGAAAAAAAGTGCATTTGTATAGTTTACCTAAATAAAATCCGCGCACATGATGATTTTATCTGTGTCAAAAAGATTTGGGGTGCGCAGTCCCGATGAAGGGTAACTGGACACCCTCAAGGGTGCATTTTAAATAAAACCCCCCTCCCCCCAAAAATCCAAAATTATGGTCAAATGAAAAATTAAAACCATGCAAAAAAAAAGATAATAGAAAGATCTCTTACCTGGAGAAGATGGTTTTTGATTTCATCCACCGGCTTGGTCGAAATCCACATTAGAAGATTTTGGTAAAAAAACCTTCTAATTTTCTCTCAAATGATAAAAAAATAAAATGGTGAAAATGTTTTTACTTTTTCAATTTTTATAGGCATTTAGGTCTTTAAAATATTATTTACGTCCTTTGACCTTTGAAAATTCAATTTTTTATGGTTTTACTATGCTTTTGGAGTGGTTATGATGATTTTTTGAGTTTCAATGTGTAGAACATAGGTTAAATCATAAAAATGAAACATTTTGGTGACGAGCGATCTTTTATCACTTTTTTAGGCTCTTTAAATTTATGTAAAATAGAAACCCTAGAGTCCTCTTTCAAGCCCTTTTCACACTCTCTAAACATGAAAATATTGTTGAGTACTTAACTATTTGAACTCGAAAAATTAAATGAATAGTCATCTATTCAGTATAAGTTTACCCCTTTTCCGAACTGAACTAGAATATTTACTAAAAAGGTATAATTTGACTAATCATGGTCAATAGAGTTCTCTCCTGCATCATTTTACCCTTTGTCGGGATTGAGAGACTAAATTTACGAAAAATAACATCATGGAGTTTACTTGTGTTTTCCTCCTAAATTCCTAAAAATGAAAAGCACCGAGCATTACTTTCTCTGGGCTTGTTAAAATTTTACGTTGAAAGAACTGAATGAGTTTTATTTTCATGTATTTTTAAACTCTCTAAAGATTAAAATGACATCGATTCATTCCTTCACTTGACTTGTTAAACATAAACAGTGCAAGACTCATCAATCATGACAAGACCTAACCACTCCTTCCTAGGGTTCGTTAAAAATACTTCGAAGGACTCATTCGAAGGATGAGCTTATAGGACAATAAAATGTTATCCTCCTCAAGATTGACAAAATTAAAGAGGTACTTTGCTAGTAATCGTGAGAAAAATTTGGGAAGAAATATTCATTTTTGTATCTTATAAAAGGAAGTATGTCACTCTTGAACAGGACACTTCGTCACATTTTTGTCTTGGTTGGGAAATCGATTTCTCTCACTATTAATCGAACCTCATTGAAAGTATTTAGTTGGATTTCGGTATTATCATTGAGTCAAATGTTGCCAAGTCTAAGTGTCTTGTCATTGACAGGGAAAATTTTAAGAACCCCCCTAAATTTATATATATAATAAATAGGCGAATCCCCATGATACATAGGAAGAATGGAAGGCGATTTTATTAATAATATAATATGTATATACAATTTTTTGGCGAATCTCTCATGAGATTATATTATCCTATAAAATCATGGCGAATCACCAGTACAAATGGCGAATCACTACTACAAAATGGTGAATCGTTGTCTAGTGGAGTTCAGGGTGTTGGTTCCAATGAAGATATGGTAATTGAACCAGGATTAGAAGGAAGAGAACCACCGAGACCAAGCATGGCACATGGTGACTCGTGAGGGAAGTAGAGTTCGTGTAGTTTGGAAAACGCGTTCTTCTAGTTCTGCTAAGCGTAGTGTTGTTTCTCATGCTACTACTAGAACTGATATTGAGGTTGGAGAGGAGTTTGAGGAAGAATGGAAGGTAGCAGTGGTGGAGAATTACAAAGATTACCCCATGATGGGCTCCATCTTTCCCTTTGGTATTTGTGCCTGCAAGACCTCCTGTCCATTGAACCAACAATTAGCCTTTCAACCAACAATCAACTTGACTGAGTTGATTAGGTACGAGTCAACTTAGACTAATCTTCAAAACTATGCTTTGCACTATCCCATATTTATCCCAACGGAAATTTGTAACCTACTATCGGATTCAGGGCTTCAGCCCTGGAGGATGCATGCAAGTTGTTTAAACCCTTTATTAGCCCTGCCCAAACTGTTTGTTCTTTCGGCTTATTTAGGGAAGCCATCTGTTAGCTTTCACCACTAAGACTTCCATTCCACTCCACAAGTGAAGAACAACTATAGTTAGACATCAACAATGGTACAAACAAACAAATTCTAAAATGATAAAACCCATGAGTGTAGATCCATTGCTTTGTGTGGGGTTTAGTCTTCATCGGGTCATTTTTTCAAACCTCATAGAGAGGGATTGAGGATGGGAAGCCCTTCTAAGGAATAAAAACTTTCCATGGGCATCTAGGCTTGACTAAAACTCGTACAATCCTATGACAGCATCTCACAGGTGAGCAGATCATTCTTCCATTCAGTATTGATGCTAACCCAGCCTAGGCTCCACCTAGTCGTTAAAAATAAAATTGTAAAGTGCTAAAATTATAACTGAGCTCTAATGTGACCTGATCACCATACAGGAAAGAAAAAAATAATATACTGCAATCAATTTGGATGTCAATGTAAGATATCTCTGCTGACTTGCTAATCACTATTTAAATAGTGATGATTGATATGTTCCCATAGGAGATTATCTTCTGGAAATCATCTTGATTTATTTAGGAAAACATTTTTTTATAACAGACCTCCCAAACCATGGTCCGAAGGGGCCAGAACAAACCATCCAAGCCACAGTGAGAATGTAGAAACTGAATAAGCATGGAGTTATGTTTTAACACTGAGCTTCGCTTGCTCAAAATTAAAAATCATGTATATTTGTGTTTAGCTTCGACATGAAATCTATGAAAGTTCAATGAAATAAAGAGGGTACAAGAAAAACCAGCTTAGTCCATAAATTGAAGACAATTTTTTTTGCCCATCATTTATTTTTCTTCCCCCTGATTTCTGTACATTTAAGGAGGCAAGTTTGCTTTGCCCTGTGAACAATATACAACCTCGTTACATAGAACTCTCTCATTTCATCTATGTTTAAACTAAAAGGAAACTGATCAAGGCAGTGAGGCACCTACATATGATGCTATTTTATCTTTCCCATTTACTGATAGGAGAATAACTTTGTAAGGTTTGGTTAAAACTATATACTGCTTGGCTGGACATAAATGCTTAGTGCTCCAAATTTCCTTCATCGGGTTCCTTGCACATTCTTTCATATTCCTTTTTTCAGAGGGAAATAATGAAAAGTTTCATGAAGCCCTTCATATCCACAAATACTTCCGATGTACTAGCCGAATACCATTCTCACGTTCATTGCCTCAGGGAAAAAAACTACCTTCTTCATTCTTGTAGTATCTAATTCCTCTTGCAGCTTCTTGGAACATGATCAAGAACTTACTTTCAAGGGATCTGTGATTTTTCACATAAACCAGAATCAGGCACCAAAGACAATGAACGACTTCTGGGTAATGCAGAGCTTTTGCCACTTGACATGTTGAAACTGGACAGGGAGGACTTTAAGGCATATTTAGATCCTGCTTTAGAACAATTTGAACCTTTAGTAAATTCCTCCCTTGATGCGCCAGGATGCTGAACTACCACCACCATTGTCCTGTTAACATCCTCACATCCAGACTGTGAAGTACGCTGCAAAAAGCACTTTATCTGTATTAGCCAAGCAATAAAATAGAACCCAAATTTCAATGTGCATGCAATTGACACTAGGCAACTTGAGAATGCAAGTTTGGTTGGCAGCATGGAAGATGGGAAAGTATAATTCTCAGAAAAAGCAAGCAAAACATTTCATTAGGTAATTCAATAAACAAAAAAATAGATCAGTTGGTACACAAAACCCTTCACAGTCTAAAAGCAAACATGGGAAACCATGTGCAGGACTGGGTGTTTACTCAGGCCCAAGAGATGCCAAATATAGTTCATCATTCTATACAAGAATGGAACTTTTTAGACTGTGTTTATCCTCAAGAGGGGGCACTTGCCACACCATTGCAGAAAAAAACTGAATGAGAACAGCAAATCATCTGAAGCAATCCACAGCAGACTAAAAGCAATACTTCATGGTACTATACTATTTCAACCGATCTAAGAAGTAAAAGATTTGATAAAACAAAATTTGTTAGCAATAAGATATTAATGCAGGTAGCTTTATCTTAGCCATTTCAATTGAAAAAGTGAACAAACAACACGATTGAAACAGTTAACCAACAACAATATTGATGAAAAGACAAAACTAATCCTAAAGGTAAACCACTGTTTTCATAAGGATAGGATTAAAACACAAATAAATTGAGACTGGGCATTCCTTAGTCGATAAGAAATTGTAATCTAGTGTTTACCAAATGTAGCAAGTTGACTCAAAGACCGAGGATTAGATATAAGATAGAGGAATAAAGATAACAACCTACACATATAATAAATGCCAAGGGAAGGTTTTGCTTTAGAGAATTCCACTTGGTATGAATGCTACCAAACAAGTTATATAAATTTGAGGCCTTGGCCATAAAAATCACAACACATGCACACACACAACCATGTGAGACAGAAGGCAAGAACAATCACAGAAAATACTAATCACCAAATGTTTATAATGGCTATATAGATCCATCATTAACATTAACAATAGAAAATATATATTGGAGAAAGGAGGAAAACCTAAAGATATAAGGACAAGATGTATTAAGGATTTAAAAGGCATTTAGACTTTTTATAGAAATTATATGCATGCTCATGCCATATTTTGCACATCCAATGTTTTTCTTTTCCATTTCTCGACTTTCTTGTGCATTTCTCATAACTAGTGAAATAGACTTGCAGAGAAAATCAAGCTGAGTGGAAAACAGACTAAAACAGGTCAAGGATAGATTCTAGATGTACTTGATAATGGAATCTCCCTTTCTATTCGAGAGTACTATATGAAATTGTTGACTTCAAGTAAACACCATTGAAAAACACCACAGATTTATTCATCTGAGTTGAAAAAAAATATGGGAGAAAAAAATTAAAAAAAAAACATTTTAGCTTTTTATCTTCCTTATGTTTTTTCATTTCCCTATTCTCTAATGTGGCCAAAATGGCAAACCTTCAAAGGTTTTTGCATTTCAGCTATGTATGGGGAAAAGTGAAAATTACAGGTACAATAAATTGAATGAGCTATCAAAAAGAAATATTGATCATAGGACAACCAAACAAACTATTGACAGAATATAAGAACTTTTCATGATATTCATAGATTCATCAAGACTGAATAAGCAAAATCCTAGATTAGTATAACTTGGTCAATAGAAAAACTCAAATCATTCCACTTACCACTCCAATATGCCATTCTCTGAAATTCAAGTTATTGAAATCACTCATTCATTTCCTGCATGAAAACCCAAAGTGCATTTGAACGATCAGTTTTGAAAAAGACTATTCATTTAGTTCAATATATGCTCTCCTTGTACACATGTGACAACATTCTATGCTCGTGTAGCCCAAAATGCATTTGCTACTTCCCCTCACAGATAATATGCTATATCAGATCTCACAACAATTATGATAAAAAGATAAAGGCAATTCTGAAGGAACAAAGGCTAGTGACATACAATAGATTTTCAAAATGGCATATGAAGATCAAATGTTCCAAGAATAAGTAGCTAGTGGCAACAAGACAACCACAGTAGGAAGTTAGCAATCAGCAAGAGGAAGAAGAATGAACAGCCAGCACGGAGTTTAAATTGTCAAATTTAAACCAGTCACTTCCCATTCATAAGAGAGCCTATGAAGCTCAAAAGAAGGATATGGTCAAACAAAATGCATACTTAGCTATGGTTTTTTGTAAAAACAAAAGATTAACTATGGTTATTTTGTAGAAGTAATAAAATAGAATAATAATTGATGGAAACAAATGGACTGTATGAAATATAGCCCTCCTCACTGTTCGCATGCCTCAAACATGGCTTTGTAAATGAAGGAACGCTAAACAAAGTCATAAAAACTTAATGCATTCAGAGTTGTCAAGCATCACAAAAGAGAAATATCCTCCATAGAAGAGAATTTATAATTTCTATATTAGGAATCTCAAATAACACACCAAGATAAGAACTATGTAAATTAAATTAGGTGTTAAAGAGCATTAACAGTAAAAAAAAAATAGAAGAGACTAAAGACTCAGGTCTCTGATGTATGTAACATCTATGAATTATGAAAGTGATAAAAGACAGGGGATGCAAGGAGGCATATTAAAGGAGCTGGAATTCAAATGCTTGGTAATCAATAAAGAGAAGGTTTGGGGATTCTTTGACAGGGCTAGACAGGGCCCTCATGACAAAAGTAGTGCTGGTGTGTTATATATCTTCTCTAAGAATCACACTGTCAAGCTGAAAGCAGGACTTGGCACTGTAACTAACAACTTTGCGGAGTTGATGGCATTAGGGCTACTTATGCAGAGTCTAGTGTCCATATGCTAAGCAGGTCTGGCTAGAAATAAAGCAGATCACATGAGTAAAACAAGGGAGGAATGGAGACTCTGTGGAGGAATGCTTTAAAAGTTGGATGAGTAAAGAGGACTAAAATTGTGGAGTGATGTGTCATGTTTGACTGTGTGGGGGTTGTCGTTAGCAAGGAACAAGTTATGCAAAGAAGAGCTAGTTAAGGACTGTGAAGTTCTATTCCCTAGATAGAGGATGAAGAAGCGCTAAGTCATTTACTCATCTAGTGTCCATATGCTAAGCAGGTCTAGCTAGAAATAAAGCAGATCACAGGAGTAAAACAAGGGAGGAATGGAGACTCTGTGGAGGAATGCTTTAAAAGTTGGATGAGTAAAGAGGACTAAAATTGTGGAGTGATGTGTCATGTTTGACTGTGTGGGGGTTGTAGTTAGCAAGGAACAAGTTATGCAAAGAAGAGCTAGACAAGGACTGTGAAGTTCTATTCCCTAGATAGAGGATGAAGAAGTGCTAAGTCATTTACTCATCTAGTGTCCATATGCTAAGCAGGTCTAGCTAGAAATAAAGCAGATCACAGGAGTAAAACAAGGGAGGAATGGAGACTCTGTGGAGGAATGCTTTAAAAGTTGGATGAGTAAAGAGGACTAAAATTGTGGAGTGATGTGTCATGTTTGACTATGTGGGGGTTGTAGTTAGCAAGGAACTATTTTCTCTTTGAAGACAAATTCATTATGCTATTCCAGTGCTTTCATCAAATCAGATCTATGTCCACAGTTGATAGAATGCCAGTCATATTAAAGGAGCTGGAATTGAAACGCTTGGTAATTAATAAAGAGAAGGTTTGGGGATTCTTTGACAGGGCTAGACAGGGCCCTCATGACAAAAGTAGTGTTGGTGTGTTATATATCTTCTCTAAGAATCACACTATCAAGCTGAAAGCAGGACTTGGCACTGGAACTAACAACTTTGCAGAGTTTATGGCATTAGGGCTACTTATCAAATGTGCTCTGGATAATAATGTCACAGTCAAACAGATGCAGGTCTATGTTGACTCAAGCTTGATGATAAGGTGAATGAATGGCAGAGATCAGCTTCTAAATATTTCTCTAAAGAATTTGGTGATCAGTTAAACTGTAAACACAGTTGCAGGTAGATTTGACTCAATCTCTTTCGCTTATGTTTTTAGAAAGAAAAATGTGATAGCAAATTCTCTTTCAAAGGAGAGCCAACAGGTAGCACTGTAGCAGTGGGAAAATTTATTATTGAAGAGAACAAGGATGGAGTAATATCTGTCCCTGAATCCAATGTTTAATTACTTGATCCTCCAAGGTGTTCTCATATTATCTGTACACTTACCACAAATCTGGTCGCTGGTTGAAGTAATGTTCTAGTCTGTTGGTAGAAGTAATGTTTGTTCCTTTTTCTGTTTCATTTTAGGGTATTTTGGTTTTAAAACTGGGATCCTCAAACGTGTTGTCTAAACTTCAAAGATGGAAATACTAAATCTTTGCCTCCACTTGGGTTTTTAATAACAAGGAAACAGACCTTCCACCTATCCTTTATTACTTCCAATTTCTCATAGGATGTCCACTTGTACTCCCGATCCGAACACTTGGCAGTGGAATAGTGGAATGGAACTGCCAAAGCCAAAGGGTGAGAGAATGAATGGATGACAAAACTGCTTGGAGTTTGGCAGGATGACAATGAAATTCCAATCCAACCTTTTCTCCTTTAATGGTAATTAGTACGTGCAGAGCGCGTATTATTAGATTTGTAAATGGCATTTTCATGGAATAGGTTAAAGAACAATGATGCTATCATCCTAATTCATCATTCCTTGATCTAGAAATACTCCTTTGTTAGCAAGTGAATCTGCCATTGCGTTGAGGTGCCTCTAGATATGGAAGAAATCAACAACCTCAAATTTCGGAATTTGCAGATTTATTCTATGCAAAATAGGAGAGAGACTTTGCATTTGGTTATTTTTTATTTTGCACACCTGTTGAATAACTATCATAGAAGCACCAAAAACCATCAGTTGCCAGATGTTTTTTTTAAGTTGCCAATTTGAACCCCTGCCACAATGCTAAGAATTCAGCCTGATTGTTAGAGGAACGCCCTAGGCCCCAAACATATTTGGTCTCTATTTCTTCATCAGGGTGATTAATAACCCCTCCTACTCTTGCCTCCCCAAGGGGTATTTATACACAACCCAAGATCAACACTTTTCCCAATAAGACTTTTGAGCCTATACATAGAAGGTTGGCTTTCACAAAGCCTACAAATATAATAAGGATATAAAATATGATCAGCCTTGACGAAAAATATAACAATCATACAACATGATGTCAACCATGGCTGAAAGTGAAGATTACACCCTAAGTTTCAACATACTTCTTTTAGCATGTTAGATCCAAGTTAAAAAAGATAATGTAACTAGGAATTGTGCATTTGTATGTTATCAAATTTTTTGTACCTGAGCTTTGAATATCACAAAGATTTTCCAGCATATTCATTCTTGCAATGTAAAAAATGCATTGATGCACTCGGATTTCATAGAGAAAATATGCTTTGAAGAGATTTGTGTCAATGCACCTTCCCTTAAATTCACCTCTGCATTTTTGCAAAAGTAATATATACAGTATCGATATCAAGTGCTTGTTCAAATCTTTCTTTCCTTTCGTACATGCTATGTAGAGAATATTTTAACTCATGCATTATTTTTAAGTATTGAAGGAATGCTCACATAACATGCATGGCGTGTTAATACAGATATGTTTACAACCTCCAATGTTAATCATTCACAAGCAGGGGATGCAGCCATAATTATGGCAAATGCTGCAATTATTCCTATAAACAACCCAAGTTCAGATGATGTACGACTGTATATCCCTGGAATTTTATATCATGTAATTTGCAAAGACAACCCAAAACATGTGCAACATATACCTCTGACCCAAAGATCATCAAGGTCAAACACTAACAATGAAGAGTTCACAGAAGAGGAAGTTGCAAATAAAGATGCCGGCATACCATCCAATAGTCCTAGCTCTCGCGGGAATTATCACAACCAAAATGAACGTAACTCAGCAAATGCTCCTCCGCTAAGATGTGTTGTCATAAAGGGTGATGATCCTGGACTTGGATTTACAAGAATTGTATTATCAAAATCAATGTTGCTTGATCATCGTTGCCAGAGCTACCAAAGTGATTTGGAGTCTGCAATTGATTTTGCTAAACATATTACTAAATCTCATGGAAATGTTTCCACTTAATTAGGGAAATCTACTTTATAACATAAATTGAATCTAGACCGATCAGAAGTTTTGCTTATGTATTCCTCTCCACTAATCTTATTTGTCACAAAACAAAAGGCATGCAATGTAACTGAGTTTGGAATTCCTTTTTTACTGTCTTTGCAAGATAGGAAAAGAGATTTCCTTAGTGAGGCTCAATTAGATTGATCAACAAATGCAGAAGGGACAGTGACAGTGCCATTGGTTTCCATTATTGATTTATTGCCGATCTGTAAAATTGCAGACATCTTGATGAGACTGCAAATACTGGTGTTGGGACATGAAAGCTTATTTGTATATTTTCTAATTTGTATTTTTCTATATATAAAAATCATGATTTGAGCATAAAAAACATGGATTTCAGGGATAGATTGAAGCAAAAGGCCCATTTTTGCAGTCTACTTGGTTCAGTAGGCTAATAATACTATAAAATTGAAATTTATAAATTGCAGTTTCCAGCAGCACTTTTGGGTGGCTAGAGGCATATTGGATGATATTTTAATGGTATAAAGAGTTATTTAGGCTTTTGGCTGGTCCAGATGTTATCTCAATGGTTCAAAGTGTTATTTTAGGCTTTTGGCTGGTACAGATGTTAAGCAACTTAATTTGAAGAGAATCGATCTATCATGGTCATATAGACAACTATGGTAACAGGGTTGGAATAAATAGAGTTTAATGCTGCATTTTGATCTTCTAAGTGAGACCTGAGGTGGTTATGAGGTACATGTGTGAAGATTAGATAAGCTGTTTTATTAAATGTCAGATAAATGGCCACATCGAGGTCAATGGATGCGGTAATTACTAATTTCTTTGTACAATGCTCAACATATAAGTGTTTGTCCATAGAATCAAGTTATCCTTTAGTAATGAATCACTCGATTGAAGCATTGCAGTAATGTAGCAATAACACATCATCCAGACCTCTGGCTGGACCATCAATTTCTGTGGCAGACCCACAAAACTGCCCCCTGTTTCCACTCACTAAAATGAATAAAACCACCAAACAGTTGTTGAGCCCACCTCTATATGATAAACATACTAATGGACCATAAATTTCTGTGGCGGACCTATAAAATGTCTCTTCTTCCACTCACTAAAATGAATAAAACCACCAAACTGTCACTGAATCCACCTCTATATGATAAACCTGCTAATGAGAGAAGAACCTCAGTTGAACCTGAAGCTCATGCAACTTCCGAGATGACCAAAAACAGGGAATTGATATGCCAAAGGAATAATTTCTTGTAAAAGATCTTAAGTTAGTCTGTTCAAAATTCAAATAAGCATGGATATGATTTGCAGTGGAACCATCAATCTATTTACATGATGACTGAGAAATCCAGTCATCGAAATCCAGCAAAAGTCTGTGAATTAGATGAGAAATCAGATGGAGTACAGGAATCAACTGAGTTTTCGATCATTCGAGAAACACAGGACATAAGGGCCGACAGAATAATGTAGGCAATGAATGATAGAATTATGATAAGGCAAATCTCCACCTCTTCAGAAAATGACATAGATCTCAGCGTACACTAATGAGCTGGGGGGGTCCTTATAAGGAGAACAATAGTAGACTGCTACAAGGGAGGCCAGGGTGGTTCCAGATCATACAAACATGTAAAATGGAAAGACATAATCCATCTTCAAATAATATCTCACACCGTATCCAAATGCCCGGGAACGTAAGGAGACAGTGGCCACACCAAAATCAGTCGGAGAGATCTATAGAGTCTTTGATAAACCCATAAGCGTCAAGACTCATAATTGGTAGAAATGGAAACATGGGGATAAATACAGAGAGATGGAAACTAAGAAAAAGAGTCCGGACCAGTGACTGCATTCCCCAATATTTTGCCCAATGAAACACCTCATAATGTCAGTGAGCAATGATACACGACCATCTTCTTAATCAAAGCCTAAGTTTTGCATACCTGTGCTAGTGTAAGAAATCAGAGAAAAGCTCTCTGACCTCTGTCATCCCTGAGCAAGACCTTTTTCATGGTGGCTTGGATATTGAGACTTCTGGCCCATTGCTGCGCTCTCCCTTCTATATCGGAGTTACAATTACTCCAACCAGAGCAGAGCAAGCGAAGAGCAAATCATATATCTTACCCAAGCTCGGGAACTGGCCGGGACGATCCAGACTAGTCTGCAATAGCGAAATTCAGTTTCGGCTCTTAGCATTTAAACCTCTTATTCCTATTACAGTCTACGGAAATAGAAACTAATAGACTCCTATCGATGAAATTGCAGAATGCATACCATAGAGACATAAGTGCTGCAGCCAATGAGATCCCTGCCACAGAACTCAGATTGAGTAACAGTGCAAAAAGGTAGTGAATACAACTGAAAATGAGGATCCAGTAAGACTGCCTCAGTGGTTTACAACTTCTGCACACTGTTTCGTGAAATTTCTTTAATGATTGTCCACCAGTAACCATATAAACTATGTTCACACCAACTTCAACCATCAAATTCGGGGGAACAAGAATCCATAGGCCAACCTTCTCTCCAAACGCATGCTGTGCTAACTCGTGATATCCATCGAAGCGCTTTCCTGGGATGATTTCATGCATCTCTACCAGCTGCCAGAGTGTAAATAAGGTAACCAACCAAGAAAGCACATGTATCAGAATACATGGACCCCTGCACATGAAAAGACTTCATAATATTACCGGATATTGTATGGCTTCAGCTCTGGTCCCAACAAAAAATCCACCCAAAACCCTCCATTGCCCTGTAAATCTGGGCGTATGCAATCCAAAACCACCGTAAATCTCCATTGCCCTGTAAATCTGGGGCATATTCAACCCAAAACCACTGTAAATCTGGGGCATATGCAACCCAAAACCAGCATCGATCAGCGTAAATCTGAATCATACGCAACCCAAAACCAGCATCATCGGGGCGAATGCAAATCCAGAGCCCTCCAACTTGGTAAATCGGGGCGAATACAACCCCATAAAATCACAGACCGTGAATCGAAGGCGAATCAGACAATTTATGTTTTATCCGCACTTATTTCTTTTGGCTAAACCATAATAATTATTTATTTTTAAAATAATTTTAGGGCTATTTATACAAAACTATACAAAATAGATTTTATATAAAAAATTCGCCCCGTTAAAATCTAGAACCCCTTAAATTTCGCCCTTGGGCTAAAATTCGCCCCTAAAATTATCTCTGGTCATTGATATGTTCAAGAGAAGTCCAACCTTAGTCTAAATGACCTTGCAATTTGTAGCCTTCAATCGCGTAGATCATCCATGAGTTAGTCCCTAATTACTCCAAATATTTTTATTTAGCACTTAACATGAGTTTCATGTCGTAGGCCCTCCTATGAAAGATCACTTCCTATCGACTTCAACTCATTATCTAGGAAGTTGATCTAGAAACCCTCTTAAATACCTTGGATCACACATGCCCTAATGTCATGTTTATCACCTTCGACAACAGGTTCTAATCATTAACCTTATATCAAATGATTCTATGAGTGTTAGACTTCAAGAAAAAATTTCATAGTTCATAGATTGTGCTGGAGTTATCTTGAAGCTGATTGTCATAATTGGTGGTTTATCTTGAACTTGTTAACAATTCATATCATTGACTAGTAATCAAGTGGATTCTACCATGTGCAGCTTCAAGACATTCACTCACATGTTTAGGTTTGTACTTTCGATCAAGAGATGGAGATCAAGACCCTAGATCTAGTTTCATCCATCTAGGCTGCATGGATTTTTGTATTCATGATTGTATAGATATATCCATTTCTTGATGATTACATCCATACTATGTCTACTGTTGACTTGGATCTTTGCGTATTTCTCTACCAGGTCATCGATTTATGTTAATTATGTGTATGGGAATTCTTACCTCGGTGATGATTATATATATTGCATTATAACCTTTGATTGATTGTTTCATGTTTCCATCCATGGTCTCCGATCTGATATTTGGTATGATAAAGCACTTCAGTCCTCAAATAATATTTTTGACTTTGCACTTTAGGGGAAAACTGTTACACGTAATTTTTTCACCATGGAAAATTTACCTTTACATTGGATCTTTCTATATCCATCAATTTATTCCAAAGCCTTGAACCCTTGCAAATTCTAAAACTTAAAAATCTTGAAGAAATTGATAATTTTGAGTAACAAGGTCCAAAAACCTACTTTTGGTCAGTTGTGTAGTTTCCTAGCCATTTTCTATGCATACATGACCCTTACCCTTAAAGCCTGCGCAAAAGTGTGCTCTCTCTTACACTATAGACTCCAAACATGACTCAACAAAAAGTAAAAATAGAAATTGAAATATAGAAGCATTGTTGGGTGAATATATCCCAATTGAAAGCTTCGAGGTCATGCTTATTCGAGCCTAACGCCTCTGATCATGGAGATAATTACCATTCTTCAACGAACTATAATCCCACCTTTAGTGGATCTCATTCTTGAGATAAGGATTTGAAACCTCCTCCCCTTGGCCTATAAATCAACCACATGCTCAAGGGTTTTGGGGGGATTACTGAGGGTAGAGTTATGTTGCTCAAATAAGGTTGGAGAGCTTATCATCCAAGGAGGATATTGTTGATCATTGGGAGGAGCCTCACTTCATCAAGGCCAAGGTTGTGTAAATCCTTTTATTTATGAGATAATGCAAATGATTTTTTCTTCCCACTATGTTGTCCAATAGAACTGATAAATGGTTTATTTTTCTTCTATTTTTCTATTCAAATGATATAGGTACTAATCTCCTTGATAAATAATATAAGTTGTAATGAATAATTTATTTTGCATATGCCTTTGATCACTTGTTGTTTCTAGGTATGTAGATATGATATTTAAGCATTTGGAGAGTGTTTGGCCTCAAATATGCCTAATTTTCCACTATATATTACCACCATTCATAACCTAAATTCCGACACCTTTACACTCATTTCACACCATAATTCCATCACTGGTTGCCAATTCATGACTCATGCCTCATGGTTGATTATCATTAGTTTTCTTAGATTTTATATGATTAGAAATTATTTAGTCATGATTTTCTAATGACGTTTTTTCTGACTTCATTTGTCGCAAGGTTCCATTGTCAAAATTATTCACAAGCCGGTTAAACTAGTTACTGCAAGTACAGTACATAAATGTCTAATTTGGAGTTTCAACATCTCGACATGCTTCAGGGGAAAACCGATGGATTTTATTGACCAAAATAGTGTTATAATACATTCCTATACATTTTATTGCATCTAGGTCGCACATGTGGGTCCCTGGGAGCTGATTAACACATATGCTCAAAATGTGCAAAGTTTTCAAACTGCCAAGTTTGACCTCGATCTGTGTGCAAGTCGAGGTGAATCTGGAAAATATAAGCAATGGGTTTGTTAAAAATATAACCAATTATGTATGTCCAAAATGGTTTCTCTATATTCAAATTGGTATAAAAGATATATGTGGATCTTGGAGGCAGTTGTGTAAACAAAGATTATTTTTCCAGAATTCTAGAACTTTGCAAAAAGATCCAGACAGCCAATTTTGGGCACGATTTCTGAGGACATGGATTTTAATGAGACAAATACAAGAGAGGTTTTTGTTTCAAATATAAAAAATTAGGCTCCCTACAAACCATTTCCAAAATTCTTCATGGTTTGGAAGATATGCCAATCTCTTTGAGCTCTGTTTGTTAAAATTGTTCAATTTTCCAGAATTGAGGAAAATGACCAATTCACCTTATAAATCTTATAAATGGCTCAGCCATGGTTTGTATTTTAAGCTTGGGAAGTTTTTAAAGGAGGAGGAAGAAAATGTGTGAACATGAGACAAATGATTGAAGGAATGTATGTAAGTGAACTTATGATTTGAATCTTAATACAATTTGACTTTGCCATGAATAATTTGTAAATATGATGTTTTTTCTTAATGTTTAGGCATTTATTTAGTTTAGACTTGCTCCGGGAATGGAAAAGGCCTACCATCTCCTAGAAGTAAGTTCTGTAAAACATCATAGGATAGATCTAGGTGTAGGGATTCTATTTTGAAAGCATTTGCTAATTAAATCTCAAAATTATGATTATGTACTCAAGATTGTAATTTATTTTCTTGAAATTAAATAGATACTTCATCTCCAACTTGTGGAATACCAAAATGAATGGTGTTGATGAATGATTTTATTTCATGAATAACCCCTTCGTTATAGGTTTACGATTGGAATATTTAAAGGTGCTTCTTAATTGGATAAACAAGAGATCGATAACTCCATTTTTTTAAATATGAATTGAAATCAATTATGTACCTTACTGATCCACTATAATTTCTTGTGACATTGTGTTTTGGTAGCGAAGTATTTGAAAAAAATGCAACGATACCATTGAATTATTGTTTGGAGTTGTAGTTTAGTTTTGCAATTCATTATAATTGTAATTAGTTATTGGTAGAACCATTAGTCAATGTGCTTATGTTTGAATGACTTCTTGAGTTTGATTAAAGTAATCTAAGGATAAAATAGTGTCCTTTAGATCTGAAATCATGTAAATTAGAATCTTGGTTTACTTATTTTATTTTGAAGCAATTGCAGAGTGGTGATAGATGTTAGTTTTAATGCTTATTTTATTTGTTTTATGCATCTCGAGAACTAGGTTAGTTGAAGTCTTGTTTTTTCATTGCCTTAGTTTAAGATCATTTGAATGAGAGTGAATTTTATTGGGATTAACATTTAGCGTAAGTTTTGTATCATTTTAAATTAGTGTTGATTGATTTAAGATTCTTGTATTTAGATTAGAATATCTTAGTATTTAGATTGAGATTTCAATTACTTAGATTGAAATTAATATCGTTTAAATAGTAATTTTCATTGCTTGGATTGTGATTAATATTGTTCAGATGTAGAATATAGTTATTTTTATTTGAATTTAATTTAAGATTGATTCAATTTGGGTTATTTAATTCAAGGCAGAGAGAGATGAATGCTAGTTTACTTAATTTATAGAAGAGTGTGTACTTAACGATCATTAACAAGGAATTTATATGCTCTTATCATAAGCTGGCCAAAAATGTAGTACAACTTGAAGCTTACGAACATTGGATTGAAAATTAAATATTAAGAGGTTTAATCGCTAATTAAAACTCTCAATAGGGATTTGCATCAAGCCATAGTGGGATATTCATCAAGCATATTGTAAAAGGTATGGATTTCATCTCTCATGATTCTAGCTTATGATTCAGTATAGATAAACTTAGGGAAATATTTTCTTGCTTGTATGTTTGTTACCAGTGTCAGTCATTGAACCTACGGAGTTTACCTTTGTCCAGATTGGTAATTAGTCCACCATAAAAAAATTTCAAGCCACTATTTCTACTCCTCGCTATGTGTATGCTTGAAAATGCTCTCCTATCCACCTTTGTATGACTTAGTGGTAAGGATTCTTAAATGATTTAAAGTCTTGAGTTGTGGTCGCAAACTGGTTTCCCTTTTCTTTCTCTTGGTTAATCTTCTTGCACAATCACCTACAAGAATTTATTTCAACATATTTCCCATATTCATATCCTTCTTCATCATATTTCCATGGTCTGGTAAGGTACTGTATATTCCAAAATTTTCATGTAGCAAATTGGAATATTAAATTTTGCTGATTTCACTTAGGAGATGAATAAATGGGTAAGGAGGCCCATGCATAATAAAAAACTAAATAAAATCCCTCATAATGTGAAAAGGGATAAACATAAAGGCTATATTTCACACCTTCATGTGTGAACAGGAATTTTCATGTGGACAAGGTCTAGTTTGACCAAGTCAACAACGCTGGGATAGGAGGTGGAGAGCATCTTGTGAGACAACAGGGAGAGAATCTTGTGAGACAACACAAAGATAGTGGGAGGAAGATTCCTTGGTGGAGGAAACCCTAATTGAGTGGGGCCCAAGGCAAGAAGTCTCACACATGGATAAAAGGAGGGCAAGGCAGCCATAGCAAGACATTTTTATATTGATATTTGATTTTTCTGCTTAGAATTTTCTGCATCCTCTTGTTGTTTAGCAGAGTTGTTGTGCTTCTTAGCACAAGGATTTCCTGTTTAGGAATCCTTCTCCTTTCTTGAGAGGCCTCTTGAAGGAGATTGTACTTATTTGCCTCACATCCAAGCTTGAGTCCAAGCATCCTCCTTCAGCTACAACGTTATTTCTGTAGTAGTATAACGTTGTGTTGCAGGGTGTTGCAGTGAGGGTTCACAACACCACTTTCGGAGCTTGTGTTTCAGAGAAGGAAGCCTTCCTTTCTATAGGAGATAAGTAAGGAAGTATTTGAGCTGATTTTCAGATCTTGGCATGTGGAAAATCTATTTTACACCTCCTATAGTGCAGTCCCTTGCAGGAACTGCATCATTCTTTGTAGTTTTGTAGTGAGAGGGTCAATCCCCTCAATCTTTTCTTGCTTTCTCAGGGAAAGGGCCAACCCTTCTCATGGAAAGACTTGTAAGAAGGATCCTCCTTAGTTTTTGTATTATTCAACTATTTAGATAAATTTCTTTAGCATACTACGTTATTTTCAGATCATGATCTGTAGATCTATGCATATTGTACTTGTGCTTTCATGAAACCCTTGTTGGGTCATTTTCTGATGTGTAAAAGGAGCTAGATCTCCATTTTTCTTCATGTTCTGAGAAATAAAACTCCATATCTCATGTTTTCACCATATTTTATCAGGAACCCTCTTTAAAAGACACTATGCATGCTTTAGAAAACTTTTGTTTAGTCAAGTCATGGGATTTCAGTGTTTTTAAGCCACACTGGGACTGGGAGATCTATTTAAAAAATAAAAAGAGATTTTTTCCTAAATATTTTCTGGATGTGAGTCCCAAATTACATATTATAAGGGATCCTAGCATTATTTTCCCCTAATATAATGCTAATTTCTAAAAATAACGTTTTTAGGGCATAAATTGTTGCTTTTCCCCACTTTGGTTGATAGAATGGATCATATTTATTGCTACTGTACATGTAATTGATGGTGATGTGTTTCTAAACACATTTTATGAGTTAATGCTCATTGTTTTCATATATTTTTCTGAAAACAGTGTTTTCACTGCATGCATTGCTGAGTTTTCCCATTTGGAATATTAGAGTGGTATCGAAGCATAATCTTGTCTTAGCCTATGAGTTTCAGACATTATGCTATAAGAATACAAAGAGAAGAAGTATATTGTAATAATGGAGATAATGAGCTTTGTCTCATCACTTTTCAGATCCAGAAAGAACCTCTCCAAGGAGGTTAAGCAGATAAAAGAGAAGAATTGCAGAGAAGAGGAAGAGCCATGCACTTCCTATTCTCAAAGAGGAGAAGACATGAAGCATGAAGGACACTTGGAATTTGAAATTATAACTGAATACCTTTCTGAATGAAAATCTAAACCTAGAGCCTTCAAGGAGACTCTAGTTTTACCACAGCTCATTCAACTGGAGGAAGAAAGAAGACCCTACAGCTATGGGATGATGAGAGGCAACAGATTTCTATTGTCCACTTTTGATGGATCAATCACATGTGAAACCAAGTCTTGGGTGATGAAACCAGAGGATTTCTTTCTACTACGTCCAGTAGTAGAGAGAGAGACTATAGAAATTGCATTGCTGCACCTTGAAGGTGAAGCAAATTCTTGGTGGTTCAGCCATTGGAGCCATTCAAGAGTGTCTACTCTTGCTAAGTTTTCTCAAAAGCTGATCAGGAAATTTGAAAAAGAAACATCAGAGGATGAGAAGCCCTCACCACCATTGGAAGAGGCATGTACCAACATTTCTATGACCATGGAGGAGAAACCTTCATCTTCAGTAGTTTGGGAAGCCAACACATATGAGGAAGATACTCTTGCAACCCTACAAGAAACTTCCAAATTTCACCAAGGTATGATTAAGTTTCCATCTCTTATCATTTCAGAAAATATTATGGAGGGATCTACATCATTGTATACTACTGATTTAGAGCAGCAGAGTTGCACTACGCTGTACAAGAGCAGTGATGAAGAAAAGAGGACCCATTCCTTATGGGAGCATTCAAATGACAGCTTCATTCATGAAGAAATGGAGGAAGAAGAGATATATGGTAGACATCTTGAAGTGAGAAACACTTTCTCCTTTCTAGATGACACTTTCTCAATGGGCACTCCCTAGCTCAAAGAGAAACTTCTACCTGCGGCAGATCCATAACCTTATTGGTTTTGGAAGGACATTAATTAAGAGGAGGTCTCATGGAGAGATTTCATTGGAGGTGCACTTCAACGCATCATGGAGTGAAAAGTTCTTCAACAATTTTAGGAGGTTCTTCCCTCATCACACTTGAATCCTTGTGGATTCAAGGGGGACATTGATGAGAGGTCTTCTCTAGAAGATCTCTAGGGAGTTGCATTTCAACATCGCATGAAATGCAAGAAGAGAAGTTTGTTTTGGGAGGATGGTAGTCTTCCTTGGGAGGGTGCTAAGGAAGAACATGATGGGAGGCATCCATCGGCGGATGAATGGATGTGGATGGAGAGCAAGAAGCTGTAAATCTACTTGCAAATCTATGATACTGCGCAACATGAGGCTTGGCTTCGTTCGCTACTCTTGAAAGAGTTTTTCCATCATCCTCTTTCCAATGGCATGTGGCAGGATACTTGCATCATTGGGAAACAAGGAGTATGGACACATTGTGTTGATATGACATTCTTCATATCAATCACCATGTGTTCACTACATGATTTGTATGAAGGAGGTATGAGGAGGCAGCAAATTTTTTTGTTTCTTTGGTTATTCTTGGGAGAGCAAGGGAAGATTTTCTCTCACACTTTGCATGATGTTGCAGGAGTAGGACATGGAAATATCATGGTGCAAAGGGGCTACTCATTAGCCTTGGATGATCAAGAGGTACTTCCACTTGGGGAGGAACTTCTTATGTGTAGCATCATTGTGGGAGATGTCTTTGACAAGGAGCATGTCAAAGAATGGAGCTATGAGTTGGTAGGAACTTATTTACATGGGCCAACAGCGTTGTCACTTGGGAGCTTGGGGTTATTGATGGAGTGTCCCCACGATCACTTAACCATTGATGCACTTGGTGAGCAAGGATTAAGTGATATTGATGGAGTAGTGGATGGAAACATCTACTATAGAGATATGATCTTCTTAACTTGGATTTCCAAGTATAAAAAGCGTGATCTTCATGCAGCATATGGTTCATTCCTCTTGATGGGAGTGTGTCATACCACTATGGAGGAATTATTCATATACATGTGCATCATCTTACTCTCAGCACATGGTAAGAATATTGTTTTTTCATCCATTATTTTTCTAACACAATATTTTCATATTCCTACCATTCCTATTCAGTGCATTGCTCCACAAGAGGGCAAGATTTTCATTGAGCTCCATGGTCAACATTGGGCCAAATTGTACGATGGAGACAACCATCTCTTATATGGCCTTGGGCAAGTGTTTTCTTTCATGTATGTTTAGTTGATGTACCCAGACATTTTCTATTTATTAGTAGATGTCGTGACATACATAATTATCCATGTAACAAAAAACAACTTTCCATGTAATTTTCTGAAGCAGCAGTTTGGAAAACTGTGCTGTCACTATTGGGAAAACTGTTGGTACCTTCTTGCAAAAAATGAAACATTCAAAATTTTCCTCATTTTTATGCTGATCATGATTTAATTTTCTGATATTGATCTTATTTGTATTGGAAGCATGATTGGGAGAGAGACACATTAGTTGGATGTGTCCTTTGGGGAAGAGGATTCCCACACTTTTTGCATTGCATGTTCTAATGGGAGCATGAGAGGAGATATGACCACCACAGCCAAACACTTGTTTCTTTTTGTTGAGGTGGGCCATTTGATTTATGGGATGCCATATGGTGATGATTTCCTATCCATCACATATGGGATGATTTGGGCCAGCTTGATTCACAACGTTGGAGAGGAGATCTTTGGACATCTAGTCTTCATCTTGCCACTTGAGGGAAATTATTTTGCAGCTCAGGATTAGCATATTCTCTACACTTATCATAAGTGGAGAGGAGGATATCATGGGGTAGGCTCCTATGTCTACCATGTTCAGATTTTTATCCTACCTACATTGCATGAGCTCAAGGTGGAGGAGCATTTTCAGGAGTTGCCATGTTGGGAGGTGACTCATTTTGTATGGATGATTTCTTGGGGATGGAGGATTCACATGGGAAGGATGTTTCCCAATGTATTTCAGACTCCAGGCCTTGAGAGGACCTTTAGAAAACACCTTATTGCCTCCCTGAGTACTTTACTCATTCATGATGACAGCGCTTTGGCTAGCTTGCATGCTTGGGAGGGGAAATTTGGAGATTCGTTGATGAGACAACATCTCATTCCTTGGAGGAGTGCATCATATGGGGGTGCTATAGTAGGAGGAAGGGAGACTCTTTAGCTCTATCCTTACATTTTCTTGAGGACAAGAAACATTTGGGAGGGGAGGACTGTAATATTCCAAAATTTTCATGCAACAAATTGGAATATTAAATTTTTCTGATTTCACTTAGGAGATGAATAAATGGGTAAGGAGGCCCATTCATAATAAAAATCTAAATAAAATCCCTCATAATGTGAAAAGGGATCAACATAAAGGCTATATTTCACATCTTCATGTGTGAATAGGAAATTTTGCATGTGGACAAGGTCTAGTTTGACCAAGTCAACAACTTTGGGATAGGATGTGGAGAGCATCTTGTGAGACGGTGCAGAGATAGTGGGAGGAAGATTCCTTGGTGGAGGAAACCCTAATTGAGTGGGGTGCAAGGAAATAATGCTCACACATGGATAACAGGAGGGAAAGGTAGCCATATCAAGACATATTTTGGAATGATATTTGATTTGTCTGCTTAGACTTTTCTGCGTCCTCTTGTTGTTTAGCAAAGTTTCTTTGCTGCTTTGCACAAGGATTTCCTATTTATGAATCCTTCTCCTTTCTTGAGAGGCCTCTTGAAGGAGATTGTACTGATTTTCCTCACATCTAGGCTTGAGGCCAAGCATCCTCCTTCAGCTACAACATTATTTCTACAGCATTATAACATTGTGTTGCAGGGTGTTGCGGTGAGGGTTCACAAAACCACTTCCCGAGCTTGTGTTTCAGAGAAGGAAGCATTCCTTTCTCTAGGAGATCAGTAAGGAAGTCTTTGAGTTGATTTTCAGATATTTTCATGTGTCCAATTTATTTTACATCTCCTACAACACAGTCCCTTGCAGGAACTGCGTCATTATTTGCAGTGTTGCAGTGAGAGGGTCAATCCCCTCAATCTTGTCTTACGTTCTCAGGGAAAGGGCCAACCCTTCTCCCAGAAATACTTGTAACATGGATCCTCCTTCATTTTTTTATTCTTCACCTATTAGATATAGTGCTTCAGAAGAATGAATTATTTTCAAATCCAGATCTGCAGATCTATGCATCTTGTACTTGCGCTTTCATAAAACCCTTGCCGGGTCATTTTCTGATGTGTAAAAGGAGCTAGATCTCCATTTCTCTTCATGTTCTGAGAAATAAAATTCCAGATCTGATGTTTTCACCATATTTTATTAGAAACCCTCTTTAAAAGATGTTGTACATTCTTTATAAAACTTCTGTTTAGTCAAGTCATGAGATTTCATTGTTTTTAAGCCATAACGAGACCAGGAGATCTGTTTAAACAAGAAAAATAGATTTTTTTCTAAATATTTTCTGGGTGTGAGTCCCAAATTACATATTCTAAGGGATCCCAACATTATTTTCCCCCAATATAACACTAATTTCTGAAAATAACGTTTTTAGGGCATAAATTGCTGCTTTTCCCCACTCTGGCTGATAGAATGGATCATATTTCTTGTTGTTGTACATGTAATTGATGGCTATGTGTTTCTAAACACATTTTATGAGTTAATGCTCACTTTTTTCATATATTTTTCTGAAAATAGTGTTTTCACTACATGCATTGCTGAGTTTTCCCATTTGGAATATTACAGGTACCTACATCTGCAACTCACTCATGACGAGATGACATCAGCCTGATAAAATCCTAATCTATATAATGCATGTTTATCCATGGACTGAGTCAGAACTAGGTGATAGGCTAAGAGATAGGCTTATTCATTGTGCAATTGTACAGTTTAAGTAGTTAGGGGTGTGTTGGAGTCCCGTGATTTAGCAGATTGGTACACCAAATGATAGGGTAACATGGAACAAGTATTTGGAGTCCTAGTACCTAGCCTTTCTTGACCCAGAGAGGGATCTCTCTATTTTTTTTACAAAGGATATGAACTTGTTTTCTTTATAGGGTTGATTTTAGGCTAGTTATTAAGTGTGAGGTTTTGTTGTTTGTTTTGGTTGGGTATAATGATCAAGAAGCATAGGTAGAATAAGGAAATCTCTAAGTCATTGGGAAATGGAGTCAAATGGAAGTCATGATAAGTTCATCAATGGATCGGGGATCATCATAGGGAAAATCTAACTTAGCCAGTGGATCTTGAAGTTTTAGGGGTAATGAGATAGACATCAATTGTAAAAATGAAAATTAGGGTAAAGGGAAATCAAGAATCCTTTATCATATGTACTTCTCAACAAAGGGACTTAAATATCATAAGCATTAAGAGGTAATCAACAGATAGGGAAAACCATAAATTCTACAATCCACACTACAACAGATAATAATTCAAAACAAACTTTTCCAATGAAATATAGAAGGCGAGAAACTCATTTAACTTCTAGTGATTTCACTTTCAAGGACAAAAAACACTTAAGACACACATATAACCATGGAAAATTTTAGGGGCTAATATTCGTAGGTGGGCTAATTTTCCATGGTTTTTACAAAAAAAAGATTCTCCAATTTCCATTTTTTTATAAAAATGATTCGCCCAAATTTTACACAATAAAATTAATTTACCTTAAAAATCGCCAACATTATATAGAAAATATATATAATATCATTATAAATTTGAATAATTTTACAAATACATCAATAAACATTTTATAGTTTGCATATTAGGGACTAGTGAGATTCGCCAATTTTTTAAACTTCAAGATAATTTTCCATCCTTAAAATTATCCCTGCATATAACTGTAATCAGAGAAGAGGGAACTCATAAACATCCTTGATTGTAGTTATGAAGATATCTAAATCAATTAGTTAAGCAAGTAAAAAGGGTATGATCGAAACAAAACCTCTTTGGCAAACTTAAAAGAATGGTACTTTAGCGGGAGACTTCAAAAAATAGTGTTTAAGTGGCAGCAAGTAAGCAAGAAAAACCATAAATCATGCTTGATACCAACTGTATTTAACCATATTTGAAATAAACAGGCTTAGGGGGTCTAGAGAGCAATTAAGAATTCTCTAAAATTTCCTAGCAGAAGAAAACATTAAGGAAGTGAAGAATAAACAGAACTAAGGTGCTTTTATAAAACATTTCTTAGCCTAAAACTTTTATTCTACTGCAACATAGAAAGATGGAAAAATAATGAAACAGGAAATACAAATAACAGATTAGAAGCACTTCACCAACAATCAAGCTCAGGGATCTAGTGATCTAGCCTCCTCCATCAACAAACAAATCAAGGCATGCAGAAGTTCCAAGACATCAATTTATTTTCAACTTCTAAGGGACTATGTATTACTTCAAAGGGTCATCAAATGGCAACAAGATAATGAGTTCAAATACAATATTTATGCTACAAATGAGTAGGTGAAGCTAAGCTAGGGTTTGAGTGTCATTTATTACAGAGTTAATGAATTCCTAACCTTGAATACCATGCAAGGCTCCAGGCAGGAATATCTGCAGATATTTCTTTGAATATTAACTTCTACCTTAACTTCCTAAGGAAAAATAGATGGAATGTTTGACTTTAAGGCCTATTCATAACTTTTACAATAACTGCTTGACAGATAAAAATATCTCTAACTGGGCCTAATAGCTTCTTACTGCTTTATTGAAGGAAACAAAGCACCAGGTGGAAAAAATATCTTTTGAGGGGAGTAACTGCCACAAGCTGAGTCATTCGAATTTGTCTTGGGTTAATCTGTCCTTTGTTTTACCTTTAATCTCTGTCTTAAGCCTTTAAACTCTGTCTTTATGCCTTGACTATCTGCCTTTTATCATATTTTCTTCAATTCTGTTTGATCTATGTTTTGTTTATTTAATTTGTCCTCATTTATTTTAATTGGTCCTCATTTATTTTAATTTTTCCCTGTGAAGTATGTTCATTTGTGTCCGCCATTGAAACCTGCAAAAAAAATAACCAATTAGTTTTAAAACCTGCGGGAGGGTTTCAATGCGTTTTCAGGGTTTTGAACTGTCGAGAGGTGTTTGTAGAGGAGGAGAGGGTGCAAGTGGAAAAGTGTTAGAGGTGGAACCAGGAGGAATGAGAGCGAGAAAGTTTTGAAAAATGGCGTGGAGAGAGGTTGTTTTGGAAAACCACAAGTGGTTTATCGCGCGGGTAATGGGTGGTTTGTTGTTTTGGACAAAACGAGCATGATATAGTTTAGGGAGTGATGCGTGGCAGGCGAATACCGCTATTTCGCGCAAGTTATAAAAATTTAAACCCATCACAATTAAAAATGCGATATGCATTGTTGGCCATTAGATCTCGGGTTTGGGGATCAACGGTGCAGAAAGGCTCAGGGAGAGGCGAGCAGGTTTTGGGAGTGGAGCCCGAGGACAGGTGGCATGATATGAATGGATTCGAGGTTTAGTGGAAGGCGGTGCCTGGGTTTAAATAATTTAAAGAAATATGCGAGGCCCGCTCTTTAATTTTTCAAAGGTAAAGGGGGGATTTTTATAATATCATGGGGGGGGGGGGGGGTTTAATAAAATAAAGAGCGGAGGCTTAGCTTATAAGGGGAAAGGGCTTAGGAAGAGAGGTGTTCAAGGTTTTATGTGAAAAAAGGGGCTGGGGTTTTAAGAAAAAAGGGCTGAAGGCCTTTTATATTAAAGGGGTAGATTTTATACAAAAAACAGGGTTTTTAATAAAATTAAAAGGACCTGATAAGCTAAAATTTAGATTAAAACAAATTAAAAAGAGAGCTTTTTACATTGTTTAATATGTTTTAAAGGAGAATTATGAATGAAGGGGGTTTATGAGGGTTTTGAGGAAAATGAAAATGAGTTTTTCAGAGGAAGAAGGCCATGAAGGAAAGTGAGGTGAGGTGATGAAATGAGGCAAATAGGCCAAAATGAGTAAAATCCCTTTTTGAAGTAGTGAGGTAAAATTTAGGAGGCAGAGAGAGGAGAATATTACTGAAGAATTTTGAATTAGGATAATGAAGGCAGTGAGATTTCTAGAACTCAAAATATTTCTCAAATCTTGTTTCTAGAAATCTAGGATCATAATTTAGTCATCTTTTGATATCAACAAAAATTACTGATGACTAACAGTGGCTCCACTTGGGGAGGGAAGCTCTCTTTTGGAGGTTTCCAGAACTTTTAGTTTATCAAATCTCTGAGTTTTTGCACACTAGTGCCTTATCCATTGGGCAGATTTCCCCTTCTTTTCACTTGCTGATATTTCTTTTGAAGTGACAATCTTAACAATCTGCAACATGTGATTCTTTCAACAACATTTCTACCTACCCAATCCTACTTGTCCTAACATTTTTTCTTCTCTAAGTGCATTTGAACTAGCATAATCTTGACATTTTTATTTTGAAAACAGAAATAAACTTATTTACTTCTACCCTTATTTCTTCCAAGAGTTCAGATTAAACTAATGAACTCTTTTATTCTCTACCTAAGCTATTTGATTGCCAAAATTAAAATGTTTGGAAATCTTGATTCTCTAAACTATTGACATGAAATTTAAAGCATGGTTCAAATTAGGATTAGCCAATCTGACTTACCATGGTTATGGCATTGGAACAAGCTGCACAGAATCATTATTTTATATAAAAAGTAAAATAGAAAGATAAGGGTTGTAATTTATCATTTGAAAATGCATCCTTATCTTTCTCTTTGGTTCTGTTTTGAGCATGTGGAACCAGTATCTTATTTTCCCTAATCTATCTTTCTTGATAGGCCAAGTTTGAAAATAATCTTGACAATCATTGTTTTTATTAACTTATCAACATAAATTTAAAGTGTGTTCGGCCATGATTAGGCTAGATGACTGAACAAGATATTCTTTTTGAATCAGTAGTGGAATTTAGGCTTGCACACTTTCAGTGGTACTGTTTTTTGGGTATGGGGCTATACCTCTTTTGAATCTGCCCTCTTTTTCCTTTCTTTCATTATTTTTGTATTTTGTTCTCAATATTTTCTCATGAAATTTTATGTATAATGAATGAAAGCTTTGAAACTAGGACTCTTGACAGAAATAGTGTTTGAGCATCTTGCCATTGACAGGACCTCCAAATAACTCTTCTCCATTTAGCCCCTGTAAAAAGAAATCATTGTGACCCCTAATTGAGTGAATGATATAAGGCCCTTTCCATAGATTCTCAAATTTTCCATCCTTACCTTTGTCTTCCCTTCTAGAATTCCATTTTAAAATTGTGTCTCCAACTTGGAAATTATTAGCTTTAGTTATTTTGTCAAAGATCTTCTTGATGCCCTCTTGTATTTCTTGTGTTCTTTTATAAACCTCGTCCCTTGGATGTTGTAAATGAATAGTTTGATTCAGACTTCTATGCATGTCATTTTATTTTGATTACACTTCTTGGAGAAGTTTCATGATTGGAACTCTCAAGGATGTTGGGAAGAGTGCATCCATGCCATATTCCAACTGATAGGGAGACATATTGATTGATTTTTTGGCGGTTAGTCTATCAGCCCATAAAGCATGAACTAGCTTACTATGTCATGATTTCTAATTTTGTTCCAACAATCTTTTGATAATGTTGATCAGGCTTTTGTTGGAGGATTCAACAAGTCTATTTCCCTGAGCGTATTAAGTTGTGGAGTGCCCCAATGTGATATGGTATTTATAGCAGAAATCAACCATTCTTTTGGATTTGAATGCAGCAAAATTATCTGTAATGATCTTTCTAAGACAACCAAATCTGGATAATATGTTGGTCTCAAGGAACTTGATAATGACTGAGTCAGTAGCATTCCTAGAAGGGGTAGCCTCTATCCACTTGGTAAAATAATTTGTGGCAGTAAGGATCCACTTATGTTGGGAAGATGAGGTTGGGTGAATTTCTCCAATAAATTTTAAACTCCATTGCTGAAAGGGAGCCTCAATACTAATGGGATGCAAAGTTAAAGGCATGATTTTTCTCTTGCCATCAAAAAATTGACACTTATGGAAAGTCATGACTAGTTTTTGGGTATCAAGAAAAAGGGTGGGCCAATAATAGTCAACTCTAAGAATCTTATTTGCTATTGTCTTCCAGTAAAGGTGTCCTCCACACTCTCCCTCATGTAATTCATGCATGATTTTTCCTCCATCATTCTCAAGAAAAAATTTAAGCAATATGCCAACAACATTTTTCCAATATAACACTCCATTTAAAATGCAGTAATTTAAATCTTTCTATTTTAAGAATCTAGCTTTAGTCTTTGATAAAGAAGGAGGGGTATTTAGATAAAGAAGCACATATATGATATCATCATACCAAGATGAATTTATAAAGATTTCTTCAATGTATGGAGCAGTTCATTGTTCCTGTTCTTCTAAAAAATCAACCATATTCACATCTAATGCTTGGAAATTTGATTCTACCATGAGTTTTTCTAATCCTTGTCCTTTAATCTGCTTGGCAGGCCTGATTTCTAAATCATACTCTAAAATAATAGCAACCCATTTTTCCCTTTTACCATTAGGGTCTTGATTTAGAATGTCCTTGACAACTATATGTGGGACAAAGGCAATGATATGAGAGTGTAAAATGTAGACTCAAAAATCTTTCAATGCTTTTATCAAGGCTAAGGCTTGTTTCTCCATGATGTTATATTTGAGTGGAGCATCTATTAAGGCTCCACTGAAGAAGGATATTGGTTGTTCTTGGCCCAATTTATTCTTTTGCAACAACACTGTAGCAATGGTGTGTTCAGATGCAAATGAAAAAATGTAGAAATCCTTGGTGAAATCAGCACTGATAAGAACTGGTGTTTGAGTGAGAGCTTGTTTTACTAGTTCAAATGACTGTTTGGATTCTAAGGTCCATTTAACTCTTGTTTATTTTTTGAGCATGTTTGTGATATTCCTAAAAAATTCACCAAGGTTAGGGATGAACCTTCTCAAGAAGTTGATCTTCCCAATGAAATATTGCAACTCTTTGAGGCTTCTAGGATGGTTAATTTTCAATATGCCTTCAATCCTTTTGGGATCCACTTTAATTCCTTCTTCAGAGATTATGTGGCCTAGGAGTTTTCCTTCCTGGATACCAAAGAGTGTTTTCTTGGGATTTAAAGATAAGCCATATTTCTTGCATTTCTCAAAAATATTTATTAAATGGACTAAGTGTTCTTTGTCAATTTTTGAGAAAACAGTAATTTCATCAAGGTAAATGATTATGAAAAAGCCTATGTCTTCTGAAAAATCTATGTCCATGGCCCTTTGGAATGTGGCCCCTGCATTCATCAAACCAAATTTCATTTTAACATACATGAATGTACCCCAAGGTGTGGTGAAAGCAGTTTTGTGTTGATCACTTGGGAGTACTAGCACTTGGTTGTAGCCTAAAAAACCATCCAAGAGTGATATTCTCTTAGATCCAACCACCTTTTGGAGTATGTGATCCATTTTAGGAAAGGGGTAATTATCTTTTAGGGAGGCTTTATTCAGATTTTTAAAGTCAATGCAAAGCCTATTCTCCGAGTCTTCTTCCTAACAAATACAAGGTTGGAAACCGATTGTGAATATCTAAGGGGAACTATGATCCCATCATCATACATATTTTTTATCTCTCTCTCAACTAAAGGTAATAAAACAGGGTTTATCCTCATTTTTTGTTTGAAATATTTCTGATTTTCATTAAGAGGAATTTTGTGTTGAATAATGCTGGTATTATATGATTTCAGATCATGGTATCCCCATGAAAATAGATCTCCAAACTCTTTGAAAATTTCAACATATTCATGTTTGATATGAGTAGGAAGAGTGCTAGATAATTTGATCATTTTGGGTTCATTCATGCTGCCTATGTTATATTCTTCTACATTAGTTTCTGTAGGCTCCATATTTTGTTTTTTAGCTATATCATTGAAATCAAAAAGGCCCTCTAATGGTGTAAGGCCCCTTGGTATGGAATCATCTTTGCATTGTAAAATCTCAAGGTCTTTTTGGTCTAGGTTGTCAAGTAATTATTCCTTATAAAGATGTTAAATTGTTTTATATTAGTAGTAGAGGACAAATCTGTTTTAGGGACTTTTTTTTCATCAAAACAATCTTCTTTATGGCTTGAGCTAGGAGTTGTTATAGAAAAATCATTTTTAGACTGCAGAAAATCATCAATGTGTTTATCTCCCTCAAACACTTGCCAATATTTTTCATTGTCAGGGACTGTAGGCCTATTTACTACTTTGATAGTGAATATCTCATTTACATGGGGTACTTGACAATTTCTGGCAGAAAAGGAAAGCTCATTTGCAAGATTATTTTGAGCTCTAGGGATGAAAGTGAGTTCATATTTTTCAAAAGTTTTCAGAAGATCTAGGGAAGCATTCTTATATTCTCTTAACCTTGGGTTTTTGGCTGAATACTCCCCTTTTATTTGCCTAATAATCAGCTCCGAATCTCTAAATTTGACTAATATTTTCTTGGCTCTTAAATCTTTGAGAAAATGTAGGCCAAGAAGGAAAGCTTCGTATTCTGCAATGTTATTAGTGCATTGGAAATCAAGTTTGTAGGAATGTCTTTTGTTTGTATTATGTATCCATACACCAGCTCCAGAACCAGCTTTTCCACAAGAGCCATCAAAGCTCATGTTCTAAATTGTTTCTATTTCATATTCATCCTTATTCTTTTGTTTAGGGATGCTAAAGTTTGAGTTTCTATACTTTTCATTTGAGGGTAGATTTGGCTGTTCAAGTGAGCTTAACTCTTTTTTATTTTCATCTTCTTGTGTGTTGATTTCATCTTCATTGAATAAGATAAATGAATCAAGATCTGAATGAATGGAATAAACAGGAGTGTTGTTTGGCTTATCTATGTTGCTTACCATACATTTCATATGAGATTCCCTATAAAGCCTCTTGTCTGGTTCAAGACTAGAATGGTAGCATAAGAAATGTCCATTTGAAGGTTCCCATGAAGTTTGGCTCCCCATAATCTGGATCAAAGCATGCCATACTTTGGGGGAATGTCAACAATAACTATGTCCATAACTAGACCCTTAGCAGGAATTTGTACCAGATTGACACATAAATCCTTGATCATACCTAAACACTTGACTCTGCTTGAATCAAATGAATATAGGTCTTTGTAAGGTTTAGTTATTTTTAGGCCTAATCTCTCCATCACTTTTTTTGGCATGAGGTTATGAGAGGCACCAGAGTCTAACATGGCATTATGTAAGATTTTATCATGTATAGTTAAGCTGACATATAATGGGGGAATGGTTCCTTCTTGGTATTTTCCTTCTACTTTAGGACCAAACAACAATTCTGGTTTATCATCTGTCAAGTTTAAAGTATCAATATCATTTCCTATATTCAAAGTTTTCAAAACTTGATTTTTATATACATCCTGGGTTACTAGTTCAGCTAAGGATATGCTAATTTTGATCTTGGAAATTTCTCACTCAAGGCTGAAAGGGACTAGTGTTTTTGACATATTTACATCTGATTTGTCAAACATAGTCTTTTCAGCAATTCTATTCTGTTGAATTTTATTAGGACTGTTATTTTGGACAGATTTCTCAGGGCCACTAGTAGAAGTACTAGGGCATCTTCTGTCAATACTTTGCTGACTGGTTTTGTCCTTGTTTAGACCAGTTTTTCTAGCCAAATTTTTAGAGTTGTTTGCTGTATTTTTAGGAAGATTTTCTGAGGTATTCCTAGCAATAGTTTATGTATTTTTATTCTTGTAGGCCTCTTGGTTCTTTTTGCTCTTAAGATCATATTGTCCATGGTCCTCCATTATATCATTTTCAAACCCGAATTGGTAATCTTCAAAATCCTCATGATTTTTTTCAGATTGTTCTGAGAAGAAGAACCCTTGTTCTTCTTCAGTGAGAAAAGAATCACCCTCACTATCAGATCCTATTATATTTACATGATTTTCTTCCAACATTTCTGTCTCCCTTTCTTCTTCTTAATTTACATATTTTTCTTGGAAAGGAGGCCTAATTTGTTGGTCATTATCTCTTTGTCTATTTTGAATAGGATCCCTTCTGAAATTTGGATTTCTATTTATGTTTTAGGGATTTACTTGGTTCTCTCTAGGAGGTACTCTATCAGTTAAGTTTATGTTTTCCAACATTCTTTCTATTACCCTTACTAAGTTATCAATTTTGGCATCAGATCATGAGGTTGATGCTATTGTTTCATCTTTGTATGTCACTCTTTTTTCTGATTTTAACGTTGCTCTTTTCTCAATCATATTTGCTTCTACACTTATAGCTCCCTCTGCATATATTCTAAAGTCAAGGGGTCTCTTTCTCTTAGCTGATAGGCCATGTCTAGGTCAAAGCCCTCTGGAAATTTCTCTAAAGCTAAGCCTAGTGGAGGTTTCATGTTTGGGGGAAGTGCATTGTAAACACTATTGAATCTAGTGCAGTAATCTTGGACACTTTCCCTAGCATTTATTTTAAGGTTGCTACATTCTGAAAGGATTTGGAGAGGGTTATTTTTAATTTCCCATTTTTTTATGAATGTTTGGTATAAAGAAGGGAGATCATTTATGCTATTAGGAGTTAAGATTTTAAACCATTTTTTGGCTTCTCCTCCTAAAATTTGGGCAAAGATTCTAATCTTAATGGTCTCTTCTTCTATTTCCATATAATCAAAGGCATCATCCATTTTATTTACATGATGTTGGGCAGTAGTATATTCAGTTCCAGTGAAACAGGGAATTCTGGATTGATAATCATTTGGTAAAGGAACTAGAGGTCGTGGCAACACTAAGGGAGCATACCATGTTTCCATGATAGGAGTGAATGGAAGATTTACAAGAGGTGGATTTGTGGAAGGGAAAGTGGAATGAAATGGAGTGTTTTGAAGAGTGTAAATATGGATGGGTGTGGTGGAAGTACTTGCACTAGAAAACTGATTTTGAGCAGATTTGTTATGGAAGGAGCTAAAGTGATGGAAAAGCTGAAATTCAGGAGGAGTGGAAGGAGATGCTTCTTTGCTGAAACTCGGCTGTAAATCTATGGGCTCAAAGTCAGATTGGTCAATATCACTATGTGACTTGGTTAACAATGTTATTGATGAAACATGAACTATTACCTCAAAAATGGGAACTCTAGCCCAAAAAGACTCAAAAAACATGAAAAAATGCCCCAAAAACAAAAAGTGTGTATTTTAGAACGCATTTGTTTTTTTCTCAAGGTCAAATTTCACCTTTTTATAAAATTATTCTAAAAACAAAATTGTTTCTTGAAAAAATGTTTGAAAAAACACCCTCAAAACAAAACGAGTTGATGCCGGAATAACAAAAAAAAAAACATTGTGTCACACTTTTGACACATTGTAACAATAGAATTAAAGACAACATATTAGGACATTGAAAAATCGTAAAATTCTAAATTTTTTGATAGATGATGTTAAATATAAAAAAAATCATGTCTGAAGGGCTTATCATTTCGAACAATTTTTATCCATGTTGTTAAGCATAAAATATCTTGACTCTAAACAACCTTTACTTTCAACCATAACATTAAAGATAAAATTTCGCAGCGCATAAAAACCTTAATGACAAGTTGTAAATCTCAAGTTTTTAAATCTTAAGTTTTCAAGATACTTGAACCATGAAATTATGGAGAAATTATATGACTTAAACAATTTTTAAAAATGAACGAGTAAATGAAAAAAATATTATTCATATATTTGTTTGTTTATATATAAAAACATATTTTTTAATTTTTTTATTGTTTTTCTATATTTTAAATTATAATTGTTTTAGTTTTAAGAAAATAAAAATTAAAAATTAAAATCTTCTTATATATGTTTGTTTATATCTTAAAACATATTTTAAATTTGTTTTTTATTGTTTTTTTATATTTTAAATAATAATTGTTTTAATTTAAAAAAAAATTAAAATTAAAAAACAAAATATTTTTATATTTGTTTGTTTATTTTTTAAAACACAATTTTTAATTTGTTTTTATTATTTTTTTTTATTTTTAAAATTTTAACTGAATAGTTTTTTTTTTAATATGAAACAATACATTTTTTTTATTATAATAGTTTTTGTTTAAAAAAATAATAATTTTTTTAAATAGTTTGTGTTTGAGAAAAAATAAAAATAAAAAATAAAAATAATTTGCCGCTCGACAGGGGCCGGAGGCAGGCTGGGAAGCCCTTGACAGTGCCGCCTGGCTAGCCTTTGGCCCCCGGCTGGGCGGAAGGCGACTTCGAGAATCACCCCCCGCTGGGCAGAGGGTGATTCTCAGAATCATCCTCCGCCCAGCCGGGGGTGATTCTCGGAATCGCCCTACGCCCAACCGGGGTTGATTCTTGGAATCGCCCTCCGCCCAACCAGGGGTGATTCTCGGAATCGCCCTCCACCCAGATGGGAGTGATTCTTGGAATCACTCTCCACTCAGTCGAGGGCCGGAGGTAGGCTGGGTGGCACTGTTGAGGGCTGCCCAGCCTTCCTTCGGCCCTTGGCTGGACAGAGGCAAGCTAGGCAGCCCTCGATGGTGCTACCCGGTTAGCCTCCATCCCTTGGCTGGGCGGAGGGAGATTCTCAGAATCACCCTCCACCCGGCCAGGGACCGGAGGTTAGCTGAGCGGCATCGTCGAGGGCTGCCCAGCCTGCCTCTATCCCCCGATTGGGTAGAGGGAGGCTAGGAAGTCCTTGACGGTGCCGCCTGGCCTGCCTCTAGCCCCCGGCTAGGCAGAGGGTGATTTCGAAAATCACCCCTGGTTGGATAGAGGGTGATTCCAATAATCATCCTCGTTGGGGGAGGGCAATTCCGAGAATAACCCCCTGCTGGGCGAAGGGCGATTCCGAGAATCACCCCCGATTAGGCGGAGGGCGATTCCGAGAATCACCTCCAGCTGGGCGGAGGGCGATTTAGAGAATCACCCTCCGTCGAGCCAGGGGCCAGAGCCAAGCTAGGCAGCCCTCGATGGCACTGCTCGACCTGCCTCCGGCCCCCAGTTAGGTAGCCCTCGACGAAGTTGCCTGGCCTGCCTTCGGCCCCCGACTGGGCAGCCCTCAATGGCGTTGCTCGGCTTGCCTCTGGACCCTAGTTGGGCGAAAGGCGATTCCATGAATCACCCCTGGCTGGACAGAGGGTGATTCTCGAAATCACCCTCCGCCCAGTCATGGGTGATTCTTAGAATCACCCTTTCGCCTAGCTAGAGGTGATTCTCGGAATCACCCTCTGCCCAACTGGGGGTGATTCTCGAAATTTCCCTCCACCCAACTGGGGATGATTCTCGAAATCACCCTCCACCCAGCCGGGGGTGATTCTCGGAATCACCCTCCGCCCGGCTGGGGGCTGGAGTCAGGCCGACCAACACCGTCGAGGGCTGCCCAGCCTACCTCCGACCCGTGGTTGGGTGAAGGGAAATTGTCGGAATCACCCTCCTCCTAGATGGGGGTTACAGGCAGGCTGAGCAGCCCTCGACGGTGCTGCCTGGCCGGCCTCCGACCCCTGGCTGAGAAGAGGGTGATTCCGAGAATCTCACTCCGCTTAGCCGGGGGCCAGACGCCAACCAGGTGGCGCCGTTGAGGGCTGTCCAACCTTCCTCTACCCAGTTGGGGGCTGACGGCAGGATAGGTAGCCCTTGATGGTGCCACCTGGCCTACCTCCGGCCCCCAGTTGGGTAGAGGGCGATTCCGAGAATCACCCCTGGTTGGGCAGAGGGCGATTCCGAGAATCACTCCCGGCTGGGTGGAGGGTGATTCCGAGAATCACCACCGGCTAGGCAGAGGGCGATTCTGAGAATCACCCCTGGTTGGGCAGAGGGCGATTTCGAGAATCACTCCCGGCTGGGTGGAGGGTGATTCCGAGAATCACCACCGGCTAGGAAGAGGGCTATTCCAAGAATCATCCCCGGCTGGGTGGAGGTCGGCCAGGTGGCATCGTTGAGGGCTGCACAGCCTGCCTCCAGCCCCCAACTAGGCAGAGGGCGATTCTAGGAATTTCCCACCGCCAAGCCGGGGGCTGGAGGCGGGTCGGGTGACGCTGTCAAATGAAGGAGATTGGGTTTTGGATATATTTTTAGGTTCAAGTAAGTTTTATTATACAAATTTAAATTTAAATATTTTATTTTTTACTTTTTATGTCTTTATACTAATTCTGTTACTTATTTCTTTTGTACTTGATGATTAGGTACAACACTAGCATGTTGCCTACCAAAAGGAAGAAATTGCATTGCCATTGAGAAAGACCCAGTGCAATGAAAATTTATTCAACAAAGAATTAATGCTCTTGAATTCCTTCTAGATGCGAAGCAAGAAGTTGGTTTGAGGAAAGGGGATTTTAATGAATCATGTGTGGCAAACAAAGCAAATAAACCTCAACCACCATTATATGGAATGATTGGAAATGGACACTTTGGAAGATTTGCAGACATGAAAGATCCATTAGAAGATGACAATGACCAAAATGAAGTAGAAAATTTTGCGGAAGAAGCCATCAATGATGTTCTAGATGATGTTGAACATGTATTAGTTGATATTGTTGAGGATCTTTAAATTATGCTTGCAAACAAAGCTCATTTTTGAAATCTATTAATCAGTTTTACTTGTAATGTTTAGACTTTGATATTTTATGAGAAGAATCCTTATTTTTTGAAAAAAACATGTGATTACTATTATTGTTTGACATAAAATTCAATAAAAATGCTATTTTCTTAAGTTTTTTTGTTAATATTTTCCCAAAAATTAGTTTATTCAACATGTTTTTTTTTAACAAAAAGTCTCTAAAAGTGTATTTTTTGCATTCTATTTGTATTGAAAATTTGTATTTTTTTGTCATATCATTTAAAATATTGGTTTTTTAGCGAAAATTATTTGATGTGCATTGAAAATTTAGCAATACACAAACTTGTAGAAAATATAAACTTTATAATATTGACCCTTTTTTCATTTTTTATCTATGTGAAAAAGTAAAGATATCATTACAAATTTTAATTTAAAAAAAATTATTTTTTGTTGGAAATACTAAGAGGGGGTGTTGAATTAGTATTCCTTTCAATTAGAGCATTAGTTAATCTTCAATTATTATCAGTGTTTGTACAATTATAGTAGTAAACAAGAGGAACACAAATGCACACTATTTTTAAGGTGGAAACCCACTCTAGGAGAAAAACCACCTAATGCTTTTCTAATAATTATTTAATATTAAACTCCAATTGAAAATAAAGCTCCAACTTCCTAGAATCTAGAAAGGCATTCTTCTCCAGCTCCCACTGGATGGACGCTCAAATGCCTGAGATTCTTCAGTAGTCAACTGAATGGATGCCTCAACACCCAATGAGCTACAACTCACCCTAGCACCACCCTAGCACCCTATAGAAGAATAAAAGAAGAATGGACTCCCGTACCAGGGAAAATGGTCCACTTTACAATGATATAGAATGATGCAAAAGAAGAAGATATACTAGACCATAACCCCAACTTTGACACAACCACCTAATGATGATCCTAGACCTCCCAACACTGCCTCTTCAACCCTTGGCAGATAGACACTAGTACAATTTGTACAGTAATGTATTTACAATGACTAAGTACAATGATACCTTTACAAATGATTGTATGCAGTACCACCCACTTGAAGACTTCATATGATGAATTTCTTGTTGCTGTTATGCACCTTGGTTGTTGCTCTTGTCATGCTACCCTCTTCTGCACCTTTTTTTTCTTTTCTGCCATAGAAAGTCTAGTCCTTTGCAATCCTTGACAACACATGATCTAGCTTTTTCTTGCCTTCTAAAAGATCGATATTGAATCTGGTGTATCTCTGTTATTTCAGATCCTCAATATTTGATTTTTGGTCCTATAGTAGTCCTCTGAGTCATATTTCCAATGCCATAGGTCTGACCCATTTTTGATTCTTCAAGAGAGAGTTATACCCAATCTCTCACAATTCCCTAATTATGGACTGTTTTAGCAGAGCGCACTTGTACGGCGTGACACGTGTCACTGTTTCTTCATTTGTCTTTGAAATTGATAGAGAGAAAATTAAAGACTGTGCACTATCCACCACTTTTTATGGAATTCCAATCCGATACGCAGAGAGAGAGTTATGACGAAATAACCAAGGTCACTTCTTTGAGATGAATTTCAGAAGCTTGCAAAAACCCTGACTTCCACAGATCATATCTCCAAAAATGTTGCGCACCTTGATCTGAAATTTGTATTGCAGCTTCCTCAGGATTTCGACTTCATCTCATAAAAATTTCAGCTTCTGAACCTTCGCAGAAAAAAATTTAATGTGAAAATTCCATGATGACCTGTTTCAGATGGCCGAATCCCTTGCATAAGGAGGAAATGAGGATCATAATTTATATAAATGTTTAAGTTGAGAGGGGCTTCAACAAGTGATCGTGGGATGGATTTTAGGAGCTTAAAAAATATTAATTATGACTTTTCAATGACCCATGCCCCAACCCCATGGGGTTTTAGCCCACTAATTGGGGGTACAAATTTCAAACATGAATATCTCTCAAACAGTGAAGAATTACATGGCGTGCCATATATCAACGGAAACATCTCGACAAGTAGAAACCATCAAAATAATTATTGACCTAGAATATATTAATTTGGTAGGTCAAAATTCCCATGCAATATTTGGTTAGCCCCTGGTGCTGCTTGGGTTGACATCAATGACAACTGCTGATCAACATTCTCCCCATTTGGCATTGATGGCAATACAAGTACTCCCCCTGCGATCATGACACCTATTCCTACAACATTATCTCCCCCTTTGACATCAATGGAAAAGGGTAACTCCCCCTGAAACACAACCATCCTGCGGACCTATACACACTTCCACTCGTGCTGACACACAACCATCCTGCAGACTTGTACACACTTCCACTCCCCCTTTATATTCTAAAAAAGGAAAATCTAATGAGAACTTGGGAGAATCCCAAGATTTTGACGAAGATATTCAAATGCTTCATGAGGTAAAGGTTTAGTGAAGATATCAACAATTTGTTCTTTTGTACAAACATACTCAAGTTTGATATTATTTTCAGTGACTTGTTCTCTAACAAAATGATATTTGATTGGAATGTGTTTTGTTTCTGAATGCATGACAGGATTCTTGGAGATGCTGATGGCACTAGTGTTGTCACAGAATATGGGAATAGGCTCACTAAATTTTACTTGAAGATATTGCAAATTTTGTTTCATCCAAAGGACTTGAGTACAACATGATGCTGCTGTAATGTATTCTGCTTCCGCTGTAGATAACAAGACTGAAGTTTGCTTTTTGCTCAACCATGATATGAGACAACCATCTAGATAGAATGTTGCTCCACTAGTACTCTTACAATCATCAATGCTTCCTGCCTAATCTGCATCTATAAAGGCTTGAATAATGAGATTGTTACCCTTGGGATACCACAAGCCATATTATTTTGTGCCCTTTAGATATCGAAGAATTCTTTTGACGGAAATAATATGTGATTCTTTTGGTGCGGCTTGGAATCTTGCTACTTGTCCAACTACTTGCATAACATCTGGCCAAGAGGTTGTTACATATAGAAGACTACCAATCATAGATCTATACGACTTCTGATCCACATCCTTAGATGAGTTGTCTATGCTCAATTTGCAACCTATTACCATTGGAGTAAGGACGGGTTTGCAATCTTCCATTTTGAATTTATTGAGCATTTCCTTGATGTACTTGGCTTGACATATAAATATTCCTTTCTCTTGCTGAGATATTTGAAGCCCTAAGAAGTATGTCAGCTCATCAAGTAAAGACATCTCAAACTCACTTTGCATCTTTGTACAAAATTTCTTACTTAGTCGATCATCATTTCTACCAACTATTATATCATCCACATATACCTCAACGATTGTTAAATTATATTTATCTATTTGTACATAAATATTGCTATCAACAGTACCTTTCTTGAACCCTTGTTGACATAGATATCCATCAAGACGAGCATACCATGCTCTGGGAGCCTGCTTGAGACCATATAGAACCTTCTTTAACTTGCAGACATAGTCTTATTTTTGTGATAGTAGAAAACCTTCAAGTTGTTCGATGTAAACTTCTTCTTCTAATTCTCCATTCAGAAATGCTGACTTAACATCCATTTGGTAGACTTTGATTTTTCTTGAACATGCATAGGCGAGAAACATTCATATGGCTTCCATTCTGGCAACTGGTGCAAATGTTTCGTCGAAATCAATTCCTTCCACTTGTGCATAGCCTTTGCAAACCAATCTTGCTTTGTTTCTGGTAACCCGCCCATCTTCATTCAATTTGTTCCTGAACACCCATTTAGTCCCAATGACATTTTTATCTTTTGGTCGTGGAACTAATTCCCAGGTGTTATTCTTCTCAATTTGATCCAATTCTTCATTCATAGCTGCTACCCAATGTTCATTCTGGCTAGCTTCCTCAAAACTACTAGGCTCAAAGGTTGCTAGAAAAGCAACGTGAGCTTGTTGTGATGAACGAAGCTGTCGACCTTCATTTATGTCACCAATGATTTGATTTTATGGATGGTTCTTTTGAATCCACTCTTTTGTTCTCCTTGGAGGAGCTTCTTGTTGTTGTTCTGGTATATCTTGATGATCATTGTTTACTTCTTCCTCGTTGATAGTTGCTTCTTGTTCTACAATTTTATCCGTGTCTTTTTCAGCTTCTGTCTCAAGTTTCAAAGATTCTGGATCCTCATCATTACTCGCTAGAACACCATCTTTGTCAAATGTAACATTTATGCTCTCCACTATCTGTTTTCATCTTAGATTATATCATTTATAGGCCTTTCTTTTGCATGAGTAACCAACAAAGATACCTTCATCAACACGTGATTCAAACTTACCCAAATTTTGATCTTCTCTTTTGATATAACATTTGCTTCCGAAGATTCTGAAATATTTTACATTAGCTAGTTTTCCTTTCCATAATTCATATGGAGTCTTGTTGCAATTATTTTTTAGAAGACTTCGGTTGATAATGAAGACTGCCGTATCAATTGCTTGAACCCAGAAATTTTCATCCAATTTTGAGTCCTTCAACATTGTTCTACCCATTTCCTGTACAGTTCTATTCTTTCTTTCAGCAACTCCATTTTGCTGAGGTGTTCATGCTATTGAAAATTGCCTTTTTATTCCATTTTCGTCACAATATTGCTGAAATAATTTGGAAGTGAATTCTCCACCATTATCTGATCTTAAACACTTTATTTTCAAATTAGTTTCATTTTCAACCAACTCCTTGTAGATCTTAAAGCACTCAAATGCTTCAGATTTTTTCTTTAGGAAACTGACGGTTGTCATCATGGTATAGTCATCTATCATTAACATGAAATATAATTCTCCATCTAAGCCTTTTGTTCTCATAGGACCACATAGATCAGTATGTATCAATTCCAATGGATGTGATGAAAAGTGTTCTTTTGTTTTAAATTGGACTTTTGTCTGCTTGCCATGCCGACATGCCTCACATAGTGTGTTGGAAGGTTTTGAGATTTTTGGCATTTCTCGTATTGCTTCCTTTTTGCTTATCCTGACAAGATTGTCAAAGTTTATGTGACCCATTCGTTTGTGCCATAACCAAATTTCATCTTCTTTAGCTAGTAGACATGATTTAGTTGCTTCATCCAGAACATATATGTCGTTTGGAGCTCGACTTGTTGTAGCCACAATTTTACCATACCTGCCTTTCCTGATTTCACATTTTGTGGAGTTGAATAGCATTGTGTGTTCTTGATCACACATTTTTCCAACACTGAGCAGATTGTGATTCATGTTTTCGACCAATAGAACATTCTTGGCTATAACATCTTTGCTTCCGAGAGTGACGGTACCTGATCCTATAACATTTGAAGATCCATCATTTCCAAAGGATATGATTCCATCCTTCTTCGCTTTCAGAGATACAAATTTCCTTCTATCTCCAGTCATATGTGTTGAGCAACCATTGTCAACATACCACACATATTTCTTTTTTTGAGCCTTGAGAGCGAGAGCACAATTATCAATCTTCTTCTTCTTCCATGTTCATTCATTATGTGGCTTCGAAGATTCTTCTAGAGGATTTTCAAGTCTACAGTCTCTGGCTATGTGTCCAAAGTTCGGACATTTGTAACATTCCATATTATTTCTTAAATTTTCAAATCTATTGATGTTTTGTTGAGCCCTGGGAGGTTCATATTTGAAGAATATCTTGGAGTTGTATTGGTTCATAGGGTACGTGCGACATTCTACAGCTTTATGACCAAATTTTCCACATGAATAACAATAGCCATGAAAAATATGTTGGTACCTGGATGAAAATATTCGTCGAGGAATCGTCTTCCAAGGATGTGCATGCGAATCTTGTCCAATGAAGTCTTCAAGTATGTCAGATCTCATAGGTTCATTGCATTTTGTTGTAGAAGGTCCTCCTTCTTCTTCTTTGTAACCGAGGCTAGTTCTATCATTGTAAGATCGTTTATTGATGATCATTTCTTCCAACTCCCTTGAGCTATTGGCATATTTTTGGACAATTTTTCCCTTCTTCACTTCCTTACGCAGTGAGACTACTTTGACTTCTAATGCTTCCCTTTCTTGTTTGCTTTCTTCCAACTTATTTTGAAGTGACTCTTCAATAAATTTGTGTTCTTCAACCTCAATTTTGAGACCTTGAACTTGTTCTTCAAGAGTGTTGGAACAGATCTTCTCAGCATTGAGCTCTTTTGTAAGCTTAATTGCCTCCTCATAAAAATCTTCTATGGTCAACCCTTCTTCTTCATTGTTTGATACTTCTTGTTTATTGTGCTTGGCCATAAACAATACTTGCTCATTGGCTTCTTCTTTGCTGTCACTTTCTTCATCGGATGATGAGCTATCTTCTTTAGAGAGAAAGTTCCTTTTGGATCCTTTCTTTTTTCCTTGCTTGTTGAATTTCTTAAAGCCTTTCTTTCCTTTTGAGTTGCCATCACTTTTTTCAGACATTTTGCTACGAAATTCCCAACCTCACCACAACCGAAACATATAAATGGAAGTTTACCTTTGAATTTTCCCTTACCAAGTTTTAGTTTTCTTGTAAAGTAAGCATATTATTCATTTGAAAGACCTTCTCCATCATCTCCCTTTTCTTCACACTTGCAGGTGCATGTCATTTCAATTGAAGGTTGTTTGTCCTTATTGGTTTTCTTAGATGCAAAGAATGTAGTTTCTAGATTTGAAGTACCCTTTTCTTCATCAAGTCTCATTTCATATGCTATGAGAACTCCATGTAATTATTCCTTGCTGAGTTTGTCCAAATTTGCACTATATTCTAAGACCGATACCTTTGGGTTGAATCTCCCTAGTAACGTTCTAAGAATCTTCCGTATAATAGTCTTCTCATCAATTGGCTCTCCCAATCCTTCCAGAGTATTGGTTATTTCATCAATGTATTGGAAGTATGCAGCAATGTTGCAATCTTCTTTCATTCTAAGTTTCTCAAATTTTTCTCTATAGATTTGAAGCTTTTCTTCTTTGACATTTGAGTCACCTGCATATATATTCTCAAGCTTGTCCCATACATTTTTGGCAGTTTTACAACCCAACACCTTATGATAAGCAGATTCAATAAGTCCACTAATAATAATATTCTTTTCTTTTGCATCATTTACCAAACTCTTCTTACCTTGTTCATCCGTGGTTGATGTAAATCCATTTTGAACAGTGTCCCATACTTCATAACCTTGCGCCAAGAGATAGACCTGCATTCTTCCTTTCCAGAGTGCATAGTTATTTTCATTGAATAGAGGTACACCATTCTTGGTATGCTCCATGACCTCCTTCCAGTTTTTAAACAGTTATTAAAGGAACCAATCTTTGAAACCAATTGTTGGAAATACTGAGAGGGGGGGGGGGAGGGGTGAATTAGTATTCCTTTCAATTAGAGCATTAGTTAATCTTCAATTATTATTAGTGTTTGTACAATGATAGCAGTAAACAAGAGGAAAAAAAATGCACACATTTTTTAAGGTAGAAACCCACTCTGGGACAAAAACCACCTAATGCTTTTCTAATAATTCTTTAATATTCAACTCCAATGGAAAATAAAGCTCCAACTTCCTAGAATCTAGAAAGTCATTCTTCTCTAGCTCCCACTGGATGGATGCTCCAACTCTTGAGATTCTTCAGTAGTCAACTGAACGGATTCCACAACACCCAATGAGCTACAACTCACCCTAGCACCACCCTACCACCCTATAGAAGAATAAAAGAAGAATGGACTCCCGTACCAGGGAAAATGGTCCACTTTACAATGATATAGAATGATGCAAAAGAAGAAGATATACTATACCATAACCCCAACTTTGACACAACCACCTAATGATGATCCTATACCTCCCAACACTGCCTCTTCAACCCTTGGCAGATAGACACTAGTACAATTTGTACAATAATGTATTTACAATGAGTAAGTACAATGATACCTTTACAATGATCGTATGCAATGCTGCCCACATGAAGACTTCATGTGATGAACTTATTACTGCTATTATGCACCTTTGTTGCTACTCTTGTCATGCTACCCTCTGTTGCACCTTTCTTTTCTTTTATGCTGTAGAAAGTCTGGTTCTTTGCAATCCTTGACAACACATGATCTAGCTTTTTCTTGCCTTCTAGGAGCTCGATATTGAATCTGGTATATCTCTGTTATTTCATATCCTCAATATCTGATTTTTGGTCCTATAGTAGTCCTCTGAGTCATCTTTCCAATGCCACAGGACTGACCCAATTTGGATTCTTCAAGAGAGAGTTATACCCAATATCTCACAATGCCCTAATTATGGACTGTTTCAGCAGAGCACACTTGTATGGAATTCCATGTGTCATTGTTTTTTCATTTGTCTCTGAAATTGATAGAGATAAAATTATAGACTGTGCACTATCCGCCACTTTTTACGGAATTCCAATCTGATACTCATAGAGAGAGTTATGACGAAATTACCAAGGTCACTTCTTTGATATGAATTTCAGGAGCTTGCAAAAACCCTGACTTCCACAGATCATATCTCCAAAAATATTGTGCACCTTGATCTGAAATTTTTTCTGCAGCTTCCTCAGGACTTCAGCTTTGTCTCATAAAAATTTCAGCTTTTGAACCTTTGTAAAAAAAATGTTAGAGCAAAAATTCCACGATGTCCGATTTCAAATGGTCGAATCCCTTGCATAAGGAGGAAATGAGGATCACAATTTATATAAATGCTTAAGTTGAGAGGGACTTCAACAAGTGAACGTAGGAGGGATTTTAGGAGCTTAAAAAATATTAATTATGAATTTTCAATGACCCGTGCCCCAACCCCATGGGGTTTTAGCCCACTAACTGGGGGTACAAACTTCAAACATGAATATCTCTCAAACAGTGAAGAATTACATGGCGTGCCATATATCAACGGAAACATCTCGATAAGTAGAAACCATCAAAAGAATTATTGACCAAGAATATATTAATTTGGTAGGTCAAAATTCCCATGCAATATTGGGTTAGCCCTTGGTGCTTCTTGGGTTGACATCAATGACAACCGTTGATCAACATTTTTTTCTTTTTAAAACACAAGTACAGAAATGCACTTAAAAATAAACATCCCACGGAAGAAGAAGACATTAGAAAATGTATAGTGTCAAAATCAATCCTCTAAAAAAATGTTGGTGATGATATGCCACCACTATTCAAAATCGACATTAAAAGCATCATAGAAAAAAAAATAAAAATAAAAATTAAAGTGCCAAAAACATGTTCAATTTTTTTTTTTTAATTCTGCATCACCACTTTTCAAAATCGGGTGTTTTTCTTGCTACATCAAAAAGTAGGTACCAGTGCAGTTACCTATTTCATCGGTAACAGTGTTGGTTCTAAACTGGTTCTTTGAATGACACAAGTCAAACTGAGGACCTTCGAAGACTGTAAGGTTTTCATGGACAAATCTTGTTCTTTTAATAGTCCTATTAGTAGTTAAATTTCTAGCTCTAGAAGTTTTTCAAAAAATATTTTCTGGATTATCAACTATAGTAGGAGGATTAGGGTCTGGATGAGATCTGGTATTGATCCTATGTGAAGCCATATTTCAAATTCAAAATTTTTGGAGAGGCTGGAAGTTTTAGGACTGTTTTCATAAGGTTGACCTCTCACAGTGTTTAGTAAATTTCTAAAATATGGGACTACGCTTCTAAACTTCTTTAGGAATGATTTGATACAATCTTAAGGGAATATAAAAGAACTAGTGAGGTAATAGGCCTACTGGGGCTAGTGGAGTCACCAGGTGGAAATTTTTAGCTGTTTTTAAGGTAAATGTGTATTATCCACCACCAATAATTGACAAAAAACCAATCTAGGGATGTTTTTGGGGTTTTTTGAGTTTCTTAACGTATTCCTAAAGTTTTTAAGAGTGTCCTATACCTGAATAATAATTTAGCCAAATGGTGAAACAAAAAAATTCTACTCTATGGATATCAGTTGAGTTTTCTATGATTTGATAATGCTTCTAGAGTTCTAAGAAGTGCTCATGTTATCAGTAATTCAGAACATCCTACCGTGATCACTGGAATGTTGGAGTCCCATGATTTATTAGATTGGTACACCAAATGACAGGTTAACATGGAACCAGTCTTTGGAGTCCTAGGACCTAGCCTTCCTGGACTTAGAGAGGGATATCTCTATTTGTTTTGCAAAGGATATGAACTTGTTTTATTTATAGGGTTGATTTTAGGCTAGTTATTAAGTGTGAGGTTTTGTTGTTTGTTTTGGTTGGGTATAATGTTCAAGAAGCATAGTTAGAATAAGGAAATATCTAAGTCATTGGGTAATGGAGTCAAATGGAAGTCATGATAATTCATTAATGGATCAGGGAGCATCATAGGGAAAATCTAACTTGGCCAGTGGATCTTCAAGTTTTAGGGGTAATGAGATGGACATCAATTGTAAGAATGAAAAGTAGGGTAAAGGGCAATCAAGGATCCTTATCATATTTACTTCTCAACAAAGGGACTTAAATATCATAAGCATGAAGAGGCAATAAATAGACAAGGCAAACCATAAATTCTACAATCCACACTACAATAGATAATAATTCAAGACAAACTTTTCCAATGAAATATAGAAGGTGGGAAACTCATTTAACTTCTAGTGATTTCACTTTCAAGGACAGAAAAAAATTAAGACACACATATAAATATAATCAAAGAAGAGGGAACTCCTAAAAATCCTTGATTATAGTTATGAAGATCTCTAAAACAATTAGTTAAGCAAGTAAAAAGGGTATGATTGAAACAAAACCTCTTTGGTAGACTTAAAATAATGGTACTTTAGAGAGAGACTTCAAAAAATAGTGTTTAAGTGGCAGCATGTAAGCAGGAAAAACCATAAATCATGCCTGATAGCAACTGTATTTAACCATTTATGAAATAAACAGGCTTAAGGGGTCTAGAGAGCAACTAGGAATTCTCTAAAATGTCCTAGCAGAAGAAAACATTAAGGCAGTGAAGAATAAATAGAACTAAGGTGATTTTAGAAAACATTTTTTAGCCTAAAACTTTTATTCTACTGCAACATAGAAAGATGGAAACATAATGAAACAAGAAATAGAAATAATATATTAGAATCACTTCACCAACAACCAAGCTCAAGGATCCAGTGATCTAGCCTCCTCCATCAACAAACAAATCAGGGCATCCACAAGTTCCAATACATCAATTTCTTTTCAACTTCCAAGATACTATGTGTTACTTCAAAAAGTCATCAAATTCCAACAAGATAATCAATTCAAATGCATTATTTATGCTGCAAATGAGGAGGTGAAGCTAAGCTAGGGTTTGAGTGTCATTTATTACAAATTTAATGAATTCCTAACCTTGAAGACCATGCAAGGCTCAAGGCAAGAATACCTGCATATATTTATCTGAATATTAACTTCTATCTTAACTTGCTAAGGAAAAATAGGTGAAATGTTTGAATTTAAGGCCTATTCATATCTTTTACAATAATTGTTTGACAGATAAAATTATCTTTGACTCAACCTAATAACTTCTTAGTGCTTTATTGAAGGAAACAAAGAACTAGGTGGCAAAAATATCTTTTCAGGGGAGTAACTGCCACAGGCTAAGTCATTTGAATTTGTCTTGGGTTAATCTGTCCTTTTTTTTACCTTTAATATCTGTCTCAAGCTTTTAAACTCTGTCTTTATGCCTTGACTGCCTGCCTTTTATCATATTTTCTTCAATTCTGTTTGATCTCTGTTTTGTTTATTTGATCATTTAGTTTATTTCTTTTGATCCTTTTTTCCTTTATTATCTTTGTCTTCCCATTGTCTTCTTTCTTTCCTTGACTTCTGCTTTTTAGGCTAATCCTTTGTTTTATCTTCTGAACTGTGATTAGCCCTCTAACCTTTCTACTCTCTTCCTTTCACTGTGTCTTCAATTGCTTGTGTTGTTTGTGTGCAGGGGTGGCATTTCTTTGTGGCAGGAGGGTCATTCGATCCATCGATGACCATGTTTCATCGACGTAAAAATTGGCACAGACCTATTGGCCATTATCGAATTTTTTTATTAGCATCCTCGATCATCATCCAAGTCATTTATTTTAATTTTTCCCTGTGAAGTATGTTCATTTTTTTCCACCATTGAAACTTGCAAAAAACATAATCAATTAGTTTTAAAACCTGCAGGAGGGTTTCACTGCGTTTTCGGGGTTCTGAATTGTCGGGAGGCATTTGCAGAGGAGGAGAGGGTGCAAGGGGAAATGTTCCAAAGGTGGAACTAGGAGGAATGAGAACGAGAAATTTTTGAAAAATGGCACGGAGAGAGGTGGTTTTGGAAAACCACAAGTGGTTTTTGCGCGGGTAATGGGTGGTTTGTGTTTTTGGAAGAAACGAACACGATATAGTTTAGGGAGTGATGCGTTGCAGCCAAATATCGCCTATTTTGTGTGGGTTATAAAATTTTAAACCCATCGCAGTTAAAAATGTGATATGCATTATTGGCCATTAGATCTCGGGTCTGGAAATCAACGGTGTGGAAAGGCTCAAGGAGTGGCGAGCAGGTTTCGATTGTGGAGCTTGGGGATAGGTGGCGTGATATGAGTGGATTCAAGGTATAGTGGAAGGTAGGGCCTGAGTTTAAATAATTTAACAAAATATGCGGTAATTTATAAGGTTTTTATGAGGAGCTTCAGATATAATTAAAAAGCAGGGCGCACTCTTTAATTTTTCAAAGGTAAAGGGGGGATTTTTATAATGTCACGGGGGGGTGGGGGGGTTAATAAAATAAAGAGTGGAGGCTTAGTTTATAAGGGGAAATGGATTAGGAAGAGCATTGGTCGAGGTTTTATGCAAAAAAAGGGGCTGGGGTTTTAAGAAAAAAGGGCTTAAGGCCTTTTATATTAAAGGGGTGGATTTTATACAAAAAATAGGGTTTTTAATAAAATTAAAAGGACCCGATAGGCTAAAATTTAGATTAAAACAATGTAAAAAGAGAGATTTTTACATTGTTTAATATGTTTTAAAGGAAAATGATGAATGAAGGGGGTTTATGAGGGTTTTGAGGAAAAGGGAAAATGAGTTTTTCATAGGAAGAAGGCCATCAAGGAAAGTGAGGTGAGGTGATGAAATGAGGCAAACAGGCCAAAATGAGGAAAATCCCTTTTTGCAGTAGTGAGGTAAACTTTAGGAGGCAGAGAGAGGAGAATATTAGTGCAGAATTTTGACTTAGGATAATGAAGGCAGTGAGATTTATAGAACTGACAATATTCTCAAATCTTGTTTCTAGAAATCTAGGATCATAATTTAGTCATCTTTTGATATCAGTAAAAATTACTCATGACTAACAGGGTGAAGCTTAAGCCTTGAGACTACACAATGCGTAGTCCAAGATGTGATGAGGAAAATAACTGCGCATTTTGGGAGCTCAGTGTGACATGTTGAGGGGATAGGCACTAGTTCAGCTTATTCCGAAGTTTTGAGAGGCATGGTAGTTTGGTCCATAGAAAACTTGGGAAGCTCAGGAGCTCAAGGGTTTATATTGAGGCTAGATATTGCGCAATTCACAGTTGAGTCTAGGATGGGGAGATGGATTTCACAATTATGGAGGCGAAGGTTTAGGCTTGAGCACTAGAATTGGGAAGTGCAATAGTATAGGGAGGCAAGAACTATGAATTGCGCAATGTAAAGATGCAAGGTCATAGATGGAGGGTTGATACTACACAATTCATAGTTTATGAAGGCCGGATGAGGCTAAGTTGTTTGGTACAAAAATTTTAGGAAATTGAGTAAGTGCGAGATTAGTGAGGTTGCTGTGAACAATGATAAGACTTAAAATGTTATAAAACACTTAGAATACTTGATGAAATAGAAAAAAACATATCATCCAAGAGATATGAACAACACATTCCCCTCATTGAAACAAATTTATGACAACTTACGACAAGTGCGAAACTTAAGATACACTTTGTGACAACCATGACGACACTTGTGGGATAATGCTTAAATTTTTTGAAATGAGTGCAACAAATTTTTACATGGTTAGATTAGATCATTTACACAACAATAATGCATTGAAACCACAAAAACAATATTATACACATTTTTCAACATCTAACATGTGAAAAGACAACATTTTTCCTATATTGCAAAAGGGATCAAAACACTTCAAGAAAAAACATGGAATGAGTTTCAATGTTTGCAACGACAATGTACAAGACCACGAGAGGCTCCGAAATTGAGCGTAGGAAAAAAATTTGGAAAGTGTTATAGAAACAACAACATAATCTTAGGCTATTCATTAATTATAGGAATTTTAAAAAGGTAACGATTAAGAACAAGTACCCCTTACCGAGGATCGATGACTTGTTTGACCAGTTGAAGCGAGAAATCATGTTCTCGAAGATTGATTTTAGATCAAGTTACCATAGCATACACATAAAAGAGGAGGAAATTTACAAGACTACTTTCTAGACCAGGTATGGGAATTATGAGTTGGTTGTAGTTCCATTTTGTTTTATTAATGCTATATCTACTTTTATGTTCTTGATGAACAATGTATTGTGTCCTTATTTGGAAAATTTTGTTATTGTATTCATTGATGATATATTGATATATTAATGAGGAAGAGCATGCCCAACACTTAGCAACAGTATTGATATTGCTAAGAGACCATCAGTTGTATGCCAATATTATTAAATGCAGTATATTTCAGAGAGAGGTACATTATTTGAGGCATGTGGTTTCTAAGGAAGGAATTGTTTTGGACCCTGGAAATATAAGAAATATCATGGAATGTGAAACTCCTAGGAACTTGGATGATGCTAGCTCATTCATGGGACTAGAATATTATTATAGGAGTTTCATCGAGAACTTATCGCGGATCACATATCCTATTACATCATTGTAGAGAAAAGGGAATAAATTTGAATGGACAAAGGAATGTGCAACAAGTTTTGAGCAGTTGAAGTAATTGTTGACAAATTATCCAGTTATAAAGATTGCAAATCCAAATAAAGAGTTTGTGGTATGTACAGATGCTTTCAAGAGAGGACTTGGTGGGGTTTTGATGCAGGAAGGGGATTTAGAATGCTATGAACCAAGAAAAATTGAATGAGCGCAAGTAGAACCATGTGACACGTGATCTTGACTAGACAACAATCATCCATGCATTGAAAATGTGGAGGCACTATCTTCTTGGCAAGAGGTTCATCTTGATGAGTTATCATGGTGAATTGAGATACTTATTTTACCAACCAAATATGAATGTAAGGCAAGCTAGATGGTTGGATACGATCAGTGAGTTTTAATTCAAGATCAAATACATTAAGGGAAAAGAGAACAAGGTCATAGATGCTCTTATTTGAAGGATATAGGGAAATCATATAGTAGCCATGAGTTCTTATGGGGAATATTTACAGGATCAGATCTTGCAGGCAAGAAAAAAAGATGATAGGGATAGGGAGATTAGGCATAGGCTAGAGTAGGGTATAGGTAAACAAGATATGGATTATCATATCACAACATATGGTTTGGTCATATTTAGGGACACGATATATGTGTCGGACAATAGCGAGTTCAATAATCTTATCTTGAGGTAATTTCATGCTAAGCCATATTCAAGTCACCCAGGATATCATAAGATATTGACTACAGTGAAGAAGTTCTACTACCGGTCGAATCTTAAAAAAGAGGTGGAAAATTTTATGGCTATATGTTTGGATTGTCAATAGGTAAAGGCATAATGTAATCATCCAAGTGGATTACTATATCCGATTCTGATTCTAGAAAGGGAAATGGGAGGTCATTTCCATGGATTTCGTCACAGGTTTTCTAAGTACATATAGACAACATGTTTCCATTATGGTTGTGGTGAAGTCTAATAATTCATATAGGGAGGTAGCTTAGGTATTCATCACAGATATAGTGAGGTTGCATGGTATTTGAAAGAATATTGTATCTGATAGATATTCCAAGTTCACTTCCAGTTTATGGAAAGATTTGTTTGTAGGTTTGGATACAGAGTTGGACTTCACTACAACTTATCATCCATATATATATGGATAAACATAGGGTCACCAGGATTTTGGAGGACATGTTGAGAATGTATGTTATTCATCAACAATAGAGGTGGGAAGAGTACCTTCCACTAGTTGAATTTGGTTATAAAAATGGGTACCATGAGTCACTGAGGATGAGTCCGTTTGAGGCACTCTATGGGTGGAGTTGAAATACTCCCATCAGTTGGAGTGATACAGTGAACATGGACCATACATGTTGGCAGAAATAGAATAGGAAATGCAGTGTATCTAGAAGAATCTAAAGGTAACACAGGACAGGAAGAATAGCTATGAAAATCAACAAATGTATTTAAATAGTTTTAGGGTGGGGAACGGGTACACTTGTGCATCAAGCTCAAGAAAAAATTATTGAGGATCAGATCATGTTCTAAATTGGAACCTCGGTATTGTGATCCTTTCAATATTCTTGAGAGTATTGGACCAGTAACCCAGTGAATTGCACTGCCTTTGATTTACAAAATGTTTTCCATGTGTCATTGCTTAAGAAGTATGTGAAAGTTGTTGATCATGTGATTGACAAGTCTGTATTGCAACTTGACCAAAAGAAGAATTCTAGCTGGAACCTCAGTGAATTTTGCATCAAAACATGCTCATGCTCTAGAATCAAGCAATCAAGCAAGTTAAATTGCAGTGGAAGCACTTTGGGCCCAATTAAGCTACATGGGAGATGAATGATCATATGCAACCTATGTGTCATTATTTATTTGATGGTTGAGTGACTGTATTTTGGTATATGTTGTGGTGTTGTGTTTTTGTTATGTCTATATATGCATATGTATATGTATGTAAATACTACATCGAGCTATCTTATAAAGCTCCAATAAGTGGTATGATGATCATGATATGTTGGTTTTGTTTTCAGTAGTATGATATGATGTAAATGATGCATCAAAGTATGTTATAAAGCTCCATAAGAAATGTTGGAGTGGGGTCCTGTAGGATTGCATTTTTGGAGAAAATAATAGTATTTTTTTGTAGTTTTGAGTCATTGCCGAAAGGGCTAGTAGTAAGAAGGTTTTGCGAACTGTTGATGAATAAAGAACAGTTTAGGATAATTCTGAGTACTAAATGCATATATGATATGATTTTCTTATGATTTATGTGATTGGATCGATTGTGTACCTATTTTACTGCTTAATATGAATGTTAGATGCATATATCTATTACTATAAGACCTAAATATCACTTTATTAAGACTGTTCAAGGGATTTCAAAGCCACTATATGTGCACACGTAGGGTAGCCTGCATAAGTTGACCTAGATTTTCCTAGTTAGGGTTTCTAGTTAGGGTTTTTGGTCCGTAAGACAGTCTGTTGTTATTCTAGATCTGTGGAGACCCACATCATTTAATTCTCTCTCAGGGTGTGGAAACCTAGTTCCAACACCCCCCCATACTGCTTCAAGTGAGACCTTGGCCTGTGCAAGTAGGTCACTACCAAAAGGGCCAGTAGTAAGAGGGTTTTTTTGGTTACGCTTAACTATGAACCTAGGTCAGGACCCCTCAAGCCAATAGGAAAAATGTGTTTTTCTGGTTTTATGTGTCATTAAACAACAAGGATGATGTTCCCCCAAGGTGGAGGGTTCTGTAACAACCCTAGTTGAAAATCCATGTAACAAAGTTAACAAAGACAAAAATAAGGCCAAGGTCATGGAGAACATATTCCAAGCTGAATGTTGGAAAAAAACACAGTGATGGGGAACCACTTGTGATTAATAAATGGCTAAGGAAATTGGAAAAGGCAATGACAAAGGTTTTGGAAAGGAAAAGTGGCATTTATTAACATTTATTTATGAAAATAATGGAAAATAGGAGAAAAGGAACATGAAAGGACACGTGTTGCATGTGAGGATGAAAATGAAGAAAAATAATGGAAAATGAAGAACATAGAGGCCTCATTGATAAAAAGGCTTATAAGGATCAATTCATAGCTTTTGTCAGTTCAGTATTTGGCACTCTCATTATATTATCTCTCTCTCTCTCTCATACTTTTGAACACTTAGAGTTTTCTTGGATAACTATTGGAGGATATTGGGCATACTTTGGATTTAGAACAAGAATTAAAAGGGAGAGTAGGAAAGTACAAGGGAAAAATAGGATCAACAACTACAACATGTTTAATTTTCAAGTACCAAGTTGCATGTGTGATTTCCTTGCTATTTTTTTCATGCATGGTATATGCATGTGGTTTTTTGGTTATGGTCTGTCATTGGCATGGAAGATTTCCTGAATTGACATTGGTTTTTCCTAGCCTTTCCATTTCCTATATAGCCATGGTGTTGTGGTTTTCCCCTTTTTTTTTATAGGTTCTCGTGTTCGTTAGGGCTATGGGTTGGGTTTCTAGTTCCTGAAGCCTTGGTTGGATAAACGCTTTGGAAGCCCTATAACAACTTAGTTACTAGTCCTAGAATCCTTGGTTGGAAAAATCCTCTAGAGCCCTTGGTGGGTTGAGTTACTAGTATTGGAGGCCTTGGTTGGATATATTTTTTAGAGCCCAGAGACAACTGTGGGTTGAGTTACTATTCTTGGAATCCAGGTTGGAACAAACACTCTGGAGCCCTAGAAAAATTTGGTAGAGACAAATCTAGTGATGGTTAGTGATGCCCGACTACAAGGTGGAATCATTGGCTGAGGTGGCTTGGCCTCTGAAATATTTGGTCTATCTTTTCTTGGTTTATTGCATGAGATCCCACATTCATGCTTGGAATATGGTGCGGGGGTGAATGGTTGGAAGAGAGATGTGGTTCAGCCCAATCTATGGTCGGATGTTACATGGAAGTCCCTGAATTGGTTGGCTTTTTCTATGATAAAAAGAGCTCATTTCAACTTGTGTTTTATGGGTTAATGTGTTGTTTATTATGTATCTTTAATGGTTTTTCTATCATTGATATTTCTCTATTTATATTCTGGTTATAAGCATGGTTTATGATATATTTGAGTTATGTATCTCATCACGTTTTGGTTAGTAAATTAAATTTTAATGAATGCATGACCTAATATATGACATTTCACCTATTACGAGATGGCATATAACCTTATTTATGATTCTCAGATAAGTATTAGATCCCTATGTTCAAATGTCTTTTTATGACCTGTATATTTGAAGTTGATGACGTGTTTGAAATTTTTTTTATCATGGTTAGACCTGGATAGGTCAAATTCTTGTCAAAGATTTGTGTGGAAGGATTTTTCCTTGTGTCATTCATGGTTCTGGAAAGTTTCATTAAGTTCTTGGAAGAGGTCTAAATCCTATCCTAAAAAAGTGGCTTAAATCCTGTGGTCGTAGGCACAAAATTGGGTGAAAATTAGTACAATCACTCCCTTGTAAGCCTCATGAATGCTACTAGAGGGTTACAGTAAAATTCAAACAGTCTCATGCTAGCTTCTGGGAGATTAGGGCAATGAAACCAATTTTTATCTTAGGGCTTGGGCATTTGGAAGGCTGGTTCAGCCCTTGGGGTTCCTATAGTACTTTAGGGAAGTCATTAAGGTTTTTGTCTTCTCAAATCCACTTCCTTAAGTTGATCTAGGAGGTTGAATCATATCATAGTAACTCTTTGTCACATTTCTACCCTAGCATGTCAATAACTTGGGTAAATGTGGGAGGAGGGAAGTTACAATTTTTCTAGTTCCGTGCTAACAAGTGTTTGATTCAAATATCCTTTGGATAGGAACGCTAATATACACCAATAAGTTTAATATATGTGACATATAGTAATGTGGAGAATAGTCCCTTGAAATTTTCCTTGGAAACAAAACATTTGTAAGTTTTACACACTTACAAGCTTTTTTTCCCAAAGAAAAAAATGTGGTTTTATATTTGTTGAGCCTCCAGTTTTTCATAATTTTGTTGATGAAACCATCCATTTTTTCATCATTCCTTTCACCCATTTTCATCATTTTAAACCATATTTATACATAAACACACCAAATCCCCGCATACAAGTGTACATGGTTTATTATTATTATTTATATTATTTTCAATGAATTAAAGATAATTATGAATGGTTTTACTAATGATTGTTTGATAGTTCAAGTTTCTATAGTTTCCGCCGATGTCTCCATGGTTGAGGTAGTGGCACCACTCTAGAATTTAATCCAACACATGGAAATTGTTTCTAGAAGCTCTAATATGGACTATTGTTGGTCAAATTCTACCCAGCTCACACATGTAGACCTTCAGGCAAAGATCAAGGGAAAATCACAGCAGTTTTGATGAGTCAACTTGAAACGCATTTTCTGAGCAAACTAAAGAAAATAGCGCAAAAAAAAACATGGGTTTTATTCAGAACGGGCCCAATCAAGTTCAATATTGGAATATTTCCTGAATTTTTTACCATTTGGGATATATTTCAGGTTCTTTGGAGCACTATTTTGCAGTTGCGTGAGAAAACATTGCGCCCATGTGTCAATAAACACCTAGTCAAGAAAACAGAGGTTGGAATGGATTGTGCTTCATAAAATTTGTGGAAAATATGTGTCCATTTAGTTATGATATTTATCCATATGAATGTCCATGAAGTTGCATTGCAACCCCTACATAAACACTCCATTGGAATAAAGAGGGGAGGTTAACTTTTTGAAGCATATTGTGAAGTTTTAAAACTCTATTTTTCATTCCTTTTTAATGAAGAAGTACCTTGAAGAATTGATGCACAACTAACTATTGGAGTAAATATTTGACCGCCTATTTGTGGAGGGCCCCTACAAATAGTGAAGGTTTTGCATTTTATGTTTTTAATGTATTTCTTGTCATGTTTTCATTTTATCATTTGAGGTAGATATTTTCATAATTTTAATTTGTCATTTTCCATAGATGTTTCCAGAATTACAATTTGTCATTTATTGTAGTTACTTCCATAATTTCATTTCATTATTTGATGCATATGCTTTCATAAGTCTTCTTTTATCATTTGATGTAGATTCATCAATCTTTCCTTTAGAATTGTCAAATTTGCAGAGGATTCATAGTTTTACTTCTAGAGCAACCGTGATTTATTTTAGAGTAGTTTTACAAGTTCATGAGTGGTTTATTTCAAGAGAATGAGTGATTTATTTTCGAAACAATCGTGATTGAGTGATTTCCTTTCAGCTTAGGAGTGTGTTCTTTTCCATTCATAAGGGATTTCTTTTTAAGAGCTATAGTGATTTCTTTACAAGTTTCATTTCCATAACATTTCATTTCAAAAACATAAAAATGTATAAATTATCCTTTCTAGAATTTGATTTTATCTTCATGCACAAGACTGTTAGAGAATAATAATTTTTAGAGACTAACAAATAAATTAGTTAATATTTCTTCATAAGATAGAGAAAGTTTGTTTTAGGTTTTTACCGAGTATAAAGCATGTTGATTTTTATAACTTAATTGTAATTGTAATTTATCAATTTCATTAGGAAAATAAGAATAAAAAAAATCCTTAGAAGTAATCTCTGCAAATCCAATCATCACACCAATAAAATAAATTAATAAAAGACACTTCTAGCATATATTGTGCATTTGCACTTCACAAGTTTACCAATTCTATTCGATAATTTATGTAATCAATTTAAGACAATTAATTTGACCAAAAAATTGTGCGTTGTTGCTCGGGAAGTGTAAATATGAGCCTTTTTCTTTTTATTAAAGAAAAATAAAGAAAAGAAAAAACAAAACAAAACTTCAATCACCTAACACACCCACTATATAACGTGCTGCAGTAAGAGCCACACATCCACTACATGAATTCTTATTTTTTTAGGTGGAAGAGGAGGTAACAAAGGAGGTAGAAGAAATGACTGAAGATGATGATAATGAGGAAGATCCTATTGTATTTCCCATTGAATAAACTGATATCAACATTCAAATGAAGAACATCCCTCCATTTGCACTTCCTAACTTCAAAGGTATGAGATCAGAAGACCTAGAAACCTTTCTTTTTGAATTTGAAATAATTTGTAGATCTTATGGATACTCATTACACATTCAGAAATTGAATTTATTTCCAGCAACATGAAGGATAGAACTCTTAGATGGTTCCTATCTTTAGTAAAAAATTCTATAAGGACATGGGATGATATGAAAAGAGTATTTTTGGAAAAATATAAAGATTATTGCATACATCATGACCTTAGAAATGAATTATTTAAGATTAACCAAAAAGAGGATGAAAGCCTAGAATATTTAATGGAGAGATTTACTTATAATATCAGAAAATATAAATTTCATAATTTAGGATTAGACACAATAAAAAATCTCCTACTAAATGCTATAAAGGATGAATGAATTGATCTTCTTAATATGGTGGGAAAAGGAGATATCTATCAGTTGTCATTTAAAGATATTTGTGAACTGTGCAAGAACATATGAAGAGGAAAATCAAAGTATGTAAGATCCTCTCAAGATCAATTTATGGAAAGAGTAAGTAAGTTGACATCAGGATTGGTAAGTCAAACTGAAATTAACAATTTTCTAAACACTCTTGGTAATTTAAATGAACAAACTAACATTCTAAGAATGAAAAACAAGCAAAAAGGTGAAAATTTTTCTTTATTTTTCCCTAAATGTACAAAGAAACCTTTTTTGCATGAATGTTCACTTGATAACATTAAAATTTGTAAAATTTGTGTAGGATCACATACTACTGAAGATTTCCCATCATTACCAGAGTTGAAGGTAGTTTACCAGAAGGATAATGGAGCAAATCAAGAAAAAGAGCAACTTTGTTATGTAGTTGTAAGAGGACTATGGCAGCCTCATCAACCCAATATGATGCAATATCCTTATGCACAGTTTCAAGGTTATGCACAACAATCTCAATGTAATTGGAAAACACCCTTGCCTCAGCAACCTTGGACATCTCAATACCATCCTCAAAACCAACCTTGGAAACCTTGGCCCTCTCAATCCCAACCTCCAAACCAATCTTGGCAACAAAGTTGGCAAAGGCCCTACAAAGGAAATCCACCATATCCTCAATATTTCCCTCTCTATCCTCAATATAAATATCAATGTTATCCATACCATCCACCTCCACCATAAGATCAATTTCACCATCAATCAACCTCAATTAAAACTTTCCTAATTACCAACCACACAAGCACCCCAAAGATCCATTCCCACTCCACTACTTGTACAACCATTTCGAATCCCCAACAATAAAACACCCCAATCCAATTACAATTTTGAGGTATTGCAAAATGATTCACCAGCTGCCATTGAAGAAAAACAACCAGAAGAAGAAGATCCAGATAAGGTCCAAGAATCATGGATGCCTGTTGTTAAAGAGCAGTTGTTGGAACCTGAGATTGAAAATTTTCTTGCATGTCTATCACTAGTTTCTATGAATGAAGATCACATCTCTGAAAACTTGTGTGACATGATAGCAAGAAGCCAAGGAAGCCAAAGAATACAAGATTACATTTAATCTTGGTTCAGGCCAGTCATCGGATCCCAATGGTCAATTCTTCAATAGCTTCTGACATCATCTCAATCAAGGCAATTGGTCTCTCATATACTGGTACATATCAAAGAGTATCTTTCAAATTTTCATATGATCTTATCTATGATCTTGTTACAGACATGGTTCCATTGGAAGTATTCATATACTTAAACAAGATTTATTTTTCACGTAGAGTAGGACATATAAAAAAAAGGTAAAGATAAAAATAATTCCTATTGTAAAAACCAACTTGTTGGTGCAATTGGACATGAGCTTTTATTGAAAATGAGGAAAATGGAAAGCAAAGTTCACAATAATTTTTGCAATTTCATGATGGTTTCAATCTTTAATTATGGTTCTTCAAATCATGTTTCATTCTATTCACGAGTTGGATGATGTGGAATTCCTTAAGGTCCTCCTTCCAAAATATCTTGTCTCATTGACCTCAACACCTTATCTGGGATCAAGATCATAAATTATTTGGAGTGCCTTGGAACTTACATACATCAATGGTAAGCCTCCTTATTGACAACAATGGAAATACAACAATGTATCTTGATTTTGAGATCTTGTAAGTGAATCGACTTCAACACATTAATCCATCCCTGTTGAGATGCACTCAGGTACCTTCACACTCATTTACTTTATCGGTGAGTTGTCTCTCATTGGTTAACGATTTTCATCATTGATAAGTAATCCAATGATTTCTTCCCATGCTCAAATTTGACACATTCATTCGCATGGTAACAATTTTACCATGAATTTTGGCTTTGATGAAGACTAATGGTTTTATGGAATCAACAACAACTTGCAGCATTACATTTTATTGGTTTCTAGTAGCAGCATTTTCATCTTGTTTTCATTCAAAAGCATCATGATGGCACCATTACAACACTTCTTCATTCATTTCATTTTCAAGAAAAAATAATAATTTGGGCCTATTTCAGTCCACATACAATATGTTTCATGGTTTCTACTTCAGCATGCAGTACACCATCCAAATCAGTAGTTCAAAATCAGAGAAAATAATGTTTTGCAAAAATTGACATTTTTTGCAACAACTGCTCAAAGTTGCAGTTTCTACAGCTATTGATGTAGCAGCCTGTTTTTGTTGTAGTAGCTTGTTCCAGAGGCAGTTTTGGCACAAATATTTTAAGAGATTGGAGTAGAAAAAAAAATAAAAATTGAGCTTCTAGTTTTTCTCAGAATGCGATAAATTGAGTAAGACAAGGGCATAATTAAAAAAGGTGCAATTTTCTAGGACTTTTCAGCGGGTTTTAAATTCGGATTTTCATTTTTCACCATTTTGCACATATTAGGGCATATTTAGGTATTTTTGCACAAAAATTCCTTTTCTTCATCAAAATGGGATTCTGAAGGCATGTGGTGGTAGAAAGGGTAAAAATACATGGTTTCCCTTTTGAATCACTCAATTTGGACTTAAAATGAGTTTGTGGCATATGTTTTTGCTAGAACGTTGGGTAATGTGAAAGGTGAAACAGGGAAAAAATCGATTTGATCATAAATTTCAAATCGTGCATCCGTTTGGCCTAAAATTCTTATGGTAAATGCATTGAGGTTGGGTAAATAAATACAAAAAATTTCAGAAAATTTCAGCGTGTGTTTTTCAAGAAATTGACCACTTTCACCTAAAACCATTTCCATTTTTATCGATATCCATGCACCCATTGGTTGATATTTTTTGTGGGAAGATGAATAATATTAATAGTAACACCCTCAGAAAATTTGAGGAAAATCTGATTTACCATTTGAGAGAAATTGGAAAAACAAATCTGCTACATGAAAAAGATACATTTTGTGGAGCAAGGTCAAAGTGGAGGACAACGCATCATGGAGTAGAGTAATGAGCCAAATCAACACAAAATCTGCCATCAGATCATGTTCTCTTTTCCAATTCCAAATGGTAAAATTGAGGTAAAATTAGCCTTAAACTTTTTAATTTGTTAAAAATTTGAGAAATTTTGATGAAAAGCTATTGTAAACATGTAGTTCCAATTTTTCTCCCATTATGTTTTGTCATACCTTTTAATAACCAATTCCACAAGTTATGATTGATTCTTTATCAACAAAGTCTTGCCACCCATGCAATCATCTCATTGTTTTCCATGGTCATAATGATGTTCTTCTATGCTTTCACCACTCTCTTATTTAAACTTTCTCTTCTTGTTAATCCATGCTTTCCTTAATGGTCCATCAACATGATGTTCTTGAGAAAAATAATTATTTTACAAATAGAAAAACTTGGCTTCATGGTACGTGTTTGTAGCACATGATCAAAAATTATATCGCGTACTTAAATTATGTGTCATATTTCTCATCTTCATATTTTTAATGGAAGCCAAGAAATGATGATTACAAAGCCACAAGAAGAAGATTGCAACAAGGCTTTGTTCACACAATCTTGAAATCACTTGGAAGCATATTTTAGGCTTTGATGAATTGTATAACCCCCAACAACAACTCTTATTTTGTGTTATGTGCAACTCATCTTGTCAAAAGCTTCACATTGGGAAGTATTCTTCATTCATTAGTTTGAGAACTCTTGAAGAAACTCGTTGATAACATAGTTGAAATGTGATTAGTTGCTATGCATGGATGATAAGAAGACAAACATTGTGGGCTACTATCTATGATCATTTATAGCCATACTAATGGGATGAAATTTACAACGATGGAAAGAACATTATTGTTATAGCATCATTTTTCACCCTCAGGTGATTCATGATTGTCTTTATGGCTTTGGGCACCCATTCCTACAGACTTGAACAAATTCACTAAAAAACAGTGTTAAAATTCCCATACGCGGGTATGCTCAGACTTTTCCACGTGTATACGCGAGTCCACATGTACTTTTCCGCATATGCCATTAAAACCATTAAAATATATATAAATTCCCTATTTTCGGACTGGGTTGATGGTTACTCCAGTAGTTCAACCACCCCAGTACGTGGCCAACTGTTTCCAACTGACTGAAACTACTTTGAGGGAGTATAAAAGCCCCTCATGTGCATGGCCTAAGGGAGAGAGAAATTTTATAGACATTATACTCTGTTGGAATACCTAATTGAAGTCTAATTTCCAGTGCCTCCTGCACTTTCCCAGATTTATACAGGAAACCCTTGTTTCCTAGAGATGTTCATCCATTTATATGCCATCTCGAGTGCACAAGTCTTGAAAGTTTCTTAGCGAGGCAAGGGCGGGACGAATCCGGATGACGGTCTGCTCGAAGATCGTGGAAGGATTCAGGTGATCTCTCCACTCTTTAATTCTGTACATGCTATTCGTAATAATGAAGAACCATCTTGTTCCTGAACTTTTGTGTTAGTATCTATTTGTATATGTGGAAAGATTGATTATTAAGCAGTTATTATCATTTATATCATATTTCACATGGATTACACTAACGTTTAAGAGAATTATATGCTATAAAACTAGGTTTCCGTGCATGTTCTTTCTTGTTTTTCAGGTTGAAGGAGGAAGAAAGGTTGCTGTGGGTTTGGACCCCGCGGGATCTACATCGAACATAGGACTACGGGTGAGTTCTGCTATCATTGTTATCTAGTTTTTTGCATTCAAGTATGGTTGTGTGTGAGTCCTTCTGAATGGCATGCCCTGCTCTGTGGAGGTTTTGACCCAACAAACCTCTAGGGTGATTTTCCTCGAAACAGAACTGGCGACTCCGCCGGGGATCACATTTTTGTGACTCCCCTGTTGGGTGGTTTCAGCTGTTTGATAGGTTTCCAACAGTTTTAACTTTTATTTCCAATCCAGTTAACTCTTTCTCAGTCAGACTGAAGCCCTGGTTCCTTATCCAGGCTTGATCTTTTTTATTTTTTATTATTTACCTTTTCATACGAGGGTTTGTCTAAATACAGACGCGTATACATGCATTTTTTGTTAAAGGGAGTCGCGTATACGCGAGTTTCCTTTAGCACAGTCGCGTATGCACGCTTGTTTCCAAACTGTCAAGTAGCGTATACTTGGGTAGATTTTGAAATATTGGATTTCTTGGCTTTTTAGTCCTGTCTGCCTGTGGAGACCTGTTCCTGCAGTGTCTTTGTATCCTCTAGATTGTGTAGAAAGTGGTATTTGTTGTTTTCTCTCTCTTGTTTAGTTGAAAACTAGCTTATTTGGCAAGTCTTGTTACTTGTGTTGGCATTTCTGGTTCGAGTACCGAGATCTCTTCCTGGGGATTCTTGGTTGTTCTACTTTATCAGAACAGAGAGCTCCTGCTCATTTACTCTTTCCTAACTTTGTGTCTTGCTTTGCACTTCTATTTTTGCCCATTTCTTGGTTGGTTTTCTTGAGTTCAGTTGACTAGGTCTTGTTGCAATTTTTGAAGAGTCTTTCTTGGTTCTTTGAAGTTTTTGTTTGCTACAAGGTTGTACTATTCTTCTAGGCTGAGTTGCTGAGTTTCTTGTCTTCTATTGCTCATATAAATCTTGCTACTAAGTAGCCCTATAAGATTTGGGGCGTTTTTGAAGTTTTTTCTTGAAATTCAGTGTTGTTTGGCTTGGGATTTGATAGTTTTTCTTGGTCTTTTCGAGCTCTTCTTTTTATAAAACTCAAAAGCTCAAAAAACATTTTGTTTTGCTGTTTGCTTTTGTTTTTGTATTTTTGTTTTCATTTCGTTATATCTTCTGAAGCTTTGTTGAGATTTCTTGCCTTTGGATTTTGACTTGATTTTGGAAAGGAATTGTCATTGATTTCTTCCTCTTGTTTTCAAGCAATTTTGGTGTCTTTATATTAAGAGTTTCTGATTTTGGGAACTAGCTTTCTGGACAACCAAAAGGAGATAAAACTGAAGGATCTTTGGGAAATTTCTCTCTGCTTTAGGAGATTTTTCATCTTAGAATTTTCATGCTCTTAGTGATTTTCATCAAGTACACTTAAGCATTTAGTCATTTTCATAGTTTTTACGAGTGTGAGTTTGTTATCTAAAAAAAAAAATAATTTTTTTTAATCTCATAGAACCTGTGTAGAAGTTACTTTTCATGGAAAGACAATTACTGCATTTGCATGTAGTTTGGTTTTCATTAATTTCTTTTCTGCGTCAAAACACCACAAGTTTCATTTTCATATCCCTTTGACTTAACATAACAGCTGATTAAAATAAGCGATATAATTTAAAATCAACTAGCAAGTTTTCTAAGTGTCATACACCAACTAGCTAGGTTGTAGGGCCTTGGATTAAGGTGAGTGGAGAGTTAACTCTCCAAGGCCGCTCAAATAAAACATAGAAGTTGATTAATTGAGCGAAATCCAACTCCGTTAGGTGGACCGGGAAAGCTCTCCTCCAGAGAGTCAAGCGCGAGGGGAAGTGAAGGCTGAGAAGAGAGATACCCCCTCTCTGATTTGCTGAATCTGACCTCAAGACCGTTCCGCCCGGCTTCTGATACGGATTGGTGCCCATAGTTGCCACTCCTAGGTTCCACATAGGTGACTGCGGGGGGAATACCCGTGGTACCTGAGGCAGACGTCGCATCACTTTCAGCAGTACTTCTGGGGGGTGCCCTTGCAAAGCTTGGGTACTTGTGCCGACAAAGGCTGTCGTTAGGAGGTCGGCGTAACTGTTTCTGATACCTTCGCTAGTAGGCCTGGGCCGTAATTATCCCAGACTACTTTCGGGAGGTCCTATATTTTGCTTTCTTGTATTTTGGTGTCTGGTCCTAATCACCCAGAGCAGAAATACCTGAAGGCTGTTTGCTTGATTGTATCTCAGGGATTATTTTTTGTAGTGAGTGCTCTTTGCTCCTAGCTTTCCTAGCTTTATACTTTTTGAGTCTAATTAAAATTTGTTAAAGTGGCTGATCAAGCGCCTCGTCGATCGAGGAGAATCCGGGGGTTATCTCCCGAGAGTTTGGAGCCTTCTTCAAGAAGGCGTAGGAGTATTTTAGCAGGTGGTTACCACCCTGTGGCGTCTGACGCAGTGGAGAGAGATCCTCCACAAGGGTCTGAAGGTTTCGTAGCTGATTCTGGTGTTGGTTCCGAGAGGAGCGTTCCGCTCACCTCGCGAGTTTTATTTCCGCAGGAAGAAGATGTACAGGTAGAGGAAGTGTTTTAACCCTCAGAGTCACTTCCATCTCCTCTTCCTCCTGATTATCCATTCGTTGTTGAATACATCGGACCCGAGTCAGAGAGACCGGAAGATCCTCCTTATTATACATACCTTTCGATGGCCACGACTGGGAACGCGGCTTCTGCTGTGAGTGCTGCAGGCATTCAGACTCCTGCTTCTGTTGAAGGAGGGGGCACTATTTCTATATCTTCGATTGCTTCTAGTGCTGTTGTGCTTGGCTCTGGTTTCACCCAAGCACATACTTCTCAATCTGGTCCCTTCTGTTTTGGAATGCCCACTAGTGGGATTCCTTCTTTTTCCTTTTCCGCTGCTACAGCTGGATCTACACCCATGTCTTCCATGGCTAGTGGATCAGCTTCTTTTCAAGGGTTCCCCTTCAGAACTGGACATATTCCTAGTTATAATCCTTCTTTAGGGTCCTTTCCATTTACTTCTCAGACCCAGAGTTTCAACCCTTGGTCTGGAGGTCAGAGTTCGACTACTTTTACAGGTTGGAACCCTGTATTCACTACAGCAGGGGCAGGGAATCAATTTACGCTGGTCACCAAGGGAATACTTCTTTCCCTTCGTCAAGTGCTTATCAGACTTTTTCCCTTCTTTCTAATGCCTGGAACCCCTATCAGGGGCTTTCCTCTTCATTTAATACTTCAGGCAGGGGAACTGGTCCGGTCTTTGGTAACTCTGCGTCGGGAGGAGGTTCTTCTCCTTTTGCTATGAGTTCTTTCTGGCAACCTGGTGCCTCATCAAATCCAGGGTATTCTTTTCAGAATGTTGGGAATTCATCCTATCAAGGATGGAATCCTCAGGCTCCGCCTCGTTTACCTTTTCTGGCAATGTTAAACTTGTCAGATCTGTCGAAATTGACGAATGATCCGATTCGATACAGTCCGAGGTGGCCTCCGGTCCCGACCAAACTATCTTCAGACATTCCAAAGTTTGAAGGCAAGAATGGAGAGGATCTGGTTGACCACATCACCACTTTCCATTTATGGTGTTCTTCTAACTCCCTGATCGATGATTCGATTAGGTTGAGATTGTTTCAATGCACCCTAACTGGAAATGCTGCCAAATGGTATATTGAGCTAACTGGGGGCAGTTTTGCTACATTTGGAGAATTGGTTGTTACATTTCTAAACCATTTCCAGTTGCCTGTCCGATATGACGCTGGGACTGAACTCCTAGCTAATTTTAAGCAGGACGACGCAACCCACATTTCTGACCATATTCAGGGATGGAGGAGAAGGAAGAGGCTTATTAAAGCTCATATTCCAGGAGAATTCCTTTTGGAATGGTTTCTGAAATCTCTGCAGTCAGACATTTCTAAAGATGTATCCCTCTCAGGGGTATTTTCTGAGGAGCAGGCCATTTTTAGGGCCCAGCAGCTAGAACTGATATATTCTCAGTCTGGGGTCCTCCATAAATATTTTCCCAATGCTCCTCGCTCCAAATTAGATTTATCCAAAACTAAGCCTGGTCCTCATGGTGATGGACTTATCGGGTTGATCAATAGTGCTGCAGCTAACCTGCTTACTCAGTTACATCAGTTGTCTATACAATCTGCTCCTTCTGGTCAGGCTGTGCCTGTTGAGTCATCGCCTTCCCAATCTTTGTCGATAAATGTTGTCCAAGCTTCTGATCATAAAGGAAATCAACAATCCGAAGGGAAGAAGAAGGGACGAAATAATAAGAAAAAGGGAAATAATGGGAAGGGTAATGCGAATAAAACGGATGAGCATGTTGGTGAGGGTAAAAAGGATAAAAAGAAAGTGAAGTTTCCATGCAAGTTATGTACTGGAGACCATCTTACGCACCTTTGCCCTAAAATTCAGGATGCGCAGTGCTTGTTAGCTCAGCAGGGTTCTTCTAGTTCCTAGGCTGTGTTGACAAACCCTTTTCCCCAAGGGAAACAACTAGTTGTTGGCGCGAATAAAAATCCTGGGGCTTCCTCTGGGGGCACCCAGGAAGGGGAAATACCATCAAACATATTCATGATGAGTGCTCACGTGGATGTCGCTACGAGATCCCGTGATTATGGCGGAGAAGAGTGTTCAAAAGCTAAGGATACTCCTGATGCTACTGAGCTGCTTCACATTACAAGGCCTACTGTTGAGCCTTTGCCTCGGATGCCCAAAGCATCTACTAAGTGTTCGACGATTAATCCAAGCGCTAGGGCTGCCCAGAACTACTCTATTGTGGAAGATCTGGTGCAGAGTCCTTGTGCCATGTCGGCTTTAGAGGTGCTCCAGTATTGGTCGGCTCAGCGCAGTGCTTTGCTCACTGCCATTGGGGCTATTGATCCGAATAATTCTCTTTTGATTACTTTTGATATGACTAATTTTAAGAAGAGACTCCCCCATCATATGGATTTTCATATTAAATCATCGTACCGGAAGTGCAATATCTTTCAGACGGTTGTTGATGAGGGTGCTTCCACATGCGTGATGTCTCTCACATGTTGGAAGACGATTGGATCTCCCAAAGCTGTTCCATCTACAACTCTTCTGACTACGTTTGATGGTCATTCTCATAGACCGAATGGTATTTTCCTAGCTTTGCCTATCTGTGTTGGGGGAAAAACTGTGAATATATAGGTTGAGGTAGTGGATGCAAGCTTGGACTACAACCTTCTGTTGGGGAGAAACTGGATTTATGAGATGGATGCCATTGCATCCTCATTATTTCGAATTATTTGTTTCCCTCACGAAGGGAGGATTGCTACAGTGGACCAACTGGACTGTCCTCCTGCAGACCCGAATGCGTCTACTAATTCATCTGTTCCAAAGTTGGATAATACTAAGCCGCCCGTTGAGAATTTAGGGGTTGGAATGTATTCTTCCTTGATGGGTACTTTCGATATTCCTCCTCCTACGGTGCATATAAATGAAATTTCATCCTCCAAGGCTCCTCTTCGAAGAGAGTTCTTCAGAACTCATTATTTTTCGGACCCTTGGACCTTACCTTCCCCTATTGCCACATTAGCGGAAGGTCAAGTGGGTGGAATGGAATTTCCAATGTCTGCAGCTGAGATTGCTTATCAATCTATTGTTTACTCTGCAGAATCCAGTCCAGCTCCTCTTTCACCGGAAGAGTTGGATGGAGATGTGGCTCCAGATTGGACACTTAGTTCTTCTTCTACCCAGGATTGCCTTGATACCACTCTTCCATCTGAAGAGGCCATCCTGGAAGCTATGACTGGTATAGATAGACCGTGGGATGACTTGCATCATCGATCTTACTTTTTACCTGATTTAAGCGAAGTTGAGACAAGTTTTCCAAGTCCTCAGTCTCCTGGTCCTGTTCACCCAGTCCTGAACCCTTTAGCACCAACACAAGTTTATGGTGAAGGGAACATGGCTGTGATTTCTCCTACTATCCCGGTGAACATTTCCAGGGATCCCAATATTATTGAGAATTTCTTCATCGGTGCTGAATGTTCCTGTGAAGAGATTCAGATTTACACCGAGCTCTTTAAAGAGTATAGGGATGTATTCGCTTGGTCTTATGAGGAAATGCCTGGTATAGATCCATCTATTGTCCAGCATGAGATCAAGACTTACGAAAACGCTAAGCCTGTGAGGCAAAAGCTTCATCCAATCAATCCTAGCAAGGCAGCAGCTATCAAAGCTGAGGTGGAGAAGCTGCTTAAGGCGGGATTCATTTTCCCTGTTCCTTTGACTGAATGGGTTTCAAACCCTGTTCCCGTAGATAAAAAACAACGAACAATTCGAGTTTGCAATGATTTCAGAGACCTTAATAAAGCATGTCCTAAATATAATTACCCCACACCATTTATCGATCATATCATTGACGAGTGTGCCGGTAATGAGATTTTCTCCTTCATGGACGGTTTCTCCGGATATAATCAGATTACTATCCATCCTGAAGATCAGCATAAGACTGCCTTTATTTGTCCCTGGGGTACTTTTGCATACAAGAAGATGCCTTTTGGTCTTAAAAATGCTGGGGCTACGTTTCAGCGGGCCATGTCATATGCCTTCCACAACATCAAAAAGATTATCGAGGCGTATTTGGATGATTTAGCTGCTCATTCTCGAAAGAGGATGGATCATCCTACTCACCTCCGTCAAATATTTGAACGATGTCGTTTCTATAAGATTAGGTTGAATCCGAACAAGTGCGTTTTCGTGGTTACATCCGGTCGGTTATTGGGATTCATTGTGTCTAGGGAAGGGATTAGGGTAGATCCCTTCAAGGTTGAGGCAATACTCCGGTTGCCTCCCCCGTCCTCTATTCGTCAACTTCAAAGTCTAAAAGGAAAGTCTAATTTTCTTCGGAGATTTATCGTAAATTATGCTGAAGTTACCAAGGGATTTATGAGATTGTTGAAGAAGGGAGTTCCATTTCTTTGGGATGACTTCGCTCAACGCTCATCCGATACTTTGAAAAAAGCATTGACCTCTGCTCCTTTATTGAGTCCACCTGATTATAGCAGGGATTTCCTTTTGTATCTTGCAGCAGCAGAATCTACTATTGGTATGGTTCTGGTTCAGGAAGATGATGCTCTTGCAGAGCATGTTATATACTATCTTAGTCGAGGATTGGTAGGACCTGAACTCTGGTACACTTCGATAGAAAAGTTAGCTTTAGCAACAGTTCATGCTGTACAGCGACTCCGACATTACATTATTCTACGAAAACTTATGTTTTGGCAGCAGCCAATCCATTTCAGTTTATCCTCAATAAGCGAGTGATTGGGGGAAAATACAATAGATGGATTGTGATTTTGTAGGAATTTGATCTTGAGTTTATGTCTTCCAAGTCCAAGAAATCATTGGTTTTCGCGGAATTGATCTCCGAGTTGCCCTGTGGGGAGGAGATGATCTATGATGAATCCTTCCCGGATGAACATTTGTTTCTTATCTCTTCACAAGATCCTTGGTATGGAGATATCATTGTGTATCTTCAGACTACGAAGTTTCCCTCTACTTTTTCGAAAGATGAATGTCGTAAGTTGTGTCACTTGGCTAAGAATTATTTGATTATTGGTGATGCTTTATACCGTCGAGGGGTTGATTCAATCCTGAGACACTGCTTAACTCTTGAAGAAGCTGAGGCTGTGCTGAATGATTCCCACAGTGGAGCTTGTGGTGGTCATTTATCCGGGCTTGCTACAGCCCAAAAGATTTTGCGTGCTGGGTACTTTTGGCCTTCGATTTTCAAATATTGTATGGAGTCGGTCAAAAAGTGTCATCTGTGTCAAGTCTATACTCGAAAAATGCGCGCTCATCCAGCTCCGCTTTTTCCAGTCATTAATGTCGGTCGCTTTACAAAGTGGGGTATTGATTATACTACTTGTAACCCACCTTTGGCTAAAGGTCACAAGTACATTATTGTAGCAGTAGACTACTTTACGAAGTGGGTCGAGGCTGTGCCTACTTTTGGGAATGATGGTGAGACTGCAGCTCTTTGTCTTTTCAACTAGGTTATTTCTCATTTTGGTATTCCTAGAGAGATTGTCACTGATCATGGCAGTCATTTTCAGAATAGCATGATGGCTGAGTTGGCTCTCAAATTGGGTTTCCGGCAGGAGCATTCATCTCCGTATTATCCTCAAGCCAATGGGCAAGTGGAAGCCGTGAATAAATCCTTTAAGACAATTCTTCAAAGGACAATTGATAAAGCTAGATCCAACTGGCATATTATGCTATATCCTGCACTTTGGGCATACAGGACGTCAGTGAAAACTGCAACTGGCTTTACTCCGTTTCAGCTAGTGCACGGGTTGGAATCCATATTTCCAATTGAATGTGAGATTCCTTCTCTTAAATTAGTTTTTGAACTTCTTCCTGACACTTCTAGTCTTGAAGAACGGCTCCTTCATCTGGAACATCTCGATGAGCAGCGTTGGGATGCCGCCACGATGAATGAAGCGCATAAAAACTGAGTTAAATCTCAGTACGATAAGGCGGTCAAGCCTAGGGTTTTTTCGGAAGGTGACCTTGTTTTGGTCTATGCCCAAGAAAAAGATGCCCTGGGGGAAGGAAAATTTAAGTCTATGTGGTATGGCCCCTTCATCGTTAAAAAAGTCCTTAAAAAAAGAGCATATACCTTTCTTGATTTTGAAGGGAACGAGTTGCCGAAGCCCAAAAATGGGCTCTATTTGAAGAAGTATTATGCCTAGGCTTCATCCTGGCATGTTGCTTTTGTATATAGTAGTTTTGATTTGTACATATTTGGTTGATTTTCGATCTTTGATGGGATGGTGATGTTTTTGATCTACTTTGGCAGGTTGTGTCAGATGACATGAGTCATTTTGGTTTCGCCGATGGTGCTAGTAGACACACCCGGAACTTAGCTTCCGCGGCTTGGATACTTCATTATCCATCCGGTCAGCTGTTAGTATCAAGAGGGGTCTACATTGGTCCTGCTTCCAATAACATAGCAGAATACACTGCAGTTGTTTATCTACTCTCGGAGGCAATATCTTTGGGTGTTGATTCGTTGGTAGTTTTCTTGGACTCTCAGCTGGTGGTGTCGCAGTTGAACAATACTTATCGGGTTCGAGATCCATTTTTACTCCGATTGTTCTTGAGGGTACGTTTGTTACAAAGATCATTTCAATTTTTAACTTTCATTCATATTCCTCGAGCTGACAATTGGTTGGCAGACTCATTAGCTAATCAAGCACTGGATTGGCATATTAATCATTCCATACAATAAAATTTAATCATCAAAAACATCATACATTTTGATACATTTGTTACATCACATCAAACATCGCTGTATATATATCATCAGAGTGTTCAAAAAACTATACAAAATTTGGATCCATAAGTCATACAAAATTTGGGCTTATTCCCGATCATGTTCAGTCTCAAAAAATATACAGTCATCTGATACATCATATCTATCTACTCCTGAGGTCCCTGCCCAGAAGTTGTGTTCCTATAGAACACGATCGCGGTGGCAACTCGACGGAATAACCGTACCTAGTCTCGGGGCACTCCTACCACCCGTCTCTGGATGGCTTCCGGTAGATCTTCCACTGCAGCCATAGGTTCTTGGCGGGTTAATCCCTCCAAGTTCCTCTGTACAGCCTGGAGGGTCCTGTCTGAATCCACTGTATCTGCTTCGCCTCTGTGACGCTTGTGTCGCGGGAAACCCTCAAGTCAAACTGGTCCAATATCTGTATCATGATCATTTTTAAATTTTAAGTCATTATGAATCCAATCAAAAACATATTTCTTTTCCATTTTTTCATACATATTTAAAAAAAAAAAAAAAAAAAAAAAATCCAAAAAATTATATACGTCAAAAAATTGCAAACTTACCGACTGTTCCCCATACCGCGCCTGGTGGAAGGACAAGATTTGGATCGCCACGAAAGTCCATCCTGGCATAGGGATAGTCGTCCACAACAATGATTTGTTCCCCCCACCAAAGGAAGAACTCATCATCCCAAGTGGTCTGGGGAAATTCACTTCCCCCCAATCTCTTCATCATGTCTGCCCAGCGGGCAATTCTTGGATCTCTAGGGCTGCTGATGGTAGAGATCACTTTGGGTCTCAATGATGGTATTTTCTCAAAGAAGAATGTCATCAAAATTGTACCATATCCAAAATGTTTTGTCTTTGCCTTTCGGATAGAAGTCAATTGTTGCTTCATGTTCATCAGTAGAGCTGTGCACCAATCATATACATGAGTTAAGCATTCCACTGCTATACTCATTTGCGTCCTGGATGCCTGGTGTAGAGAAGCTGATCCTGCTACTCTCCCAATGGTAAAAATGAGGATTTTTATGTGCAAATCTCTTAAATCTTTGATTGCAGTTTGAGTTCCCACTTTCTTGGAACCCTCTACGCAGTAAACGTGGACGTAATCTTCCATGGTTAGCCCTCCCAAAGGCTTCTCGTGCAAGTCTACTTGCTCCCCCCTCCGAGAGAGTCCAGTAATAAAATATATATCTTCCACTTCGATGCATATGGGCATCTGATCTATGATGAAGCAGTCTTCTTCCGGTTCCCAATAGTTCACAAGCATTTCGAGCAACCAGACATTACTCTTCATATTTGGCATTTTGAAAAACTTGAGCAAACTGCAATTCCGGAGAATATTTAGTGATGCTCGATCCCGCATGACTTCTTGATCAATAGCACTGTGTTCACGCTCTCTCCATGATATGGTCATCCTGCAAAATTTCAATAATTCGTTTATTAGCTAAGCATTTTTCATTTTGGGCTGTGCATACGCGACTTTCTTTGTGCACAGTCACGTGTATACGCGACTTGGTCATTACCAACCCGCATATGCGCAAACCTGTGATTTTTAGCAAGAGATTCTACGGTGAAAATTCCTAAATTTTAATTTATGAACGGAAAAAATGAATAGCAAGGATGGTTTATGAGCTTACCTGACAAATTCGGTGCGATTTGACGGTCGGTTGCTCCTGTTTTGACGAAAGAAGTTTTTTTCTCCAGAGCACTTTTTTCCAAATCAACAATGTAACAATGAACCAAATATGAGGTAATTTGTCTATTTATGTCCAAAAAGTTGAAAATTTTCGCAAAAATTTGTTATGCTTATTTTTTCAATCTATCTTAAGCTGTATAACCCAGATGCTTGGAAGTGCCCAGATTGGTATGTTTTCAGGCACATTTTGACGAATTTGAGATTTTTCCCGGTTTTTGATCCATGACTGCTGACTCATCATGGCAGGTATATGATCTTCACTGGCATATAGGTTAGGGAATCCACTTTCCGTTGCATCTTGCATACTAACCTCCATACTGATCACTTGCCATAGGGTCTATCCCATCAGGTCATGAGTATTACACCCATTTCACTCGCCGATTATGTAATCATGACTTGATGGTAGAGCCTTCCTTTCCATGGGCTTCTTAGTTAGTTCCTCGCTATCACTTGTTTCCCATGCTGCATTTTATGTAGGCTCAGGAGTCCTCTTTAGTCCCGCCATGACTTATGTGTTAAAGCTTCATTCTTCTTCTTCCTCACTATCATTTTTCTGGCTATTACCCTAGAGGCTCCCTGGTGTTGTTGAGTTGTATTACTGCATTGCATATTGGCTACTTGTTTATCCTGGCCTTTAGCCGGCTTCATTTGGACTCAATGTTTAAGCCACCTTTTGACCTTGTCTATCTATACAAGTTAACCATTGCATGCACTTGGCTATCGCGACTTGACACCCTTTTACCCATGGATGGAACATTCCTCTGAGTATCGCTTACCAGTTTCCGCCACCTTGCATTGAGCATAGGATCGTTCCAATCCCAGGAACTAGTGCATCTGTTTCTTGATACTCGTTCTATCCATTGTACCATAGCATTCTTTTATTCTTTTTCAGGCTTATTATATGAAAAAGAAAAAAAAATCAAATATAACAAAAAGAGCGGGAACAGGATGTATCTTCGTTATTTTGATGGCAGTACAGAGTCAGTTTGTCGCCCTTGAACAAAGCACATATACTTATATATATTTCCTTCATTTGGGATGGTTCTAGTTTGACCTAGGTTCAGCCTTTACCATGTTTCACTTGTCAGTTCTCCCCCGCTTGGTTATCTCTTCCAATCATATGGAGAGTTTGTTCGCTCCCCGCATACCACTGTATATGCGTGTCACTTTTTACTGCCATGGTCATCACGAGTCGTGCTTTTGTTCAAGGGAAGTCTAACCAGAGTCGGCCATTCTGCGGTGTCTCTTGACTTATTATTCAGTCGGCCTTCTCGGTCTTGTCAGTATCTTGTTCTATCACATCAGATGTTTTGGTCTTCTGCTCGTGTTGGTTTTAGAAGGTCTCCATTGACTTCTTGCTAGCGGGTTTGTCTCTTATCGACTACAACATATTGCTCTGAGAGAAAACCTAGAGCCGCACCCTGGCCCTATTTCCATCATTGATAGGTGACCTTGTGCTCAGCATTTGATCATCATTATGGGTCTTTGACTGAGTGGTTTTCCCTGTGTTTGACGTCAGCACACATTATCACACTTGGGATTCGTGCAATACCTTGATTTCCATTTGACCCTATCGGTGGATATCTCACCTCTATGTCAGCTTTCATTATTGGTTGGTTCAGAGGTTTTCTTCCGTGCGCTAGCTTCATCTTGTGCATGTCAGAAACGTACTTCGGTTTGGTTCCGTCACTCTACTTGGTCTGATTCCTTCCAAATCTTGGCCTGTGGGTTACACTCATGCTGGACTGATGTGGGATGCCTTAATGCCTTCCTTCCAGTAGATCTTTTCCCATCGACTCCGACTCATTGCTCTGGGAATAGGATCTAGAGTCTTTTTGTCAGTACCTTAGGGTTTACAGTCATCAGTGGCAGAATCTTCGCTATCGACAGTGGGGATTCATCATTGCCTCCTGATTGGTAGATTCTTTCAAGTGTTCGACTTCAACTCATTTATTCGCACTTGCTAGATTGTACTGGGGCACCTTGACACTCATTTTCATTATTGGTGGGTTGTCTCGCGTTGGTTAACGGTATACATCATTGACCGGTAATCCAACGATTTCTCACATGGTCGACTTCAGCTCATTTATTCCCATTGTGTAGAATTGTGCCATAGTGATCGGTGAAGACCTCGGGTTGCATCAACATTTCTCGGTTCACTTTTGACAGTACATTCAGTTTCTACCAGTGATGCCGTTCACCCTTATATGTTGCAGTGTTAGTACAACAACATCCTATATGTTGGCTCCCGAGTTGTGTGATTGTACCATGTGTTCCACCTATTATGATTTGGTACTTGGAGATTCAGTTACTTATATGATCAGACATCCAGTTTCAACATCATTGATCAACTTTCTATATATGTGATACTTGGACATCGATTCAGACTTGTACTTCTGGGCCATGCTCAGATGATTCATTGTGTACTTTCAGTTCAGCTATACTTGTATACATTTTGGATCTATTATGTACTTTCCATATGATGTATTTTTGACTGAGCATGGGTATGCCTGCCTCAGCATGAGTTGACTCTCTGTTTTCTTTCATTGGTTTTAGCAGGCTGAAATCTGGTGAAGTCCTCTCTTGTCCTTGCGAAGTTCTTTCTATGTGCATAATACATCTTGGCCATCATGTACCCCTTCTGACCTCATATATTAGGGGGCATCTTTTATAGCATCATTTTTCACCCTCAGGTGATTCATGATTGTCTTTATGGCTTTGGGCACCCATTCCTACAAACTTGAACAAATTCACTAAAAAACAGTGTTAAAATTTCCATACGCAGGTATGCCCAGACTTTTCCGCGTGTATACACGAGTCCACATGTACTTTTCCACGTATGCCATTAAAACCATTAAAAATATATATAAATTCCCTATTTTCAGACTGGGTTGATGGTTACTCCAATAGTTCAACCACCCTAGTACGTGGCCAACTGTTTCCAACTAACTGAAACTACTTTGAGGGAGTATAAAATCCCCTCATGTGCATGGCCTAAGGGAGAGAGAAATTTTATAGACATTATACTCTGTTGGAATCCCTAATTCAAGTCTGATTTCCCGTGCCTCCTGCACTTTCCCAGATTTATACAGGAAACCCTTGTTTCCTAGAGATGTTCATCCATTTATATGCCATCTCGAGTGCACAAGTCTTGAAAGTTTCTTAGCGAGGCAAGGGCGGGATGAATCTGGATGACGGTCTGCTCGAAGATCGTGGAAGGATTAAGGTGATCTCTCCACTCTTTACTTCTGTACATGCTATTCGTAATAATGAAGAACCATATTGTTCCTGAAGAACCATCTTGGAGCCCTATTTTGTAGTTGTGTGAGAAAACATTCCGCTCATGTGTCAATAAACGCCCAGTCAAAAAAACAGAGGTTGGAATGGAATGCGCTTCATCCAATTCATGGCATATAGGTGTCCACTCAGTTATGATATTTAGCCATATGAATCTCTGTGAAGTTACATTGAAACCCCTATATAAACACTCCATTGGAACAAAGAGGGGAGGTTAATTTTCTGAAGCATATTGTGAAGTTTTAAAACTCCATTTTTCATTCCTTTTTAATGAAGAAGTAGCTTGAAGACTTGATGCACAACTAACTGTTGGAGTAAATAGTTGATGTGCAACTAACTATTGGAGTAAATATTTGACCGCTTGTTTGTGGAGGGTCCTTGCAAACAGTGAAGGCTCTAACACTGTTACCGATGAAATAGGTAACCTGACCTCAAAACGGGAACTCTAGCCCAAAAACTCTAAAAAAACATGAAAAAACACCCCCCAAAAAAAAAGTGTGTCTTCCAGAACGCACTTGTTTTTTTTTTAAGGTCAAATTTCAACATTTTCTAAAATTATGCTAAAAACAAAATTGTTTGTTGAAAAAAGGATTGAAAAAACACCCAAAAAAAAAAAGTGTCGCTTCCAGAACGCACTTCGTTTTTTTTGAAGGTCAAATTTCAACATTTTATAAAATTATGGTAAAAACAAAATTGTTTCTTGAAAAAATGATTGAAAAAACACTCTCGAAACAAAACCAGTTGATGCTGGAATAACAAAAAAAAAAATTGTGTCATAATTTTGGCATTTTTAAAAATAGAAGTAACATTTTTTAATTTTTAAAATTCAAAAATTAAAAAAAAAACCTAAAATTTAAGAAAAAAAATAAATTTAAAAAATAAAAACATTTAAAAGCTTAAAATTTAAAAATATATGAAGATAAAAAAATAAAAATAAAAACAAAGTAAAAATTTTAATTCAATCATTAAAAAAAAGCTAAAATTTAAGGAAAAAAAATTTAAAAAATAAACCAAAAAAAAATTAAGATTAAAATTTAAAAAAATATAGAAATTAAAAAATAAAAATAAAAACAAAACAAAAATATTAAATTAAAAAAAAAACAAATTAAAAAAAGAAGGAAATTATAAAAAATAAAATATAGAAATTAAATTTAAAAAAGAAAAAGAAAATGCTTATTAAATTTAAAAAAAGAAAGAAAAAAATTAAAACAAATAATTAAATTTAAGGAAATATATTAAATTTTAATAAATTTAAAAATTCATAATTAAAAAAAAAACACTATTCAAATTAAAAGGAAAAAATAAAAATTAATTAAAAATAAAAAATAAAAATAAAATACAATGAAAATATGAAATTTAAAACAATATATATTAAAAAAACAAATAAACTATAAAAAATAAATTAAATTTAAATTATAAAAAATAAAATATATATATGAACTTAAATTAAAATAGGTATATACATCAAATTTTATTAAATTAAAAAAAAAGAGGTTAATATTAAAATAACAAATTAAATTTAAAAACAAAAATATTAAATTTTAATAAATAAATGAATAAACAAATAAATTTTGAAAGAAAAAATAAATTTTAAATATAAAAGAAAAAAAAAAAATTTGTTAAACGAAAAACTTTAAAAACTTTAAAAATCAATTAAAAATGGAAAATTGAAAAAAAGAAAAAAAATATTAAATAAAAAAAAATTTAAAAAAAAAAATTTAAAAAAATTAAGTTTCATTAAAAAAAACTCTAATTTTAAATAAACAATTTTAATTGAAATAAAAAAACATAAAAAATTTATGTAATTAACAAAAAAAAAACAGAAAAAAGAGTAAAACATTTAAAAAAAAATATTAAATCGAAATAAATTAAAAAAAATGTATATAAAATTTATTGAATTTTATAAAATTATATTAAAAAACTAAACGTAAAAGTTAATAACAAAGAAAAATTATGGAATTAAAAAGAAAAAAAAAATCAATTAAATAAAAAAATGGGCAAAATTAAATAAAAGTTATTAAAAATAATAATAATAATAATAAATTAAAAAAAAAAATTAAAAAAAATTAAAAAAACTTAAAACAAAACGAATTTTATTTTAAATAATTCGAAAAAAATTTTATATTTTGAAATTAAAAATTAAAAAATTAAAAAATTAAAAAAAAATCAATTTAAAAAAAAATTAAAAAAAAAAAAAATTAAAAAAAAAAAATTAAAAAAAGAAAGAATTAAAATTAAAAAAAAAACAATTAAAAAACAAAAATTAAAAAAAAAATGAATTAAAAATGAGTTTGGCGGTGGTTGGGGCGCCGCCCGCCCGCTGGGCGGCGGTGGCCGGCCTGGCGGCGCCACGGGGGCGGCCCAGCCCCGCCTCGGCGAGGGCCGGAGCCACCGGGGCCGCCAGAAAAGCGCCGCCCAGCGGGCGGGCTGTGAGCGCACAGCCCGCCCGCTGGGCGGCGGGGGCCGGCCGGGCGGCGCCACGGGGGCGGCCCAGCCGGCCTCCCGGCCCCCGGCGGGCGGAGGGCCGATGCAGCATCAATACGTTTCAAAATTAGCATGAAAATCACTGCTCTAAAAAAAAGAGGTTGATGTAGCATCAATACGTTTCAAAATTAGCATGAAAATCACTGCTCTAAAAAAAAAAAGGTTGATGGAGCATCAATACGTTTCAAAATTAGCATGAAAATCACCGCTCTTTAAAAAAAATAAAAAAAAAAATTGATGCTGCATCAATACATTTCAAAATTAGCATGAAAATCACTAACATTTTAAAACAAATATTCATACTTCATAAATAAAAATTTTAGAGTGTCAAAAATGTGCACCAAAAAAAAAATGGTGATTCTGCATCACCACTTTTCAAAATCGGGTGCTTTTTATGCTACAAAAAAAAAGTAGGTAACATTGCGGTTACCTATTTCATCGGTAACATTTTTCTCTGCATTTTATGTTTTTAATGTAGTTTTTTTCATGTTTTCAATTTATCATTTGATGTAGTTATTTTCATAATTCCATTTTGTCATTTGCCATAGTTGTTTCCAGATTTCCAAGTTGTAATTTGTTGTAGTTACTTCCATAATTTCATTTTGTTATTTGATGTAGATGCTTTCATAAGTCTTCTTTTATCATTTGATGTAGATTCATCAATCTTTCCTTTCCAATTGTCAAATTGTAGAGGATTCATAGTTTTACTTCTAGAGCAATAATGATTTATTTTAGAGTAGTTTTACAAGTTTATGAGTGGTTTATTTCAAGAACATGAGTGATTTATTTTCAAAATAATAGTGATTGAGCAATTTCCTTTCAGCATACGAGTGCATTCTTTTCTATTCATAAGTGATTTCTTTTTAAGAGCTATAGTGATTTCTTTACAAGTTTCATTTCCATAACATTTCATTTCAAAAACATAAAAATGTATAAATTCCCTTTTCTAGAATTCGATTTTATTTTCATGCACAAGATTGTTAGGGAATAAGAATTTTAGAGACTAACAAATAAATTAGCTAAGATTTCTTCATAAGATAGAGAAAATTTGTTTCAGTTTTTACAGAGTAGAAAGCATGTTGATTTTTAGAACTTAGTTGTAATTTAAATTTATCAATTTCATTAGGAACATAAGAATAAAAAAATCCTTAGAAGTAATCTCTAAAATTCCAATCATCACACCAATAAACTAAATGAATAAAAGAGGCTTCTAGCATATATTGTGCACTTGCACTTCACAAGATTACCAACTTCGGTTGATAATTCATGTAATGAATTTAAGACAATTAAATTGGCCAAATAATATTCAAGTAGAATTCAATGTACAATCGAAATGTTTTATTAGCAAAATCATTAATAACATAGAGATCACCTATATATTCTATATATATTATACAAAACTGCTACCACAAAATTTATAATATAATTTTATCAACATAATTGTCCTTTGATTATTACATTAATATATCGAAATGAAAATAATATCAACAAATTTCTATAGATGATGATAAATCAAAATGAAAATAAATTGAACATAATCAAGTCTTCTAGTCAACCTAGATTCATACTTTCAGTCGATTTAATTATTTGGAAGGTCCTAAGCAAAGTGAAAGTCCTTAGACAATGAATATGGTGAAATATTGTGTTCTTGATATATGTGTTGATATTGATGTGAAAAAGAGTGTTTTAAATATCCATAATGTGTTGTGCTTTAGATTGAAGGCTAATATTATAATTTTTTTTTTACATCCCAATTAAAGGAAGAAAATTCCACATCGCACTAGAAAAATGAATATTGTGAAGACTGGAAAATTTTAAAACAGAGAGAAACACTAAGAGTTCTATACTATTGTTTTTTCTAGGACTAGAAATGGATTTAAAGGAGTAAAAATGATGAGGAAAAATATAAATCACAAATCCTAGTCCAAATATTGGCTCATTTCCTTTACATGACCCATCAAACAAATTCCCAAGCATGCCTTTAATCGATTTGGAACTTTCCTTTGATCACTAGGAACAGACTCCTTAGCATAAATATTAAATACATTGACATCTCTAATGGGCACCACTTCTTTTGGCATATATCTCCATTCAATTATAGCTAAGTTCCATGTTTTCCAAAGACACAATGACACCATCAAGAGAGTGCACGAAATTGTTTTGTATAACTCCTTGAAATTGAATCTTATAGACAACATAATAATAAACTTAGTTAAAGGGTATTCAAATTACTTTAACTAATATATTTTCTACCAAAGCCAATCACTTATTATTATGATTACATTCTATCTTTCACCAAGAACAAATTTTTTTATCACAAAGCATTAATTCCATCTTCTTCAATCTCTTTGTAAAAACTTGTAAATGCTTTAAAAGTTGTGGTGTAGCTATTGATCTTAACTCCGTTAAATATTTGGTATATTTTATTAATATAACCATAGCTAAAGCATTCTTATTGTTTACTAGATTTTCTTAACACTTGTTTAACTTATTTTACAAACCACCAATAAACCTTTACTTAAATTTGAAGTAAAGACTTGAAAAGGAAAAAAATATTGAAATTATTAATCATAATTTTGAATGAACTCTCTCAATTTCTACTTAATATCCTTAATTTCACCACAAACATATACCACTCAAATATAGGGGATAATAATTCTATTTTAATGTCTAATACATTTAAATATGTGGAGATATTCGTACTGTCAAGTGATAAGAATTGTATTTTGATGCTGAATCAGATTTATTCCTACCATTACATTTGAATGCTTGAAATTAAAATACCACTCCATACTATCCTCTCACCTACTCATGTCAAATTATGTTATCAGATTTTTTTATTCATGCCTCATGCCTCTAGATCCCCATATTATCACGTTCGTGAGCTAATGTTTGTACCACTCCATGATGTCATCTTTCATATCATACACATTTACCTTATCTGATTCTTTATTCTTTAGATCCCCAAATTATCAAATTTTTGAACTAATGTTACGTTCAATTCTTTATTCATGACTTTCAATCTCGAAATGATCACATTTGTGAATTGAAGTTTGCTTGCATCCTTTGTGCATCATAAGGTGGATTAAAATGGGTTGATGCGTTTGGAATGATGCTCAATCCTCTTTAATCTTGACATACTCATATGTTATTTTTGGATTATTTTAATTGTGGTATCAATTTCAAAATATTATAATTTAATAATTGACTTTGTGTTATACAACTAATGTTTTGATACCACTTTCTACCAAAATTATACATGTAAATGTATATGTTAATATTCTATTTCTTTATCACTAATGAATAATAATGTCTGATAAAGAGTATCCATCTCGATAGATTATCAATGGGAATATATATTTTATCTATTTCCTATTGAGCCTCTTTCCTATTTATTTAAATGTAAGGAGATATTTCATGTGACATGCAATAACGCAAAATCATCATTAACATTTGTTAATATCATTATTTTAACCATAAATGTCATTTTTTCAAGAGGTATTCTACAACTCAATAGGGAGACAGTGTTGTAAAATGTTATGTAATATTATGTTGACTCATTTAAATATTTAAAATAAAAATAAAATTAAAAATAATAAATAATATTTAATATAGTTAGATGTCAGCTTGATATGTACACACATTGTATATATATACACTTAATAATTACAAATCAATGATTTCAATGTTGAAAATTGTTATATATGCCTTGATATCTTATGTACATAATCACCACTCTACCATTGATTACTGTTGTTATACTAGTCCACATACTATAATTTATCTGTGTCTAATATGTTAGGGTGGTTTGGGTAAACTTGGTTTGCTCAAGGTACCAGTGGTTTTTGAGCTCTAGGTTTATGAGCACCCATGGTTTTTCCATGGTATTCATGTGAAGTATAGCCTATTTAAAGGAGGAGAGACTCCATGTAATTTTTTTCTTGGTGAGTGGTATCCCAACAACAATGTCTTTAGACACCACCACTTCTCTTAGTGTTTCATGATCCTAATACAAAATGGGTAAATAACAATGTTTTCTCAATTCTTAAACCCCTTCAAGCTTTACATGTTCTTGAGCACATCTAAAGGTATTCGAATCAAGAGATTTTGTTAATCCAATTAAAACCTATTATTATAGAATTCCAAGCTCTCACATTTAAACATAAAATTGTAGTTCTTATAATATTCAATCTATAATTAGAAAAAATATAAGTAAACTTTGTTAAAGTTGTAAAGAGTTGCGTAATATTCAATCTATAATTAGAAAATAATATTAGTGAAATAAATATGTGAAAAATCAATTAGTGTGCATGCATGTACATAGATTTTTCCAACTTACCCATAGGTTAATTTTATATAATAAAAAAATTAGTGACACCCTTGAGATTATACTTATAAGTAACGAAAAAAAATATTTACTTAAACTAGCCTAGAACCATCTCAACTCCAGATATACCAAATACCGAGAGGGGTCAAATATATCAAGGTGAAAACCTCTCCTAATTTTTTGCACCAAAAAAATAGGTTTGCACCTCGGGATATTTGATCCCTCTTGGTGCTTGAAAGGTTCAAAGTTAATATGGATCTAGGCCAATCCATACCTAAGGTGGGTATGATGTGTGTTAGGTCCCTATAATACTATTGTAACCCCTTATTATTATTGTTAGTGTATAACCCTTATTTTTATTGTTGTTCCCATGTAGTCCCCATATTGTTATTATTGTGCCCTTACATTATTATTGTTACGTAGGCTTTGATTATATTGTGACCCCTTAGAATCCTATATAAAGAAAGGAGGTTTTTCATTTGAATCATCCAATAATTGTTCATTTATGTAATTTAAAGGAGGTTTCCCCCTTAAATAAGATAAATTTTAAGTCATTGATCTATATTTTCTTCTATTTTGTGAGTTGGTTGCATAAAAATTGATATCAAAGCTTTGGATTCTATGGTTTTGCTACTTCAAACAAGTCATTGTGGAATTTTCTCTATAATATTTTTTCTACAAGGCTTAAGAAACTAAAATTGAAATCACATGGAGCTTATATATTGGTGAACTTTGTGTATGAATTTCATATCTTGGGTCACTATAGTTTCAGAGATATGATCTGAGGAAGTTAAGGTTTGTGCAGGCTCCCGAATTCCATCTCAAATAGGTGACATAGGAAAAATCGTCATAATATTAGCTTCAGGCATCGGATTTGAATTATGTAAAAAGTGGTTGAAAGTGTACGGACTGTATTTTTTCCTATGCAATTTCAGGGCCGAATGTCTAAACAGTGACATGTGGTATCCCGTACAACTTTTCTCTATGGAACCAAACCATAATCATGACATTCTGGGAGATTTGGTATAACTCTATATTGAAGAATCAAATATTAGTTTGACTTGTGGAATTGGAAATAAGATTGATAGGGATACCATAAGACCAAATTTTAGACCTTGGAAATCCAAAATTACATAAATACAATAATTTTAATATCGAGCTCCAAAAAAGCATGAAAAACGTGTGTATATTTTAAATTTTTCATAACTTGTTTTTGAAAGATCAGTTTCAAGTTATTCAAACGGAATATTGAAGCATATATATCAATATTTGGTTCTAAAATTTCTCTAAAACAAAATAAATCTACACCCATTAAGCCCTTAGAAAGCTATACTACGATGTATGAAGAGGAATAATTGCAACATGATATATCAAAATTATGGGACCAAGTGAAACAAATTTCACTCTCACAAAGAGAAACCAAAGATGACATGTATGGTTTAAAATAAGACATGGAAGGTTTGAAGGATGGAATGGAATCTAAAATGGATGGTATAGAAAAAAAAAATGAAAGGAAACATGGAAGGTTTGAAGAATGGTTTAAAAGCATACATGGAAGGTTTGAAGGAAGGCTTGAAGGAAGGTTTGACAAAGTTGCTACAAGAAATTATTCCTAATGGAGAAAAGGTATTAGATGAAAATCATGATGAAAATAAAATAAATGTTAACAATGATTTCATGGACTCTAACATTGTATTGAAGACCCACCATATTCAAAATAAAAATATGAGGAATTTTGATGGCAAGGATCCAGTAACATGGATACTACAGATGGAGAAAAATTTTGATCTCCATAATGTGCAACACATAAAAAAGGTATGCATTGCAACTTTATATTTAGAACCAAATAATTTTGTATGGTATCAATGGATTTGTTCTCGTAAACCAGTTTTCACTTGGTTAATTTTTATGGAGGAAATGATAGCACATTATGAGGATACAAAGAGAAACACCTTCTTTAGCCAATTGATAAATCTCAAACAAAAGGGTTCAATGGAGGAGCACATTCAGGACTTCAAAAATTGAATATAAGGGTAAATGATATTCTAGAGGAGCATAGGATTGATTTCCTCATAGGTACTTCAAAGGTTAACATACAACATGAGGTTTTCCTTTGGGAACCTGATTCATTGGAGAAGGAATTCAGGTTGGCAAGAAAATTTGAAAGAAAAATTATGGAAAAAAGGAAGCCTACCAATCACAACTATAAATATGGACGTGTTGCTACTCCTAGCCTTCCACATCCTACAAGTTTGAGACCACTAAAATTGGAAGAAAAGAGAGAAAAAGGGCTTTGTTATAGTTGTGATAGAAAATACACTAAATGTCATAAATGTGCCGAGAAAAAATTGCTTTACATAGATTGTGGAGAGGAGGAAAAAAAGGAACAAGAAACTTCAAAAGAAGAGGACATACACTAAGAACCAACCCTAGAGAAAGAAGAAATTAATCCTACCATATCTTGTAATGCATTGGCAGAAATTACCACTCCTCAAACTCTCAAGATAAAAAGACATATTAAGAAGAAAAATGTAATAGGGATGATTGATTCGGGTGTTACCCATAATTTTATTCATTGTAAGATATCCAAGAAATTGAATTGATTCCTATATCCAGCACCAGAGTGTCAAGTGATGGTTGCAAAGTTCTCTGTAAAGTTCTATAATATCAATCTAACCATGCAGGAGTATGTATTGAATAGTCCAATGCTTTCCATTACAATGGGTGGTGCTGATGTTGAGACTCAAAAAATCCTCCCACCTATTCATAATCATGATAATGCTATTCATTTGATTCGAGAAATGTTTCCTCCAAACATCAGACCTTACATATATCCTTATGCCCAAAAGAGTGAAATTGAACGTATGGTTACATAAATGCTAGAGGACGGTATAATTAAACCCAGTAAAATTTATTTCTCTTCTCTAGTAATATTGGTGCACAAGAAGGATGGATTATGGAACATGTTTCTGGATTATAGGGAGCTCAAAAATATCACTATTAAAGATAAATTTCCCATTCTTGTCATTGATGAATTATTGGATGAATTACTTGGCACAATTTAATTCACCAAGTTGGACCTTCGTTCAAGATACCATCAAATTAGAATGAAGACTGAAGACATTATGAAAACAACATTTATAAATCAAGAGGGTCATTATGAATTTTTGGTCATGTATTTTGGCCTTACCAATGCACCTTCTACATTTCAAGGTTTGATGGATTCCATTTTCAAACCCTTCCTTAGAAAATTTGTGTTAGTATTTTTTGATGATATACTAATATATACCAAGTCTTGGAAGGATCATGTTCAATATGTTGACAGGGTGCTAAAACTATTGGGGGAGAAATAATTATATGCACAAACCTCTAAATGTTTCTTTGGAGTACAGGAGGTCGAGTATCTGGGTCATATTGCATCTCACGAGGGTGTTAACGTATACCCTAAAAAAATTAAATCCATTAAGGAATGGAAAATGCCAAAAACCATAAAGCATTTGTGACAATTTCTCGGGTTGACATGGTATTATCGCAAGTTTGTTAATAATTATGGGAGAATAGCAACACCTCTAACAAAATTACTAAAGAAAGATGAATTTCCTTGGACTCCAACAACAACTAAGGCATTTGACCATTTTAAAGAGGCAATGTGCTAAGCACTAGTCTTAGTTATCCCAGACTTCACAAAATCCTTTATTGTGGAATGTGATACCTCATTAAATGAATTTTGTGTTGTTTTAATGCAAGAAGAAAAACCCATTTCTTTTGAAATTCATCCAATCAAAGTGCTAAGCACTAGTCTTAGTTATCCCAGACTTCACAAAATCCTTTATTGTGGAATGTGATACCTCATTAAATGAATTTTGTGTTGTTTTAATGCAAGAAGAAAAACCCATTTCTTTTGAAATTCATCCAATCAAAGGAAAGTATTTACACAAACCTATTTATGAGAAGGAAATGTTGGAAACACTACATGCACTAAAGAAATGGAGACCTTACCTAATGGGAAGACAATTTAGGGTAAAAATAGATCATGATAGTCTTAAATACTTTCTGGAAAAAATATTATCTTCAGAAGAGCAACAATAATGGGTCACACATATGTTGGGTTATGACTTTGAAATCATCTACAAAAAAGGGAAGCAAAGTGTTGTTGTAGATTCACTCTCAATAAAGGATGAGGATGTGGAAGCATTACTTTGTGCCATTTCTATTATCCAACCAGATTGGATAACCAAGGCAAGGGATGAATGGAAGAATGATGAAGTGTGGATACTCATTCAAAAGTTGTAGCAAGATCCCAGTATATCTAATACATTTAGCTGGAAAAATGATTAATTATGGTACAAATACCACTTATATATTTTTAAGGATTCCCAACTCAAACAAAATATTATTTTGAAATTTCACACCTCTCTCTTAGGATGGCACTCGGGATTTTAAAAAACTTACCACACGGTGAAGAAGGATTATTTTTGGGATGCCTTTAAATATTATATTCAAAATTTTGTGGTGGAATTTTTGGTTTTCCAACAAAATAAATTTGAGACAATTAAGAGCCCGGGTCTGTTAAAACCTTTACCCCTTCGAAGTCGATGTTGGGAGGAGGTTTCAATGCATTGTGTCACAGGTTTACCCAAGTCCAAATAGATGAGTGTCATCGTGGTGGTAGTTGATAGAAGTAACAAGTATGAATACTTTTTTTTCTACTGTGTTTATGGAAACAATTCAAAAGCTACATGGAAACCCAAAGATTATTGTAAGCGAAAGAGATCCCATTTTTACTGGAAATTTTTGGATGGAATTATTTTCTTGTCTGGGTACTCAATATCTCATCTTATCATCCTCAATATGATGGGAAAATTGTGATAGTGAGAAAATGTTTGGAAGGATATCTTCGCTGCTTTGTATCTGATAAACAAATAGAATGGGTAAAGTGGTTACCTCTCGATGAATGGTGGTATAACACTTCCTTCCATACTGCAAAAAAAATGACCCCATTTATGGCACTTTATGGATATCATCCACCATTCATCACATAATATTTAAGAGAAAATTATAAGGTTCAAGTAGTGGAATATCATATCGAGCATCAAAAACAAGTTCTGCAACTCTTAAAGGATAACATCACTTTGGCCCAGAATTGAATCAAACAATAAGCAGATCATCATCACAGTGAAAGAAGTTTTTATGTAGGCAACTGGGAATTTTACGGCTATAACCATATCAAAAAATGTCCCTCAAGCAAGCTAAGAAGGATAATAAGTTATCACCAAAGTACTATGGTCCTTACAAGGTGTTGAAAAATATTGGTACGGTGGCATACAAATTGGAGCTTCCTGCATCTTCCTGAGTGCACCCAGTTTTCCATGTTTTATGCTTAAATAAGGTTATAGGTGAAAATATCCCAATTCAAACAATATTTACATAACTTGAAGAGGAAGGAAAAATCATATTGGAACCTGAAGAAGTCATGGAAACAAGAACTGGACAACTACGAAATCGATCAATTTCAGAGAATCTCATCAAGTGGAAGAACTTAGCTACTAAATATTCCACATGGTAGGATGAGAATTTTATACAGAAGCATTCCAAACTACTCAAGCATTGAGGACAACACTTTTTTGAAGGAGAGTGGCATGTTAGGGCCCTATAATACTAGTGTAACCCTTTATTAATATTGTTAGTGTAGCCCCCTTATTTTTATTGTTGTGCCCATGTAGTCCCCATATCGTTATATTGTGCCCCATTGAAGCCCAATATTGTTATTGTTGTGTCGTTAAATTATTAGTGCTATGTAGGCTCTGATTATATTGTGACCCCTTAGACTCCTATATATAGAAATCAGGTTTTTTCATTTGAATCATCCAATAATTGTTTATTTATGTAATGTAAAGGAGGTTTCCCCCTCAAAGAGGCTATATTTTATTTTATTTTGTGAGCTGGTTGCATACAAATGTTTATGTATAAACATGATTGTTTATAAAACTCCACCAAAGAACATGAATGCTTATTGGTCCTTAAGTTATGTGGCACCTTTTATTTAGCACTTTTTTTTTTATTTGTTGTAAGTGAATCTATAATCTATTTGCAATGTTAATAATAAACATATGACATAATTTACAAAAAAGTGTGGAAACTATTATTGTGAAACCAAGTTGAACAAGTCATTCTTAAAATTATTCAATGGAGACACAAAACGCAGGACTGTTATACAAGATTTAATATTACAGACAAAAGTATTTCCCCTAGGTTTGGTGGTCAACCTTGAACAACAGAGAGACATGGAACCCAATACTTTTCCTTAAAGTAAATAGATGATGGAGTGAGGTCTACCTAGAGACTACTGCTCACTTCGCTTCTTCTTTAGCTTGGTGGCTCCAATTCCAACTCCAATCACTAAAATTAGATCTTGCACAATCAGATTACACAAGCCAAGAAGCTACGATATGTATGCAGTATCATATAAATACTTTATTCAATAGATCAAACTAGTAATAAAATAAGTGAAATAACTTCATCCCATATAGGAAAAAAGGGACTTCTTTGCATTAATATAAATAGATGGAGACTAAAAACATAAGTGGTAGTCGATCTTGTAGAAAATATCCTCCAATTTGTTGACTTGTACTTCGCTTGTTACAATATGCACCTCTAGTCACCCTATGCATGAGATGATAAATACTTACTGTAGGAACATAATGGAAGAATCAATCTCTAAAGCCAACAATTCATTCACCAACCTTTGCATAGGAAAGAGGGTAAATATATAGGAGAGAGGGGTAAGGAGGGATTTCTTATCCAATTACCATTCAAAGGTTTTATATCCACCTTTGATGGAGGGGTATTATGTGAGTATAAGTGATGAAAACTCCAAATTAGGGTAGGATAGGATCTGAATGTCAATCCAAAGTAAGTTGTTGAAACAAATTATGGAAAGTACTAGAAGGTGAAGCTTCTAGAATCCTAATCATTCTCCCTAAATTCTAGAACGAATGCAAGTGAATAGGAGAGAAACATATTGGTGACCAATGGTGGCCACAGTGGACCAAACTTTAGGTGAACACACCCCAATATGCTTGTAGGGAGTGTTGGTCCTCAAACTAGCTCAGCTAGGGCAATTTAGGGTTGAAATTATGAGGGATGAAAGGTACATGATTAAGGATTTATGAAAGATGATGAAAAATGGTATAATATGTTTATTGATCCCATTAGGAGGCTCACTTTGATTGGATGTGACAAAATGGCCTATAACATAATGCCCCCTAAAGCGCAAATTCAAAGATGGTGACTAATGACTGCAGTTATTTACCTTGTGACAAGTAGGAATCAAGGACAACCGACGAGCTTCATCTATTACAATACAATTATCATGACATCTAGGTAATGAGGGAGGTATACCATATTCAGCTAAGATAACATAACATGTGTAATGATCAAAATACACACCCACAGATGCAACCAATGGACTCATGACTAGATGAATTTCTATATAATCATGACCATCATACATTGTGATCTTTGTATATGTCCTGAAATCACATCCTAGATGGATGAAACTATATCTGGGATATTCTATCTCGTTCACATGATCAACTAATGTATGATTATATCCATGTGAATCAATGAGTTGGATTTGAACATGGTAGACACCATTTGATTACCAGCGAATGATGTAATCCATTTACATACATGAGATAAACTACTGATGATGCTAATTCCTATCAAGGTACTATGGTACAACCGATATGGTGTGAGTAAATGAGTTGATTTCAAACACCACACATAGTCTTTTGGTCAAAGGCCATTGATGTAAACCTATCTCCACAAACGAGGAAACTTGCCATTGATGTATGCAATCACCAAGGTACCAAATGGGTGTTTCTAAGTCAACTTCCTGGATGATGTGTTGATGTTGACAAGAAGCGATCCATCGTAGGAGGGCCTTGATGTATCCCCTATAAAAAGCATGAAATTGGTATCATGATTGAGACAAAATGATCAAAATGATGCTGGTATGGAACTAGATCAGGAAAGGAAAACATGAAATGAAGTTTGAAGAGTATTTCAGCAGATATATACTTAAGGAATTTCCTTGAACACATAACGACACTGAATGGGGTTGGCAGCATTGACCCAAAATAGAAATGGAAGATCTAAAAATGGTACGATAACCAAAGAAAACGATATTACCCAACCCAATAGTCATTGAGATGAAGTGGAAAGTGTCATGTTCAAGAGTGACTCACTGGCATTAGCAAAATGGAATCCCCCATTTTCTAAATTTCCCCAACCATACTGGAGAGTACCTCTTTATTTTTTAACAATATTGAGGAGGATAAATTATGCTTGATCTGTAAGTTCATCCTTCTGATGAATCCATCCAAGTATATTTAACGAACCCTGAGAAGGAGTGGTTCGACCTTGGCATGTTCGACAAGTCCGTCACTGTTTGATGTTTTAACGAGTGTAGCGATGATAAAACTCAACAAGTTTTTCATGTTTAGAGATTTTGAAAAAGAGGTGGAATTTTGTAGATATTCTCTTAAGTCTGAAAAGGTAGAAAACGATACTCAAGAGAACCTATTAGCCATGTTATACCAAGTTATTACTTTTTCGTAGTTAGTATGTCATAGTCTAGAAAAGGGTTAAACTTATACTGAGTAGATGTATTTTATTTTACTTTTATGAGCTCGAAAAGACAAGTGCTCGAAAATATTTTCATATTTTGGGAGTATGAAAAGAGTTGAAAGAGAACTCCTCTTAGAGGAAAAGGTGGTATAAAAGGTAGAAACTTGTTTTGATCATGATGGAACTTCTCAAAATGTCTAGAGGTCAATAGGAAGATTAACAAGACCACTCATCGCAATGGTTCCCCAGGAAAGGGTAAAACAACCAAGTGAGAGCGTATGATTGGCCAAGCAGATGGTGATGATGGAATGAGAGAAACAAGGCTCATTTGGAAAAAATAGGTTGATAAAAATGGAAATCATGAGAGGTAGGATGATAATGGTTTCATTTTTACAGAACTTTGAAACATGGGAAACTATGCTTGAAATGGGTTTCATTTTTCACAAGATTGAAACAGATACAAGCTATGCTTGGAAGTGGTTTCATTTTTACACAAGATTTAAACATGTGGAAAATATGCTTGAAATAAGTTTTCATGCCCCCAACATAATGACTCAATTCTAGGCACATGCCCCCAAAACTTCATTTCATTCACCTAAGTAGACTACTGGTGGCTAACATGTGGATAGAATGAAGGTTCATTTACAAGATTAGGTGAAATACTCAACTATAATTTATGAGATCAAATCAAATACTCGAATTAGAAGGGGATTTGTTTCATTGTTTAATGATATTGACACAGGAAAATAACTATGCTCATGATACCTTGTTTCTTTTTTAACGATATTGACACAAGAAAAGGGAACTTTGCTCCAAAAACCTTGTTTCATTTTTTAAGGATCTTGACACAATAAAAGGAACACTGCTCTGGAGACCTTGTTTCATTTTTTAAGGAGCTTGAAAAAATACAAGGAACTTTGCTCGAAATGACCTTGTTTCATTTTTTAAGGATCGTGACACAAGACAAGGAACTCTACTATAGGGACCTTATTTCATTTTTTAAGGAGCTTGAAAAAAGACAAGGAAATTTGCTTCATATGACCTTGTTTCATTTTTTAAGGAGCTTGACACAAGACAAGGAACTCTTCTCCAAAACCTTAATCATGGCCCATAAGAGGGCATGGATTCCAAGAGGTTCTCACTAGATGGGAGGAAAACACTCTGGAAGGGATATATATCAAGGGATCTAATGGAAATATCAGGCTCCAATGCCCCCAATACATTATGCACTATATCATTGACTATATCATCGGAAGATGCATAATTAACCAAGTTTCCACATAATTAGCCTGTGGCGGGGGAGATACCACTTGCATATAAGGACCATTTAGCAATGTCGGTTGATTGGGAGTCAAATTAGGACCAATGAACAAAAGTTGATCAATGGTCATGATTTTTCCTTCATGTGGGAAACACATAACACAAAACATGGAAGAGAAAAGAGCTCAAATAAAATACACATAGTCAGAGAAAAGGAGTAAATTAAAGTTGAAAGGGCCTTGGAAAACCATCACATAGATATAGACATTCTTTCCTCCCAAAGTAGTAGGCAACTTAGGAAGGATCCCTAATGGTTTACTAGTTCCTCTATTAAAAGACAACAAATTATATGTAACAGGCACAAGCTATGGAGAGCCTAAAGGTTGCTAAGAAGTTGAGGAAAAAATACTAACATATGTGCCTTCATCTATGATTATTATAGGTACGGGTATATAATAAACATGTACTATGATATGCAAGGGCACATAAGAAGGAAGACGATATCATGCCAATCGACTCCAATAAAAAGAAGTGGCCATACTACTTGGAGGGGGTGACATGGGAATGGGAGATTCGCCCGCTTTTGTTATGGGAATAGGAGGATCTACTCCCTACACCATTGGAATGGGAGGATTCCCCCCCAATTAATTGGAATTTGAAGAAATGAGAAGAACTTGAGCAGTATGAATTTCACTCTCTACGGGAAAGGTACGATCAACTGAAGATGGAATCGAGTCAACCATTTTCTCAACCAATGGTTGGTTGGGAATAGACTAATGGGATTCACATTCATAGAGAGTGGGATTGGCTAAAGATGGATTCTGATGAATCACTTAATCAACTAATGGAGGATTTGGAGAAAAATTCCAGTAACCATATGGAAGTTGTGGATGAGAAGCTGTAAGGTTTTCCAACACTTTTGAGGCTTCATCCATATAAGTAAAAATGTGAATAGGATGATTCCATTCACATAACCTACAGGTAAATTTTACTTTACCCTTTTTCCCATGAACCGTACTATCACTAATTGTTGGTTTTTCATGAGAATGATATCCAGAAGATGATGATAAAGGCCGATCTGAGCCCATGGACCTCACTTCTAATACCTTGGGAATACCAGGAAAATATCTAAGAAGGTTATCGCCCTTACATAACATGCAAGGGAATTTAGCTTTACGGGGCTGATTGGAAGGTTCCTCCATACTAGTTGCATCGATAGCAATGGCTGCTTGGATACCCCCTTGCTTATTTTTCTTCTTCTTCTTCTTCCTCTTATTATTTTTCTTATCCCTATGGTTATTAGAATCAATACTTTCACTAGACAAGGAGGAAGAAAGGGATGAAGAAACAACATGTGAAGAAGGCAAAGGGTAAAGTTTAAGATCAACTTGAGGTTGATATTGTTCAGGTGGAGGAGAACCTAGTTGAGGATCAGTCTGGAAATTTGAAACCATAGGGGTCTAAAACAACCAAACCAAAAAACGAATGGTAAATACAAGAAGGGACTACATTTCCATATAAGGAGAACCAATATTTCCAAAAAGAGGAAAGGGACTAGGATTCCCATCGGATGGTTTCCTTGATTGGTGTATTTGAGAAATGTTGCCATTTGTATTAACTTAGGATCCACTAAGGAGTTTTTCCACGGGGAGTATGTTAATCCGTAGTCAATTAATTTATTTTATAAATTAATGACACAAATAAAACAAAGGGGTAACTAGGGATAAAGTTTTACCAAGTGTGAATGGAAATATACACCTTCGTAAATGAAGGACTTAACGCATGTGCCAGAAATCTCCCTAAATTTTGTGTTCAGTGTATCACGGTATACAAGAAAACATACTCGGTTACCTATGGAGGGATAGAAACCTATAAGGGACTCCCAAAATATACTTGATGGTATGTGGGAGTGCGGTCTGTGGTAGTGTTGTATAATGCGTAACAATTGTATGAGAGTGTTCCCATATAATTTTCATGTGTGGAGCACCATCCAATATACCCGAAGGTATGTGGAGAACGATCCTATATACTTATTTATGTGGAACAATATTTCACCCCCAGAATGCAACGCTGGAAAACAACAACAAATCCTACCTTTAACGACACCAGAACACGTCTCTAGCCTAGAACTTTATGTGTGTCATTAAGTTTCAAATGCTCCTTAGTTTAATTGAGATGATTTTCAGAGTTAATCTTGAATTATGTTTCGATTTCAAGGCTCAAAACTCGATGTCACCTGAACACACCTATGATGCAAATGATATGACAAAAATAGCTCTTTTCATTTTCCTTGAAAGCTATCTAGTGCAGGGAATAGGCGAAAATAATGATGAAATAATCAAATATGCATAAAAAAGAGCTTCTTAAATAGATCTTTCAATTTCACTATTATAATTCAATTTAAAGCATTAAAATATTCCATACCATGAAATGTAATATATGCACAATTCCTCTGAAAACTATGCCAATGTAATATATGAACAATTTCCTTTCCTACTGTGAAAATGATAATTTTAACTATGTAAATGTGATATATGCAACATAATTTTTCCAATACAACACAAGATGATTCCAGTTAAATCAAACATAATATGAGATTTCATGAATAGAGGACTCAAACTAAAATTGGGTGAAATTTTCAAAAATCAAAAGAGATGTCACTAAACGACTATTAACACTCATAGATAATTCAGGCCCCCAGGGAATTGTTTTTGCAAAAATTAAAGCAAAAACATGCAATTTCACACCAAGGAATTTCAATTTTCAAACACAAAACCCTAGATGCAATGCATGATATTTTTCTTTTCAACACAATTAATTTTTGAAATGAAGAACACTAAGATGAAAATGTTTAATAACTTATTCAATTACACTTTTCATAATGAGGACTCAAACAAGAATTCATCCAAGCGATCAATAATCAAACAAGATCATTTTGTAGACAACCAAATGATAAGAAAAAAGAAAATTTAAAACCAATTCTTACCAAAGGAAAACAACCACAAATGCAAACCAAATGGGGGTTTTAGAGAGACCAGAAGGCACTAAAGACACAAGGAAGCTCAAATGGAAGCGGGTTGATAAAAGAGGGTGTTCAAAAAGCAAGGAAACAATTGTACAAAAACAAGGACCAACACTGTTGTAGAGAGGGCACCAGTGCTTTACAATATTGGGACAAAGTGGGCTAGTGTTAGATGAAACTCTCTATCAGAGGCACTGGGGGAGCATTGGGACTGGGAAAGAGGTTTCCAGCACAAAAATTGAAAAAAGGGTTCAGTGAAGCCACTTCATAGGTCTGTTCTTGGTTGGATAATGCAACAAAGGTTTGTCTAGGAGGTAATCAAACACAAAGGACAACGAAAACCACCAAGGGAATACTCTATTCCCTAGCACAATCACCAATTTTGTATATGGGATTTACGATTGCAGACAAAGGTATCTCCCCTAGGTTTTGTGGTCGACCTAGAACAAAAGAGAGATAAGGCACCCAATGCTTTTCATTAAATTAAATAGATGACAAAGTGAGCCTACCTGGAATTTGTCACTCACTTGAATCCTTCTTTAGCTTAGAGGCTCCAATTCCAGCTCTGGTCGCCAAAATTAGATCCTTCATAGTCAGAGAACAAAAACCCAGAAACTACAAGATGTATGCAGTATAATATAAATATTGTATTCAATATATCAGCCTGGTATTGAAATAAGTGAAACAATGACATCACATATATGAAAAATAAAATTATTTGCATTAATATAAATGGAAGGCGATTACAACCATAAGTGGCAGTTGATCTTGTAAAAGAGCTCCTCCAAGTTGTTGAATCATCTTTTCCTTGTCACCATATACACCAATAATCACCCTATGCATGAGATGTAACTACTTACTGCAGCAACATAAGGGCATAATCACTCTCCAAAGCCAATCATTCACTCACCAACCTTTGCATAGGCAAGAGGGTAAATATATAAGAGAGAGGGGTAAGTTTGGAGTTATTATCAAATTACCATTCTAAGGTTTTTGATCCACCTTTGATGGAGGGATATGAGAAAAGCATAAGTGGTGAAAACTCAAAAGTAGGGTAGGATAGGATCCAAATGTCAATCCAACGTAAGTGGTTGAAACAAATTCTAGAAACTCCTAGAAGGTGGATTTTATTGAATCCTGATCATTCTCTCAAAATTATAGAACCAACGCAGGGTGAAACGGAGAGCAACCTGTTGGTGACCAACGTTAGCCACAATGGATAAAATTGTAGGTGAACGCACCCCAGTAGGCTTGTAGGGAGCATTGGTCCTCAAACTAACTCAGATAGGGTAGTTTAGGGTTGAAATCCCGAGGGATGAAAGGTACATGGTTAGGGATTTGTGCAAGATGATGACAATGGGAATAGAATGTTGATTGATCCCATTCACAGGCTCACTTTTATTGGATGTGATAATAAAAACATTAGAAAAAATATATTCCATTGTAAGATTTTTGCTAGTAATATACACTGGTAAATCCTTGAGTGTGGTTATGATAAAAATGAAAGATACCCTTGCAAGAGGCATGACACTAGAAAACTCAGTGTAACAAAAAGAAAAAAGAAGTGCAAAGATGCCAATTATGACATAGAAAAAGCTGATGCTTGGTTATATAATGGTTCAGGTGACATTTCCTATCATGATGAGAAAAATATAGTTAGATATTCAATTTAAGCTATTTTATTTTAAAAAAAAGAGGATTAGTGATATTTTAAAAAAATAAAAAAGGGGGTGGAAGATTGGGCTTTTGAAGTTTTTTGGTAATCCAACTTGAGACATAAATGTCTCTTTTTAACTAGTACCATTATTATTGTAAAATAGATATAATAATAAATTTAAATTTTTAATTCTTCCCTTATACTTGTCACGAATTTCAATAATAGGGTTTAAGGTTCTTTACACTTTTTTTCATATTAACTACAAGAATTTTTTTTGGAAGCGACCTCCTAATATTTAATATAGAGGTAAAAATTTAATTCATTTTCATCAATAAATTATTGTGAAATTCACTTTGGGGTGCATGATTGGTAGTACTTGCCACTAGAAGTTGACATAAAATCAAGAAAGCATGATAAAGTGAGCATGTAAAGTGAAGCATGGGAAAAAGAGGAAAAACCCTACTAAATGATTCTTAGGAAATTAAATATTTGCAAGAGTGCAACCATGAAATGAACAATAGAATTAAATTACTTGAATGGAAATTATAACAAAAACAAACAATAATTGATCAAATGGCTAACAAACTAGGATTTTCAAAATATATTCAAAGAGAAATAGATATGAAGGATCAATTTTTTGATGCACCTCAAATTAAATTAAGGAAAAAGTAGTATCATATTGAGGATATGATTGATGCTACATCTACGTTGAAGGTCGATCCAATTTGTGATATCAAATATCTAATACAAAAGGCTAATGCATGTTGTGATACCGAAAATCTAATACAAAAGGGTTAATGAATATTGTGATACTGCAAATGAATTTATCCACAAAATTGATACACATTATGGCATAGAGGAACTAATAGAGAACAGTGATGTAACATGTTGTATATAAGATATTATTTAAAAGTGTGATGCAATATTTAACATAAATGAATAATGTAGATGATCAACTAGCAAACCACCACCTAAAGAATCCAAAGCCCAAGTTTGGATCTTTCCAAGAATGAACTATTCAAAAACTTCTCACCTTGCACCTTATAGGGGGGGACATCACATATCATAATTGAAGCTTAAAAGTCTTATCAATCAAATTTTAATCAAGACTCAATCGATAATTTGTAATTCAAGGATAGAAAAGGGTCTCCTCCACATAAAATTTAGAATTATTTAATGGAAGTGTCCATACATGACATTTCTTCACTTAAAAATATGTAGATATTGGTGGTTTTTAAGAAAAATATTTATTGAAGCTTAGTTCAATAGTTTCATATTGAAGATGAAAAAATTTATTGGTACATGTGTTCTACAATTATTCGAACTTGTAATTGGGGGAGATAATTTTAGATTGTGAGTCCTTACACAATCACAAAGTCCAAGAAGAAAATTATTATGAGTTGTAAACCTTACCTTGATGAGGTTTTATCATGATCCACTCATGAGTTTTTAGTGAGATCTAGAATATATATAAGGCCATTTTATGCATTATAAATTTATACCCTAGATAAATGCAATAGAATGCAATGGATTTAGGCCTTTTTTTCCACTTGCGATTTGTATCTCGCTATTAACAATTATCAACAAAGTGGACACATATAAAAACACACACTCTCCACAACACTAATAATAAAAAAAGTGCATAACTTACAAAACTATAAGTGTGTTTGTGTAATACACACACATATATAATATTTGTTTTGATGATGAAATATCAATTTAATCCATTGGTTATATAATCTCCTAATAAACCCCATGAGGGTTAGTAATATTAACTATAAAAGTACAAGATGGATTTCAAAAATCACTTCTTTTTTTTAAATTCTATTATGCTTATAATATTTTCAAATACATGATAATAACATTTAAAATGCTTCAATCAAAAGGAACAATTGATAAGTAACAAAACTAGCTTACTTACCAATTTAATGAAGACAAGTCTTTAGCTCATAATTATTTATCCTCCATTAATGTTTTTATGGTTCATAAATATAATCAACAAAAATAACATAAAAAATATTACATTATATTCCATTATATGGCCATAAACAATCAATATTTAATCCTTAGAAGTGGATCACTCAGTCCATTACATTTATACAATATGCATATAAACTTTCAAATACAATTCTTTATATAATAGTTAGAAAGAGACTCTTGTTCCAACATTCCTTTTGTAAATTTTATTTTGATGGAATATCCATCCTTTTAGGGTTAATTAATATGAATAAAACTCAATTATGAATGCATAAAAGAACCATATTCTTCAAAGTCAATTATAAGTTAAGAAACACATTTTTTTGGTATCATCATTGGCACATGTTTATTTTGGAATAACGAGACAAAATTATGAATATATATTTATGATATGTATTTAATTAATTACATATATTTTTCAAGCATAAAAACATGGCAATAAGTTACATCATAACAATAACATGCATGTAACTTTATTTATACCTATAAAAACTAGATATCATTTATAGGAATTAACTACGTAGAATAATTCATTAAACTATGACCATATCCATGAGTATTAGTTTCTACTAATACAATTTCTCATGATTTTGAATAGTCTAAATAACACTCATTGCATTATTTTATGTTCACATGGGTGAATAAGTGGGATTGATACTAGCAAAATAAATCACATAACATTAATAATCACATCCAAGGCTTGCACTAGGTAAATGAGACTTCCCGAGAGGTCACACATCCCAAGAATCCTTTGGCTCAAGTACATTTAATTGTGGATTTTTTACCACAATCAATACCACTTATCTTGCTACCCTAATTATCTTGTATAGACTAATTACTTTCTTTAGATAGGTAAATTACATGATCCAACAGGGTAAATTTCCAAAGTTTAACCACTATGGTGTTTCTTCTAGATAAAAGAGTAAATTATAATAAATGAGGAATATGGATAAATACACATGATAATAGAATTAAAAACTACATAAGAAAGCACATTCTACCTCAATCATAGGAATAAAACCTAGAAAATTTCCCTCATTAAAAACCTATGAACTCCGATTTTTTGAGCCCAGAAAACATGATAAGCGATGTGTACGCACCTTTGATGAAGTAAAGGTGATTATGTATACATATTTAATGAATATAAGTTTAGTATCTACACTATGTTTCTGAAAAATATTATGTGTTCCTCTATTTACATGTAACATTTAGTAAAACTACCCAAAAATGATCACATAGGTCTTGAATAAGGATTATTTATTTTGTAGGGGTCTAGACCAACTAGAAGGATAAATATTATAATATATTATAGTGATATAACTCTCCCATGAAATATTCAATTCAAAATTTCTAAAAAGAAAAGACAAAATTGCAAAGAGAATTTCATGTTACAAGTTGTAATATGCTTGCATATAAATTGAAATTTCCAAATTTACATTCTTATTTGTGATGGTTGTAGAAGAACATCACTTGATGAGTTATTAATTCCAATCTTCCCCCAAGTATTAGTTCCAATTACCTTTTTCCAAATATGAAATTATCTTTATTATTTTACCACCCTACAAACTCCCAAATAGGTACTCTTCTTCCCTAGGGATCCCTGAGCTACGATGGGTTGTATGATGAGAAACAAACTAGCATGTAGAATGTCTGGCTTGTCTAGATTTTTATAGGTCCCTATGGTAATATCACATTCTTGTGACCTAACTCAACATAATTCCACAAGAAAAATTGGAGCATTACAACATCCGTGTTAAGATGGAAAAGGTAGAGCTCTCATGCCTAATCCCCCTTTCTTATATATCCTTTGAGGCTAATGTAAATTTTCCATCACATAAAAAACACTAATTATTTTAATTACTTATTGTGTATTATTTGGCCACACATGTGTCATTTCATCCACAATTAATTTTTTTATTGAAAAATTAAAATAGATATTATTTATCACACCCCAACCTCTTATCTTATTTTTATTATTATTTGTTCCCTAGATTCCTTTTTTGTTTCCTATTTGAGTAGCTACACATGGAATTATTGTTTATATTTAATTAAATTTGTTTTATTTCCATTTAACTCACTCCTTTCTATATACATTTCCATTTCTAACCATAAATGAAATTATGTATCCATTTTTTACCATCGCATGTGCATGAGTTTATATGATTAATAAAATATCTCATAAAATTTATTCAATTTCCGATGCTAAAAACACATGCAGTATTCCATCAGATACTTTTTCCAAAATATTCATAAACATAATAAAATTTAATATCAAGGGTTAAAATATATTAACTTAATATTCTTCAAGTATTTGGTGCAAATTTCTAGACATGATCACTACAATCAATGTTAATAACAAGGGTGAAACGAAATTAATTCAGAGCCTTCATGTATTTGGTATCAAGAGCCATACATGATCATTAAAAATCTTCAAGTACCTTGATCCAATATCTAAACATAACAAAGAGTACGAGGCCCATACATGCCCTTCAAGTACTAATTGGTATATACCAAGGTTGTCATGTTCAAGAACGCCCTACAAGTTTCATTTTTAGATGGTAGGGGATAGTGTCATGGCTGGGACTTAGCTAACACAATTCATTCACTAGTGGTGAGAGACTAATGGTAGTTATGGAACATAGATTGACACCTTAATGTATGTCTAGAAACAACACCTTATATGTGACCATCCATGACCCACTCTTATGACAACATGTAACTTCTACGAAAAAATATAAACCTATGTTTTGCAACCTATTACATGTTAGGGAGGCTAGAGGATAGGAATAGGAAACTTATACCTACTACACCTTATGGAAATCATGTCATATCTCATCATACAATTATTTTCTCATGCATAATCTTATTCAACAAATTATTCCCTATATTTTCAATGCATATAGAGAGAAATATATCAAATAAAACCATCTAATAATGATAAATAAAAATTGGGAAAATTTATATGTATGCGAACCATACACAAGTTGCACCATTAATAATTTCTATCACACATGAAAAACCATAAGTAAATTCATATAACATAATATATTTCATCATGTAACCATGTGTTCATTTTTCAATACTACATAACATCACAAGAATACCAAAGCATAAACCATAAAAAATATATGTACACATCAAGAAGTAATCATAACAAATTAGATCAAAGGTTTAAATCACATCACCCATAAATGTATCTGATAACCATGTCCTTCTAACTATAATTTCTTCAAATCATAAAATCAAATAATTAAATTCTCTCTATGTAATTTTCACTCTAAGAATTCAAATGTAACTGTAACATTTTTTATTTCTTGTCTTTTTTATTTCACCTTCTATATGTTCCACTTTCTGCCATGTAGCATGTTCTTCTTATGACTTGTTAAGAAATATTTATATGATCTTCACTCTAATCATGGAATAACCCATCATATAACTTCAAACTATTACTATCATCTTATATTTTATGTTGTACATATTATATTCAATATTCATTTCATATAGTGGTACCAACATTCAATATTCAATATTCAATATTCAATATTCAATATTCAATATTATTTTCTATTTTTATTCCTTCTATCCTGGAGAGGTCTCCATCTCTACTAACATTCTGATTTAATTTTTCATATATCTTCTCATATAATTATCCACCTTATGTCTTCCTCCTACCATAATAATACTCCAAATATGATTCACTCCCTCATGCATTTTCATCAACAATAACTAAAGAAAACAAAATCTCCATTAACCTTTCAATATTTTTTTTTCATATTTATTCTCATCTTGTTATTCACTTCACACCATCATCCCATCATGAAAATGTCCCTAATGTGTCATTTATTTATTCATTGTCACCAAAAAGAAGCTACCAAACTCCTTGTTGATGATCAACATCTTGTACTGTGGAAAATAGGTTTTTACAAAGAGAAACTTTGTAGATGTGCTAAAAACATATCAATAAGGTATTAGTTTAATGGTTAAGTAAGGGTGTAACACCCCAACCCACACTTACCCACTTAAACATACATACAAGGGTAGGTATAAGTTGTGAGTTAATATGCATGATCCAACTTCCAAGATGCAATTACAAAAATGGGGTCTAACTTTCCAACATGTGCTACACATTTTTACAAAAACTTGGCGTACATAGTACCTGTAAGTCATGGATGCATAGTTTGGTCACTATTTACATTAGCTTCATTAGATGTTAATCATTAATGATTGTTGCACTCTCATAATCACTATAACAAAAACACATTAGCTTAAGCATCCATATAAAATAACCAAGATCCTGTAAAACCATGAATTATATCTAGATCAAGGGCACATCATATAATGACAAATACACTATGCATGTAGCATATACTTAACCAACAACAAAAACATGACAAATGAGTCATGTAAACAATAATAAATCAACAATTATGCTCATTAATCATCAATAATGAATAACACATGTTAATGTGTGCAAATTACCAACCAAGTTAGGGACTTCCACGTACTTCCCAACCATAGATTAGGCTATACCGAATATTTCTTTCAGTCAATCACCCTTGTGCCATACTCCAAACATGATGTGGAATCTCATGGAATAAACCAAACAAAACCAAACTAGGGCTTCCAGAGGCCAACATGCCTCAAATCTCAACCAATGATTCTACTTCATGGTCAAACATCACCAACACCAACAATATCGGTCCTTACCTATTATAGCATCATTTATCACTAGCTTATACTTGATGATTTATATATTGGCCTTGGGAAACCCTTCCTTTCAGACTTGGACATATTTCTCAAAAAACAGTATCTTAAAACCCATACACGACTCTGCCCAGAATTTTCTGCGTATATACGCAAGTCCATATATAGAGAATCACTATGCCATTTTAAAAATTAAAAAATATATATTTTCCCTATTTTAGAGGCAGGGTTTATGGTTGTTCCAGTAACTTAACCACCCCAGGCCGTGGCCTAACTGTTCCCAACTGTAAAAACTAATTTGAGGGAGTATAAAAGCCCCTCAAGGGAATGGCCTAAGAGAGGAAGAGAGAAAGAGAAATATAGATATTATACATTGTTGGAGCCCTATCCAAGTCTGATATATTCCTGTGCCTCCTACATTTCCCAAATATTTGCAGGAAACCCTTTGTTTCCTTGAGATTCTGACCACCCTATGTGACATCCATTGTGCACTATTCTTGGAAGAAATCTTGAGAGGCTATGGCTAGACGGATCCAGAGGACGGTATGCTTGAAGGCCATGGCAGATTTAAGGTGATATCTCCATGTTTTTTTATTGTACATGTCATTAATAATAGAAGAGCCATCTTGTTCCCAATGTTTACATGTCAATAATCTTTTATACATGTGTAATGATCATAAATTGAACATTTAATATTGTTTTTATGATATTATGCATGATTTCCACTAACATCTAGAACATATATATGCTGTACAACTAGGATTTTGTGCTCTTTCTTCGCTGATTTACATATTAAAAAGCACAAAGTGTTGCAGGGAGTTTTCACCCCACGGGATCTACTTCAACCGAGTGATATCCAAGTAAGGTCTGCAACTTGTAGATTTTAGTTATTTGCATAGAAGTTGATTAAGTGAGTCCTTCTTGTAATGGCATGGCCCTAATCTGTGAAGCTTCATCAACCCAAGAACTTCAGGGTAACATTTCCCGAAATAGAAATGGTGACTCCACTGGGGATCACATTCTTGTGATTTCCCATTTGGGTTGTTTTATCTATCTTGTAGGTTGCTAACAGGTTTTATAACTTTTTGCAATCTAGTAAGTCTTTTTTTAATCAGATAGAAGACCTGGTCCCTTGATCAAGCTTGACTTTTTTAATTTTTCCTCATCTTTATTTTCATACGCAGTTTTTTCTTTGCATAGTCGTGTATACCTCCTGTGTTTTCCAAAGGGACCCGCATATATGCGAGTTTCCTTGGTTACAATCATGTATACATGCTAGTTGCACACTGTAAAACCACGTATGGATGGAAATATTTGAAAATTTTAGTTGTTAGCCTCTATAGTATTTTCTATCTGTGTTGAACCGTTCCTGTTTATGGTGATTTCATATCCATTTCTCTCTCGTTTTTGTGAAAACCTAGCCATTTGGTGAATTGTCTTGTTTTGTGTGTTTGCAATTGTGGCTAAAGCACTAAGAGTTTTTCCTGAAGTTATTCACTGTTCTAACCTATTAGAACAATGAGCCTATGCTTGTTTTCTCTTCTTGGCCCTATGCATTGCTTCACTTATGGTTTTTTCCTCCTTGGTCTATTTCGGTTTTCTTGATTTCTTGGACTTGTCTTGTTACGAAATTTGAAGAATATATTTTTGGTTTTTTGAGTTCTTGCTCGTTGCAAGATTGTGCTACTGTGTTGAATCGATTTATTGAGTTCCTTGGTTCTTTTTTCTCATTTAAGTCCTGCTATGAAAGTAGCACAGTTGGCTTGAGCATTTTGAAGCCTTTGCGGAGACTCATTTTTCTTGATCCCGGTTCTTGGGTAGTTTTTGCTTGTCTTATTGAAATCTCTCTTCTTTCATTATAAGTTAAAAGCCCAAAAACATTTTGTGTTTTCTGTAGCTTTTTCTTTGAGTTTTTTTTTAATGTTTTTATTACATCTTTTGAAGCTTTATGGTTGGTTTGTAGTATTTGTTTCTTGACTTGATTTTGAAGGAATTCTCCTCTTGATTTATCTCTTTTGTATTAAGTGCATTTTGGAATTCTTGTGCATAGGATTTTTGTTTGGAACTAGACTTGTTTTTCTGTCAAAAAATGATCAAACCATTGTCTTGCTAGGGACTCTTTTTTTCTTTTTTAGAATTATCATCTTAGGCTTTGCATATCATTGGTAGTTTGCAATAAGTGCATTTGAGCATTTTATACTTTTTCGTAACTTTCTGAATCATGTGAAGCGTGAGTGTCTGAAAAGAAAAAACAAAGCTTTTTCTTATTAGTTTCGTAGAACCCATGTAGAGATCACTTTTTATCGAAAGGAATTGTTGCATTTGCATGTAACTAGGTTTTCATTGATTTCTTATCTATCATTAAACACCATCAGTTTCACTTCTGTGTACCCTTGACTTAAGTAACAACGAATTTAAAATAATCGATATAATTAAAAGCAACTACAAGTTTTTGTATCATTTTCATTAATCATACACCAACTAGCTAGGTTGTAGGGCCTTGGATTAGGTGAGTGGAGAGTTAACTCTCCAAGGCCACTCAAATTGTTAAACATAGAAATTTTATTAATTAGTGAAATCCAACACCATTAAGTGGACTAGGAAAGCTCTCCTTCAGAGAGTCAAGCGCGAGGGATAGTGCAGATAAAGAAGAGAGATACCCCCTCTCATATTTGTTGAATCTTGACCTAAGACCGTTCCACCCGGCTGCCGATACGGATTGGTGCCCTTAGTTTCCTATCTTAGGGACCACACAGGTGACTGTGGGGGGGAATACCCATGGTACCTGAGACAGACGTTGCATCACTTCCATTAGTACTTCTGGAGGGTGCGCTTGCAAAGCTTGGGGACTTGCACTGGAAAAGGTTGTTGTTAGGAGGTTAGCGTCGCTATTTTTGTTACCTTCACTAGTAGGCTCGGGGTGTAATTACCCCAGAATATTTTCGGAAGGTCCTATTATTTTTCTTTCTTGTATTTTGGTGTCCAGTCCTCATCAACTGGAGCGGAAATGCTTGAGAGCTGCTTTTCTGGCTGTATCTTAGGAAATTTTTAGAGTGTGTTGTTTGCTACTAGATTGCTTAGCTTCATACATTTTTTCGTCTAAATTTAATCTCTTAAAGTGGCTAACCGATCACCTTGTCGTTCAAGGAGGCTTCATGGGTTGTCTCCCATGAGTGCCGAGCCTTCTCCAAGAAGGCGTAGCAGTAATTCGATGGGTGATTTTCACCCGGTGGTTTCAAACGGAGTGGAGAGAGATCCTCCGTCGGGGATTGAAGTTTTTGTGGGTGGTTTTGGTGTCAGTGTTAGCATAGAGAGGAGTGCTCCACTCATATCTAGAGTTTTATTTCTAGCGGAAGAAGTAGAAATAGAGGAAGTCCCTCAGCCTGCTAAGTCTCTTCCATCTCCTCTTCCTGCTAGTTATCCTCACATTATTCAATACATCGAGCCCGAGTCTTGGAGACCGGATAGTCCTTTTCCGTCATATTTCTTTCTTGCGATGGCCACAACTGGGAACACAATTTCGGCTGTGAACACTGCCAGTGTTCAGACTCCTCTTTTAGTTGAAGGAGGGGGAAATATTGTTATATCAAAAATCACTTCTAGTGGTGCTGTGTTTGGCTCTGGAAACACCCAAGAACATGATTCTCAATCTAGTCCCTTTTCTTATGGAATGCTCACTAGTGGAATTCCTTCTTTCTCCTTTTTTGTTGCTTCAACTGTCTCCACACCCATTCCTTCTATGGCTAGTGGATCAACTTCGTTTCAAGGGTTCCCCTTTGGAAGTGGGCACATCCCTCATTCAACCCCTTCCTTAGGATCTTTACCTTTTACCTATCAGACTCAAGGTTTCAATATTTTCTCGAGATGTCAACGTTCTAATGTCTTCTCAGGATGGAACCCTGTCTTTACAGTGTTAGGAGTGGGGAGTCAGTTTCTCTCTGGTCAGCAAGGGAATGTTCCTTTCCCTTCATCGAGTACTTCTCAGGATTTTTCTCCATTTGTAAATGCTTGGAACCCTTACCAAGGGGTTTCCTCTTTATACACTACCTCGATTGGAGGGAATGGCTATGTGTATAGTAACTCTATGTTTGGGGGGAGGTTCCTTCTCCGAATTTTGGGTCCCAAGGATTTTCTTATGGCCCAACATTCTCTATGAACAAAATCTGGCAACATATTACCTCAACAAATCCAGGTTATTATTTTCAGAATGTGGGGAATCCTTCCTATGGGGAATGGAATTCCCAGGCTCCTCCTCGCTTACCATTTCTGGAAAATTTAAACTTGCCAGATCTATCGAAATTGACAAACGATCCTATTCGGTATAGTCTGGGTTGGCCTTCGGTCCCTAAAGAGATCCCCTGAAACATTCCAAAGTTTGAGGGGAATATTGGTGAGGATTCGACAGATCATATCACCACTTTCCATTTACTGTGTTCCTCGAACTCCCTGATCGACAATTCGATTAGGTTGAGAGTATTTCAAAGAACCTTAACTGGAAATGCTGCCAAATGGGATATTGAGTTAACTGGGGGAATTTTTTCTACTTTTGGAGAGTTGGCTACCATTTCCTTAAATCACTTTCAGCTACATTTCCATTATGATGTCGGGACTAACCTCCTGGCCAATTTTCAGTAGGACAAGGAAACTCACATTTCTGATCATATTTAGGAATGGAGAAGAAGGAAGAGGCTCATTAAATCCCAAATCCTGAATGAATTACTTCTTGAGTGGTTTTTGAAATCTATATAGCTATAAATTTCTAAGGATGTATCCCTTTTAGGGCTATTTTATGAAGGGAAGACTATTTTTAGGGCTCAGCAGTTAGAACTAATTTATTCTCAGTCTGGAGTCCTTAATAAAAAAATTCTGGATGCTCCTCACCAAAAATTAGACCTAAACAAAACTAAACCTAGTCCTCATGGTGATGGGCTTATCGGTTCGATTGATAGCAGTGCGGCTAACCTGCTAAGTCAATGGCAGTAGTCGTCTATACAATCTGCTTCTTCTGGTTAGGCTTTGTAGCAGTCATCTATACAATCTGCCTCTTCTAGTCAGGTTATGCCTTTAGTGTCAACTCCTTCCCAGTCCTTGGCAATTAATGTTGTAAAAATTTCCAATCCCAAAGTAAATCAACAATACGATGGGAAGAAGAAGGGATGGAATAACAAGAAAAATGATAAGAATGGGAAGGGGAATGCAAGAAAATCCAACGATCATGTTGGAGAGGGTAAAAAGGATAATAAAAATAAAGTGAAATTTCCATGCAAATTGAGCAGTGGAGATCATCTTACGCACCTTTGCCCTAAAATTCAGGATGCGTGGCGCTTGTTAGCTCAACATGGTTCTTCTAGTTCCCAAGATGTCCTAACAAAACCTTTTCCCCAAGGGCAAAAATTAGTTTCTGGCATAAATCCAAAAACTGGGGCTTCCTCTAGGGGAAACCAGGAAGGGTAAAATACATCAAACATATACATTATGAGTGCTCATGCAAATATCACTACAAGATCTTGTGATTATGGAGAAGCTGAGTCTTCGAAAGCCGAGGGTGTTCACGATAGTAGTGAGCCACTTCATATTACGATGCCTATTGTTGAGTCTATACCTCGGATGTCGAAAGGGTCTTCAAAACATTCGAGAATCAATCCTAATGCCAAGGCTACCCAGAACTACTCGATTGTAGAATATATGGCTCAAATTCCTTGCGCCATGTCTGCGTTAGAGGTGCTTTAGTCTTGTTCGCCTCAACTAAGTGCTTTTCTCACTGCTATTGGGGTTGCTGATCCAAAGAATTCTCTTATGATCACATTTGATATGTTGAATTTTAAAAAGAGACTTCCTCATCATATGGCTTTCCATATCAGATCGACTTATCAGAAATTCAATATCTTTCAAAAAGTTGTAGATGAGGGTGCTTCCACGTGTGTAATGTCCCTTGCATGCTGGAAAGGTATTGGATCTTGTGCAGTTGTTCCTTCAGCCACTCTTCTGACTGCGTTTGATGGTCAGTCTCACAGGCCTCATGGTATTATCCATCCTTGCCCATCTGTGTCGGGGGTAAGACTGTTAATATCAAAGTTGAGATAGTTGAAGAAAGCTTAGACTATAACCTTTTGTTGTGGTGAAACCGGATCTATGAGATGGATGCCATAGCATCCTCATTATTTCGTATTGTTTGTTTCTCTCACGAAGGGATATTTGTCACAGTTGACCAACTAGATTGTTCTCCTGTAGATCGGAATGCGTCTTCTGTCTCAACCATTCCTTTGGTGAAGGATACCAAGCCACCAGTTGAGAATTTGGGGGTTGGAATGTACACTTCATTGATGGGTAATTTTGATCTTCCACCTCCTTTGGTTCATATCAATGTTATTTCATCCTCCAGGGAAACTATTTGAAGAGAGTTCTTCAAAACTCATTATTTTTCATACCCCTGGACATTACCTTCTCCTACCTCCACATTAGAAGAATATCAAGTGGGTGGAATGGCATTTCCTATGTCTACAGCTAAGATTTCTTATAACTATATTTTTTACTTTGCAGATCCCATTCCAGTTTCTCTTTCGCTGGAGGAATTGGATGGAGATGTGGCTCAAGCTTGGACTCTTAGTTCATCTTTGGCTCAGGATTGCCTTAATACCACTCTTCTATCTGAAGAGGCCATACTTGAAGAAATGATTGGTGTAGAGAGACCGTGGGATGATTTGCATCATCGGTCTTACTTTATCCAAGACTTGCACGAAGTTGAATCAATTTTTCCTAGCCCTCAGTCTTTTGGTCCTGTTCACCTAGTCCTGAACCCTTTAGCACCAGCACAGGTTTTTGCTGAAGGGAACATGGTTGTGATTTCTCCCACTATCCTAGTGAACATCTCCAGATATCCCAACATTATAGAGAATGTCTTCATCGAAGCTGAATTTTCCCTTGAAGAGATTCAAATTTACACTGATCTCTTTTGAGAGTTTAGAGATGTGTTTTCCTGGTCTTATGAGTAAATTCCTGGTATAGATCCATCTATTTTCCAGCATGAGATCAAGGCATACGAAAGTGCTAAGCCTATCAGGAAAATGCTTCGTCTGGTCAACCCTAGGAAGGTAGCAGCTATCAAAGCTGAGGTGGAGAAGCTGCTAAAGGCAGGGTTCATTTACCTAGTTCCTTTGACTGAGTGGGTTTCAAATCTGGTTTTTGTGGACAAGAAACAAGGAACAATTCAAGTTTTCATCAACTTCAAAGACCTAAATAAAGCATGTCCTAAAGATAAATACCCCACACCGTTTATAGATCATATTATCGATGAGTGTGCAGGAAATGAGATTTTCTCCTTCATGGATGGATTTTCTAGATATAATCAAATTACAATTCATCCTGAAGATCAGCATAAGACTACATTTATTTGTCCCTGGGGTACCTTTTCTTACAAGAAAATTCATTTTGGGCTAAAAAATGCTGGATCTAATTTTCGGCAGGCCATGTGTTACGCCTTCCAAGACATCAATTATATTATCGAGGCATATTTGGATGATTTAGCTACTCATTCTCACAAGGGAATTGATCATCCTTCTCACCTCCGTCAATTTTTGAACGATGGCAGCATTATAAAATCCGGTTGAACCCGAATAAGTGTGTTTTCGCTGTCACATCCAGTCAGTTGTTGGGATTCATAGTGTCTATAGAAGGGATTCGGGTAGATCCCTTAAAGGTTGAGGCAATACTTCAGTTGCCTCCCCCGTCTTCAATTCGTCAACTTCAAAGTCTACAAGGAAAAGCTAATTTTCCAAGGAGATTTATCATAAATTATGCCAAGATTACGAAAGGATTTATGATATTATTAAAGAAGGGAGTTCCATTTTTTTTGGGATGACATTTCTCAATGCTCATTTGGTGCTTTGAAAAAACCATTGACCTCTACTCCTTTATTGAGTCCACCCGATTATAGCAGGGATTTCCTCTTGTATCTCACGGCAACAGAATCTACCATTGGTATTGTTCTGGTTCAGGAGGACGATGCTCTTTCTAAGCATGTTATATACTACCTTATTCAAGGCTTGGTAGGACCTGAAATCCAGTATTCTCCCGTAGAAAATATTTATTTAGCAGCTGTGCATGTTGTTCAGTGGCTCAGACATTACATTCTTCTATGCAAAATTTATGTTTTGGAGGCAGTCAATCCATTTCAGTTTTTTCTCATTAGGTGAGTGATTGGGGGAAAATAAAATCGATGGATTGTAATTTTGCAGGAATTTGATCTTGACTTTATGTCTGCCAAGTCCAAGAAAGCATTATTTTTTGCGGAATTTATTTATGATTTTCCCTGTGGAGAAGAAATTGTTTATGATGAATCATTTCTGGATGAACATATTTTTCTCATATCTTCACAGGATCCTTGGTGTGGGGATCTTATAGTTTATCTCCAGACTGTGAAGTTTCCCTCAACTTTTTCAAAAGATGAGCGTCGAAAGTTATGTCACTTAGCCAAAAGTTATCTGATTATTGGTGACACTTCATATCGTCATGGGGTCGATTTTATCCTTAGACGCTACTTAACTGTTCATGAAGCTGAGGTTATACTGAATGATTTCCATAGTGGAGCTTGTGGTGGTCATTTATCCAGGCTTGCTACAACCCAAAAAATCTTTCGTGCAAGATACTTTTGGCCTTTGATTTTCAAAGATTGTATGGAATCAGTCAAAAGGTGTCATCCGTGTCAGGTTTATACTCGAAATATGCATACTCATCTAGCTCTTCTCTTTCCTATCATTACTATCAGACCCTTTACAAATTGAGGTATTGATTTTACTTCTTGTAACTGGCCTTTGGCTAAATGTCACAAGTATATTATAGTAGTTGTAGAATACTTCACGAAGCGGGTTGAGGCTATGCCTACTTTTGGGAATGACGGTGAGACAACAACTCTTTTCCTCTTCAATCAAGTCATTTCTCATTTTGGTATTCCCAAAGAGATTGTCACTGATCATGGCAGTAACTTTCAGAACAACATGATGGCTGAATTGGCTCTGAAATTAAGTTTCCAGCAGGAGCATTCGTTTCCTTATTATCCTCAAGCCAATGGGAAAGTTGAAGCCGTGAACAAATCCTTGAAGACAATTCTTCAAAAGAATATTGATAAAGCCAAATATCATTGGCATATTATGTTGTATCCTGCACTTTGGGCATACCAGATGTCAATCAAAACTGCAACCGGTTTTACTTCGTTTCAACTAGCTTATGGGTTGGAATCTATATTTCCTATTGAGTGCGAAATTCCCTCTCTTAAGTTAGTTTTTGAGCTTCTTCCTAACACTTCTAGTCTCGAGGAAAGCCTCCTTCACATGGAACATCTTGATGAGCAGCGTCAAGATGCAGCTACGATGAATGAGGCACATAAGAAATAGGTAAAGGTTCAATACGATAAGGAGGTCAAACCTAGGGTCTTCTCCAAAGGTGACCTTTTCTTTGTATATGCCCAAGAGAAGGATGCCTTGGGGATAGGTAAGTTTAAATCCATGTGGTATGGCTCCATTATCATTAAAAAAATCCTGAAGAAAGGAGCTTATGCCTTGATTTATTTTGACGGAAATGAGTTGGCGGAGCCTAGAAATGGAATCTATTGAAAAAGTATTATGCCTAGGCTTTGGCCTAGCATCTTTCTTTTTTGTATATATTTTGCTTTTGTACATATCTGGGTTTTCAATTTTTGGTGTGATTTCAATGAATTTGATTTTCTTTGGAAGGTGTTATTGGATGACATAAGTCACTTTGGTTTCACCAATGGTGCTAGTAGACATACACAGAACTTAGCTTCCATGGATTGGGTACTCCATTATCCATCCAGTCAGTTGTTAGTTTCAAGACGTGTTTGCATTGGTCCTGCTTCGAACAACATAGCAGAATATACTACAGTGATTAATCTACTCTCGGAGGCAATATTATTGGGTGTTTATTCGTTAGTAGTTTTCTTAGATTCGCAGTTGGTGATTTCACAGTTGAACAACACATATCGGGTCCGAGACCCATTTTTACATCGATCATTTTTTAGGGTACGTTTGTTACAAATATCATTTCAATTTATAACATTTATTCATATTCCTCAAGCTGACAATTGGATGGCAGACTTATTGGCTAATCAAGCAATTGATTGGCATATTAATCATTTAATACTTTAAACAATATATCAGATACATCATTTATTTTTATACATTTGAGTCATCACATCATATAAATCATTGTATACATACATACATACATACATATATATATATATATATATATATATATATATATATATATATATATAGTCAGAGTGTTAAAAAATATTTAAAAAATTGGACCATAATGTCCTACAAAATTAGGGCTTATGCCCAATCATGTCTATCATCAAAAAATATTACAGTCATCCAATAATATCTATAAATATACTCTTGAGGTCCCTTCCCAACATTTGTGTACCTATAGAACACAATGGAAGTCGTTACACGATGGAATAACGGCACCCAGTCTCGTGGTACTCCTACCACTCATCTCTGGATAGCCTCCTGTAGGTCCTCTATAGCGGCCATAGGTACCTGGTGAGTCAAACTCTCCAAGTTCCTTTGTATTGCATGGAATGTCCTGCCAGGGTCTTCAGTATCTTCCTCACCTCTGCGGCGCTTGTTGCTTGGGTACCCCTTAGGCCTGACTGGTCCCATGTCTGCATCATGATCATCATAATTTTGTAAGTCATTTAGTCCAATCAAAAACATTTTTTTCATTTTCATACTTTGAAAAAATCATAAAAAAATCACATAATCAAAAAATAAAAAATGCAATCTTACCAATTGCGCCCCATGCTGCACCAGGTGGCAGGACTAGATCTGGATCAACAAAAAAATCCATCCCAGCATAGGTATAATCTTCCACTGCGGTGAATTTTTCTTCCCACCATTCGAAGAACTCATCATCCCAAATGGTCTGGGGAACTTCACTTCCCCCTAATCTCTTCATCAAATCTGCCCATCAAGCTATTCTTGGATCTCTCAAATTTCTGATAGTTGAGATGACCTTGGGCCGAAGACTTGGGATCCTCTCGAAGAAGAATGTCATCAAGATTGTACCATACCCAAAATGTTTGGTCTTTGCTTTCCAGATTGAAGTTAATTGTTTCTTCATATTGCTCAGCAAGGCTTTGCACTAATCAAAGAGATGAATCAGGCATTATACTGCTATTCTCATTTGTGTCCATGAAGCCTGATGCATGGAGGCAGATCTTGCTACTCTGCCAATGGTAAAGAGAAGGATCTTCAGGTATAAATCCTTCAAATCTCTGATATGAATCTGAGTTCCTACCTTTTTTGCATCCCCTACACAGTAGACTTGGACATAATCCTCTACGGTAAGTCCTCCAATAGGCTTTCCATGTAAGTCTACTAGGTCTCCTCTCCGAGAGAGTCCAGTGATGAAGTATATATCTTCCATTTCTATGCATAGTGGCATTTGATCAATTATGAAATAGTCTTCTTCTAGCTCCCAAATATTAACCAACATTTGAAGAAAACGTACATTGCTTTTAATATTGGGCATTTTGAAAAACTTGAGAAATCCACAATTTCAGAGAATATCTAGCGAAGTTTGGCCTTCCATCACTTCATTGTCAATTTCACTATGCTCATGCTCTCTCCACCTGGTGGACATCCTGAGAAAAATCATTAAATCGTCGATTAGATTCAAGTTTTAAATTTCACTCTACGCATATGTTACCTCGCTTGTACACAATAGTGTATGGTATGTAGGTCCGTCCACACGAACCTGCTTATGCGCAAAGGGTTTCATCAAAAAATCTCTTTTCTATGGTAAAATTTCCAAAATTTTACCTTAAGCAAGAACAAAATTGATGAAAAAGATGAGTTTAGAGCTTACTTGACTAATTTGGCATGATTTGATGGCTGATTGTTCCAGTTTTGAGAAAAGGAATTTTTCCCCAAAAGCTCCTTCTCCACTTCTGCAATGTCAAAATGATCCAAATGTGAGTCAAATGGTGTATTTATGCCTAGAACTTGAATTTTTTTTGCAAATTTTAATTATTCTTATTTTTCGAATTTGACGAAGGCTTTATAACCATTTGGCTTGTAAGTGTTGGGAAATGTATTTTTTCAGGTATATGTTGTTGAATTCTAGATTTGTCTACTTTTGCTTCGGATCCATGACTGCTGACCTATCATGGCAGGCATCTGATTTTGAACTAGCATATAGGTTAGGGAATCCACTTTCCATTTCATTTTTCATACTAGTCTCAATTATGATCATTTTCCATAGGATCGATCCTATCATGTCATCAGTACTTAACCCATTTCACTCGCCAATTTTTTAATCATGACTTATTGGTAGAGCCTTCCTTTACATGGGCTTCCTAGTTAGTTCCTTGCTAACATTTGTCACCCATGCTGCAATTCTTGTAGGCTTAGGAGTCCTCTTTAGTCCCGCCATGTCTTATGCGTGGAAGCTTCATTCTTATTCTTCTTCGCTATCATTTTTCTGGCCATTACCTTAGAGGTTTCCTTATGTTGTCGAGTTGTATTACTGCATTTCATATTGAATACTTGTTTATCTTGGCCTTTAGCCGACTTCATATGGACTCGTGTTTAAGCCATATTTTGAACATGTCTTTCTATAAAAGTTAACCATGCAATCACTTAGCTTCTGCAACATGACACCTTTACCCATGGATGGAACATTCCTCTGACTGTCACTTACCAGTTTTCACCACCTTGCATTGAGCATAGGATTGTTCCTATCCTAGGAACTAGAGCATCTGTGTCACGACACTCATTCTATCCATTGTACTATAGCATTCTTTTATTATTTTTCAGGCTTTGAATATGAAAAAGACAAAAAAATTAAATATTTTGAAAAAGAGTGAGAACGAGATATTTACTTCCATATTTGATTGCAGCTACAGTGTGAATTTTTGTCACCCTTGAACAGAGCACAAAAAAGCTAATTATTTTCTCCATTTGGGATGGTTTTAGTTTTTGACATAGGAGAAGCCATAACCTTGTTTTATGAGTCAGTACTCCCCCAGTTGGTTATCTCTTAAAATCATATGGAGGGTTTGTTTATGCCTCCTACATGACAAAATTATACAAAGTTATCATTTGCTACAATAGTCAAACATGAGTCGGCCTTTCTGTGGTGTCTCTTGACTCATTTTTTAGTTGGCCTTCCTGGTCTTGTCAGTATCTTGTCCTATCAAATCAGATATTTGGTTCTTTTCTCATTCTAGTTTGAGAAGCTCTCCATTTAATTCTTTTCGGCGGGTTTGTATCTTATCGAATACAACATATTTCTCAGAGAGTAAACCTAGAGCTGCACCCTGGCCCTATTTACATCATTGATAGGTGACCTTGTACTCAAAATTTGATCATCATCATGGGTCTTTGACTGAGTGGTTTCCCTTGTGTTTGACATCAGCTTACATTATCACACCTGGGATTCATGCAGTACCTTGATTTCCATTTGACCCTATCGGTGGATATCTCGCCTCTTTGTGAGCTTTCATTATTGGTTAGTTCAGAGGGTTTATGTCATGCGCTAGCTTCATCTTGTGCATGCCAGAAACATATTTTGGGTTGGTTACTTCACTCTAATTTTTCTGATTCCTTCCAAATATTAGCCTGCAGGTTACCCTCACGTTGGACTGATGTGGGATACCTTAATGCCTTCTTTCCAGCAGATATTTTCCCATCGACTCTGACTCATTTCTCTGGGAATAAGTTCTAGAGTCTTTTTGTCAGTACCTTAGGGTTTGTAGTCATTAGTGGTAGACTCTTCACTATTGATAGTGAGGATACATCATTGCCTCCTGATTGATAGATTCGTTCAATTGTTTGACTTCAACTCATTCATTCACACTTGCTAGAATGTAGTGGGCCACCTTAACACTCATTATCATTATCGGTGGGTTGTCTTGTGTTTGCTAATGGTATACATCAATGACTGGTAATCATACGATTTATCACATGGTCGACTTCATCTCATTTATTCCCATTGTGTAGAATTGTCCCATAGTGATTGGTGAAGACCTCGGGTTTGCATCAACATGCTTTGGTTCACTTTGACAACTCCTTCAGTTTCTTCCAGTGACACCATCCACCTTTATATGTTGCAGTTTCATCACAACAACATCTTATATGTTGGCTGCCGAGTTGCGTGTTGTATCATTTGTTCCACCACTTCTGATTTGGTACTTGGAGATTCAGTTCTGACTTTTGTTGCAACATCATTTATCAGTCTTCCATATGTGATACTTGGACTTGATTTTGACTTGTACTTTCGGGCAGTGATCAGATGATTCACTATGTACTTTACATTTTAGTTATACTTGTATACATATTGGATCCACTCTATACTTCATATGCGTACATGATTTTCTTTCTCTGAGCATGGGTATTCCCGCCTCAGACATGAGCTATCTTTCTTATCTCTCTCACTGGTTTTTTGGCAGGATGAAATCTGGTGAAGTCCTCTCTGGTCCTCACAAGGTTCTTTCTATGCACATAATACATTTCGGCCATCATGTACCCCTTCTGACCTCATATATTAGGGGGCATCTGTTATAGCATCATTTATCACCAACTTATACTTGATGATTTATACATTGGCCTTGGGAAACCCTTCCTTTCAGACTTGGACATATTTCTCAAAAAACAGTATCTTAAAACACATACGCAACTCTTCCTAGAATTTTCCGCGTATATACGCGAGTCCATATATAGAAAATCGTGTATGCCATTTTAAACATTAAGAATATATATATATATTCCCTATTTTAGAGGCAGAGTTTATGGTTGTTCCAATAACTTAACCACCCCAACCCGTGGCCTAATTTCTCCCAACTATAAAAACTAATTGGAGGGAGTATAAAATCCCCTCAAGGGAATGGCCTAAGGGATGAAGAGAGAGATAAATATATATATTATATGCTATTGGAGCCCTATCCAAGCCTGATATATTCCTGTGCCTCCCGCACTTCCCAGATATTTGCAGGAAATCCTTTGTTTCCTTGAGATTCTCACCACCCTATGTGACATCCATTGTGCACTATTCTTGGAAGAAATCTTGAGAGGCTAGAACTGGACAGATCTAGAGGATGGTATGCTCGAAGGCCATGGTAGATTTTAGGTGATCTCTCCACGTTTTTTTACTGTACATGTCATTAATAATAGAAGAGCCATATTTTTCCTGATGTTTACATGTCAATACTCTTTTATACATGTGTAATGATCATAAATTGAACATTTAATATTGTTTTTATGATATTATTCATGATTTCCAATAACATCTTGAACATATATATGTTGTACAACTAGGATTTTGTGTTCATTCTTTGCTAATTTACAGATTACAGAGCACAAAGTGTTGCAGGGGGTTTGCACCCCATGAGATCTAATTTAACCCAGGGATATCCAGGTAAGGTATTCAACCTGTAGATTCTAGTTATTTGCATAGAATTTGGTTAAGTGAGTCATTCTTGTAATGGCATACCCTTGATCTATGAAGGTTCACCAACCCAAGACCTTTAGGGTAACATTTCCCGAAACATTACCCAAGCTATCTAGGGCTCTAGGAACTAGTAACTCAACCCAAAACCTTGCAGAGCTCTAGAGCATTTGTCCAACCTTGCTCTAGGGACTAGTAACTAAAACCACCAACGTCTTCAGAGTGTTTTTCCAACCCAGCTCCAAGGACTAGTAACTCAACCCACCAAGGGCTTCAAATCATATTTACCAACCTAGGCTCTAGGACAATTAACTCAACCCAAGTTGTTGCAGGGATTCCAAAGTGTTTGTTCCAACCCACAACCATAAGAAACATGAGCACCAATCAGAAAAAAAACAAGTGGAAAAACCTGCACACCATGACTATCTAGGAAGTGGTAAGGAAAGGCTAAAACAATTGCCAATCCAGAAAAATATCCATTCCAATGAAAACACATAACCAAGAAACCGCATGCATGTACCATGCATGGCAAAACTAGTAAGTAAATCATACATGAAACCTCATACCTACAAAGCAATCCAGTTGTAGCTGTTGATCCCATTGTTACCTTTCACTTTCCCGCCTTCCTTTTCCTCCTTTATCCAAATCCAATTGAAAAATAGAGTGCTCCAAGCATGCTCCAAGGATGCTCTAAGTGTGCAAGAATATGAGAGAGAGTTAATGAATTGAGAGCTCCAAAACTAGAACAACAAAAGCCTAAAAAATACCCTTAGAAACCTTTCTATCATTGAGGCCTTTATTTTCTTCATTTTCCATCATTTCTCCTTCAATTTACCTCTCATGCAAATCTGTGACTTTTCATATCCCTTTTCTCCTATTTTCCTTTATTTTCAAAAATAAATTCCAATTGATGCCTCCTTTCCTTTGACAATTTCCTTAGCCACAAATAAACCAAAGTGACACCTAATAGGATGATTTTCCCACCATTCAGCTTGGAATACGTGTCCCATGACCTTGGTATTATATTTTTTACATGGAAAATCAACCAGGGGTTGTCATAAACCCCTCCCCCTTGGGGGAACACCATCCTCGGTGTTCTATGATACCTATGACCACCAACCGCTGAAAAAAAAATACTGCTCATGGAGCTTTATAACACCATTCAATGTGGTATTTAAAATGACCACTACTAACAACATGACTATCATACCATTGAATGGAGAATTATAATAAAACTCATTATGGTATTTACAATAACAACCACATACACTTATGCACATTTGCTTCAAAAAGAAAATAATCATATTGTCTATGGACCTTTTTAAAAACAACTTGATATAATATTTAAAATAATATACACATGCACATTTTCTTTAACCATCAAATAAAAGGATATGATTCCTGCATCAGTAACAAGGGAATCCAGAGGCTCACACCTCCACCCTCAAAAGTAGTACCAGGATTCACCTGCTTCCCAGGAAGTCCAGAATACACTACTAAGTCAAACCTACATCCAATATCCAGCGGTACAATCATTGTGCTACACGTTCCCCCAATGAACAATTATCGGCTAATTGTTCCAGGTAACACTCCCCACGTGCTTTTTTTTCCATATACAAATGATCATGATAAAAATAAATTCATTCCCTGACCTTCCCTTCTCTACTACAAAGTCCCTTGGGAAATCAATTCACCCCCTTCCGTGAAGTCACACACCTTCCAAATTCTGTTGGAATCCATTTCTCTGCTACAAGTCCCTTAGGTGATCCATCCATTATAAAGGTTTCCTCGCATCAGAAGGTCCAAAAAAAAACCAAGGCATATCCCTACCTCGAAATCATCATATCGGTCATAACATGCTCATGGAAATCAATGGAAACTATTGGGTACTAGTGTCCCACAATGGCCCGGATCCTGAAGTGCTTTACCAACATATTGTTGCATGTTATAATTTCTTTAATTTTTGCTGCTAACATACTTAGAACCAATTCCAACCGCCCAGACTAGGAATTTTCCATGATTTCCTATAACAAACACATAATTGTCGTTAGATTAAAAAAAAATTGAATTAAATTCAAATCATACCTCATTGGTATCTTTTCAATAAGGCACACCTGTAATTTTGTTTGTTTCATTTCAGAACAAGTCAAACTAACTCTTTGATCAAATCATCATGTCTAAACATATCACATCCAGTTAGCTAAAAAATCAACTATGATAAATCAAAATCATAGATTACAAGTAACCATCATAAACCAGAGTCATAGCTCACACACATAATCAAATTGAAATAAAATATTGATACTTATCGTTCAATCGATCCATTTCTTCTACCTTTGTTCTTGTCCTTTTCGTATACACATCAGATCGATTGCCACAGTCGATAAGCACCTAGTACTTCTCTTCTGTTCAATCACATGACACATACACATACAAAAATTACACATCAAAATATGTACATCCACACATGGCGTACAACACCACACAATATACACACCTACACCTGGTGTACAACACAACACATACATCTACTACGAGTGTACAACACAATACATATACATACATAGAGTATAACACAATGAATACACATGTCACGATACAATGACTAGAGCATACACATAACACAATACCACATTTGCACAATAAAACGCGTATGCCATGTACACAATAAAACATACCACATGTACAACATGTATACAACACCACATGTACAACATGTACACAACACTACCTTTAATAGCGCACCATACATAATGTGTACACATCACCACATGTACACAGCACCACCTACAAAATATGTACACAACACCACATGCACAATGTGTACTCAAAACCACATGTACACAACACCACCTACACTTTATGTACACAACGCCACATGCACATAGCACCACATGTACAACATGTACACAACACCACATGCACACAACACCACATGTACGACATGTACACATCATCGCATGTATAACATGTACACTACACTACATGTACAACAACACCATATGTACAATCATGCACACCACACCACATGTACACAACACTACATATACAACATGTCCACAACACCACATATAGAACATGTACACAACACCATATTTGTACAACACCGCATGTACAACATGCACAACATATGCACAACAATAATATTGCACATCCATAGACCACATTGTCTCTACCAAGCAATCTTTCTTCTAGTGCCTTTCCACCATCCATGCTTGTCTCAACATGTCGCATATCACACTACTTTCATTTTGGTAATATATCCTTCAATGTTACCTACGATGGCATAAAAATAGGCATAGTTTTAAGCACATAATATAAAATATTATCCACAAGATACTAACCTCATAGATATGTGAGGGCTACATTTCCCACTTGATTCCTCATAAGCCAAGAATACCTTTATGCCATTCAGCTGCATAAGAAATCATTCCTCCACAAAAATGATCTATGATGACCTTGCCATACAATGACATACATAAATACATACATACATACATACATACATACAAACATACATACATACATATATATATACACATCGAAAAACTCATGATCATGACATAATTACTAGATATCATAAGGTCAAGGTTAAGAGAACGACCTTTATCAATGCACAACATGCACAACATTGAGAAAAACAATTCTCAACATAGCCATGCATTTGACACGTCAAATCCATTTACCTTACTTTTCCTATTACATTTCTCATGATTGTCTTTCCATCATCCATTTATCCCAATGGACCCAACCAATCCAACTGTCTACCATATTCTTTGCTTCAATTTCCCTTATACATGCACCAAATTCATACGAGTTCTTAAATTACTTATTTGGTTTCATTCATCTCTCCCCGAGCTCCATTAACTTTTCTCTTTCCCCAACCAATGCCCAAGACCCTCAAAAAATAAAATGCAAGAGAAAAAATAAAACAATAAGAAAACCATTAAAAACCAATAACAATATTACACCATAAATAAAGTGAGATGGCCATGCACTAGACACAAAAAAAAAATACAAATCAAGCACAAAAAAATCGTAAAGCACAAAAAAAAAAAACTAGCAACAAACACCATGACTCAACCCCATGGGTTCCCAATCCTTCCAAGGGAAAACTCAACCCAAGCCTTCTTCAAGATTTCACGGTAGTCTCTTTTGTCATCCAATTCCTTACATCATACTTTCGTAAAAACATAACTGTTACTGGATAAATAAACATAATAATATACTAGTTACCTTACCTTATTGTACCCATCATGCTGAACAATAACTCAAAACGTACATAGATCATCTCTCAAGGAACTCTAATTCCTTGATGCATCCATCTATAACTAGAAATAGAAATTATACATGTCAAATACATGTTCATGAACATAACGCATATCCACATAATGTTAGAAAAAATCGAGGTTAAGAAGACTTCTTGTATGCATGCAAAGAACTCATTAATTTGGAATTGTGGTTTCCAAATATAGCCAAAGTAATTCTCACCATATTCCTTTAATTTACACTTTTCCTTACTTAAATTGACTCTTATTATGTATTATCACATCACCCAGCCGTTATTTATATAAAAAAACCAATTGTTACCATGTCATGTTGTTACCAAGCACGTTTCCCTATAACTATTCACACATGTCAGTCACATGTTCCAAATATCAATACATCATTTCTATTAATTGAAATCACCCTTTACCAATACTAACATCCATGTCATAGTCTACAATCAACTCATAGTCATTAGTCATAGTGCTATAACTAGCACCCAATTGCACTCAAGTGCATATCAATTGTCTCAACACATATTATGTTAGTACAACTATCTTAAAAAAAGGGCATTCCTTCATGCAATATTATAAACACATACTCATTTCATACACTTAATCCAGCATTCAAACAGCCTGTAAACATACCCTCTTACTATCCATGGTCCACACTAAGGTAGAAGGAGGAAGCTATTATAATGGTCCAATCTCCAATGTCCAATTATGGAAATGGGATCTCCAAATATATACTAAATTTAACCACACTTTCCACAACTTTATTTTTCATTTATAATACATTTTGTATGAGATTAAATAAAAAAAAATGAAATTATTCCACTTGTAACATACTAACTCAAAACATGCCACATAATCATGCCACTTTTCCATTGCTTTACATGCAACTTTTCAAATTCCTTGCATACAACATTTAAAATTCCTTTCATGAAATCTTCAAATGGTTTGCATGAAAATATCTATATATCAGCTACAAAAATATTATCACACAACAATACTATCCTACCCACAAAATAACATTTTCTTCAAATAATTACCATTCTATTACATTTTCTTCAAACAAACACCATACTATTACATTTGCATGTAAGAATTTATTCAAACACTTTACATACAAACTCATTTGCATACAAGCAAGCATATATCAGCTACAAAAATACTACTACACATCGATGTTATCCCCAACCATAAACAACATACTCATTGGGACATTTTATCAAACAGTTTGTATGCAAGGAATCATTGAACCATTTAAGCATTTTATCAATCACTTTGCATGCAACTAATATAGTGAATGATTCAATGCATATATCATAAAATTTTGTAGAAAAATTTATGGAAGCTGGAACATATGATTAGTGGGAGTCTCCCCCACTATTTTTCAAGTTTCAAATTCTGAAATTTCATAGATGAAAATTTATAACACAAATGCCAACATAATCCTATTTGGTGCACAATTATAGGAGCATTCAAGAAACTCAAATTCCATTGGTCATATATCCTTAAATATAGTGACCCTATATATGAAACTTTTACCAAAATATTAGTAGGACTTCCCATTATTGTGAAAATAATTTCAGCTCTTGATACTTCCCAGAAGAAACATTCCAACATAAATTCTAATGCGACCTATTTGGGGCTTGATTTTAGTAGAATTAAAAAGGCTCCACTTCCTACTGCCAATATCTTCTAAAATATTGTGACCCAATATCTGAAATTTATACCACATTATCATCAGGATGTTCCCTCAATATGAAAATTTTTTCATCTCCTATAACTTAACAGAAGATAAGTTATGGGAAAAAATCCAACCTGGCCTGTTTAAAGATGCATTCTAGAAGGTCATCTTTCTCAGGTCATAATTCCTAAAATATTGTGAACTGATATCTGATATTTTAACCACATTATCAGTGGGAGTTACCCTCAAGGTGGAAATTTTTTTATATTCTGAAACTCCACAAAAGAAAATTTATAATGAAAATGAAATCGATTATATTCATTGATCCCTTTGTTCTAAATTTCACCTATGATAAAGGCCATCCAATCCAAGTGTTTGAACCTGGAAACTTTGATACCACTATGTAACACCCCCCCACCCCACCCAATTTACCCACTTTAATATACATAACATGGTAGATTTGATCTGAGAGTTAATACGTATGACCCAACTTCCAAGATGCAATTACGGAATTGGGGTCTAACTTGTCAACACGTGTTATTCATTTTTACAAAAAATTGTGTGAATAGTACCTGTAAGTCATCGATGTATATTTTGGTACATTTTTACTTTATTTTAATTATATTTTCATAAATAAATCCTTATTCCCTCTCATAATTGCTGTAACAAACACATATTAGCTCAAGCATCCACTTAAAATATCCAAAATCCTATCAAACCATGAATTAGATTTAGATCAAGGGCACACCATATATTCATAAATAAACTATTCATGTAGCATATGTTTAACCAAAAATAAAGCCATGAAAAAATAGTCATGTAGACAATAGTAAATCATAAATTATGTTCATTGATCATCAATAATGAATAACACATATTAACATCTGCAAAGTACCAACCAAGTCAGGGACTTCCATGTACCATCCGACCATAGATTGGGCTGAACCAAGTATTTATTTGAGACAATAACCCTCATGCCATATTCCAAGCATGAATGTGGGATATATTGGAATAAAAAAAACAAAACCAAACCAGGACTTTCAGAGGAAAAACTACCTCAACCCTCAACCAGTGATTCCACCTCATGGTTGGACATCACTAACACTAACTAGATAAGTCTCTACCCAAGTTGTCTAGGGTTATAAGAAATAGTAACTCAACCCACAACCTTGTAGGGTTCCAGAGCATTTCTACAATCTGGCTCTAGGCACCAGTAAATCAACCCACCAAGGGCTCCAATGCGTGTGTAGCAACCTAGACTCCAGGATTAGTAACTCAACACAAGTTGTTCTAGGGATTTCAAAGCTTTTTTTTCCAACCCACAACCATAAGGAACATGAGCACCAATAATAAAAACAACAAGCAGAAAAACCCACAACACCATGGCTATCCCTGAAATGGAAAGGAAAGGCTAAAACCACTATCAATCCAAAAAAATCTACATGCTAATGATAACACATAACCAAGAAAACACATCCATGTATCATGCATTCCAAAACTAGTAAGAAAATCATACATGCAACTCGATATCTGCAAAGAAATCTAGTTGTATTTCTTGATCTCGATGTTCCCTTGCACTTTATTTCTTTCCTTTACCTTCTTTCTCCAAATCCAAGTGAAAATTAGAGCTCTCCGAACATGCTCCAAGGATGCTCTAAGTGTGCAAGAGTATCAGAGGGAGTGAATGAATTGAGAGCTCCAAAAATATACTAAAATAATCCTACCAACTCATCCTCATAATCCTTTCTATCATTGATGCCTCTATTTTCTTCATTTTCCTTCAATTTCCATCTCATGATAATATGTTACCTTTCATATCCCTTTTCTCATATTTACCTTTACTTTCATATATAAATTCCAATTGATCCCCCATTGCTTTTGCCAATGCCTTTGCCAATTTCCTTAGCCATAAATAAACTGAAGTGACACATATTATGATTTTTTTCCCACCATTCATCTTGGAATATGTGTCTCGTTACATTGGTCTTATATTTTTTACATGAAAAATTAATGGGGGAATGTTACAAATGGTGGTGCATTCTTCAATCAAGATTTAAATAAAGCATGTTCTACCCATCATGGGTTGTCTCACTTATGCAAATAAACTTGTCCCATGTGGTTGTGGCTAGGTGATTTTTTTTTTTTGACTTTGGTATAATTGATACCTCCCATTCATGACTCTCAAATAATGTCTTTTTCATTTAACATTCTAATCCAACTACATTTACTGTAATTTTATGATATTGAAGATAATTGCTGACACATAGTATATGTTGAGAGAATACATCATATGCATGCTTATTTTACCTTATTTTGTCATTGAATACTTGGATAACTTAATATTTACATGATATTATAATATACGTTGTTGGTTAATTGTTATGAAGTTTTGGTTGCAATTATTATATTTGAAAGTTTAATTAACTTTAGGAATAATATTTATTATTTTAAATAAAAAAAAGTGAAATGCAATTTATAATTTATTTTATGTCAAAATGTCCTAGGGTCATCTCAATCGGCGATCACTGTGATGTGAAGTCTTCGTAAAGTATGTGGTTTAAGGTTTAAATATCCCTCTACTAGCCTTGTGGGTAGTGTGTTGCTGTGTGCATGAGTTCACCTAAAGGTTTAAAGATAGCAATTATAATTGACCTCGTGTCACACAAATATGAGTATGACCAGTTTTTCAATTACACACACACACACATATATAGCACAAGGGTTAGCTCATTTGATCAAGTATTTATCGTTAAATAACCTTTTCTATTTCAATTTTCTTGACATTCTCAAGGTTAGGCTCTGTGGTTGAGCTGACAAGAGGTGATCCTTCTAGGTAGGTCTACCTCGTACAATTATTTTTTGGACATGGTGGTCTTCTCTAGGGACTATGAACCAAACAGAAAACATAAAATAAAATAAAAGAAAGACACACACACACACACACACCCATTTATATATGCCCATGAGGCATAGAATAATTAGTGATGGGGTGTACTATTAAGGTACTCTATGATGTGAATGTCACTAGTTTGAAACTCTATGGGAAAAAATATAGCCATGTTAAGGGCTAATGTGGCCCAGATTGGGTGCAATAACTGAGTGATTTTGTTGGGTTAGATGGCCTTGGGTCGCAAGCTCTCAAGCCAAAGGTTAAGCGTGCAGTGATCTCAGGGCTCACACAACTTAGCAAACTATATATATATATATATATATATATATATATATATATATATATATATATATATATATATATATATATATATATATATATATATATATATATATATATATATATATATATATATATATATATATATATATATAGATATATATATATATAAATTAGTCTTAATAAATTTAAAATAAGTATTTTTTATATTAAAAAGCTATTATTTATTTTGAAATTTACAATTAAATTGATTAGCATAATTGGAAATCATTGTGATATGAAGTATTTGTAAAGTGGCTCAAATTTCAAATGCCTCCTGACTATCCTTGTGGGCAGTACATTGGGGTGTGTGCGATTAGTGGTTAGAATCAACCCTGTGTCACACAAATACAAGTCCAACCTAGTTGTTAATTCCTCTCTCTCTCTCTCTTTCTCTCATTATAATTATAGTTTATTAAATAACTTGGTGTTAATAAATTAAAGTTAAAATCAATTTTATATTAATATATTACTATTAAATTTACAATTCTATTCATTAGAACAATAAATCTTATCCATCATATTCTCATGACACTATAAAAAATATTAATTTTGATAAATTAAAATTAAAATGATTTTATATTAAAAAATTATTAATTTATTTGTAAATTTATTAAATCAAAATATTTGTATTTTCTTCTTGTAAATTATTCTATTAATTCCAAAAATGCATATTACATTATAAGACATTAAGCAATAGAGTACATAAAGTACATTTTTTGTCTTGGTTTCACCTACCAGGATGATTCACATTTTTTCCCTTTTCCCCTTTCTATTGAAAAAATATATCCACCCTACAATGTTATCCATCCTCGTAGGGGACTGTGCAATTTATTCATTTTTTTGAGAAATATCAATAGCAACCATTTCAGTCAGATTTGACAGTTATTTCTCACTATCAAAATGATCAAAATTGAGCTTACACTTTTTCCCTATAGTTGTAGGCACAATGATAGTTGATTATATTTCATTGTTCTTTACCAAAAGGTTTTCCTCTATAGAGATTTGAGACAGTGCCACTGAAGGCTGACTAGGACCTTGAGAACCTGAGTTTTCAGTAGATGTCTTCTGCTACTGGGTGCTATTTTTATAACCTAGAGAATTCTTGGCAGTTGTTGATGCCTTCAGGTGTCTCCATCCATGACCACCATGCTTCGACACTTGGTTTCTAAGCTCCCCTTTTGAAGATGGGAATACATTCTAAAGTTGCCTAGGTCGTTGACAAATTCTACACTTGGAAGAGTTTTTTTCGTAATCGAGTGTTCATTATACTCCTCACCCTCTCACTTGAGGATGATTTTATCTAGTAATCCTTCACTAAGGTTCAATTCCGCACACATGTAGACAAAAGAGACAAAACCATTTGGAAATCTATCATTGTCTACTTTGATGAAATGATCTATACAGTCACTAATCAATTATAGGGTGTCTGGCCAGATACGACGAAGAGGCAAGTTTGGGAGTTTAACCGAAAAAAGAGACGATATTGAATTCATGGTGAGATGGTTAAAATTTGTGAACCATGGATGGATCGATAGACCAACATGACTCTAAAACTAGGATCATTATTCAAAATCCATTTTTCAACATTCATGATTCTTAAAGAAAGCCACAAAATTTCCTTTCAAGAAAAAAATAAAATCTATATTTTGTGACCAGTATTAGTAAACTCACTCTTGTAGGGTCGATGTAGAGGACCCTAAGCCATTTAAAAAACATATAATCACCACCAAATTATATTATTTCTACCCTATTTTTTTTAGTAGAAGCATTCACCTCAACATTGGGGTCTCTGTAGAGTGTTCCACTATAAAAGTTTGACATGAGAGATCATTAGGTGTTTAAGAGCTAGGGAATGGCCTTAGGGAATCCTTGAAGAAAATGGTTTTGACGTTGAAGATTCCCCAATGCTCCTAAAACCACCTTTCAATAATGTAACTATAGAGATAGTGTAATCCCTCTTGATTCCATAAAGTCTGAGATCTTTTTCCATATTTGGTTTCCTCCCTCTAAAGAGGAGCTTCATCTCTTCCACAGGGACTCCCATATGTTATTAAATGTTATATATTATCATTAAAAAAGGGAATCTCAAGACATATACCTAATAAAAATTGGAAATATTTGTAGAACTAGGTCCCCAACCCCTTTCATTATCGAATTCAACATTGGCTGAAGACTTTTGTCAAACACTTTGTCTTCTTTAAAATACCTCGAGAGAGAATCTATTTTTGGAAATTTAGCAAACACTTTGTTGAAATCCTTGCCAGTATCACACATACTATATATACACACCTTCACAAGTAACATAGCCACCCTTAATTTGAATCCTAATTGCAAGGCAATATTTAAAACCACAACCTTTCCATTAGTGCAACCAAATCCTCCTATATCCATGTGCTCATCATCATACTTCTTAGCATCATTCACTACATCTGCTAGGGGAGTTGAACTTACGCTAACAACATATGGATGGAAAACTATTTTCCTGGTGCCTCTTCTTGGTCTCGAAGCCATTGTATAGTGACTAGAGGCTATTTGAGGGTGTGTGATATGACTAGATAAAAAATAAATGACATATTTTTCTCCCATATTTTTCACTCTTCATTCACCAATCACTCCATCTCCCTCCAGTTCCCAAAATATTAATAAATAAAAATTAAAACACAAAAAATTTAAAAATTATTTATTTATTTTTAAATTTATCATTCTATTCATTAGGGAAAAAAATCTTGTTCATTCAATGTTCATGGTACAAAAAAGAAAGAAAGAAAAAAGTTCAGTTGTTGAGTATAGATACCAAATTATTCTTAAAAATGCTAAATAAATCAAAATAAATGTTTCAATGTCATGAATAATGATACCAAATATTTAAATTTTTTATTATAATACCAAATTATCTAAGATTAAGCTTATAAGATAAATATACACTCCGTCAATTAGGGTTATCTCGTATGGCTAGAAGGAAGGAAGGGAACCCTCCCCACCCATCTCCAATTTCCAAAAACGGCATGAAGAATGTTGAAAATGTTGAAAATATATGTATATTCCTTATATATAGTATTCAATGATGTGCCTGTGAAGAAAACAAGGAAAAAATAAGAAGATAAATATATACTTCCCAGATGGGGTGACTTTAATGAAAAATGAGGCATGTCTAAGTGGTCGGGGGATGTTCTAGCACACCCCTACATTAAGATGAATGAAAAACATTATCATAACATTTATCCTAAGTATAATTTTACACAAGTTCCTCCACCCCAATACGATGTAGCAAAAATGTCGTTATCTTGCTAGCATGGTCACATCCCTACTTTTTTGATGAATAGAGTTAACAATTCCATATAAGGATTCCTCCTTCCGGTGCAAGTTCTCTCTTATGCTACTAAATGAACACCATTACACTTTTCTTTAAATATTTCCTTGGATTTGGGAACTTATTACTAAGGGATCTAGCGAACCCACTCGTGTGATTGTAGTGGTTCTTTCCATTCGACTCCCTGGATTATTGGCTTGAACCTATTGTTTCCTCTTTGTAGCCCATCAAATGTGAATTCAGGTGAGAAAAATAGGACTCATGTATGTGTCAACTACATGTTGGGCATCAACCTCTGTGAAAGCATGACCCTTGCAAAAAAATTTGGTTTGTCTGTTTATGGTTTTTGTTTATTTCTTTACTTAATTGTTCTCTCTGATTCTATAGTATAATCTCTTTCATATTTTTTTCACCATCTACTTGTCGCACTTAGTTTTTGGTAGTGTTTGACCTTGAAGATTTTTTCACCTCTTCATCCATACCTATATCTTTTTATCCCTCCCCCACTCCTTATCCAGTGGGTTGTTTCCTCTTGCAACTAGCTTTCTTGGAAGGCACATCAATTTCCCACGTCCACTCTCACAACCTCATTGTATTCATCTAGCATGTTGGTGTTTCACCCTATCATCGACTTCTATTTCCATTTGACTCAATGATATTGATTCTCCCCCCCTTTCCCCGCCTATTCAAATTTTCAAACGTCCCTCTCTGTATCTAAGTCAAATCCTTCGAAATTCCCCACTAGTGAGCACAATTTTGTTGATGGGATGCTGATTATTAGGATGAAGCATCTCAAGGACATACACATGCACACCATAGGCTTCAAGATTCAATAACTAGGTTTTGAGACCTCACCCCAATACCCATCTTAGAGGAGTTAGCTCACATGGAACAAGAAGGGGCCTCCAAATGGCAACAAATTCTAGATACACAAATTCTAGCAGATTTGGCTAACTAAGTGCAGAATTTTGGGGATACTGAAGGATGGTTTAATTGGTATAGGTACACCATTAATTTTTATTATCATTTAAATTTCCTCCTTTGCATAATTTTGATGGATGTTTTCAGCATTGGGCTGATATCTTGCACTCTTTGGATAACCTTCACCATCACTTGAGGTACATAGATTAAGATTTGGGCTACATCAAGCAACATCTAGGAATTCATCCTATGGAAGTTAGCACCCTTGGAAACAATGAAGACACTATTTAGGTTTCTAATACCGACTCTGATCCCTCACCTTAGCCTTGTTATTCTCAAGTTTATTTTGAATTATGATTATCTACTTTACTCTATAGGAAAATCTCGATCATTTTTAGTATATGCTTTTATTATTCAATCTTTTGTAAGGCATGATCTCCTATGCCTCTTTCGAAGTGTGCACTTTTGCATATGGTTTGTTCTGCCTAGTGAAATACTAACCTATTATTTCTAGCATATCCCTGTAAATCCCATTTTGTGAAGGTAATACAATATTAACAAAGTTACCAACTTAACCTGAACCTTAGAATGCGAAATTTGCCCCCAAAACCCTTATTTTTGTGAAAAAAAGCATGAAAATGCATTATAGAAATGAAAAATGTTGATGCTACATCAACACTTTTTTTTAAGGTTAAAATTCCAACTTTTTTTTATCAAGGACATCAATAACAAAATTTATGTGCTATAAACATTAAAAGCACCTCATAAACGAAACATGTTGATGCAACATCTTCTTTCTTTTTTTGCGGGGGGTGGGGATGTGGGGGGGTTGAGGGGGTTCTTAAAATTCATTTTTTTAAAAACAATGACATTAGAAACTAATTTTTTTGTGCAATAGACATGAAAAAGACACCCAAAATTGAAAAATTTTGGGTAAAAGCGGTGACCGTGGTTGAAATTTTTAGCAAGGGACGACATATTTAGGTGAAAAAAGAGAGATCGATCAAGCACTTGAGATAGATCGAGCCACTTTAAGTGCTCGATCGAGTCATTTTTAAGAATTCAGCTGAGCTCCCTCAGTGCTAAAAAAATATCTCGATTGAGAATTATGACTCGATCAAACACTAGTGCCTAACCGAGCCTCTATTTTGTATTAAAAGGTGCAACTGTGATCGGCGCAAGCCATCTTTGTGAATATTTCAGAAAACAGGAGATCGATCGAGACTTCTAGGGCTTCATTGAAGGTATTGAAGCTCGACCGAGGGATTCAACCATGGAGCAACCTAACCAACCTCTCCAACAACCCTACCAACGTCCCGAAGATTCAATACAAGGTAGGTTTCCTATCCTTTTTGTCCTTTTTATTTATTTTTTCTTACAAAATTACGTAAATTAATTTGAAAAAAAAAAAAAAACTTACCATTGAAAACCAATGAAAACCAACACCAAAACAGGCCCTTCAAGACAAAAAAAAAACTTAGAAAACATAAAACAACCTAGAAAAAAAAAAAAAAACAACATAGAAAACCACAAAAAACCACCAAGAAAACGCTGCAAAACCCCCAAAAGAACTATAATTTAGGTTTACTTTTTTTCTTACTTGCAATGATAGCATTTGTATTATGAATATTTTCCAATTTTGAATGGGAAAACTTTACTTTCTAATTATTATAAGGTTTTAAAGTTTTTTGTTAGGAATTTAGTGAAATACAATTTCATTTTTTTTTAAATTCTTGCTATTTAAAATGAATTTTAAATTTCAAACAACTTTGCCCAACATTATACCCAAAAAAACTCCAAAACATAAAACAACCAAACTATAGCGAATAAATAGATATACTAGGAGCTTGAGATTGACATGATGAATATGGTTGTCTGTGGGGTCTGGGTTAAACCGTGATGAGGCAAGTTGTTATAGCACTCATCACAGGTTCAATTCCCTTCCCGATCGGGGTAAAAAAAGACATGATGAATATGATTTCTCGTAGTGAACCTCTATTTGTTAAATAAGAAATTTTATTTCATTTTATTATTTTAAATTTAAATTATTTTAAATATTTTTTTAATAATAAATATAGTGCGATTAGTTTTAAAAAATTAATTACTCAAATATATAAATATATCACTATAGATATTTAACTATTATATTTATAATATCACATAGCTATATATTAGTGTTCTATATATAAAACATATAATATAACATAATTGTATAACTATTTAACATAACATAAAGTTACTTAACATAAAATATATATTTAACTATTATTTATCTATAAAATCACATAACTATATATTTAGTTAGGCCGATAGGCCATCTCTTTTGAATTAATACAGTTTCTTTTTCGTCAACCAATTCATTTTGATAATGACACATGTCACTAGTAAAACGTGTGCAAAAAAATCATAAAATCATAAAATCATTTTAGAAAATAAAATAATACTATACCTTTATCATAAAAATCATAAAAGATAACCGTTCAAAAAAACAAAGAAATATACCTTCATTATAGCAAGTTCACATATTTCTCTAAATTTTTAGGAATTTTTCATCATATATGTATAAAGTTAAAAAAAAAGCATAAGAACATGATAACTTTTTACCAAAACATGATACTGATTTTCCATTTCTAATTTGGGTAATATGATTTATGCATTATTTGTAATATGCTTTATTTGCTAATGCTTTACTCTTGCCTTGTGCTTTCTTTTATTTAGTATTAGTTCCTTTCAACTTTTATATAGAGAGGAAATACAATATATGTAGATTCTGTCACAGGCGGTGCCACAGTGCCCATTGAAAAGAAAGCGTAATGTAATCAAAACTGATAAGGATGGTCTCATAATATCCACAATGTATAGCTATTGCTTTCAATTAGGAATCCTCTTTTATCTTTATACACTGCAGTGCCATGTTCTCGTTTATCAAATAACTGAAAATCGTGTTATTTAGCTTTTTGCAGATTTGTCTTTGCATTGCAATCTGAATGAGTTTATACTCTGCGTGGGTACAGCATAGCATTGAGCAGATCTCCTGTGTGTTTCTAGAGACACAAGCCTATCACAGTGTTTGTGCCATGTTCTCGTTTATCAAATAACTGAAAATCGTGTTATTTAGCTTTTTGCAGATTTGTCTTTGCATTGCAATCTGAATGAGTTTATACTCTGCGTGGGTACAGCATAGCATTGAGCAGATCTCCTGTGTGTTTCTAGAGACACAAGCCTATCACAGTGTTTGACAATCCTTTTGACATGGACCTGTTTTCATTTTCAGACCTGGTCGCTTTTCATCATTCAAGTTTTCTTTTTTTAAGTGATGTCCGAATATAAAATTCATGTCATTTATAGAATGAAACTTCTATGAAGAATTATATTCGACTTGACGTGTGATCAGTTGTGGATACAAAATTCATATGGTGCAACTTTTGTTAAGATTGTGGGCTTCCCGGCTTCATTATGTCTGTTCCCCACCTCCTAGAATCTCTCAAACCGATAGAAAGAATTATGCTGCATGCAACTTTTATAGTTGGGGCCGAATGAAATAGATATCTCATGATATTTTTTTTTTAAATTATTGTCACGCAACAATAAGATAGAAGCATGTTACTAATAATAGCATGCATGAAGGAGGGAAAGGGACACCGGAGAGAAACAATGGTAGAGATGTCATAAAAAGATGGGAGTATTTGTTTGTTTTATTTTTAATTTTTTTTGTGCTTTCTTTTATTTGCATCGTAGCTCTTCATATTCGATATATACTTCACATGCTCTTCGTGCGATCTCTTCGCCGTCAATTTCCGCCTGCTGCAGTCCAACGAGGATCTCCAGGTGGGCGAGCTCTACTTTCTCCTGCCGCTCGCAGTCCTCGACTCCGACATGTTGCACTTCTCTACTGCTGCGCTGCCACCAGAAAGGAGGTGTCCAGGGCGGCCCAGCGGAAGAGAAGCGCAGATTCAACTTGCGAACTCCCGAGCGAGGGGTGTAGTTCGATGGATGAGAAGTTTTTGCAGAGCTGCGATAATCCAGAGTTGAAGATGGCATTTAGGGAACACTTGATTTCCAAAATCAGATCATCATGGAGACCTCGTCTGGACAACATCCAGGAGACCGCCTTAGCTTATTAAGCCCATCTCTTAGCATTTCTAGAATTGTAAATTGTTTGTTTTTATGTTGAAGATTTATTTGCTTCGATTCTGAGGAATAATTTGTGTATTGGAACAAGTAACACTGAATTCTCCAATTATGCAAATTTGGTACTTAATCTAATATGATTCATTCATTTTTCCTATTCAAACGACGGTCATTTTTGGGTTTTTTAATAACTGTAACACTCTTCCATTAAGTTGATTTAATTGTGATTCCCTTCGTACGTTTTTATCTTGCAAAGAGGGGTAGTTACTTTCAAAGCCTTTTTCTTGAAATCAGTGTTAATATTTTTGGGCTGCTTTAAGAAATACACTGAGATTTATTCTTCTGTTTATTATTTTTGTTTTAAGAATTTTATTATTAAAAATTGTGTCATGTTGGAAATATAAAATAATAATAAATTAGAATTTTATTTGTATTTGTGTTAAAAAAATAGAATATTAGAAATTATAGGAAAAATATGAGCATAGGACGTAAAAGCGAAATTAGAGCTTGAAAGAAAATTTGAGAAGATATAATTTGAAATGAAATTTTGAAATGATGAAAAGAAAAGAAAGAATGAGACTTTCCTGTGTCTAAATAACAATCTCTAATTTGTTTTTGCAATTTCAATTTGATTCTCATATTTATTCGATTTAGAAACATATAAAATCTAAAAAATTAAAAAAATACATGATAATAAATTTTTTGAAAACAACTTCTAAAAAGATAGTTTTCTTTTTTATTATGCTCGAAATTTTAACGGCTTCTTAAAAGTTGTTAATTTCGCACTATCACTTCTATCCAGCCTCATAATTTCTTGTTATTTCATGGTTTTAAATATGATTATTAAGTTTTTTATAGAAATATTTTTATTTTTAAATATATTTTTTCCAAAAGTCTATGCAGTGTCATAATTTTTTTGTTTTTCCAAAAATCTATGCAGTGTCACTTTTTTGATGTAATTACTGAGTCTATTATTTATAAATAGATATTTATATTAAAAATTTTACTATTTAAATATCTATTTTTAAAAATAATATATGTTATTAGAATATATTTATGTTTTTAAAAAGAATAAATATATGTTTTTAAAATGAATTCATTATTTGTTATTATCTAACCACTTACCTTGGTCAAATTCAATATTATTGACATTAAGATTTTGAAGAATTTCTAAAATTCCTAGATGTATATTTTCTACCTTTTTGAATTTGAACTTTTAACTTTTTACAATCTAAGGGATGCATTCTTAATTATTAGAATTATTAGAACCACTCAACACGTATTTAAAATAGGTGTAGTCTAAATAAAATAGCTATTTTTCGTTGTAATCTAACAATACAATTTTTAACCACATTATAATTTTTTTTTAATAGATCATTTAGCATGCATAAATGTGTCTTTGACACACTCAATTTTTGTAAATTAAAATATCATCTCATCTATTAATTAGATTGCTTTTAAATATGACATAATCAATTTAATATTTAATATTCTAGCATCTTGTTGACATTTATGAATATTTTAGTTACATATTATAAACTTAAGAAATAAATTTAAGTTTAACGTCTCAATTGTTATTGTTATTTTCTTGTACAACTTTTTTTATTTGAAAATCCTATCGGCCGCTCTTTGCACCTTTTGGGGCAACTGCTAGTATAACTATACATATAACATAACATAACATAGTTATATAATTATTTAACACACACATATAACATGACTATAAAAAACTAAAATTATGTATAGCATAACATTATAACTATAACATAACATAGCATACCATATACAACATAACTATAACATAATTTAACTATAACCACAACATTTAATATAACGCGAACACACACATATATATATATATATAATTTAACTATATAATTATATATAAAAATTCAAGTTTCAAAAATATATCATCGGTAGATACATTAAATCCATCCTGAAAAATAGATTTAAAGTGAATAAAAACATTTTGACTCTATTCTAATTTTTACCATATTATTTCATTATGTACCAAAACATTGTACCAGGTTGTTACGGAGCAAGGTTATATGTTATCTCCATTCTTTTTTGTGGTTTTCAACAACCGTATGTGTTTTGTCAGCACACACGTGGAGAAAAAGCACCGCGACCCACGTAAAACTTTTCAAAACCCTCCAACTCACCTCCAGCCTATGCGTGAAAATGAAGATTCGGGCCCATTACATATATATATGCCTTGTAATTTAAAAAAGAAGAAGAAGGGATTGACCTTTATTAAGGAGGAGATATTTTTTTTATTTTTAATTTAATTATATATATATATATTATAGTTTTTGTAATTTTTAAATAAATTAGATAAACAGTTTTCATAACTGTTTAAAAATAAAAATGATTCTATTTTGAAAGTTAGTAAGATGAGGTTGGGAAGGGGAATAAAAAGGGTAAATCAACAATTGTAAGGGATTTGTAGTTTCGGAGTTCAGTTCTCGTGATTAGCATTGTAAGCAGAAAAGCTCTCTAAAATATGAAAATTATAATGTAATTTGATTCCAACTTTGGGTAGTTATATTCATGTTTCTTTTCTCTTGTGTTTTCATTTTTTTATTTAATGTTTTTCTTCTATCAACATGAGTGTAATGAATTTGTTGGCTTCTTTTATTTAGCATATTTACTAATTTTATTTTCTTCGCTGAAAGTTGCAAATCTTATTTAAAGAAGACCTAAAGGATGCTCTACCACGTTGTAAATTCATCCACATCCTCTCAACCTATTAGTATTCTTTCTACAATAGTTGTATTCAAATTCTTGATTCCCTGGATATGAAATATTTCATCATCGTTTTCCTCAAATCACTCCTTTAGTTCAATACCCTGAAACTCAGAGTTTCTCTTCCCATTCTATTTTGGAAAGTTATAGTCCTAGAATTAGAAGTTTGGTTGCAAGTCATCATGGCCTGTCCATGTGGCCACTAATTTTAAAACTTTCCATTAATCTTAAGATGTCTCGGGCATTGGTTCCCCTACATCCAAGAACTGTCTCTGAGAGTTACAACATGCCCTATGAATAAAATGCATTATTTAGAAATGAGAAAAAGTGGGAAGGTAGATTTGATCACTTCTTTCGATTGTGTTTACATGCAACTCAATACTTTGGTTGATAAATTATCAAAAAATGGACAATAAAGTTTAGAACTTTAGGCTAGATTATTCTACTTGAGTTTAGAAATAGTTTTCTTGTCAACATTCCTTCTAAGTCAACATGTGTTTCTTGAATTAGTTTATATGTATCATATGTAATAGTTTTGTATTATATGTAATAGTTTAGTTAACAATTTTTTTTTTGGATTAGTTTATATGTATTAAATATGAATTATATATAATATCTGGAGCCAGATCCTATACATATGCCAACAACAGACTCTCAAAGTGTGGGGGGATCTGCTATACATGGTCGGGCTCGTGATAGATCACATAGCCCAACCAGAGTGTGATTTCCACTTAGATCTTGTCTCCAACACTAGTCATAGTGTCATAGGTAGTGTTTTTTTCTTTTTTGATGATCATATTGTAGATAGTGGACCATCTTCACATGCTACAGGTGCATTTTTAAATCCTCTTTAAACATTATGTGTTTATGAATTTTGTCTTTAATTTTTAAATCATCTTAAACTAATATGTTTGAATTTAATGTATATGTTATTATTCTTCTAGTTTGTTATATATATATATATATATATATATATATATGTTAAATTATGTTTATGATTTGTAGACCCTGAACAAGGTGAAGCTGAGGATCATAGTGCAACGTCGGTCCCTCCATGGGACGCTGCTACAACTAGTATCACATTGGAGGATGTTACAACCTAGAGTATGTGGATCACATGAGAGATGGGCAAAATCCCTGCTAGTTCACCTACTAATCATAGTTTGTCTTTGATGTTGGATAACATCAATAGGTTGTTCGAGACATACCAGAGGTCGGGCCCACAGATCTTCCTCCTACATTCCATACAGAGCATTAGGAGGCATGAGGTTAGAGGCCTACATACTTGGGAGGTGGTGAAAGAGGACACTAAGAACATTGATGTTCGTGGGAAGTTGTTCGATATCCCTTTGGAGCGCTCTTCTAGACATAAACCTATGATTCCACTTAGATATTTTAATAATGTTGTTCCAACCCATTTTTTTATGATTGATTAATTGGAGCTTGGGTCCACTTCCCCCACCATGACTAAGTCCCCATTTATTTTTCAAAGCATATATATGCATATTTAGAGCTACATATGAGGCTGGATTAAACTGATAAGGATTTCATTTTTATGGATTCAGCTTGGGACATGGCTATGATCATGATGATGCTCGTAGGGACCCTGGGCATCTACCACTACCTTTGGGATTGTTGCCACTACTGTTTTGGAGTGTGGTATTGATGAAATAGCTAGAGGAGTTGCTGCAACTTAGAATTGAGACCAAGGACACCATTGCAGATAACATGCATATGACATTGAAGATTGTGCATGTCACATTTCATGGAGAGATGAGCAAACCTACACCATTTCCTCGTGACCTTCCAGTTCCATTATATGATGATTTTTTTCTCACAATTCTACCCATCGACCAACTTTTATCATATGCATGTATGTGTCTTGATACCATCCACGATACATGGAGGGTGCATGGCCCACGTGATATAGACTAGGTACATATATATGAAACTTTTGACTCCTATAATCAAATTATGCATAATTATTTATATTAATTTAGTTCATTTTAGATTGCATTTATATTAAAAAGTTAATGATAACATGTAGACACAACCCAACTACATGGATGAGTCTATGAGTTCATCTAAGGGGGTAGTTGATCAACCACACCAACCTCCACCAGTGCATGTTTCCATGGATTATCCTCCACCTCCACCTACACCTCCATCTCATAATAGTCATGTGGAGGAGAGTCACTATGTTCAACCATATGGACCAAAAATTGAGGTAAACTTTTTTATTCTTAAGATTTCAACATTTTCTTTTTTTTGGTTACATGCATGCTAATTAATTCGTAAACTAATTATATTTTTTCCTTGTAATTATTGTAACCACCCCGCTCACATTTACCCAAATTCAGAAGCCTGCCAGGGTAAACATGAGACAAAGAGTTACTATGACATGAAATGACCTCCTGGATCCAGTTAAGGAAGTAAGGCCTACATATTTACCATAAAATAACAACTCATAACATTCCTCAAGGCTATAGTTCACTCAGGGGACAAAGGACCACCCAAAGTGACCAAACCCTTAGTTGGGGTATCTTTTCTCACAACTTAACCCCCAATCGCATGCATGAAAAGGATTCATTGCAGTTGAAGGCCTCCAACCACATGCACAACAATGTACGAGTGTGGTTGTGACCCAACTTATCTAGTTTAGAGGGTGTGGTATCGCGATTTGAGCCACAATTCCAAGCAACTCTCTATACCACTTCCCAAAGTGGTATAAGACTTCTTCGAATCATAAAATACATGAAAAAAAAGACAGACATTGGAACTTAGAGGCATAACTTGACCTAGATTTCCTAGAACACATTAGGCATTTCGTCAAATAAATTGAAAACATGTAATCTACATGTCATGAATGCATATTTCATCATAAGAATATGAGATTCATCTGAGAATCACCAAAAAGGCCCTATTCCCTCCCCACATAGGTGTGAAAACATTGATTATTCCATACATTCATCAACCAATCAATAACTAAATAATTCATGATAAGAGCCATAGATAATACAGATCATATAACTATAAAAAAACAATCATAGAAACCATGGAAACAAAACCATAATATCACCAACATAATGATTACAAATATAAATGAATCATAGTAGAAGAATATATATTATTAATATATGAAAATACGAACCAAGTAAAGGACTTCCACGTACCACCCCACCATAGATTGGGTTGAACCAAATCTCTATTTTATCTAGTCACCCCTATGTCATATTCCAAGAATAAATTTGGGATCTCATGGAATTAACCAAAACAAAACAAAACAAGGGATTCCAGAGGCCAAACCACCTCAACTCTCAACCACATTGATTCCACCTCCACGGTGGGACATCATTAACACCAAATGAATTGGTCTCTACCCAAGCTTTCCAGGGCTCCAAAAACTAGTAACTCAACCCAATACCTTCTGGGTCTCTAGAAAATTTGTACAACCTAACTCTAGGGACTAGCAACTCAACAGATCAAGGGATCTAGATAAATTTTCCAACCTAGGCTATATGAATGTTAGTCATCAGTATTTTTACCTGTTATTGATGACTAGTTTTCTGAGTTGATTTTTCTAGAAGATGATCTCCAAACTGTCAAATCTGTCATCTAGAAAACACCCCAAAACAATTTTTGTCCTTGTACCCCTTCCTGTCAGCCTATGATGAGAAAAAACCCCATTTGTCAAGTCCTATCTGGTTTCGGCAGAATAACCCTTTCCAAAGCTGTCATAGCTGAAAGTTATCTACTGTCATTTACCCTTGTTCCTCATGCCATTCACGATCCAAAGGTTGACAAAGTGTCTGCAACCCTATCACTGGTCATCTATAATTTGAAAATCTAATCAGACCAAAGAAAAAACTCAGAATATGTCAAGATTTCCCCTAAGTTATATAGTGGGGTTTAGGGAGTCTTTTCCTTGGAAAAAATATCTTAAGCCAAAAATCCTCTGACTAGTACCAATCAGCCATAGATTGTCTTCCTATTCTGAAAAATAAGTATCGATCCATCCATAGGTCGCACACCACTAAAAGGTCATTTTGTCTCATTTCAGAAGAAGTTCAACAAAGATCCAAATCAGAAGAAGATAAGCATGTTCACTGTCTAAAAAGAATGTGCTTAGATGAGGCAAAAATCTCCATAAGACACCAAAGGAGCTCTCCAAGGTTCAAATTCATATATTTTACATCTCTGCAGGGGTGTAATTGAAATATAAACAGTATGCAAATAAGAGCAAAGAGAACAAGGTCAAAAGGGTCCTTCATGATGAGTTAGTTCACCATCAGTAAAACAAATGAAATACAGTAAGTGAAGGGCTACTAACTGGTGTAGTCTAAAAGCCAAAGTTGCCTAAAAACAAAGAGCAACATCCAAGTCATATGAGTGCAAATACTGGTGTTATGCTGATCAACAATGTTCTCAGCACCTCCTCCAAAAGAAATCCAACATGCCTCTGCAAACACAGTCAAGGGAGGTTAGTCAAATATGTCTAGCAAGAAAATACTCTCCATATTCAAATCACATGGTTTCTAGTCTAAGGGTTCACAGGGATGTTTTACAAATGATATATATCTCAAACCATGTCTCATAAATAAAAATGTAAAATTTGACCTTCTTGCCCCTTTGATATGATACCAAGCAGACATATGATTTGCATAAAGATGACACAATTTTGAAATAGATGAAATGTCATATCTACAGTGCTAACCTCCTTCATTAAAAGTAGATGGTTAAGAACATAGTGAGAACCTCCTCCAGAAAAAGAGCAGATGGTTGGGAACATAATAGGACCTCCTTCATTGAAAACTAGATGGTTAAAGGCACAGTGTAACCTCCTTCATTCCAAAAGAAGAGGGTTAAGGTGTCAAAGTGATTTCAGAAATGGTGAGTCACCTCCTTCCAAGAGATGAACAAAAGATGCATCAGTAGTTTTTCATATGGTTTTTTAGCAATGTTATCTATTTGAAAGATAGGTTTGAAAAATAGTGATAAGACAATAAGGGTTCATAAGTCGAAAACCTATTTCACATCAAGCAAAAGGATGGCATTCTGGTGTTAAAAGTCTCTGTTTTCTCTGTTTATAGAGGCCTCCTTCAAACTGTAATAAGGGTGAAACTTGGGCTAAGGACAGCCTCATCAAAATGTCAAAGAAGACCTACATCGGAAGATAAGGAGAAAGCCCTCACATAAATCTGAAAGGCCATTTGTAAGGACTGCAATAGTGGTTTCATGATAAATTTTCCATTGAGGACTTATATGAGAAGAACACAGTTTTTATAGCCCTTCTATACCAATCAAAGTGCTACACTCACCTACTTGAAAAACTAGCCAAAAACATCATGGTGTCAAAAGGCCTCCTCCACAAATGAGCAGAGGGCCCACCATTGTTTGAAAATATTCAAAGTGGACAAGTGAAGAAGGGGGGCCTCCACAAAAAACATTATAGAAAAAGCACAGTTTACAATAGGAAAAGGGGGTTTTCGAATTTTAAAAGGAGGAGAAGGCAATTAAAAAGGCCCTCATCAAAGTTCAAAAACTTGAAACAAACATTCATCGGCCTCCTCACCTGAGAAAGAAGTCTTCTTTGGGCGTTTTTTAAGAGTTTTGAGCTTAAATCTCTGCGCGACGCTCCTGTGAGTGCTCAACTAAAGAAATTGCACTGAGGCGTGGCGTTCCTGTAGCCTTGCGTGGCACACCTGTGCCAGCGGTCACTGAGCACCCAAGGCTGACCCGACACCTTGTCTACGCGGCGCGCTCAGCTCTAAACGCCTACTCATCCACCGGCTTTGAACGAGCTTCTTTGCACATTGCACCAATGATCAAAGAGGCCTAAAAATCGTTCCTCAAGGTATTTCTCTATCTCCTATCCAAGTTGTTAGTCCTAAGGAGGGTTTTTTAGTCAAAAGAAACGTTTTTCTTGAGTTGTGAGATAGTAAAAAAATGTGTACAGTCTCCAGTAGAAAATAGAGCTTGTGAAGGTTTTTTCAAAGCAGTTTAAAGAGATATTTTAACAAACATTTCAAAGAGAACTTTTTTTACATCATCAAAGAAGAACAGTGGTTAGAAAATAGGGTGTCTGTCAAAATTAAAGGAGGTTTGTATTGTTGTATATTGCAAAAGATAAAAGACAGATATTGAAAGTGAAGAAATTGCGTGCCAAAACCAAGAAACATTTGCCTCCAAAATCCACTAACAAACCTTGTCAAAACCTCATTTCTCTCACACAGTATTGAAGAGGTGAATTTGTCTTCATTCAGATAACACTTGTTTTCCAAACATAAAATAAAAGTAGTGATCATTTAAGGAGAGAGAAGGTCTGTTAGAAGGTCATTATTCAGTGACAAGGGACTTTTTTTTTTTGTGGAGAGACATTAATCATCACAGGAGGGAAGTTTTATTTCAAATCAGAACACATTGTTTACTAAAGGATACAGTCTGTGTTTTAAATCAGTGCCTTGAAACAGTTATACCAAAAGAGACAATGTTTTTCAAGGGAACCTCTTTCTTGTTTAAACTAAAAAAAACAGTGATCTGAGGAAAAGGAGTTCGTACATTCAAAATCAAGGAGAGATGATTTTGTCTTAACAAACATGTGAGCTAAATAAGGACAGACTTGGTTTTCCTCAAAGAGTAAAGGGTGTGTTGATTGAAGATTTATCTCAGTGAACATTTGGGACAGTCTGCCTTAGTGAATCAACCAAGGATCTTAGAAGCAAAATGCTTCCTAAGCTAGATAACAGAAGTGGTCCTCACAAAAGGTATGAACCTTTTTCAACTGAGGAGGTGAATGCCTCTCCTTCAGTGCTCTTTATCTTTCATGAAGTAGGATGTTTAGAATTCTGTTAGAAGGTTCAAGAAGTGAAAAGTCATATTCCTTTGACACATCTATTTACTTTAAGGCTGCAAAGGAAGCATGTTCATCTAGCAGGTTTAGACTTCAAACTCTCTCCTAGAGCTATCTCCAGAGCTACAAAAATTCCATATGTCGGAGAAAAATGGTGTAAGAAAACCTACCTAGATTCAGATCAATACAAACCCTTCTTGGAACCAGAACATTGGGATGCATGCCCATCTATTTTTCCTTTTTCCTATTTGTTGACCAACTATGCTCCTCTCATGAAAATCATCATGAAATATTTCACATGCGAAGGGAGGTTTTCCCGGGTTTATGCTTATCATATCAGGCTACTCATGCACTTCTCAAGAACTCAACTGATAAACCTACCCTTTTTCCTCAATAGAAGCATTGAAAAGATCGCTTATACTGTTCAAAAGAAGCCTTCCTCTCAGTAGCAAGCTTGTCTTTTTCATCATTCCCTTATCAATATCGTCATCCTCCATCAACTTGAGAAAAAGGGAGTTTCTTGGGACTCTTTCATTTCACATCCCGATTTCGCCACTGCTTCTTCATCCCATGCGCCTCCTTCACCATCCACTCATCATGTTTCTCCTTCTTCTAGTAAATCCACTCCTAAGAATAAAAAATCTCCTATGATTGAAAGTAAAGAGGAGAAAAGTGAGAAATATAAAAACAGTGATCAATAATAGCACAGTGAAAGGAGGCAAATAAGTGATGAAGAGGAACAAAATGAAGAATCCAAGCACAATAGTGAGCATGAAAAAGGAAATGATGAAGAGATGGAACAAGTTGATGAGGAACACAGTAGTCACAAAAAGGAAACTATTGGCAGCCCACATAGCAGTGAGCATGACGATGATGAGGCACAAAACATTGAGGATACAGAGCCTAACAGTCCTGAAGAAAGCAGGGGAAAAAGTGAACAAAACAACCCTCAAGGAGACATACAAGGTGACAACCAAGGCACTTATGAAGAGGGTCAAGACAGTCCTCAAAGAGACACTTATGATGAAAAATAGGAAAGCCCACCAGCCAGCAAGGATGATGACAAACAAAGCCCAGGCAGTGAGCATTCTAAAGAAGGTAGCCTTCAAAAGGAGGAAAACAGTGACAAAGATGATGAGGGGAGCAGTAAAGGCAAAGACCAAATAGGGCATGTGCTAGCTGCCTCTCCTAGGAAAGGGGCCATGATTTATTCTCCAAAGGTAACAAAGCCCCGAACATCAAGAAAGAAAGTGGCTCAAATTGTAACTCCAAATGTTACTAGAGCACTCCGAAGCAAAGGCAAGTTGCCCAAGCAATCCATTGTTGAATTACCAAAGAAGAGGAGAACCAAGAAGGCCACCCAAATCAAGGGAAAAGAGAAGGAGGAAAGTAGCCATGAGAAAGAAAGATATTTTGATATAATTCAGATAAACAGTGATGACAGTGACAATGAAGCTAGAATCCTTGAGTCCCTCTTGCGAAATAGAGAAGAACAAATTCATGACGTAAGAGTTAATCTAGAGAGGTCTAAGGACCTCATACATTTTCTGGAAACACAAAGCAAGCAAATGAATGTCGACATGGAAGTTTATGAGGCACGGGCTATCAAGTACTAAAAGGAAGCCTCCAAAGTGCAAATCAAGTTGGAAGAACTTATGGCTGAATTCAATGACACTGAGGAATAAGATCAGCCAAGGAGGAAGAGGCCTAGGACTATGAGACTCAAAAGAGCTTTGGAGAAACAGAAAGAGGAAGAGGCTGCCTTTTTTCTATCATTTCCTCTTACTAATTTATTTAACATTGTTACTGATGAAATAGGTAACCTGACCTCAAAACAGGAAATCTAGCCCAAAAAGTCTCAAAAAACATGAAAAAACACCCCAAAAACAAAAAGTGTGTCTTCCAGAACGCACTTGGTTTTTTTTAAGGTCAAATTTCAACATTTTATAAAATTATGCTAAAAACAAAATTGTTTGTGAAAAAAGGATTGAAAAAACACCCTCAAAACAAAACCAGTTGATGTTGGAATAACAAAAAAAAATTGTGTCATAATTTTGACACTTGTAACAATGGAATTAAAGACAACATATTAAGACATTTTTTAAAATCGTAAATTTCTAACATTTTTGATAGATGATGTTAAAGATAAACAAATACATGTCTGAAGGGCTTATCATTTCGAACAATTTTCATCCATGTTGTTAAACATAAAATATCTTAACTTTAAACAACCCCAAAATTGTAATTATTGTCAACCATAACCTTAAAGATAAAATTTGGTAGCGCATAAAAACCTTAATGACAAGTTGTAAATCTAAAGTTTTTCAATCTTAAGTGTTCAACATACTTGAATAATGAAATTATGGAGAAATTATAAGACTTAACAATTAAAAAAAATGAACAAGTAAATAAAAAATGTATCATTGAACAGAAACAAGTAAGAGTAATTTTAATTTTAAAGGATAAAAACTTATCTTTTTTCAAATCTTAGCATAAGACAAATTTAAATATAATTTCAACCAAAACCTAAAAATCAAGCATCAAAACAAAGTGTTATGTTTCAATGACGCATATAATTATTAAAACTTTTAAAAGTATCTTATACCAAATGGTAACAATACATAATATCATGGTAATATCATTGCATAATCTAAAAATTCAACATTAGTTTCTATTTTCTATTTTACTTATAATTAAAATATCAACATTGGTACATTGAATATAACATAAATTATTTTTGTAATTCATTGTTGCATTGTCGATATTCTAAAGAGATGAATTCTTCATAATTAAAACATATAATCCAACAAACATAGAAATGTCTCATAACTTCATGAAAAGTGAGATGGAAGTCAACATGTTTATTTCAAGTTACCATGCAAACATCAATTACATAAAAGTGTCTTAGATAGTTATTCAAAATCAGCCATAGGTTCTGGCACACCATCATAATCTACATCTTCAGATGAATGGCTCGATGCAGATGAAGATGATCCATATTCTTCTCTTTCATCAACTAGTGCTCCATCTGAGTCAACATGCATGCCCACCATTTCAGAGTTCAAAAGTCTTGTATATCTATGTTTACATTCTGCAGAGTCCCATCTTAATAGTAATTGTTCTGGTAGCAATTTCTTCAAAATATTTATGGTTTGCAACCGAAGAGTTCCTCTCTTTATCAAATTGAAGTCATACACAAGTATGTCAACATCCTCCAATTTTAAGACATCTGTGCGGCGACGATTTATATTTGTGCCCTTTCTTTTTCTCTTTCTGCCAGTTCTTTTTTCCACTACCATCGTTGGCTTGTACACACCATTGAAAGGGTGGGTACTTGTGGCATACCAATGTACATCAACAACTGTAATCTCTTCATTTTCATTAATGACCTTTATAACCTTGGCAATCCAGAATGGATAGCCAAGTGGATATTCATCTACTAACACTGCTATCATGCAACCCTCCTTAAGATCCTGCACAGAACCCTTGTAAAGGTCTTCCATGGCTTCACGTTGTGCACGTGATCTTCTAGAACCAATATAGATTTCTCTTTCCTATACCTGTGGGGAATTAATAATAGCTTGAGGCTGTTGTTGTTCAACATTGTGTGTTTCCTGATGTTCATGTTCATTTGGCATATTTTGTGGAAAAAAAAAGGAGTCTTCAAAAGCGTATCCCCATTTATTGATCTTGAAATCATATCACTTTGATTACTGAAAAAAGACTCCCACCAAACTGAATCAACAACATCGAAGTATTCATATGTATCTCTAATACATATTTTAATTTCCTCTAGACATTCAAAATAATTTATCTCTCTCTTCTGCCTTTGTGCATTATGGAGTTCGGAAACTGACTGTAATAACAATATCTTTGATGAAAACATTGGACGCTCTGGAATGAACTTCAAAAATGCTAAACCTGATGATGGTCCCCATTCTTCAATAGTTGAACACTTCTTGCCCCATATAAGTGCTATCCCATCAATTTTTTTGATACGAAATTGATGCTGGAAGCTAATGTCGTTAATTTGTTCAATGCATTTCTCCTCACCATGCGATCCAAAAATAAACCTTCGCATGTCAATAGTTTCTTCCAACACATGAAAAACAGGCTCTAGAATGTATGATTTCTTAATACATTCAATTAATGATGGCAGGCTCCCAACACCTTTCCTCCTCAATGTTACTGAAAAACGACTGAACATTTGATCAATATGATCATGAGTATACCCAACAAGAAGGAAACCAACCTTTATCTTTTTAAAAATCCCCAATTCAACAAGCATGTTTAGATACCCAAAAAGAACTTGATTTTTGTTCTCACGACTTGTGTTGTCTAATTGTAAATACAAAACTTTAGGAAGAATCCCAGACCAATGAGTAACCACATTATGGATTATAGTTATGGTCAGATTTGCATCATTGTAAATATTTGGAGTTGTGAAGAAAACTCTTGGAAACATCATCTCATTAAATACCATACAACCAACCAAGTGAAACTGAATGAAATTTTCCTCCTGTAATTTTTTTGGCGTGCAGAAAAAATGTGGAAGAAGTGTTTTCTTTTGATCCATAACATCAATTATCAATCCTAGATATTTATTTGGATGATCATAACACTTCTTTCAATGTTTATACAATTTTTTCCTTTCACTTGTTTGTTGATTGCGATGGTCTTGAAGTTCTTTGACAATGGAATATTTACATAAAATAAAAGAAACATATGAATAAATATATTTTCATAGTTGATAAGTATCAAATTTTAAAAAACAATGTTTTGAACACATACCTCTTTCCGCCCCTTGACATTTATCTCTTTTTGCTTTAAGAGAAGCACATGTGCTGCAAATCCCCATCCTTGTCTTCTTAGGAATACAAACATTGTTGAATTCAGTTTTCCATATCCTTGTAAAATAAGAATATGTAATAAAATTACCAATTCCTTCAACAGCTTCTACATAATCTTTGTATAACATGAATATTTCTTGTCTCGAGAAATTATCTGGAATATGTATTGTGTATTTATTTGGCATACACTCTCCATGATTTGAAAAGAAGTCTTTCATCCATGTCTTAGCAGTATTTGCAAACGGCCCCACCTCCCGTTTATAACGTGCTTCTGAATAATATGTGGGATCTCTTTCTAATCTATCCTGGATTCTTGACAAACGACAATTACCAATTGAATACAACATTTTGAACGCCTTTCTGCAAATAAATACATTCCCAAAATGGTAATCATAACCTGCTAGTGTAGATTGCATGCAACCCACTAAATATGAATTTTTCATGCTTTTATTCATTGACATATATGTTTTCCTTTTCTCCAAAGCAAAGTTGAAATCCATATTTTTCAAACAATCCCTTCGACAACATTCACTTGAAATCAAATGAAAGAAAAAACTTCTTGTCGTGAGGTATTTTGTCGTCGCCCTTGTATAACTGGAATGCTTTGGATTGATATGAAAAGGTCTACTCCTATTCCTAGTTGCAATATTTGCTTGCAACGGCTTCATCATTCCATCATCCTTTGTAAAAGTAGTTTCATCACCATTAGGAGGAATATTATCCCCACTATCATCATCCTCAACATAGTTAAGAAATTCATCAACATCATTGCGTGGAAATTTTTCTTTACCATCATCAGTTAAAGAAAACATTTCACAAGAATCATCGGCACTTTTGTAACCTTGACTCAAAAGAAATTCTTCACCATCTTGACCCATGCTTTCAAATTCTTCCCTGGGAGGATTCAATTATTCATCACCATGAGTGTCTTTGAAATGGTCACTTAGAGAAAATGCAATATTCAGATTTGTGCCTCTAAAATTATCATTTGCAAGAAACTCTTCATCATCCCCTTCCTCAGTGGTGCTCTCATAATCCTTGGGATTAGGCATAAGTGGAAGCTTTGAATTTGTATTCACTAGAATTTCTTCATTCTGCCCCTCCCCTTCCTCACTGAAGCTCTCATAATCCTTAGGATTAGAAATAAGTGAATGCATTGAATCTATATTTATTGGAAATTCATCATCTCCCCCTTCATTAGTGGTTAAATTATAATCGTTATGATTAGGATGAAGTGAAAATTTTAGCTTTGGAAATTCATTCCCGTTTTCATCAGTGGTGCTAGCATAATCTTTAGGATTAGGGCGAAGTGGATATTTTGACGCTTTAAATTCTTCATTCCCCTCTTCCTCAGTGGTGCTGACATAATCCTTAGGATTAGGATGAAGTGCATATTTTAACTTTGCAAATTCTTCATTCCCCTCTTCATCTGTGGTGCTGACATAATCCTTAGGATTAAGACAAAGTGGAAATTTTGACTCTGGAATTTTTTCGTCCCCCTCTTCATCAGTGGTGCTTGCATAATCCTTAGGATTAGGACGGAGTGGAAATTTTGACGCTGTAAATTTTTCATTTCCCTCTTCATCAATGGTGCTGGCATAATCCTTAGGATTGGGACGAAGTGGATGTTTTGACTCTGAAACATTATCATTCTCCTCTTCATCAGTGGTGCTCGCATAATTCTTATGATTAGGACGAATTTGATATTTTGACTCTGGAAATTTTACATCTCCCTTTTCATCAGTGGTGCTGGCATACTCCTCAGGATTAGGACAGAGTGGATATTTTGACTCTACAGATTCTTCATTCCCCTCTTCATTTGTTGTTCTCGCATAATCCTTAGGATTAAGCTGAAGTAGATATTCTTCATCTCCCTCTTCATCAATGGTGTCCTCATAATCCTTGGGATTAGGATGAAGTGAAACTTTTGACTCTGGAAATTCTTCATCGTGCCCTTCATCACTATTTCTTTCATAATCCTTAGGATTAAGAGTAAGTGGTATAACTGGTGCTCGATTTACAGAAATTTCATTTTGCTGCACCTCATCAATTTTGTTCCCATCATCTTTAGGATAACGACCAAGTCGATTTTTTGACTCTCTATTCATGGTGAACGAACTCCCGTTATATTCATCACTCTGAATAGAGTTGTTGCGTGACGAAGATGTTGATGTTGTAGAAAGAAAAACTTCGCTATCAGAAGAAACCATGGCTTTCAACAAGAATAGGTTGAATGATACAAATTCCTCTCCCACTTACAATATATAGCTTAAAGACTAAAAATTTCCCTCAAAAAAAATTCGCGAAAAAATTTCCCTCCAAAATTACCCCCCAAAAAATTTCGCGAAAAACTTTCCCTCCAAAATTTTCATTTCAAATATTTGGTACAAATATTAGTCAAAAAATGTATTTAAATTTTTTCTAATAAACTGTTTATGTTGAAATATTTTACCGATATTTATATTCAAAATATCCACAAAATATTTCTATCATGGATGCCTTCCAAACTAAAATAATGTTTTTATTTGAATGATTTAACATTGACTAGATGTAAGTATTAACTATAATATTACTATAATACCTACATGCAAATATTAACTATTTTAACTATAATGACTACATGTAAATATTTTAAATTTTAAATTTTAGGCTTACGTTATATTCATCTAAAATTTATTTCAAAATTTATTAATAAACTGTTGGTCTTCAAATATTTCACCATACTTTCTATTCAAAATATCCACAAAATATTCCTTTCATGCATGTCTTCGAAACTAAAATAATTTTCTTATTTGAATGGTTTAAGATTGACTACATATAAATATTTACAAAAATAACAACATGTAAATATTAACTATTTAAACTATAATTAACTACATGTACATATTTTAGATTTTAAAATTTAATCCCATGATTTTAAACATTGATTACATGTAAATATTAACTATGACAACTAAATGCAAATATTAACTATTTTATCTATAATATTAAATATAATTAACTACATGTAAGTATTACATATTTTAATTTTGAATCTGAGATTATATTTGAATTATTCAACATTCAGTACATGTAAATATTAAATAAAATATTAACTATGATAACTACATGCAAATAATAAGTATTTTAACTATAGTATGAACTATAATAAACTAAATGTAAATATTTTAAATTTGAAATTTTAATCCCACATTCATTAAACAGTAAACCAATCAGACAATATACGCTATTTAAAAGGAATGATTGTTTCTATTCATCACATCACATCAAGTTTTCTGGTATTTGTTAGAGAAAATTTCTGGAGGTGTTGCGTTGGCATTGGTAACTTTGTGGAGGCATTGCATTGGCATTGGAGGCGTTGTGTTGCTATTGGTAATTTTGTGGAGGTGTTGCATTGGCATTGGTAACTTCGTGAAGGCATTGCATTGGCATTGGAGGCATTGTGTTGCTATTCGTAATTTTGTGGAGGCGTTGCGTTGGCATTGGTGACAACAGCTTCTTGCATTTCAAAGGTTAGTTTTCCTTCTATTCTGTCAATTTAGAGACGATTTTGGGAAAAATCTGTTTTTCTATAGTTTTTTTGTGTTCAAAAACTACTTTTTTAAGGTTTTTAGGTTCAAAAACCTTGATTTTTTTATATTTTTTTAGTGAAGAAAATGCAAAAAAAACTAAATTTTTTAGGGTTTTAAGAACAAAAATTTAGATTTTTTTTTCTTTTTTAAGACTTATAGGTTCATTTAGACAGAAAAATCCATAAAATGACCATACACATAAAATAAAAAAAAAAGTAATATTATAACATTTTTTATTTGTTTTTTTTTTTATCATAAATATATCAGTGATTTCATTATTTAAATTTTTTTTTTTTTATTTGAGAATTTTTTTATTTTATATTCTATTTTATTTTATTTTTTTAATTTTAAATCTTCGTTTTATTCTTTTTAATTTTAAATCTTTAATTTTTTTTTCTTTATATATATATATATATATATATATATATATATATATATATATATATATTATAATTGTATTGTGATATAGTTTTTTTTTTTTTTAATTTATTATATTGTTATATTAAAACAAATGTTTTTATTTTATTTTATTTATTATATTGTTTTTTTTTTAATTATATGATGTTTAGAAACCAAACATAATTGTGATTTAATAATTTTTTTTTAATTTGTTATATTTTGATATTTTTAACATTTTCTTTTAATTAATAGATAATGTTTTAATAATTATATTATAAAAAAAAAAAAATTAAAAATCGAAATTAAAAAAAAATTAAAAAACAAAATAAAAATTAAAAAAAATTAAAAAAAAAAAATTTTAAAGTAAATAAAAATTTAAAAAAATAAAAAAATAAAAAATAAAAAAAACAAACGTGCCAAGGCCCGTTCTATGGGCGCCGGGGGCCGGCCGAGTGGCACCACGGGGGCGGCCCAGCCCGCCTCACGGCCCCGCCTGGGCCGAGGGCCGATTCGCCCGCCCGATGGGCGCCAAAGGCCGGCCAGGCAGCGTCACAGGGGCGGCCCAGCCCGCCTCATGGTCCCGCCTGGGCCGAGGGCCGATTCGCCCGCCCGATGGGCATGGGGGGCCAGCCGAGCAGCGCCACGGGGGCGGCCCAACCAACCTCTCGGCCCAGGTGGGGCCGTGAGGCTGGCTGGGCCGCCCACGTGGCGCCGCCCGGCCGGCCCCCAGTGCCCAATGGGCGGGCCTTGCTATTCATTTTTATTTTTTCTTTAAATTTTTATTTTTTATTTTTTTTTAACAAAACTTTTTTTTATTTTGGTTTTTTTATTTTTATTTTTTTATTTTCTTTTTAAAATTTATTTATTTATTTATTTATTTTTAATAATTTATTTTAACAAAACATTTTTTAATTTTGATTTTTTTAAATTTTATTTTGTTCTTTAATTTTTTTTTGAAATAATTTGTTTTAATAAAACAATTAAAAGTTCATAAAAACATTGTTATGTATAAAAATAAAAATAAAAATTGTTATATAATATAATAAAAACATTGTTAAATAATAATTGTTAAAAATTTCAAAATATAACCCAATATATATATATATATATATATATATATATATATATATATATATAAAGTCATTAAACAACAATTACGATTTGTTTTTAAACATTATATAATTAAAAAAAAAAATACAATATAATAAATTAAAAGAAAAACATTTGTTTTAATATAACAATATAATAAATTAATTAAAAAAAACTATATAACAATACAATTAAAAAAATAAAAAAATATATAATATTATAACATTTGTTATAAATAGTTAGTAACTTTTTTGTTTTTTTTTTAAATATTAAACAAAAACTGAAGTTTGAAAATACTAGTTTATTTTTTTTTAATTATTTTATACAATTTAAAACACATTTTTAAATTTTTTATAAAATGTATTCAAAACATATTATATAGATATATATACATATGATTTATAATATTTTGTTTTAAATGAAAATTTTTATAGTTAATTTTACTGCTTTAATTTCAAACTATTTAGTTTTAGAAATAAATTTTGTTTACTAAATTTATTTTATCCGCAATATTTTTCCATTAACTAATATATATATATCAGGAAAATGGAATCAAAAAGGATTTCGATGAATGTTTCTGCACCTAGGGCAGCAACTCCCAAATCTACAGCTCCAGCTCGACGCACTATGGATACAACTCCCAAATCTAAAGTTGCAGCTGGACGCACTATGAACATTGTTGGACGCAATAAAGACATTGTTGCACACACTAATAAAAGTCAAGCAAGTGGGGCACCAGGTTCATTAAAGCTTATTTCTGATTGGAAGAACGCCGAGGAAATAGATAAAACCGATTTCTCATGGTATCTTGAAGACAGTGAAATGGACGCTGATATACACATCTATCTGATTTGTGGTATGATTGACTTAAATGAGCCATATGATGTGATGGGCAGAGTACGAGACATATGTATGGTCCCGAATACAAATACTATTTATGTTCTTGCAAGGAAGGCTCAGAAACGTGAGAAGGTTAGATATCGTCTATCAATCGTCAAGTATGACACAGATGAAATATCTTCAAAATTTTCTGAAGAAATATCAAGCAACATTGAAAATAACATTGTAAGTATGCTTATTTTTATTTCCTCTATGCATTATTGTAAGGATGATTCAATTTTTTATAAATTATTTATCATTGACATGTTTTATTTTGTTTCATAGGATTTTGTTTCCAGTCTTTCAAACATGTTTGAAGGTATTTATATGTTGGTGCCAAATGTTATGGATGTGATCAAAACTTTCCACAAAGACAAAGCAGAGAAAAGGAGATTGAAGCAAAGAGAAATAGCTTGTGACACTGCAACAGTACAAAGAGGGGATCAACCAAGGGTCACTAAGGTGGGTCAATCTAGTCAACTTAAACATGTTTCTTTTGAAGGTGTCGAACATGAAACAGAAAATTATGATAGAATTAGTGAGGAGGAGATGAGAACTATTGTGCAAAAGAAGAAAACAGATCAGACACCAAAAAGAAAAATTGCCAAAGATGTCTCTCTTTTACCTCATGAAGGAGAGCTTGTTTATAAAAAAACTGATATGTTATCCAATAAGACTAGGAAATCAAATATTGGTGAACCTGTAAAGGTCGTGAGTAGCAGTGAAGAACAAATTGAAAGCTCTCACGGAAGTAGAGAAATCATAACACCAGGTGCTGAGTTAGAGGATGGCATTTTAAAACAAAACAAAATTCTATTCGACAAGAGTTGAGGAAGAATAAATTAATTCTTGGTGGCCAAACATTTGAGCTTAATGTTAACCAATTTTATGGCCCAGATGAAGGAAAATTTCAATATCAAATTAGAAAGGCCCATCACCTACATGTACATAATCTGAAAAAATTGTTCAGGTTCAATCCATATGCGCATGTGGTGGATTATGTGGTTATTGTCGATCCATGTCAGGTTCCCAACAAACAAGCATTTGACAAGACAAAATGTTTTGATTATAAATATTATGTAATTGGAGGGAACCATTCGATAGAGGCTAAGAGACAATTGATTGCATAATATCCCAATAACTATCTTTTTCAAACAGTCAAATGCATCATTTACGTTGGCTTAACAGAAATGGAATCAAAGTTATTGGCATGGGATCATAATGCAGATAATGAGTACATAATGAAAATTACTTTCATCCAAAGGGTCAGATTTATTCATAATGAATTCATAGAAAAATGTGGTGGGGATAAGACACAAGTTAGTGTACCATTTGGAAAGGAATGTTTAATGGAAACAGGTTATCAAATTGATAAAAAAAAACAAAATATAGAAAATTGAATACAAATATCTTCAGAGGCACAGATAACATTTTTCAGTTGGCATTTAGAATTGGGGAGGTATGGGATTTGATTGATGAGATTTTTGATTGGTGGGAGAATATTTCCATAAAAAATCAGAAGGTTAGAAAGAGTAAACCCATAATACGTACCAACAGTAAGGGGGGTCCTGAAATGAAGCAGCTTCCAGAGGATATGACTATTACACCTTGGAGAACAATGCAAGGTGTGAAGGATGATAAATTAGTCAAATCAGTATTAGCCCGTGTGAAGTTAGGTGAATTATCAATGGAAGAAATGTGTGCAGAATTTCAAAAGTAAGTTTCTTGAATTATTTCTTATTTTTCTTTCATTATAATTTTCTTTTAAATAAAAAATAATGATGTTGGTAGAATTTGTTATACATGTCAATATATTAATGCTTTTAACTTGATTTATTCAGTCAGAATTTTTTTATGAAAATACAAGAACACATGGTTAAAATGTTGAATGAAGATAGTTGGGATGATGTTGTACGCAACTACCCAGAAGCAAGTTCTACATCAACACTAAAAGAGTTTTATATTGCATTCAATAAGGTATGTTGATTTATAAATTCATTTTATTCATATTTAAACTATTTTTATTTTATTACTTATACATATCTATATATATATATATATATATATTTATGTCATTAAAGATGTCGAAGAAGGATGGAAATGGAGTACCAGATACTTTCAAAAGCTTTATTGAAAAAATTAAGATGGAGAACATGAGAAGGAAGTGTCTTATGAATGTTGAACTAGATCCTAATCTTAATCATTACATTTGGAATGGGCTCGACAGTGTCCAATATCAAATAATACAAGGTGACTGTGAAGACATTGCATCACTAATACCTAAAAGGGAATATGGCCTATTTATTGCAGATATTCCTCATGGTTTCAATTTCCTAGACATTGAATATGATAGAGAACCATATACTTATCAAGCTTTTAGTAAAGTGGTTACGGGTTTTCAAGAAGTGACAACATCACCACTTTGGCGATTTGTGACATTTCATTCAGACACACAGTTTCCAATGTTATTAACAAGCTTCAAGGGTAAAGAAAACTCAAGGATGCAACTTACATGGTAAGATTTTGAAATTGTATGTTTGATTCCTCAATTTTTTTATTCATGTAAAATTTAATTGAACTTTTACTATGTTATGTTACAGGCAAAAGTCAAATATTGTTTCTTCCGAAGATCAGCCTATTATAAATGATTGTGAATTCATCCATGTTGAATGTTGGACAAAAGACGATAGCTATAAGCATATTATTATGAATCGAGTAGATGGGAAGAGTCATAGTCAAGTATTGGTTTATGATGCAGTTGTAAGAAAACTAACATATGAGGATAAAGATGCAAAAGGAGATATAGTTAACATTTATCAAAAACCACAAGTATCGATTAACTATCTTATAGATCTATGTTCAAATGAAGAAGAATGGGTTTTGGATTTATTCTCAGGTTCAGGTAAGTTTTAGTATACAAATTTAAATTTAAATATTGTCTTTTTTACTTTTTATGTCTCCATACTAATTTTCTTACTTATTTTTTTTGTGCTTGATGATTAGGTACAACACTAGAATGTTGCCTACTAAAAGGAAGAAATTGCATTGCCATTGAGAAAGACCCAGTTCAATGCAAATTTATTCAACAAAGAATTAACGCTCTTAAATTCCTTCCAGATGAGAAGCAAGAAGTTGGTTTGAGGAAAGGAGATTTTAATGAATCACATGTGGCAAAAAAATCAAAGGAACCTCAACCACCATTATATGGAATGATTGGAAAGGGACACTTTGGAATATTTTCTGACATGAAAGATCTATTAGAAGACGACAATGATCAAAATGAAGAAGAAAATGTTGCGGAAGAAGCCATCAATGCTGTTCTAGATGATGTTGAAGATGTATTAGTTGATATTGTTGATGATGTTTAAGTTATGCTTGCAAACAAAGCTTATTTTTTAGAACTATTAATTAGTTTTACTTGTAATGTTTAGACTTTGATATTTTATGAGAAGAACCCTTTTTTTTTGCAAAAAACATGTGATTGCTATTATTTTTTGACATAAAATTCAATAAAACTGTTGTTTTCTTAAGTTTTTTTTGTTAAGATTGTCCCAAAAAATTAGTTTATTTAACATGTTTTTTCCAACAAAAACTCTGTAAAAGTGTATTTTTTGCATTGTATTTATATTGAAAATTTGTATTTTTTTGTCATATGGTTCAAAATATTGGTTTTTTAGCGACAATTTTTTGATGTGCATTGAAAAATTATTTAACAATACATAAATATGTAGAAAATATAAACTTTAGAATATTGACCCTTTTTCCATCTTTTATGTATGTGAAAAAGTGAAGATATCATTACAAGTTTTTATTTTTAAAAAAATTATTTTTTTTTATTTTTAAAACACAAGTACATAAATGCACTTAAAAATAAACATCTCATAGAAGAAGAAGACATTAGAAAATCTATAGTGTCAAAATCAATCCTATAAAAAAACGTTGGTGATGATACACCACCACTATTCAAAATCGACATAAAAAACATCACTTAAAAAAAAAAAATTAATTAAAAAAAAAAACAAAATGAAAAAAACTTAAAGTGCCAAAAACATGCTCAAATTTTTTTTTCTTGATTCTGCATTGCCCCTTTTTCAAAATCAGGTGTTTTTCTTGATACTTCAAAAAGTAGGTAACAATGAGATTACCTATTTCATCGGTAACATTGTTATTCACCCAAGAAATAGAAAACAATAGAGAAGCATGGCTTGAAAGGGTGAATAAACACTTGGAGAATAAGTTGGAAAGAGCTAATAGAGACTTAAGCCTTCAAAGGAAAATGACCAGGCACTATAAGAAGCTAAATCAATTTTCCCGAAGGAAATTGAAGGTTACACAAGAAAGGCTCAAGGTGGCCCGAAAGAGGCGCCCGCTAAAAAAAGTGAAGAAAGGCCTATCAAGGCTTGAAATTTTGGCCTCCGCTTCTCAACATGCTTCTGAAAACCCATGAGGGTCATGCTTGCCAAAATTGGGCATAATTCGACAAGTTTTTTGTTTTTTGACATTTTTGGGCCTTTTGCAGAAAATCATGGGCATCGCAATTTTAGTTTGAAGCATCCTCAAAGGTTGAAAGTGGTATCATTGGATGCATTAATTTCAGGGGAATCTACTTAGCAAATTTCAGATCAATTGAAGATGTTTTGGTCTCCCAAAGTGGCAAAAAACAATCACTTTTTCAACACTTTGCCTCGCATATTAGCAAAGGCTAATTTCTGGGTTTTTCAACACAGGTCAGTTTTTCGTAGGCTTCCAATGATCGGTTTGGGGAAAAAAAGTATTTTCAGAAACTAGAAATCTAGGGCTTTCCAACGAGCCATCACGGGCCTTGTTTCAACATTGGGAGGTCCATCAAACATTGCCCACAAGACAGGGAATTTTCTGCTGCTATATTTCTGAAGCATTTTTGTGAAAAATGCAGTTTTCTGTAGTGGCTTTTCTAAATGTGAATTTAGCCTTTTTTGGCCATTTTCAATTGCGAAAAGTCAATATAGTTTCCTTTTTTAGCATTTTAAATATATTTTTATAGATATTTTTTTCCTTGGGCTTTGCAAAGCCTCAAGGACAAAATCAGATATTTGTGATGGGCCAATGAGCTTGCTAGTTGCACTAGGAGGTTATCCTTCACTTTGGCCTATATATTCAAAGGGATTTCATTGTAAACAAGGCTGAACTTGATGATATAGAGCAATATATGGTTATACAAGCTTGGAAGAAATACTTTGTCTCATGCATTGGATAGTTTCTTGAAGGTTTTGGATGATGAAAGATGACTACTGTTGGATTCCTTGACTTGGTAAAATGGTATAGTGTTCCTCTCTATTATGTTTCCTTAGTTTTAATACATATTTCATGTTCTTTGCTGGCTATAAGAAAGTAGAGAATAGATTTTAGACATGCCCATGGAGGCACCTCAGATTTCCTGGTTCATTACAGCTTCTATGTTTGTCTTCTTTCTTAGTTATGTCAAATGAATTCTTAAATTCTCTTTGATACTCTAAGAACTTGTTTTTAGTTTCATTTATGGTTGTTATGCATGCTAATTATGATTCACGGTATGCCCTGCTTACTCATGGCTAGTCAAAGCTCCATCTCTGAAACCTTTATTTGAATGTTTGATTGTCCTAGTTGAACCAAAGAGGTCTTGTATCGATCTTTCCCTTTGCCTAAAACTCTGCAATCTTAGTTCAAAGTGCCCAATAGCTCAAAATACTATGTTTAGGAGTTCCGTCTTAGTAGCTTGAGTTATTTTTTTGTCCTAATCGTTTTTCCCCAAAGTCTGATAGCGATTTTGCTAAAGTTAGAGAGTCATATATCTCTATGTATCGCTTGAATGTTTATTTTATGCATCTATGAATTTGAAGTTACATTTATCATGATTAATGGTTAGACCTACCATATAAATGTCTGCTATTGAACTATTTATGTTTAAAATCCTTTTTCCTTCAAAAAAATTAGTGTCCATCCCACTTCATTCCACCTAAAGATCCATTTTACCTTGATCAAATCGGCCCTTCAATATACCTTGTATCACCATCTGAGGCTTTCTCAACCTTTTCAACCCCATAGCCTAGTTGATCTAACAATGTTTTTATCTATTTATTCTTTGATCAATTCCTCTCTCAAAAACCTAAAAACAAAACCAAAAACCATACTTAACAACTAGCCTAAAATCAAAACATAAGAAGCAAACAAATACACATCCCTTGCACAAATAGAGAGAGCCCTCTCTGAGTCCAGGAAGGCTAGGTCCTTGGGCTCCAAAGTTGGTTTGATGTTACCCTGTCACTTGGCTTGCCAAACAGCCAAATCATGGGACACTAACATAATGGAGATCACGGTGGGACTCTGAGTGATAAACAAACTTAGACATTCCTAAACCTTCAGAAACCTTTAATAATACTATCTTGTGGACTTATCCTATCGCTCACTAACATAATGGAAATCACGGTGGGACCTTTCTGAGTTAGTGACAAACTAAGTATACCTTAGGACTCCAGAAATCACTTGTATTCAAGAATATCCAGTGATTATCAGCTACCTCATCGCCACACCATAATGGCGATCACGGTGGGACTCTGAGTAATAAACAAACTTATATTCCCTAAAAACCTTCAGAGACCTTTGATAATACTATCTTGTGGACTTATCCCACCGCTCACTAACATAATGGCGATCACAGTGGGATGCTCTGAGTTAGTGACAAACTAAGTATACCTTAGGACCTCAGAATCCCTCAACCTAGAAGTATTATGAAAGAGTAGAATCTAGTTGTCTCACCATCCTAGCAAAATGATGACCCAACTATAGGACACTCTTACAAACCTTAGGGCTGCATAAAAACTCAGAAAACCCAAAAAACATCCCGAGATTGGTTTTTTGTCAGTATTGGTGGTGTACCATACACATATACCCTCAAAACAACTAAAAAATTCACCTGGCGACTCCACTAGCCTCCAATAGGCCTATTACTCCATTAGTCCTTATGAAATCTCCTGGGAATGCATTAAGCAATCCAAATCATACTAATGGTGGTCAGCAAAGTTCAAAACTTCCACCTGGTGACTCCACAACCCTCAATTGACCAAAAGACTCCACTGGTAGAGAACTTTAGACTGGTTGAAAGGGCACAGTAACTCTTTCTGGTAAAAAAAGATGGATCCAAGTGAGAACACAGTTGAAAAATTGGTATACATGTTTAGAAAACTGATGCATCTACTTGACAAGAAAAGAGAAAGACACAAAGTTAAGGTTAACACTGCTTATTCAAACCAACCTACACTTCTTCCTCGGGATGAACACACTCAACTATTACAAGACAAGAGTAACAAACAAAATGTGCCTAATGAGAAAGTTGCAAATAAAAACATAGAGGAATGCTCTAAAGAAACTATCAGCCATCTTGAAATCACAGAATCTGAAATGGAAGAAAAATCTAAACCTATAGGATCTCTACCTTTATGCTTTGAGTCATTTCAGTTCATACAAGAAAATTTTCCTCCTAAGAATCTATCAGTGGAAATTCATGAATCCCATGTCTATTATCCCACACATCAAGAAGAGTTGATTGAGGATGAATTAAAATCTGAAATAGAAGATAAATCGAAACCTGTAAGATCTCTACCTTTATGCTTTGAGTCATTTGAGTTCATATGAGCAAATTGGCCTCCTCAAAATATATCAGAAGAAACTCATTAATTACATGGTAACTATCCTCAACATCACAAAGAATTGGTTGAAGATGAAAAAAATCAAGAAATGAAAGAGAACCCACAGGATCTCTCTAAAGGCACAAGTGATGATTCATCATCTCTCATAGGTGAAGCCCAAAAAGACATTCATCCTCCAAATCAGTTTTCCCAAGAGAAAGAGAATTATTGTAGTTATATCCAAAGAGAGATAAAAATGCCTCCCTTTTTAACTGAAAAAGAGATAAATCAACTCATAAACACACAGTCAACCTCTCTTGATTTTCCTCCTGATTTTAACTATCACATAGTAGAAAACAGATTTGTAAATCAATTTGAAGAGAAACAATCTGATAGTCCAATATGTATGGCTGGTGACATTACTTATATTAATGATTCTCCAAGGTTTGATCAATATATTGATGATTATGATATTCAAATAGAATCTAACCTTGCAGAGCCATCAACAATTGATTTGTGGGATAAGGTTCACTGTCATCAGATTGAAAGCATCAATCAACCAAGACAGGTCACGTATGACACTGATGAGGAGAGCCTTGAGAGTTTAGAAGTAAGTGAAGAGTCTCTGACTCTTTTCTCTACTTCACTTCAGTCCATCAGAAATAACATTCACATAATTGGAAATCAGTAGTCTTTCAGCTTTGATGATGAGGTTGAGGAGGATGATGAAATTATTGAGCAAGTTGTCCATGAGAAATATTCTCCTGAAATGGTTGAGGAAATAATTTTGGACATGGAATCCTCCTTAACTCCAGATTTGCAGCCACCAAGTTCTATTTGTTGGCAATATGATGCTGAGTGTTGTCCTTGATGGCAACCCACTTGATGAAGATGATGGCAACCCACTTGATGAAGTTGTCCTTGATGAAATATGTCTTGATGAACTTGTTAAATGATGTAAATCTGATGTTTATACAATGAGTACAGAAGGTAATGAGAGTATGTGCTAGAACATGATGAAAAGAGTATGTCTCAAGGCATACGCGGATTTGTCTAGACAAAGTAGCGTATGCACGCGGGAAATAACGTGCCAAGTCGCGTATGGGAAAAAGCGCTCTAAATATGTAAAACTAGGGGTAACCACCATGGTATTGACCCATTGTATTGAGTAATGATTCGTCTATGTGACCCCGTCTAGGAATACCATCGAAAGTAATGTGGTTTTGGCTCATGGTATTGATAAAGGGTAAACCTATATAAGGAGAAGAAATTCATTGTGCAAAGTGGTGCAAGAAGTTTGAGCTTGAAGGAATACTTCTCTCCGAAGTAGATCTGAATGGAAAGGGTTATAGTTGAATGAAAGATCTGAATGTATGATGCACCAATGAAGAAATGATGAAGAAGGGAATCTAGATCTGGAATTTTTTTGTATCTGTTAGATCTGTTTATGGAATGATTAGATCTGAGATGAGGCGAACATCTGTCTGAAGTAAAGGGTAAAATCTGAGTGATGTATCTGTTATGAAGAATTACAATGACCTAAATGTCTGAAGAACTATACGCTAGTTCACCGCAGAGTAAGCACGTATATACACGAGTTTGCTGAAGATAAAGCGCATATGGGCAGTAAAATTAGCTCTGTAATTTGTACAGAAGTATACGCGGATTTGTATGGACGAAGGCGCGTATATACGCAGGATCAATGAAAGGAAAGCGCGTATGGAAAACTAGGGTTTGCTGAAGTTTGTGGTATGAGATGTCTGATCCGTTCTATTGGTTTACTACTATCTGTCAATGTATCAGTTTGATGTATGATTGAGATTAAATATGTGGAGTGGGTCCAGTCTGAAAATATGATGAAACGTGGTCTGCAAGTTGTGCTCTATTGAAGTTGTTGGATCAAGTGTGAAAATTGATGAAACGTGGTCCATGGTGGAGCTAAGGGTTGTAACCTTCAGTCAGGGGGTTGTAGCTCCCTTCCAGGTGAGGCTGGTAAACGAGATCAGGGGGTCGTAGCTCCCTTCCAGGAGAGGCTGGTAAACGAGAGCAGGGGGTCGTAGCTCCCTTCCAGGAGAGGTTGGTAAACGAGCGCAGGTGGGTGCCTGCGTGCTGGTAGGAGGCTACACCAGCACATATGTTGTAAGATGTTTTCTCTATAATAAAATATTGAAGGCTGAGAAACTGCAGCGGTGGTTTTCTCCCGACTTGGGTTTCCACCTAAAAATCCCGGTGTTCATGTGTGATGCTTTGTGTGATGGTTTATTCTGTTCTTACTGCACATGTTTACTGTTTATTAAACATCTGATGAATGAATGATGGAATGATATAAGTGAATAATTAATGACATAATTAGATCTCTGTGTATACGCGAGTTTCATAAAGGGTATCCGCGTATATACGCGAGTCTGTATCAAGAAAGTAGCGTATGGGTTTTAGAAGCAAGAAAAAGTAAAAGTTTTGAATATGCAGTAAATACTGATTCACCCCCCCCTCTCAGTATTTTTCCCAACAATTGGTATCAGAGCAGGTCCTTCTGCAGAAGCTTGATCGCTTGAAGGAGATCCGTCGCAATGGGAAAGAAGCAAAAGAAGAAGGCTACTCAAAGCAAGGAGATGTCTCAGAAAACATGTATAGCAGAAATTGAAGAAGATGAATCAGGTAGTGATTGGGGTTCTTGTGATATTCTTCTTTGTGCAAACAATGGTGAAGAGAATGAAAATAATGCTATGGACCTAGAAGAATTATCAAAGATCAACAAAGAATATTTAATGAGAGAGAATCTGCCTACAAAGATTTGATCTCTAGACTGAAAAAGATGTACGATAACATATCCAATCAAAGTAAAGGTCTTGAAGCTGAAATCATCTCTCTTAAAGAAGATCCGAAAAAATCAAAGAAGAAGATTGTAGGACTTGAAGTAGAAAACATCTCTCTAAAAATAGATCTGGAAAAATAAAATAAGAAGAATGAAAGACTTGAAGCTGAAATCATCTCTCTCAAAGAAGATCCGGAAAAATCAAAGAAGAAGATTGAAGAACTTGAAGCAGAAGTTATCTCTCTAAAACCTGATCTCGAAGCATCGAATAAGAAGAATGAATAACTCTTAAAAACTTTTGAAGAACAAGAAAATGGGTTGAAAGAAGAGATTCTAAATCTGAATGATCAAGTAGAAGACGGAAGAAGGAAAGAAGAAAGCATGAAGAAGCAATGCCAAGGCTTGGAGGTTGAGGTAAACATTCTCAAAGGAAAATTAGAAGAAAAGGATAAACTCTTGAGGTTTCAAGATAGTACTAAGATTCTGGACAATATTCTTAGTAATCAAAGGTCTCCTTCTATCAAACTTGGTCTGGGTTTTCATGAAACGGTTAAAGGAGAATCTAGTTCACAAGGAAGTGCTAAAGATTCAAGGGATGTCAAAACAAAACCTGAAGTGTTGAAAGAAACAAAAGGTCAACCAAAAATCATGAATTCTCAAAGGAAATCATTCAATAATGTTGAATTCTTTAAATGTCATAATTATGGGCATGTTGCAGCAAATTGCAGAAGCAGATCATTTCAGTCACAATCAAACAGATTCTATTCAGAAAGGTACTCTGGTTTCTTCAAGGGATATTGTTTTTCATGCAACAAGTATGGTCATAAAGAAGCTGATTGCAATAGAAGGAAGAACAGAGAAACATACTATGATCCTTATGCTTACTTCTCTGGTCATATAAGATGTTATGCTTGTAACAAGTATGGACATGTGGAAAAAGAATTCAGGATGAACAGATCTGAGAAATTGGTTAATTTTCAGCACACAATTAGAAATTTCAAGCAAAGTTGGAATAGGAAGGAGGACCGGTCAGAAACGTAGGGAATATTGACCCTACTGCAGTCATCAGCTTCTGAAGCTTACTTCTCTTAATGACTGCAGAAGTGATGTGAGATACATTATGGAGCTTATTAATGTATCGTCACAGGGGGAGAGATGTATGATGATTCTCATGGTTGATTTGGCAAATCTGGTTATGATTATTGCTGACAGAGCATCTGACATGAAGAAGACAGGTACAGGGAGGACAAATTCAGGGGGAGATGGAGGAATGTGAAATTTTCTATAATTCACTTTCCATACGCGGGTTCAGTGAACCAAAGTCACGTATACATGCGAGTTCCAGCAGACACAGTAGCGCATGCATTGATGATAAGAGAATTGGGATGACAGCTAAAGATCAGGAGCAGAGGTTCAGGGAGAGCACCAGTCTGAATGCTAATGATTGTACTGTTAGAATTATTCTGGTTATACTCATGCTAATGAAATGATACATGGTTTCTTATGTTGAATATTATGGATTAGCCTAGATTGCTTATTTGATGAAGAATATATTTTGGATATGATGGAAGTCTTATGATTCGGAGATCCGGACAGATCATGCAGAGATTGTTGCTGATGAATTGCTGTTAAAAGTATTCAGATTGCACAAGCTAAGGAGGAGCCTTGGACATATGGAAAGGATGTTTGGTTGCACATTTTCAGGGGGAACACTAGTCTTGCTGAGTATAATGCATTGTTGGCATTATGATGATTCTGAAATATGATCTCTCTCTTGAGGTCTTTCTGGTATCGGTCATGAAAAGTCATATTTGTAATTTGATGAAAAGGTCATGTTGAGACCTATGATGTAAAAAATTGTAATATTCAGTCATGTAAGGACTTGTTCAATTTGTAAACCCACTTGATTGGGTATATGAGTCAAATTTGTAAACCCACTTGGTTGGGTATTTGAGTCTCATATGTAAATCCACTTGGTTGGATATTTTATGTAAGTATGAGTCATTGGTGATAGGAAGGTCATAGAGTCATGTACTTCATTGAAAAATATGTTTGAAGATTCAGCATGAACTTAGGGGGAGCATGGTCACTTCAGTGTACATCAGATCTGAAGAGCGCTTCCTTCTACAAGAGGAGAAAAACCTTGTGTTGGTTTTGGTCTGCCCTTTGCCCTTGATGTCAAAGGGGGAGAGTGACATGGTGTTTGAATAAAGGGAAAGAATGGTGTCAAAGAACGGGGAGAGTGACATGGAGTCATTGTATTCTTAATGTATCTATCTGTTGTGATGATCAAACACCATCGTGGTTGCCATCAAGTCCAAAGGGGGAGATTGTTGGCAATATGATGCTGAGTGTTGTCCTTGATGGAAACCCACTTGATGAAGATGATGGCAACCCACTTGATGAAGTTGTCCTTGATGAAATATGTCTTGATGAACTTGTTAAATGATGTAAATCTGATGTTTATACAATGAGTACAGAAGGTAATGAGAGTATGTGCTAGAACATGATGAAAAGAGTATGTCTCAAGGCATACGCGGATTTGTCTAGACAAAGTAGCGTATGCACGCGGGAAATAACGTGCCAAGTTGCGTATGGGAAAAAGCGCTCTAAATATGTAAAACCAGGGGTAACCACCATGGTATTGACCCATTGTATTGAGTAATGATTCGTCTATGTGACCCCGTATAGGAATACCATCGAAAGTAATGTGGTTTTGGCTCATGGTATTGATAAAGTGTAAACCTATATAAGGAGAAGAAATTCATTGTGAAAAGTGGTGCAAGAAGTTTGAGCTTGAAGGAATACTTCTCTCTGAAGTAGATCTGAATGGAAAGGGTTACAGTTGAATGAAAGATCTGAATGTATGATGCACCAATGAAGAAATGATGAAGAAGGGAATCTAGATCTGGAATGTTTTTGTATCTGCTAGATCTATTTATGGAATGATTAGATCTGAGATGAGGCGAACATATGTCTGAAGTAAAGGGTAAAATCTAAGTGATGTATCTGTTCTGAAGAATTACAATGACCTAAATGTCTGAAGAACTATACGCTAGTTCACCGCAGAGTAAGCGCGTATATACGCGGGTTTGCTAAAGATAAAGCGCATATGGGCAGTAAAATTAGCTCTGTAATTTGTACAGAAGTATACGCGGATTTGTATGGACGAAGGTGCGTATATACGCAGGATCAGTGAAAGGAAAGCGCGTATGGAAAACTAGGGTTTGCTGAAGTTTGTGGTATGAGATGTCTGATCTGTTCTGTTGATTTACTGCTATCTGTTGATGAATTTATAAGTATCAGTTTTTTGTATGATTGAGCTTAAAAGTATGGAGTGGGTCCAGTCTGAAAATATGATGAAAAGTGGCCTACAAGTTGTGTTCTATTGAAGCTGTTGGATCCAGTGTGAAAATTGATGAAACGTGGTCCATGGTGGTGCTGAGGGTTGTAGCCTTCAGTCAGGGGGTTGTAGCTCCCTTCCAGGTGAGGCTGGTAAATGAGATCAGGGCATATTCTTCCATGAGAGGCCAGTAAACTAAGTCGTGGGTTGGAGCTCCCTTCCAGGAGAGGCTGGTAAACGAGCGTAGGTGGGTGCCTGCGTGCTGGTCAAGTCTGCGCCATCACATATGTTGTAAGATGTTTTCTCTATAATAAAATATTGAAGGCTGAGCAATTGCAGCGGTGGTTTTCTCCCAACTTGGGTTTCCACCTAAAAATCCTCGTGTTCATGTGTGATGCTTTGTGTGATGATTTATTCTGTTCTTACTACACATGTTTACTGCTTATTGAATATCTGATGAATAAATGAAGGAATGATTTAAGTGAAGAATAAATGACATAAATAGATATCTGTGTATACACGAGTTTTATGAAGGATATCCGCGTGTATACGCTAGTTGGCTTCAGCAAAGTAGCGTATGGGTTTTAGAGAATGGAAAAGTAAAAGATTTGAGCAATGCAAAAATATTGATTCACCCCCCCCCCCCGCATTTTTCCCAACACTATTGAGTTACAAATTGCAGATGAAGAAATAGAGGTTGATAAACACATGAGAGTTGTCACACTATCCTTTCAAGAGGATTTACTGCCAAAGTGTATCCCTGCACATCAACATGATGACCACAGTTTTCAGTCCACTTAATCAAAACACATCAGCTTGTAAGGAATACTACGCTACAATATATGATGAGTCTGACAGTTCAAGTGATCTTGAGCAAGGGGAAAAGTTTCTTTACCAAGAGAGTCCCAAATATAGCCAAGTGGAAGAAAGAGTAGTCCTGAATGAAATCTATATGTCAAATCCTCTAGATCAAGTATTATTCCAAGATCCATTTGTTGTTTTCCTTGAGAAATATGAAGGAGTAGCATGTTCCGCCCAAAATAGTCTGTTGCAAAGAGTGAGAAAAATTTTAGGCACTACTGTTCGAAAACAAGCAAAGTGGAAGTGGCCTTTTCATTTCTTCAGCACTCTAAAAAAGTTGAAACTAAATCCCTCATGGAATCATCTGCTTGATTGGATTTGTTGGAAAAGAGATTTCACTAAATTAATGTATATTGTGTATAGGTTAGATAAGGATAGATAGATAGGTGTGGAAAATAAGCTCAACCTTGTGAGCATCTTTTTAGTTCTAGATTGTTTGAAGAAAAAGTAAAAAAGAAACAGAAAATACAAAAACAGTAAAAAAATTATAAAAAGAGGGCAGTTTCTAAAGAAATGGTACAGCCCTATACCCAAAAAATAGTCATGTTGAAAGCGCGCAAGTCTAAATGCCACTAATAGTGCTCAAAAGATGTCTTGTTCAGTTATCTATCCTAATCATAACTGAACGTGTTTTAAATTGATTGCTTATAAGTTAATGAAAGAAGTGATAGTCAAAATATGTAAACTTGACTTATAAATAAAAGTAGATTAGGAAAATATATTGGTTCCTCACGCTCAAAACAGAACCAAAGAGGAAAACAGGGATGAAAAACAAACTATGTATCCTAGCCCTGATTTTTCTAAATCTTGTGTTCATGCAAAATAATATTTGTGTGTAGCTTGTCTTTTATGCCACAAACACATGACAAATCAGACCGTCTAATCCTAATTTGGTCATTTTTCAATTTCATGTTTTAAGTGTAGTGAATGAAATCCTGTCAAACAACTTAATCTTGACTGTCGATCATAGTATCGGTAGAGAATCAAAAGAGTTCATCAGTTTAATCTGAAATCCCAAAAGATATAAGTGTTTAATTAGATAGTTTTCTTTGTCAAAATATCTTGTCAATGGTTGCTAGTCCAAATGCACCTAAAAGAAGAAAAAATGCTAGGAAATATAGCTGGGTAGGTAGAGATGACTTTGATGCTAATCATGCTGTCAATTTTCAGAAATGGCATCAAGAAAGAGAGAAATTTGCGCCAATGGATAAGGCAGTGGTCTTCACAAGCCATAGATCTGAAATTCTGGACACCTCCTAAAAAAGAGCTGCCCTCCCCAAATGGAGCCACTGTTAGTCATCGGTATTTTTACCTGTTATTGATGACTAGTTTCCTTAGTTGAGTTTTCTAGAAGTTGATCTCCAAACTATCAAATCTGTCATCTAGAAAATACCGCAAAACAATTTTTGTCCTCCTACCCCTTCTCGTCAGCCTATGATGAGAAAAAACCTCATTTTTCAAGTCCTATCTGGTTTCACCAAAATAACCATGTCCATAGCTGTCATAGCTGAAAGTTATCTACTATCATTTACCCTTGTTCCTCATGCCATTCACGATCCAAAGGTTGAAAAAGTGTCTGCAACCCTATCCCTGGTCATCTATCATTTGAAAATCTAATAATACCAAAGAAAACACTCAGAATATGTCAAGATTGCCCCTAAGTTAGATAGTGGTGTTTAGGGAGTCTTTTCCTTGGCAAAAATATCTTAAGCCAAAAATCCTCTGACTAGTACCAATCAGGCATAGATTTTCTTCCTATTCTGAAAAATAAGTATTGATCCATCCATAGGTCGCACACCACTAAGAGGTAATTTTGTCTCATTTCAAAAGAAGTTCAACAAATATCCAAATCAGAAGAAGATAAGCATGTTCACTATCTAAAAATAATGTGCTTAGATGAGGCAAAAATCTCCATAAGACACCAAAGGAGCTCTCCAAGGTTCAAAGTCATATATTTAACATCTCTCCATGGGTGTAATTGAAAGATAAACAGTATGAAAATAAGAGCAAAGAGAACAAGGTCAAAAGGGTCCTTAATGGTGAGTTAGTTGGCCATCAGTAAAACAAATGAAATACAGTAAGTGAAGGGCTACTAACTGGTGTAGTCTGAAAGCCAAAGTTGCCTAAAAACAAAGAGCAACATCCAAGTCATATGAGTGCAAATACTGGTGTTATGCTAATCAATAGTGTTCTCAGCACCTCCTCCAAAAGAAATCCAACATGCCTCTGCAAGCACAGTCAAGGGAGGTTAGTCAAATATGTATAGCAAGCAAATACTCTCCATATTCAAATCACCCAGTTTCTAGTCTAATGGTTCACAGGGATGTTTTACAAAGGATATATATCTCAGACCATGTCTCATAAAGAAAAATTTCAAATTTCACCTTCTTTCCCCTTTGATATGATACCAAGCAGACATATGATTTGCATAAATATGACACAGTTTTGAAATAGATGAAATGTCATATCTACAGTGCTAACCTCCTTCATTAAAAGCAGATGGTTAAGAGCACAGTGAGAACCTCCTCCAGAAAAAGAGCAGATGGTTGGGAACATAATAGGACCTCCTTCATTGAAAAGTAGATGGTTAAAGGCATAGTGTAACCTCCTTCATTCAAAAAGCAGAGGGTTAAGGTGTCAAAGTGATTTCATAAATTGTGAGTCACCTCCTTCCAAGAGATGAAAAAAAGATGCATCAACAGTTTTTCATATGGTTTTATAGCAATGTTATCTATTTCAAAGACAGGTTTGAAAAATAGTGATAAGACAATAAGGGTTCATAAGTCGAAAACCTATTTCACATCAAGCTAAACGATGACATTCTCATGTTAAAAGTCTTTGTTTCCTCTGTTTATAGAGGCCTCCTTCAAACTGTAAAAAGGGTGAAACTTGGGCTAAGGAAAACCTCATCAAAATGTCAAAGAATACCTACATCAGAAGACAAGGAGAAAAGCCTCACATAAATTTGAAAGGCCATTTGTAAGGAATGCAATAGTGGTTTCATGATAAATTTTCCATTGAGGACTTATATGAGAAGAACACAGTTTTTATAGCCCTTCTATACCAATCAAAGTGCTAAACTCACCTCTTTGCAAAGCTAGCCAAAAACATCACAATGTCAAAATGCCTCCTCCACAAATGAGTAGAGGGCCTACCATTGTTTGAAAATATTCAAAGTGGACAAGTGAAGAAGGGAGGCCTCCACAAAAAACATTATAGAAAAAACACAGTTTACAAAAGGCAAAGGGGGTTTTTGAATTTTAAAAGGAGGAGAAGGCTGTTAAAAAGGCCCTCATCAAAGTTCAAAAACTTGAAACAAACATTCATCAACCTCCTCACCTAAGAAAGAAGTCTTTTTCAAGCGTTTTTTAAGAGTTTCGAGCTTAAAGCTCTGCGCGGCGCGCCTGTACACATGCGCGGCGCGCCTGTGAGTGCCTGACTAAAGCAATTGCACTGAGTTGCGGCTCGCCTATAGCCTTGCGTGGCACACCTGTGCCGGTGGTCACTGAGTGCCCGAGGTCAACCTGACACCTTGTATGTGCGACGCGTTCAGCTCTAAATGCCTTCTCATCCACCGGCTTTGAACGAGCTTCTTTTCACATTGCGCCAACGATCAAAGAGGCCTAAAAATCGTTCCTCAAGGTATTTCTCCATCTCCTATCCAAGTTGTTAGTCCTGAGGAGGGTTTTTTAGTCAAAAGAAACATTTTTCTTGAGCTGTGAGATAGTAAAAAAATGTGTACAGTCTCCAGTAGAAAATAGAGCTTGTGAAGGTTTTTACAAAGCAATTTAAAGAGATATTTTAACAAAGGTTTCAAAGAGCAGTTTGTTTACATCATCAAAGAAGAACAGTGGTTAGAAAATAGGGTGTCTGTCAAAATTAAAGGAGGTTTTTCTTGCTGTATATTGCAAAGGATAAAATACAGAGATTGAAAGTGAAGAAATTGTGTGCCAAATCCAAGAAACATTTGCCTCCAAAATCCACTAACAAACCTTGTCAAAACCTCATTTCTCTCACACAGTATTGAAGAGGTGAATTTGTCTTCATTCAATTAACACTTTTTTGCAAAACAAAAAAGAAAAACAGTGATCATTTAAGGAGAGAGAATGTATGTTAGAAGGTTCATTATTCAGTGACAAGGGGCTGTATTTTGTTGTGGAGAGACATTAATCATCACAGGAGGGGAGTTTTATTTCAAAGAAGAACACAGTGTTTGCTAAAGGATACAGTCTGTGTTTTAAATCAATGCCTTGAAATAGTTATACTAGAAGAGACAATGTTTTTCAAGGGAACCTCTTTCTTGTTTACACTACAAAAAACAGTGATCTGAGGAAAAGGAGTTCATACAGTCAAAATCAAGGAGAGCTGATTTTGTCTTAACAAACTTGTGGGCTAACTAAGGATAGACTTGGTTTTTCTGAAAGAGTAAAGGGTGTTTTGATTGAAGATTTATCTCAGTTAACATTTGAGATAGTTTTCCTTGGTGAATCAACCAAGGATCTCAGAAGAAAAATGCCTCCTAAGCCAGATAACAGAAGTGGTCCTCACAAATGGTATGAACCTTTTTCAACTGAGGAGGTGAATGCCTCTCCATCAGTGCTCTTTAACTTTCATGAAGTAGGATGTTTATAATTTTGTCAGAAGGTTCAAGAAATGAAAAGTCATCTTCCTTTGACACATCTATTTGCTTTAAGGCTGCAAGGGAAGCATGTTCATCTAGCAGGTTTAGACTTCAAACTCTCTTCTAGAGCTATCTCTAGAGTTACCAAAATTCCATATGTCAGAGAAAAATGGTTTAAGCAAACCTACCTAGATTCAGATCAATTCAAACCCTTCTTGAAACTAGAACATTGCGATGCATTCCCATCTATTTTTCCTTTTTCTTATTTTTTGACCAGCTATGCTCCTCTCATGAAATATTTCACATGCGAAGGGAGGTTTTCCCTAGTTTATGCTTATCATATCAGGCTACTAATGCACTTCACAAGAACTCAATTGCTAAACCTATCATTTTTCCTCTATAGAAGCATTGAAAATATGGCTTCTACTATTCAAAAGAAGCCTTCCTTTCAGCAGTAAGCTTGTATTTTTCATCATTCCCTTATCAAGATCGTCATCCTCCATCAACTTGAGAAAAAGGGAGTTTCTTGGGACTCTTTCATTTCACATCCCGATTTCGCCACTGCTTCTTCATCCCATTCACCTCCTTCACCATCCACTCATCATGTTTCTCCTTCTTCTAGTAAACCCACTCCTAAGAAGCAAAAATATCCTATGATTGAAAGTAAAGAGGAGAAAAGTGAGAAAGAGAAAAAAAATGATCAAGAAGAGCAGAGTGAATGGAGGAAAATAAGTGACGAACAGGAACAAAATGAAGAATCCAAGCACAACAGTGAGCATGAAGAAGGAAATGATGAAGAGATGGAACAAGTTGATGAGGAACACAAAAATCACAAAGATGAAACTATTGGAAACCCACAAAGTAGTGAGCATGATGATGATGAGGCACAAAACATTAAGGATACGGAGCCTAACAGTCCTAAAGAAAGCAGGGACAAAAGTGAACAAGGCAGCCCTCAAGGAGACATACAAGGTGACAGCCAAGGCAATTATGAAGAGGGTCAAGACAGTCCTCAAAGAGACATTTATAATGAAAAATAGTCAAGCCCACCAGTCAGAAAGGATGATGATAAACAAAGCCCAGGCAGTGAGCATTCTAAAGAAGGCAACCTTCAAAAGGAGGAAAATAGTGACAAAGATGATGAGGGGAGCAGTAAAGGAAAAGATCAAATAGAGCATGTGCTAGCTGCCTCTCCTAGGCAAGGGGCCATGCTTTCTTCTCCAAAGGTAACAAAGCCCCGAACATCAAGAAAGAAAGTGGCTCAAATTGTAACTCCAAATGTTACTAGAGCACTCCAAAGCAAAGGCAAGTTTCCCAAACAATCCATCGTTGAATTACCAAAGAAGAGGAGAACCAAGAAGGCCACCCAAAGCAAGGGAAAAGAGAAGGAGGAAAGTAGCCATGAGAAAGAAAGGGATTTTGATATAATTCAGATAAACAGTGATGATAGTGACAATGAGGCTAGAATACTTGAGTCCCTCTTGAGAAATAGAGAAGAACAAATTCATGACCTCGGAGCTGATCTAGAGAGGTCTAAGGACCTCATACATTTTTTGCAAACACAAAACAAGAAAATGAATGTCCACATGGAAGTTTATGAGGCACAGGCTATCAAGTACCAAAAGGAAGCCTCCAAAGCGCAAATCAAGTTGGAAGAACTTATGGTTGAATTCAATGACACTGAAGAAGAAGATCAGCCAAGGAGGAAGAGGCCTAGGACTATGGGACACAAAAGAGCTTTGGAGAAATAGAAAGAGGAAGAGGCTGCCCTTTTCTAATCCTTTCCTCTTACTACTTTATTCACCCAAGAAATAGAAAAAAATAGAGAAGCATGGCTTGAAAGGGTGAATAAACACTTGGAGAATAAGTTGGAAAGAGATAATAGAGACTTAAGCTTTCAAAGGAAAATGATCGGGCACTATAAGAAGCTAAATCAATTTGCCCAAAGGAAATTGAAGGTTACACAAGAAAAGCTCAAGGTGGCCCGAAAGAGGCGCTCGGTACAAAAAGTGAAGAAAGGAATATCAAGGCTTGAAATTTTGGCCTCCGCTTCTCAGCATGCTTCTAAAAACCCATGAGGGTCATGCTCACCAAAAGTGGGCATAATTTGACAAGTTTTTGTTTTTTGACATTTTTGGGCTTTTTGCATAAAATCATGGGCATCGCCATTTTAGTTTGAAGCATCCTCAAAGGTTGAAAGTGGTATCATTGGATGCATTAATTTCAGGGGCATCTAATCAGAAAATTTCATATCAATTGAAGATGTTTTGGTCCCCTAAATTGGCGAAAAACAGTCACTTTTTCAACACTTTGCCTCGCATATCAGCAAAGGCTAATTTCTAGGTTTTTCTACACTGGTCAGTTTTCACAGGCTTCCAATGATCAGTTTAGGGAAAAAAAAATATTTTCAGAAACTAGACATCCAGGGCTTTCCAACGAGCCATCACGAGCCTCGTTTTGACATTGGGAGATCCATCAAAAGTTTCCCACAATACAGGGAATTTTCTGCTGCTATATTTCTGAAGCATTTTTGTGAAAAATGAAATTTTCTGTAGTGGCTTTTCCAAATGTTCGTTTAGCCTTTTTTGGCCATTGTCAGTTGGGAAAAGTCAATATAATTTCCTTTTTTAGCATTTTTAAGATATTTTTATAGATATTTTGTGCTTTGGGCTTTGCAAAGCGTCAAGGACAAAATAAGATATTTGTGATGGGCCAATGAGCTTGCTAGTTGCACTAGGAGGTTCTCCTTAACTTTGGCCTATATATTCCAAAGGATTTCATTGTAAACAAGGATGAACTTGATGATATAGAGCAATATATGGTAATACAAGCTTGGAAGAAATTCTTTGTCTCATGCATTGGATAGTTTCTTGAATGTTTTGGATGATGAAAGAGGACTACTGTTGGATTCCTTGACTTGGTAAAATGGTATAGTGTTCATCTCTGTTATGTTTCCTTAGTTTTCATACATATTTCATGTTCTTTGCTTGCTGTAAGACAATAGAGAATAGATTTGAGACATGCCCATGGAGGCACCTCAGATTTCCTGATTCATTGCAGCTTCTATGTTTGTCTTCTTTCTTAGTTATGTCAAATGAATTCTTAAATGCTCTTTGATACCCTAAGAACTTGTTTTCAGTTTCATTTATGGTTTTTATGCATGCCAAGTATGATTCACGGTATGCCCTGCTTACTCATGGCTAGTCAAAGCTCCATCTCTGAAACCTTTCTTTGAATGTTTGATTGTCCTAGCTAAACCAAAAAGGTTTTGTATCGATCTTTCCCTTTGCCTAAAACTCTGCAATCTTAGGTCAAAGTGCCCAATAGCTCAAAACACTATGTCTAGGAGTTCCCTCTTAGTAGCTTGAGTTATTTGTTTGCCTTAATTTTTTTTCCCCAAAGTCTGATAGTGATTTTCCTAAAGTTAGAGAGTCATATATCTCTATGTATCGCTTGAATGTTTATTTTATGCATCTATCACTTTGAAGTTACATTTATCATGATTAATGGTTAGCCCTACCATATAAATGTCTGCTATTGAACTATTTATGTTTAAAATCCTTTGTCCTTCAAAAATCTTAGTGTCCATCCCACTTCATTCCACCTAAAGATCCATTTTACCTTGATCAAATCGGCCCTTCAATACACCTTGTATCACCATCTGAGGCTTTTTCAACCTTTTCGACTGCATAGCCTAGTTGATCTAACAATATTTTTATCTATTTATTCTTTGATCAGTTCCTCCCTCAAAAACCTAAAAACAAAACCAAAAACCATACGTAACAACTAGCCTAAAATCAAAACATAAGAAGCAAAAAAATACACATCCCTTGCACAAATAAAGAGAGCCCTCTCCGAGTCTAGGAAGGCTAGGTCCTTGGGCTCCAAAGTTGGCTTGATGTTACCTTGTCACTTAGCTTGCTAATCAGCCAAATCACGGGACACTAACAATGACTATTAACTCAGCCCAATTTGTTCCAAGGATTCTAGACCATTTGTTTTGACCCACAACCATAAGGTATTATGAGCACCAATCATAGAAAAATAATGTGGAAAAAACCAAAACACCATGGCTATCTAGTAAATGGAATGGCAAGGCTAAAGCTACTGTCAATCTAGGAAAATATCCATGCCAGTGTAAACACATAACCAACAATTCACATGCATATTCCATGTATCTAGAAATCAACAAGGAAATCACACATACAACCTATTACCTACAAATCAATTCAGCTATAGCCATTGATCCACCAATTCCCTTGCACTTTCTTGCTTTCTTTTGTCTTCTTTCTCTAAATCCAATGTATTCCAAAGTGCTCCAATAATTATACAAGAATACTCTAAGTATGCAATAGTATGAGAGAATCAGAGAATGTAAGAGAGCTACATTTCTGAACTGACAAAAGGTTAAACTAGCAAAAACTACGAACTTATCCTTAGAAGCATTTTTATCATTGAGGCCTCTATTTTATTCGTTTTGCTTCATTTTTCCTTCAATTCTCCTCTCATGAAAATATGTGTCTCTTCACCTTTCGTTTCTCCTATTTTCATATATTTCATAAATAAAATGCCAATTATTGCCACTTTTCCTTTGCAAATGCCTTTTCCAATTTCCATAGTCATAAATTAATCATCACTTATATCCTATCACTATGATTTCCCCAACATTTATCTTGGAATACATGTCCCATGACCTTCATCTTATTTTACTTACATAGAAAATCAACGAGGGGCTATTACAAACCCCTCCCCTTTGGGGAACACCGTCCTCAATTTTCTATGACACCGCTTACTAACAATCCAATGAAAAAAAATCATATTTCCCATGGATCTTTATAACATAGTTTGATGTAGTATTTACAATGAACAACTATTGCAACCATGACCAACATAACAAACATGACAATCATACCGCTTATTGGATCTTTATAACAAAACTCATTGCAGTATCTACAACAACATCCATATACATATATGTTAGGTCCCTATATTACTAGTATAGTCTCTTTTCATTTTTAGTGTAACCCTCTTATTGGTATTATTGTACCCCTGTAACCCCGATATTGTTATTATTGTGCCCTTACATTATTATTGTTAGGTCGGCTAGGATTATATTGTGGCCCCATGGACTCCTATATATAGAAGGAGGTTTTGGTCATTTGTATCATCAAAGAATTATTCATTTATGTAATATATTTGGAGGTTTCCCCCTTGAAGTGGCTATTTCTATGGCGTTTATCTCTCTTTTATTCTATTTTTTGCGCTGGTTTCATAACATTTGGTATCAAAGCTTTGGATTCTATGGTTTCGCTGCTCCAAACAGGTCATCGTGGCATTTTCGCTATAACTTTTTTTATACGAAGTTTCAAAAGCTGAAATTTTTACAGAGTGAATTAGAAATCCTGAGGAACGTCTTGTAAAAGGTTTAGATCTTGGTTTGAAATATTTTCAGAGATATGATCTGTGCAAGTTAGGGCCTTTTCAGCCTCCTGAATTTCACCTAAAACAGGTCATCGTGGAATTTGTGCTATAACTTGTTTTATATGAAGGTTAAGAAGTTGATATTTCTATAGAATGAAGAAGAAATCCTAAGGAACATCCTATAAAAATTTCAGATCTCGTTTTGAAATATTGTAGGAGATATGATCTATGTAAATTAGGGAGTTTTCAGGCTCCCAAATTTCATCTTAAAGAGGTGACCGTGGGAAAATTGTCATAACTCTCTCTCTGAGTGTCGGATTCGAATTTTGTAAAAAGTGGTCACAAGTAAATGGAATTTAATTTCCTTTATATCAATTTTAGAGTCAAAGGAGGAAACAGTGACACGTGGCACATCGTACAAATTTTCTCTACTGAATCAGTCCATAATTAGGTCATTGTGAGAGATTGGGCATAACTTTGCTTTGAAGAATCCAAATCAGGTCAGACTTATGTCATTCGAAAGAAGATTCAGTGGAATACTATAGGATCTAATTTTAGATATTGAAGATCCAAAATCACATATATAATTCAGTTTCATTATTGAGCTCCTCAAACGCAAGAAAAAGGTGTGTATTGTTTTTTTCGAATTGCATAAGTCTTGTGTGAAAAATCATTTGAAGTGATTTCAAGGGAATATTGAAGCACAGATATTAGTATTGGGTTCTAAAATTCCACCTAAAAATAATTCAACACCCATTAAGCCTTCAGAAGGCTCTACTATGACTCATGAAGAGGAAGAAGTGCAACATGACATATCAAAATTACAAGAGCAAGTGCATCAAATTTTGTTCTCGCAAAGAGAAACAAAAAATGAAATGGAAGTTTTGAAGAAAGATGTGAAAGCTAAGATGGATGACATGGAAGCTAAGATCAATGAAAAAATGAAAGTCAACATGGAAGACATGAAGAATGATCTAAAACCAGACATGGAAGGTTTGATGAGAACGTTAATACAAGAAATGATACCTAATGGTGGAAAGATAGTAGAGGAAACTCATGATGAGAACAAAATAAATGTTAATCGTGATTTCATAAACTCTAATGTTGGACTGAAGAACCACCATATTCCAAAGATGGATATGAGGAAGTTTGATGGAAAGGAACTCGTAACATGGATAATACAGATGGAGCAATATTTTGATCTCAATAATGTGCAAAACACACAAAACGTACGCATTTCAGCTTTACATTTAGAAAAAAATACATTTATATGGTATCAATGAATTTTCTCCCATAAAAAAATTATCACTTGGTCAATTTTTACGGAGGAAATGATAGCACATTATGAGGATACAAAGAGAAACACCTTCTTTATCCAATTGATAAATCTCAAACAAAAGGGTTCAGTGGCGGAGCACATTGAGGACTTCCAAAAATTGAATATAAGGGTAAATGATATTCTAGAGGAACACATGATTGATGTCTTCATAGGGACTTTAAAGGATAAAATCCAACATGAAGTTTACATTTGGGAACCTGATTCATTGGAGAAGGCATTCAGGTTGGAAAGAAAAATTGAATGTACAATTATGGCGACATGGAAGCCTACCACTCACATCTATAAATATGGAAGTGTTGCTACTCCTAGACTTCCACAACCTACAAGGTTGACACCACAGCAATTGGAAGAAAAAAGAGAAAAAGGGATTTTATACAGTTGTGATAGAAAATATACTAAAGGTCATAAGTGTGCTGAGAATAAATTATTTTACATAGATTGTGAAAAGGAGGAAGAAAATGAACAAGAAACTTTACACCAGGAACCAAACTTAGAAGAAGAAGAAATGAGTCTGACCATATCGTGTAATGCATTGGTAGGAATTACCACTCCTTAAAATCTCACTATAGAACAACATATCAAGAATAAAAAGGTGATAGTATTGATTGATTCGGGTAGTACCCATAATTTTATTCATTGTAAGGTAGTCAAGGCATTGAATTGTTTCCTATACCCAGCACCAGAATCTCAAGTGATGTTGCAAATGGAGGAACTATAAATTGCTCTGGAAAATGATATAATATCAAGCTAACCACGGGGGAATATGTGTTGAATAGTCCCATGCTTTTCATTTCAATAGAAGGCATTGATGTTGTACTAGGAGTACAATGGTTACAATCTTTGGGGACGGTAGCTTTTAATTTTCAAGAAATTTTCTTGAAATTTTTTTGGAAGGAAAGGAAATGGAATTATGGGGTATCGCAAGGAAGCTAGGAAAGTTAGTAAGCTCTAATTTCATGACAAAGCTTCTGAAGAAATAACAACGAGACGTAATTGCACAATTATGCTCATCAGAAGTTCCAACATCAAAGTCATCTATTTCTCCAGTTCTCCAAAAAGTTTTGGACAATCATTCCAAGGTGTTTGAAACTCCCGAAGGAATCCCACCTATTCATGATCATGATCGTGCTATTCATTTGATTTTAGGAAGTGTTCCTCCAAACATTAGGCCTTGCAAATATCCTTATGTCCAAAAGAGCGAAATTGAACGTATGATTGCAGAAATGTTAGAGGCTAGTATAATTCAACCTAGTCAAAGTTCTTCCTCTGCTCCAGTAGTATTGGTGCATAAGAAGGATGGATCATGGTGCATGTGTCCAGATTATAGGGATCTCAATAAGCTCACTATTAAAGATAAATTTCCCATTCTTGTGATTTATGAATTATTGGATGAATTAGATGGAGAAATTTATTTTACCAAGTTGGATCTTTGTTTAGGATATCATCAAATTAGAATGAAGACTGAATATATTCTAAAAACAACATTTCATACTCATGAGGGTCATTATGAATTTTTGGTCATGCCTTTTGGCCTGACCAATGCACCTTCTACATTTCAAGGGTTGATGAATTCCATTTCCAAACCCTTCCTTAGAAAATTTGTGCTAGTATTTTTTGATGACATACTAATCTATAGCAAGTCTTGGAAGGATCATGTTCAACATGTTGACAGGGTGCTCAAACTATTGGAGGAGAAAAAATTATATGCAAAAATATCCAAATGTTTCTTTGGATTAAAAGAGGTGGAATATCTGGGTCATATTTTATCTCATGAGGGTGTTAAGGTAGACCCTACAAAATTAAAGCTATTAACTAATGGAAATTCCCCACAAACATAAAGAAGTTGCAAGGATTTCTCGGGTTAACATGGTATTATCGCAATTTTTTTAAGAATTTTGGGAGAGTAATAGAACCTCTAACAATATTATTGAAGAAAGATATATTTTCATGGACTCCTAAAGCAACTAAGGCGTTTGAACATATTAAAGAGGAAATGTGCCTAGCACAAGTCTTAGCTATGCCAGACTTCACAAAAACCTTTATTGTGGAATGTGATGCCTCAGGAAATGGAACTAATGTTGTTTTAATGTAAGAAGGAAGATCCATTGCTTTTGAAAGTCATCCAATCAAAGGAAAGTATTTACAAAAATCTATTTATGAGAAGGAAATGTTGTCAATACTACATGCACTAAAGAAATGGCGACCTTACCTAATGGGAAGGCATTTCAAGGTAAAAATTGATCATGATAGTCTTAAACACTTTTTGGAAGAAAGACTATCTTCAGAAGAAGTAGAAAAAATGGGTCACAAAGATGTTGGGTTATGACTTTGAAATCATCTACAAAAAAGGGAAGCTAAATGTTGTTGCAGATGCACTATCAAGAAAGGATGAAGAGGTGGAAGCATTGCTTTGTGCCATTTCTATTATCCAACCAGATTTGATAATCGAAGCAAGGAATGAATGGAAGAAGGATGAAGAAGTGTGGACACTCATTCAAAAGTTGCAGCAATATCCTAGTACATCTGATACATTTAGTTGGAAAAATGATTCCCTATGGTACAAAGATCACTTATATATTTGCAAGAATTCCCAACTAAAACAAAATATTCTTTTGGAATTGCACACTTCTCCTTTAGGAGGACACTCAGGATTTTTAAAAACTTACCACAGGGTGAAGAAATAATTTTTTTGGGATGGCCTTAAATCTGATATTCAAAATTTTGTGGTGGAATGTTTGGTTTGGCAACAAAATAAAGTTGAGACAATTAATACCCCAGGTCTTCTACAACCTTTATCCATTCCAATTAAACGATGGGAGGAGATTTCAATGGATTTTATCACAGGTTTAACTAATTCCGAAGGAAAGAGTGTCATCATAGTGGTATTTCATAGACTTACCAAGTATGCACACTTTTGTGCATTATCTCATCCATTTAAAGCAAGTACAGTTGCTACTACATTTATGGAAACAATTCAGAAGCTACATGGAAACCCAAAGATTATCATGAGTGAGAGAGATCCCATTTTTACTAGAAATTTTTGGATGGAATTATTTTCTTGTTTGGGTACTCAGCTAGCTCATAGCTCATCTTATCATCCTCAATATGATGGTCAAACTGAGATAGTGAATAATTTTTTGTAATATTATCTTCATTTTTTTGTATCGGATAAGAAAACACAATGGGTCAAGTGGTTACGTCTCACTAAATGGTGGTATAACACTTCCTTCCATACTACAGCAAAAATTACTCCATTTATGGCACTTTATGGATATCATCCACCATCCATCAAATCTTCTTTAAGAGAAAATTCTAAGGTTCAAGCACTGGAAGATCACATTGAGCATCAACAAGAAGTTCTCCAACTCTTAAAGGATAACCTAAATATGGCACAAAATTGAATGAAACAACAGGCAGATCAACATCGCAACGAGAGAAGTTTTGATGTAGGAGACTGGGTATTTTTACAGCTACAACCATACAAAAAAATGTCCCTCAAGCAAGTTGATAAGGATAATAAATTATCTCCAAAGTGCTATGGTATTTACAAGGTGTTGCAAAAGGTTGGTACTATGGCATACAAATTGGAGCTTCCTACTTCCTCGCGAGTGCATCCAGTTTTCCATGTTTAATGCTTAATGAAAGTTATAAGGGACAAAATTTTAGTTCAAACAATATTGCTAGAACTTGAAGAGGAAGGAAAAATCATATTCGAACCTGAATCAGTCATGGAAACAAGAACTCAACATGTATTCAATCGATCAATTTCATTTTATTTCATCAAATGGAAGAACTTACCCACTAAAGATTCTACATGGGAGGATGAGAATTTTATACAGAAGCATCTGGAGCTACTCAAGCATTGAGGAAAACACATTTTTGAAGGAGAGGGGCATTTTCGGTCCCTATATTACTAGTATAGTCCCTTTTCGTTGTTAGTGTAACCCCCTTGTTGTTATTGTTGTACCCCTGTAACCCTAGTATTTTTATTATTGTGCACTTACATTATTATTGTTAGGTTGGATAGGATAATATTGTGGCCCCATGGACTCCTATATATAGAAAGAGGTTTTGGTCATTTGTATCATCCAAGAATTGTTCATTTATGTAATGTATTCGGAGGTTTCCCCCTCGAAGTGGCTATTTCTAAGGAATTTATCTCTCTTTTCTTCTATTTTTGGAGTTGGTTTCATAACAATATACATATACATATACATATAAATATACATACATATACATCTACATATACATATACATATACATATACATATACATATACATATACATATACACACACATATACATATACACACACACACATATATATATATATATATATATATATATATATATATATATATGCATATAACAAAAAATCATTTGATCAAACCAGAAAATAGTGAAGGATACATAGCCTGAATCTAATCATCCATATTCTGTGTATCTTCATCGGGCCCAAAGTGCTTCCACTACACTTTAACCTGCTCGATTTCTTTGTTCTAGAGCATGAGTTGTTTTTTTTGTAATATGCATTGTGGTTCTAGCGGGAATTATCCCTCTAGTTCCACTTGCAATACAAACCAGTCAATCCCATGATTAACATCCTATACATACTTCTTAAGAAACAAAATATGAAAAACATCATGGAATTTCACTGTCAGAGGCAATGCAAGTTGGTTGGCCATTGGTTGAATCTTCTCAAGGATATTGAAAGTCTAGAAATACCAATATGCCTACTTGGAACATGATCCAATCCTCGAGGAGATCCTCTTGGGCTTGATGAGAAAGTACAAATGCTCCTCGACTTGAAACTCCTTAAATACCATGTGTTGATCTGCATAACTCTTCTTCATGTCATGTGATGCCTTCAAATTCATTTTAATAACCTGCATTTACTATTCCATCTCTACCAACATATTTGGTCCAATCAACACCCTGTTCACTATATCTCTCTAAATGATAGGAGTATTAAAGCTCCACCCATAAATTGCCTCAAATGGACTCATGTTCAGGGACTCCTGATACCCATTATGATATGAAAATTATACCAAAGGAAGTTACTCTTTCCACTTTCTCCGTTGATGCATGACATACATCCTAAACATGTTCTTAAGAATCTTGTTGACCCTCTATGTTTGTCCATATGTCCGCAGATGATAAGCTATATTGAAATCCAATTATATCCCCCAACATAAAACCAAAACTTTACAAAACCTATTAGTTAAATTGACATCTCTATCAGATAGAATCTTCTTGGGAACACCATGCAATCTCACCATCTCCCTGATGAAAATCAAGCTAAATCACTAGTGAATTTATATACTTAACTACAAAGAAGTAGGCTACCTTACTTAACCTGTCAACCATAACCATAATACAATCATGCTTCTTCCATTTCCTCAGAAAACTTGTAATCTAGTCCATGGAAATGACCTCCCATTTCCGCTTTGGAATCATAATCGACTGTAATAAACCACCTGGATGCTTACACTTTTATTTTACCAACTAACAGTCCAAACATATTTCTACAAAATGTGCTACATATTTCATCAATTTCAGCCAATCATAGAAACTATTTACTTTCAATGTCTTATGATATCTAGGGTGACTTGAATATGACTTAACATGAAACTATGTAAATATAAGCTTCTTGAGCTCACTATCATTTGGTACATTAATCATGTTCTTAAGTCTTACAATGTCATTTTATATATGATGATACTCCTCATCCCTATCACCTTCACCCTGTTGTTGTAACGTATTCCTCAACTAATGATACATTTCATCCTGTTGTCCTTCCTGTAAGATCCACTCCTACAAGTTTGTCCCATAAGAACTCACTGCTGAAATGTGATTCACCTGCACTCTTTTACTAAGATAATATGAGACCCTGTTCTCTTTTCCATTAATTTACTTGATATCTAAATCCAATCATTGAGAGTATCCAATCATCTAGCTTGCTTGGAATTGAAATTAGGTTGATGAAATAATTACTTCAACCACTGTGATCACTCATCAAGATAAAAATCCTTCCAAGAATATAATGTCTCCAAATCTTCAATGCATGAATGATAGCTGCCAATTAAATATCGTGATTCACATAGTTCTATTCGTGCTCATTCAACTTCCATGACTCATAGCATACCACCTAGCCTTCCTGCATTAGAACTCCACCAAGTCCTCTCTTGCAAACATATGTACATACCACAAACTCATTTTGTGGATATGCAACCTTCAAAACCAGAGAATTTGTAAGAAACTTATTTAACTACTCAAAACTAGATGCACACTCCTTAGTCCATTCAAACTTCTTCCCTTTTTGTTGCAAATACATAATAGGATAGGAAATATGTGAGAAGTTTTTGATGAAACACTTATAGTAGCCTTCTAGTCCCATGAATGATCTAACCTCCACATTCCTAGGAACTTCCTATTCCATGATATCTTTGATCTTTTCTTTGTCGATTGAAACAACATGTCCCAAGTAATGAACTTTTCCCTGAAAGAAACTACATTTAATAAGCTTGGAATACAACTGATTTTCTCTCAACAATATTAACATTGTTTCTAGGTGCTCTACATTCTCTTCCTCATTCTTAGAATGTATCAACATGTCATCAATGACTACAATAAAAAACTTTTCTAGATAAGGATGCAACACAATATTCATAAAACACATGAAAGTAGCTAGAGGATTAGTAAGGCCAAATGAAACTACTTGAAACTCATAATTCCCATACCTGGTATGTAATCCGGTTTTGTATATGTCCTCTTCCTTGATGTCTACATGATGATATCCTGATCTCAGGTCAATCTCCAAGAACACTGCTTCTCCCTTCAACTGATCAAACAAGTCATCAATCTACGACAGAGGATACCTATTATTTATAGTCACCTTGTTCATCTTCTTGTAATCAATGCACAACCTGAGAGTACCATCCTTCTTCTTCAAAAAAAATACCGGTGCACCCCAAGGTAACACACTTGGCATAATGTATCCCTTATCAAGAATTTCTTTAAGCTACAACTTCAATTCCACTAATTCTAGAGTGATCATCCTGTAAGGTGCCTTTGATGTTGATGTTGCTCCTGACATCAACTCAATAGAAAATTTTAGTTCCCTATAAGGCGATAACTCTTAAATATCTGCTAGAAATATATCCTGAAACTACTACAAAACCGGATACCTATTTAAGAATTCAACATCCTCATTATACTTTCCTCTCTCACTAAAAAAATGACCTTCAAAAAATACACATCATTCTTTCTACTGTGCTTTTCCCGCATAGTTGTAACCATTATCACTGACGTAAAATTCTACATACGCTACAATATTCTCCTTTATCCATCATCATCCAGGCACTGAATATCCTTGTCATAGAAATCTAACTTAGTCTTGTGAATGCACAACCAATCCATACCCAACAACATATTGTATGATCCCAATGGAAGCACATTTTGATGTGTTGATGTAGACATAGTGTTCAACTCAAATGCACAAATATTACCCAATGATGAACTCTTTTATTAGTACCTATATCAAACTACACCAACCAAGACTCTCCATGCACTTATTTATTCAAGAAAACCCTTTCCACCAAGTCAATAATGATAGAACTATATTAATATCCAGGGCCAATCGGAATAGAAACAATTTGATCACAAAGATTACATTTCGTCTCGATAATAGATGCTTAATGATTAGCCTTCCTATTATCCAATGTTGCATAAATCCGAGGAATACTCTATCCAACATCCCCAAATGTTTGTGCCTCCTAAGAACTGTAAATATAAGGTCTGCCCCCTGATGCTATGGATAATCTCTCTTGTGTTGTTTTTCCACGATACCGATGTCTAGGATAGAATCTTAAATCAATGACGATACCAAACCAAATATCACAACGAAATTTTTCACAACAAATCTACTAATGCACAAAATGTACACAACTGTTCATAAAAAAATGAAAGTATTTGGAGCATTAACAAAGACCAAACATAAATACTACAAACTCATAATGCCCATACCTAGTACAGAATGTGGTTTTGTAGATTTCTTCTTCCTTTATGCATACTTGATGATATCCTTATCTCAAGTTAATCTCAAAGAACACCGTTTATCCCTTCAACTGATCAAACAAGTCATTAATGTGCGACAAAGGATACCTATTCTTGATATTCACCTTATTCAACTCCTTGTAATCAATGAAAAAATAGAGAGTACCATCCTTTGTCTTCAAAAACAATAATGGCGCACCCCAAGGTGACACACTTGGCATAATGTATCCCTTCTCTAGTATTTCCTTAAGCTGTAACTTTAGTTCCACTAATTCTGGAGTACTCATCCTGTAAGGTGCCTTTGATGTTGGTGTTGCTCCCGATATCAACTCAATAGAAAATTACACTTCCCTATGAGATGGTAACTCTTAAATCCCTATTGGATATATCCTGAAACTAATACAAAACTAGACACCCCTTCAAGACATAAACATCCTCAATATCCTTTCCTCTATAACTAGAAATATGAACTGCAAACAATACACATCATTTCTCACTACTATGCTTATCCTGCATAGTTGTAACCATTCACACTGATGTAGGCTTCTTCATACCCTGTAAAATTATCCTTTCTCCATCATAATCCAAGAAATCAATATTATTCATAGTAATATACCTTATTCTTGTGAGTGCATGACCAGTCCATACAACAACATATTGTATGATCCCAAGGGAAGAAAATTTATATGTATTGATGTAGACATGCCGTTCAACTAAAATTCACGAATATTACCTAATGATCAACTCTTTTCTTAGTACCTGTCGCGAACTGTACCAACCAAGACTCTACATGCACTTCTTTATTCAAGAAAAATTTATCCACCAGGTTAGTGCTGATATAAATATAGTTATATCCAGGGTCAATAAAAATAGAAAAAACTTGATCACAAATCTTTCCTTCAATCTCAATAATATATGTGTCATGATCAACCTGCCTATTATCCAATTATGCATCAATTCGAGGAAAAATCTATCCAACATCCCCAACTATATGTGCCTCCTAAAAAATATAAATATGAGGTCTTCCACCCTGATGCTATGGATAATCTCTCCTGTGTTGTTTTTCCACGATACTGGTGTCTAGGATAGAATCTTAAAGCACTGACACTACCAAACCAAATATCACAATGAAACTACTTTGTACAAAAAAATATAAAAAACAATAAATCTATTAGTGCACAAAATATACATAAATATTCATCAAACACATGACAGTAGCTGGAGGAAATAGTAAGACCAAACAAAAATACTATAAAATCATAATTTTCATACCTGGTATAGAATGTGGTTTTATAGATTTCCTCTTCCTTGATGCGTACCTGATGATATCCTGATCTCAAGTCAAACTCTGAGAACAATACTGCTCCCTTCATCTAATCAAACAAGTCATCAACCCAAGAAACAAGATACCTATTCTTAATAGTCACCTTGTTCAACTACTTGTAATTAATTCACAACGTAAGAGTACCATCCTTCTTCTTCACAAACAATACGGGTGCACCCAAAGGCGACACACTTGGCCTAATGTATCTCTTATCAAGAATTTCCTTAAGCTACAACTTCAATTCCAATAATTTTGGATTTCTCTTCTTGTAAGGTTCCTTTGATGATAGTGCTTCTCCCGACATCAACTCAATAGAAAATTCCACTTCGCTATGAGGTGGTAACCCTTAAATATATGTTGTAAATATATCCTGAAACTTCTACAAAATCCTATACCTCTTCAAGATTTCAAGGTCCTCAATATCCTTTCCTTTGTCACTATAAATATAAACTACAAACAAAAAACATCATTTCCTAATACTGTGCTTTTATTTCATATTTTTAACCATTCTCACTGACATAGGCTTCTTCATACCCTAAAATATTCTTATTTCTCCATCATCATCTAGGAATTGAATAGTCTTGCAATAGAAATGTACCTTAGTCCTCTGAATGCACAACCAATCCATACCCAACAACATAATGTATGATCCCAATGGAAGAAAATTTTTATGTGATGATGTAGACATACCGTTAAGCTCAAATGCACAAATCTTATCCAATTGTGAATGATTTTTTTAGTACCTACTAGCCAACTACACCAAACAAGACTTTGCATGCACTTATTTATTCAAGAAATGCTTATCGCCCATGTCATTACTGATATAACTATAGTTAGATCAAGGGTCAATAAAAATAGAAGCAAACTTGATCACAAAAATTACCTTCCATCTCAATAATATATTCTGGATGATCAGCCTATTTATTATCCAATGCTACATAAATACGAGGAATACTATGTCCAACATCCCCAACTGTATGTGCCTCCTAAGCACTATAAATATGAGGTCTGCCACTATGATGCTATTGAGAATCTCTCTTGTGTTATTTTTCCATAATACTCATGTCTAGGATAGAATCTTAAATCAATGAAACTACCAAGCCAAATATCACAACAAAATTACTTTTTACAATAGAATATATAAAAAAAAATCTATTAGTCCACAAAATATACACAAATTTTTACAAAAATTAAGTACAATAACTTAAAATATTTATATTAATCCAAATGAATAATACAATATTCTAGGTATCCCGTACCAGGGATAATGGACCTCATACATCGATTGATACAATATAAACAAAAACTAGGGCTTGGTGTCTATTATGATGACCACCAATCCACCCAATATAAGATAATCTCACCATCTAGCTGATACAGAGCTCCTCACAATTTCCTTGGTCATACCTTGTACACATCTTCCTAGTCCTTTGGCTCCCTATCTATAACATCTACCTCTACCTCTATCGATGCTCCAGGTTCATATGGCCACTAAATCTCAGCTCAACCATATTCTCTCTCTTCGATCATTCATCCATCAATGCTTCAATACATTGAGACTCCTGTTGTGTTTTTCAAAACTTTGTTTGTGCACAACTCACAAATTTCCACTCCTTCTAGTCCTCAAATACTCGTGTAATTCTTCCCAATATAGTCTTCCTACATTGCTTAAATGAAGACTAACATAAGGTAGTAGGTCTACCACCTATCACCATCAAATGTCACTTCTCCAATCATGGATATAGGCTGCAACAAAATTCTCCTCTAGCCGATCAGACCTATGAGCTCCAACAAATTTCCTCTCCTAAAAGCCCATATTCCATTAAGGCACTGCAGATAGGGATCCACACTTGGGCACTTTTATGTTACCCTCAAACAAACCTCAAATTCCTAATCCAATTCCAATAACCATCACCCCTAAAATATGTTCAAACATCATCCAAATAGAGCTCCAAAGATATACCCTTTGCACTGCAATAGAGGAGCTATTACAAAAATATCGGCTCCAATAGACTACTATAATATCTTCCCATTGATTAGGGAATCTGACAATCCACATTAGACCTATCTCTTAGTTGCTACAATCATCCAAAAAAATCCATCCAATCTGGTAGATAACCCAAATTAAAAAATACCTCTAGTATGATGAGTCATTGTTGTAGGGTTCTACTGCTAGTTAGGGCTACTGATAATCCACGTCAGCCCTTCCTCCAAGCTCCAAGAGCATCCTTTCTACTACAACTTACCTTATTTATAATTATGCTAGCACACACTACAATTCTAGGAGTATATTAGCCTTGGCTTAGGCATTTCTACCTTCTCTTACCCAATTAACCCTTCTCTATTGCAACCTATAGGACTGTAGCTCCTTCCATGAAGGTGTCCATAGAAATTTTCCACATCAATCGACCCAAAATAACTTCAATTTTCATATGGATAACTCGACCCCTCAAACCAAGAATTCTTCCCTCAAATCCATGCACAAACAGTCCTCAACTTGTCCCTCGAGTCTCAACCTAGTTAGGGCATCTTGTGCTACTAAACTAGCCCTCTAACTTGCTTGTTTTCCCTTCCTAATAGGTCATCTAACCTTCCTTGAATATGAGTCCCTTTTCTCAACATGTGGCAGCTTGAATAGGCCTGCGAGCTAGCCCTAGGTCTCTCAAAACATGGCACTTCAGACCTTGGACCCTACCTGCAATCATCAAAGACTTTGACTCCTTATTTATGAAGGAATATTTCACTAAACAAGCCTAGATTCACATTTAAATAGTTAAAAACCCTAAATTTGATCATATCGTCCCCAAAACAGTCACTAAGAGGTGCTTCAACAACCCTTTTCTTCCTTCGTCGGGGTCTTCCTTTAATCTAGAACCAAACAAATATCTCCTTCACCTAATGCGATCTACTTTTATGCTCAAGGATGATGAGAAATGACTCCAAGCACACCTTATATTTATACACAATACAAGGGCTTCTCAAATTCATCCAAGATGGATTTCCAACTATCATAAGGTCTCTAAAACACTAAGAAAACCTTAAATCTTCATGCACAAGCCCACACTCTAACTTGAAAAATTCATATCTCCACTTGTACAACTCATATTCAAGTTATTTTCATTGTATCTGTTTACTCTTTGATTCCTCTATCAATTTAAATAATCACATGTAGAAATACATCACAGATTCATACCCACATGCTCAGGTGAAAATCCAAGAGCATTGGCTTTCATGCACACAAGATACGCTTCTATGAAAAATCCTCCTCAAACCTCAAGCCTAAGGTTTGAATTACCTTCAAAGCTACAAATATCAACGCTCCCTCTTAGCATGGGAGGTACTTTCAACACCAGACACCCCTTCAAGACTTGAACATCCTCAATATCCTTTCCTATATAACTAGAAATATGAACTACAAACAATACACATCATTTCTTACTACTATGCATACCCTCCATAGTTTTAACCATTCACATTGATGTAGGCTTCTTCATACCCTGTAAGATTATCCTTTCTCCATCATCATCCAGGCACTCAATATTATTCATAGAAATCTACCTTATTCTTGTGAGTGCATGACCAATCCATACAACAACATATTGTATGATCCCAAGGGAAGAAAATTTAGATGTATTGATGTAGACATACCGTTCAACTCAAATTCACAAATATTACCTAATGATCAAATCTTTTCTTAGTACAAGTAGCGAACTGCACCAACCAAGACTCTACATGCACTTCTTTATTCAAGAAAAATTTATCCACCAGGTCAGTGCTGATATAAATATAGTTAGATCCAGGGTCAATCAAATAAAAAAAACTTGATCACAAAGCTTTCCTTCAATCTCGATAATATACGCGTCATGATCAACCTACCTATTATCCAATTATGCATCAATCCGAAGAATAATCTATCCAACATCCCCAACTATATGTGCCTCCTAAAAAATGTAAATATGAGGTCTTCCACCCTGATGCTATGGATAATCTCTCCTGTGTTTTTTTTCCATGATACTAGTGTCTAGGATATAATCTTAAAGCACTGACGCTACCAAACCAAATATCACAATGAAACTACTTTGTACAACAAAATATAAACAACAATAAATCTATTTGTGCACAAAATATACATAAATATTCATCAAACACATGAAAGTAGTTGGAGAAATAGTAAGACCAAACAAAAATACTACAAAATCATAATTCCCATACCTAGTACAAAATGTGGTTTTATAGATTTCCTCTTCCTTGATGCGTACCTGATGATATCCTAATCTCAAGTCAATCTATGAGAACACTAATGCTCCCATCAACTAATCAAACAAGTCATCAACCCACAAAAAAGATACATATTCTTAATAGTCACCTTGTTCAACTGCTTGTAATTAATTCACAACATAAGAGTACCATACTTATTCTTCACAAAAAATATGGGTTCACCCAAAGGCGACACACTTGGCCTAACGTATCTCTTATCAAGAATTTCCTTAAGCTACAACTTCAATTCCAACAATTCTAGATTTCTCTTCCTGTAAGGTTCCTTTGATGACAGTGCTTCTCCTGACATCAACTCAATAGAAAATTACACTTCCCTATGAGGTGGTAACCCTTAAATATATGTTGTAAATATATCCTGAAACTACTACAAAATCCTATACCTCTTCAAGATTTCAAGGTCCTCAATATCCTTTCCTTTGTCACTATAAATATAAACTACAAACAACAAACATCCTTTCCTGCTACTGTGCTTTTCTTGCATATTTTTAACCATTCTCACTGACATAGGCTTCTTCATACCCTAAAATATTCTCATTTCTCCATCATCATCTAGGAATTGAATAGTCTTGCAATAAAAATGTACCTTAGTCCTCTGAATGCACAACCAATCCATACCCAACAACATAATGTATAGTCCCAATGGATGAACATTTTTATGTGATGATGTAGACATACCGTTCAGCTCAAATGCGAAAATATTATCCAATAATGAATGTTTTTTTAGTACCTACTAGCCAACTACACCAAACAAGACTTTGCATGCACTTATTTATTCAGGCAACGCTTATCGACCATGTCATTACTGATATAACTATAGTTAGATCTAGGGTCAATAAAAATAGAAGCAAACTTGATCACAAAAATTACCTTCCATCTCAATAATAGATTCTGGATGATCGGCCTATTTATTATCCAATGCTTCATAAATACGAGGAATACTATGTCCAACATCCCCAACTGTATGTGCCTCCTAAGCACAATAAATATGAGGTTTGCCACTATGATGCTATGGAGAATCTCTCTTGTGTTATTTTTCCATAATACTCGTGTCTAGGATAGAATCTTAAATCAATGACACTACCAAGCCAAATATCACAACAAAACTACTTTGTACAATAGAATATAAAAAAAATCTATTATTCCACAAAATATACACAACTTTTTACAAAAATTATGTACAATAACCCAAAATATTTATATTAATCCAAATGAATAATACAATATTCTAGGTATCCCATACCAGGGATAATGGCCCTCATACATCGATTGATACAATATAAACAAAAAATAGGTCTTGATGTCTATTTTGATGACCACCAATCCACCCAATATAAGATAATCTCACCATCTAGCTGATATAGAGCTCCTCACAATTGCCTTGGTCATACCTTGTACACATCTTCCTATTCCTTTGGCTCCCTATCTGCAACATCTACATCTAACTCTATCGATGCTCTAGGTTCATATGGCCACTGGATCTCAATGCAACCATCTACTCTCTCTTCAATCGTTCATCCGTCAATGCTTCAATACATTGAGACTCCTATTGTGTTGTTCAAAAATTTGTTTGTGCACAACTCACAAATTCCCACTCCTTCTAGTCCTAAAATACTGGTGTAATTATTCCCAATATAGTCTTCCGGCATTGCTTCAATGAAGACTAACATAGGGTAGGAGGTCTACCACCTATCACCATCAAATTTCACTTCTCCAATCATGGATACAGGCTACAACAAAATTCTCCTCTAGCCGATCAGACCTATGAGCTCCAACAAATTTCCTCTCCTAAAAGCCCATATTCCATTAAGGCACTGCAGATAGGGATCCACACTTGGGAACTTTTATGCTACCCTCAAACAAACGCCAAATTCCTAATCCAATTCCAATAACCATCACCCCTCAAATATGTTCAAACATCATCCAAATAGAGCTTTGAATATATACCCTTTACACTGCAATAAAGGAGCTATTGAAAAAATATGGGCTCCAATAGACTACTATAATATATTCCCATTGATTAGGGAATCTGACAATCCACATTAGACCTATCTCTTAGCTGCTACAATCATTAAAAAAAAACCATCCAATCTGGTAGATAAACCAAATTAAAACATACCTCTAGGATGATGTGTCATTGTTGTAGGGTTCTGCTGCTAGTTAGGGCTACTAATAATCCATGTCAACCCTTCCTCCAAGCTCCAAGAGCCTCCTTTCTACTACAACTTACCTTATTTATAACTATGCTAGCACACACTACCATTCTAGGAGTAGATTAGCCCTGGCTTAGGCATTTCTACCTTCTCTTACCCAATCAACCCTTCTCTATTGCAACCTACAGGACTGTATCTCCTTCCATGAGGGTGTCCATAGAAATTTTTCACATCAATCAACCCAAGATCACTTCAATTTTCATATGGATGATGCGACCCCTCAAACTAAGAATTCTTCCCTCAAATCCATGTACAAAAATTCCTCAACTTGTCCCTCGAGTCTCAACATGGTTAGGGCCTCTTGTGCTACTAAAATAGCCCTCTAACTTGCTTGTTTTCCCTTCCTAATAGGTCGTCTAGCCTTCCTTGAATATTAGTCCTTTTTCTCAACATGTGGCAGCTTGAACAGGCCTGCGAACAAGCCCTAGGTCTCTCAAAACATGGCACCTCAGACCTTGGACCCTACCTGCAATCATCAAATACTTTGACTCCTTATTTATGAAGGAATATTTCACTAAACAATCCTAGATTCACCTTTAAATAGTTAAAAACCCTACATTTGATCATATCATCCCCAAAACAGTCACTAAGATGTGCTTCAACAACCCTTTTCTTCCTTCACTGGGGTCTTCCTCTAATCTAGAACCAAACAAATATCTCCTTCACCTAATGCGATCTAATTTTATGCTCAAGGATGATGAGAAATGACTCCAAGAACACCTTGTATTTATACACAATAAAATGGCTTTTAAATTCATCCAAGATGGATTTCCAACTATCATAAGGTCTCTAAAACACTAATAAAACCTTAAATCTTCATGCACAAGCCCACACTCTAACTTGAAAAATTCATATCTCCACTTGTGCGACTCATATTCAAGTTATTTTCATTATATCTATTTACTCTTTGAGTCCTCTATCAACTTAAATAATCACATGTAGAAATATCCTCACAGATTCACACCCACATGCTCAGGTGAAAATCCAAGAGGATTGGCTTTCAGTCCCACAAGATACGCTTCTATGAAAAATCCTCCTCAATCCTCAAGCCTAAGGTTTGAAGTACCTTCCAAGCTACAAATATCAATGCTCCCTCTTAGCATGGGAGGTACTTTCAACACTAGGAGTTCTCCATCATCTTCGAAGGCACTAGCCCATTTGGCATCCATCATTGCAACACACTCTGTATAATGAACCTTGAAATCTCAGAAGTGCTTCTTCCTCATCTCATCTAAGCCTAAATATCTCAAGCCTCCATATGGTTGCTCCCTCTGAAGCTAGACTCCCTCTGAGCCTACATGATCTCCACTAGCTTAATCCTGCAAGCACTCATCCTCTTGGATCAAACAAAACTTGTGAAAATCCCTCCAATATTGGATATGAAACATCATGATATGATGAAGACTCCATCCTTCCAATATGTAGTCCATCACATGAAGCAATCTTGATCATATTTATCATGCAAAATAAGTCCTTGAGTTGTCCCAACCATCCATGTCAAGATAGAGGAATTCCATGATCTGTAAACTGGCACACAACATACTAAAGTGCACCAGGTTCAACATCAATCCACCATAAATCCCAGCCCATCTCGCCATGTATCCTATCGAGACATCATATCCATGTATTTAGTTGAACCCTTTGCTCCATGATATATACACCCACAACTACCTATGATTTGCTTAGTTGTTCACAATCTGATTCACTGTCCCATTAAAGAAGCTCTGATACCATGTTTTTTTTACATGATATTGGTGTTTAGCATAGAATATTTAATCATTTATTCTACCAAATGAAATATCACAATGAAATTAATTTACATAGGGGAATATAAACAAGACTAAATCTAATGGTGCATAAAATATACACAACATTTTACACAAATTATGTACAATAACCCAACTTCGTTATATTAATCCAAATGAATAATACAACATTATAGGACTTCAAGTACCATGGATAATGGCCCTCATACATCCATTGATATAAGATATACAAGAACCAGCGCTTGGTGTTTGTCGTGATGACCACCATTCTACCTAATACAAGATACTCTGATTGTCTAACTGATGTAGAGCACCTCACAGCTACCTTTTCTATTCCTTGTACACATATCCCCAGTCCTTTGGCTCCCCATTTGTAGCATCTACATCTATCAATGCCCCAAGATCATCTAGCCATTGAATCTTGGCTCAAACATATGCTCTCTCATTGATCATTCATCCATCAACACATCGAGACTCCTATTGAGTTTTACATATCCGTTTATGAGAAACTCATAGCTTCGCACTGCTACTACTCATCTACTCAGTGACTTCTTCCCACTATATAGTTCCTGCATTTCTCTAATGAAGACTAACATAAGGTAGGATGGCTACCACCTATCACCACCAAATTTCGCTTCTCCAATGATGAACACAGGTTGCAACAATATGCTCATCTGTCTTATTAAATTTATGAGCTCCAAAAAAATACCTCTCTTAGTATCCCTTAGTCCATTAAGGAATGCACATAGGGATCCACACTTGGGAACTTTCACACTTCCCTCCAACATAACTCAAATTCCCAATCCAACTCCAACAAGCAACACCCTACAACTCTGTTTAAACATCATCCAGCTAAATCTCCAAAGATATGTCCTTTTCACTGCAATAAAGGAGATATTCCACAAATTTAGGCTCCACTAGACTACTGTAGCATCTTACCACTCATTAGGGCACTTGATATTACATGTCAGCTATATCTCTTGGCTACTATAGTCATCTAAAAACAATCCATTAAATCTAGTAAACAAACGAGCTTAAAGCATACCTTTAGGATGGTGTGTCATTGTTGTAGGGTTCTGTTGTTGGTTAGTGATACTGACATTCCATGCCAGCCCTTCCTCCAAGCTCCAAGAACCACCTTTCATCTACGGCCTACCTTCTTTATAATTTTTCTTCCATATGTTTCCATTCTAGGAGGAGATTAGCCTTTGGTTAGGCCTTTCTTCCCTCTGTAACCCACTCGGCCCTTCTCCAAGGAAACCTACAAAAATGCAAATCCTTTCATGAGGATTTGCACAGACATTTTCCACATCAATCCATCCATAATTTTTATGCATGAAGAAATCAACCCTATAAATAAGAATTATTCCTCAAATCCATGCACAAAAAATCCTCAAGTTGTCCCTCAAGTATTAGCTTGGTTAGGGAATATTCTGCTATTAAAAAAACCCTATAACTTACTTTATACCCCTTCCTAATAGGTTCTCTAGCCTTATTTGAAGCTCTATCCATTGTCTCAAAATTTGGTAGCTTGAAAAATATTACAAACTATCCCTAGGCCTCCCAAAACATGCAACCTCAGACCTCGGTCTGTACCTGCAATAAAAAAAAAGACTTCAACTCCTTGTTTATGAAGGAATCATACACTAAAAAAACCCAGATTCACCCTTAAACAACTTGAACCCTACATATTATCATCTCAACCCCCAAACAATGTCTAAGAGGTGCTCCAAAAAACATCTTCTTCCTTCGTTTGGGTTTGCCTCTAATCTGCGTCCAAACAAATATCTCCTTCAGTGAATGTGAGCTCCTTTTAAGCTCAAGGATGATGAGAAATTAAACCAACCACACATATGATTTATACAAAATATAATTTCCTCTCAAATTCATCCAATTGGTCTTTTCAACTGTCATAAGGTCACGCAAACACTAAGACAACCTTAACTCTTCATGCACAAGCCCACACTCTAACTTCAAAAAATCATATATCTACTTATACAAATCAAATTAGAGTGATTTTTTTTGTTTCTAGTTACTCTCAAAGTCTTCTATCAACTCAAATCATCACATGTAGAAAAATCCTCATGTATTCACACCCATATTCTTAGGTGAAAATCCCATAGGCTTGGGTTTCATGCCCACAAGCTACACTTGTGTGATAACTCCTACACATTCCTCAATCCTAGGGTTTTGAGTACCTCCCAAGCTACAAATATGAGGTCTTCTACCATGATGTTGTGGAAAATCTATCCTGCGATGCTCTCCACTACAAGTGAAAAATGCCAAAGTCTTCATGCCATCACCCTTATTCCGCTGCTCGGATTGAAATCCATGACCTTTTTCAACTGCATTGAATTTCTCATACGACACAACATTCTCCTTGTTACCTACATCCTAAAGTCTTCCTCACTTTTTATCCCATTTTCCCTTAGTATTTTCATTACCTTTCCAACCCTACTTAGGCTCTAACTTGCACATAGACTACTCATAACAATGTTTCAACTTCCAAATTACTTCCTCTGATGTCCGAGGCTCAGCATACTCCATCTAGTCCTTAAATTATAATGGTAATCCACTAACGAATCTCTGAAACTTCATTTTATCATCATTAATATATGGTACATAACTCAATATCTCCAAAAACTTAGTTTTATACTCTTCTTCTGTAATAGATCTCATCTTCAATTCGTAGAAATCTGTATCCTTACTTTCATAGTATCTTTATCACAAGTAATTCTTTCTAAAGAGACTCTTGAACTGATGCAAACTCAACTCTTCTGTCTTGATGCCTCTGCGACACTTCACATAGTCCCACTATATGTATGCTTTTCCTTTGAGTCTAAAAAATGACTATCCTAGCTTTCATGCTCTTTTATAGTCATGTAGTTCAAAGAAATTCTTTATCCCAAGAAACCATGTTGTTGCATCTTCAAGTTTCTTCAACTCTCAATCAAAGGTAGGAGGCTTGGATTTCTTGAACTCGTCTAGAAAGTACTACTTCTCATTCCTCCTATAAGGATGATAATGATGATGACCTTGATGTCTCTCTGTTCGAGAACTAAAATAGAACCCATAACCACTACCTCTCATGTTAGGTGTATCCATTCATCTACCACCTATGACCGTGTCATCCCTATCTAATCGGCGTCCTCCATGAGACCTTCTACTATATTCCCCATTTTTCCTTTCCTCTTTTCCATAAATGATCCATGGTTTTCCCTATTACTGCAAATATGATAAGCTTTGAATAATCACTGCATTGACCTCTACTTTATTTTCTTTTTCTCTAGCAAGTCTTTCCTATGACTAAATGATACTTCCATTATCTGCTTTTCAACTTTTGATTTATTCCTTTAAACTTAGAAAAGTGTCTGTTATGTCTGGAGAGTACCCATCTCTTTTTTTCTCATATGATCCATAAGGAGAGTCACATGAACTGGAATCCATCATTTTTCTTGTCATCTCTAATATTCTACTTTCTGCAAATATACCACGTCAGAGAACCAAATATAAAAATAATCCAACATACCTCAATGAAGTTCAAGGGAGGCTATATCGTTTGCACAGTTAATCCATATATATATATATATACATACAATGAAATAAACATATCAATCGTCTCAAAATAAACATTAGGATGACACAAGACCACAAAAAATACCATCAAAATGCATGCATAACAATCACATCCCATCCATCTAGTCCAAATTTGAACCTGGATGCTTTGATACCAATCTGTAACCACCCCTCCCACATTTACCCAATTTCACAAGTCTGTAAGGTTAAACATGAGACAAAGAGTTACTATGACATGACCCGACCTCCTAGCTCGAGTTAAGGAAGTGGGGCTTGAATACTGACCACAAACTCACAACTCATAACATTCCTTAGGGACACAAGACACTCAGGGGCCAAAGGACCACACCAAGTGACAAAACCTTAAGTTGGGGTTGTTTATATCACAAATTAACCCCCAACTGCATGCATGTCAAGGCTTGGGTGTGGTTGAACGCCTCCAATCACATGCACATCATTGCATAAGTGCGGTTGTGACCCATCTTGTCCAGTTCATAGGGCTTGGTCCATATATTTGAGCCAGAAATCGAGGCCAACCTCCAGATAAATTCGCATAATTTCCCAAGACTTATAAGAATCATAAATTACAAGAAAAAATAAATCTAAACATTCAAAATTAGAGGTATAACTTTACCTAGATTTCCTAGAACACATTAGAATTTTTTTCAAACATATGGAAAACATGTAAGCTACGGGTCATGAATGCATATATGATCATAAGTGTCTGATATTCACCTGAGAACCAATAAGAAGGCCCTATTATATCTCGACATAGATGTAATAACATTTATTGGCCCATACATTCATTAACTAGTGTCGAATAACTAAACAATTCATGACAAGATCCATATATAATACACATCATATAACCAACATATAACAAGAAAGTATCGAGCATAGAAACCATGGAAACAAAACCATAATATTTCCAACATAATCATTGCAAGGATACATGAATCATAATAGAACAATATCTCTTATTAACATATGAAAATACCAACCACGTCAGGAAATTCCACGTACCACCAAACCATATGTTGAGATGAACCAAATCTCTCTTTCAACCAATCACCCCTGTGCCATATTCTAAGCATGGATTTGGGATCCCATGCAATAAACCTATAAAAGGCCCAAGTTAAGAATTCATGTAATAAATCTAATAAGGAAAAATAAGACCAAGATCATGGGACACATATTCCAAGTTGAATGTTGGGCAAAGCATCCTAATGGGCATCACTTTTTGTGTATTATAACTAAGAGGAAATCAGAAAAGTCGTTGGAAAAGTCTTTGAAAAGGTAAAAATGAATTATTGTCATTTTATTTATGAAAATAAAGGAAAATAGGAGAAAGGAAGGTGAAAGATCACAAGTTTCATATGAGGATAAAATTTGAGGGAAATTGAAGAAAATAGAGGCCTCAATGATAAAAATGATTCTGTTGGCTTGAGGGGTCCTGACCCAGGTTCAGTGTGCAAGGTTTTCCAAAAAACCCCTATAGTACTAGCCCATTCGACAGTGACCTGCTTTCGCAGGTCACAGTCTCACCCGAAGTAGTATGGGTGGGTGCTGGAACAAAGTTTCCGCACCCTGAGAAAGGAAGGATAAGGCAAGAAGAGCTGCGTTCTGTTCAGATTCCCTTCATTATTCATAGAGTTAACTATGTATCTATTTGCATCCACGTGCACTAGATCTACAGTTATATGCTTTTCATAATATCAACACAGCATTATATAACCAGAGCAGAACAAATCTAGATCCAATCATTAAATACACAGACTTTCGCAGCGAGAGGACAAAAAATAGATAATACAGTAATTACCAACAATTCATTCAATAGTACTTACAGATTCAGATCCAATAATACTTCGTATTCATTCATTCTTCAACCTTTCCTTACAATTCCATTCCCAACCTGTGCACACAACAGTAGGGTCCGCACGCAGCTGGACTAGGATCTCCACGCACACAGCCAACAGGAGTTCGTTCCCAAAAAACCCAAACAGATAGATTACACAGTAGATCACATCAATAGCTCATCAAATCCTATCTCCTACAATCTGAGATGCCTCTCTATTTATAACAATCTAGCTTCAACATTCCTATGATCCGCAACCCATGGTTTTCGGACCCCTAGTTTACCCTTTGACCCATTATAATTCATTTAGGGCTTTGACCTACCCCAAAACCCCTGCGATATAATAAATATAATCAAAATGAACCAAAATGGACTAGTTTTGTAGCTTGTTAGGAGAGCCCATTCCAACAGTCCCCCAACACAATATTGTGACTCGTCCCGAGTCACTTTGGTGGCGCACCTTGAATCTGCGTGCGGAAGGTAGCCAGGGTGTGAAGGAGTGGTGGCAGTACTTCCTTGCTTTGGGTCGCATCATGTTGCACAATTTTGATCATCATAAGAGAAGCAGGCCCATCGATATCCACAACAACTTGTTCTAACAACTGGTGGAGGCGTGCGATGGCGAACTACGCATCATGTGCAAGCTAGAGTGCAGCATCAGACCATGGCTTCAAATTTTTTTATACAACCTTCTTGGAGTGAAAAAGGTCCTCAATCATATATATGGCGGCGAGGTGCTGTGCGGGGACAGGTGGAGGTGTGGAGGCCCGGACTTGATCTAGAACATCTTCTGCCTACTACAATTCCCATTGGGCATGCTGAAGCGTGGGGTGGTGCTGTATTGTCGTCCATACCTGCGTAGCCGCTTTAAGCAATTGGGATCCCTGCGCCAACTATTCCTGAATGATGCATGTTGCATTAGTGACCATGAAAATTCGTTGGGCTTGTTCTTCTGGGGGCATGACATACTGTTGTCGCCTTTCTCAGTCACGGCGGTGGACTTCTTGCATCACTCTAGAAGACAGTCTTCATAACTCTATAGTAGATAGTTGTGATAATTCTACTTGAATGTCCTCAGTAATTGGTTTAGAAGTGTGAAATATGGAAGTGCGGGGGAGTAAACATACATTTCTTCTAGCGGGCAGGGTTTGGAGATGGCGGAGATGTCGCAGCAGGTTCCAGTATTGCAACGTTGTTGCTGAGATTGGTTTGAAATTAGCTAGGGCCTTTACTCCTGTGATTTCCACCATGAATTTTGGTAACCTACCTAGAGGGATGATCTTTTGTTGATTCACCATTCATAGCTGGATAGTAGACCATTCCAACTTAGGTTCTCCCATTTGTTGTCATGTTTGTTTTGGTAAGACGTTGGCATCCGATCCTAGATCTAAGATAACCTGAACCATTTCATAGTCTCTGATTTGTGCGGTTAATCGCATCTCTCTCCAGGTGCGTTTCCTATCCAATTTGTGTATGTCCTTGGTCTCAGGGATCAAGGTGAGCTGAGTTGCGCAGGTATTCAGTAACGCTAGGAGATTCCCTACTGCCTGTGGATTCCTTAACAACTTTAGACATGCCTTTAAAAAGGTCTCAATTCCTTCTTCAACCACAGGCTGTGCATGGGTTGTTGATGGTGCATGTTCATTGCAAGATACTTCTTTTCGAGAGTCAAGCCCTCCTTTGTTTCCCTGGATATCCAACCCACTACGTGTCATGACCTTTACACTTAGATCCGCTTCTCGCAACTTAGTTTTACCCCTCTGTACGTTCTGTGTAGGGGTAGGCTGCTTTTCCTCCATTTTGGCTATTAAAATTGGGTAGTCTTCTACCTCATGATCTAGCTATCTACAATATTTACACGACGGCGTGGTGGGATTAAGGAATTCTCTGGAAAAGTGTCCTATTTCCCCACAGTTATAACAGATTAGCTGACCACATCCTCAGCCTGCACTTCCTCCCCAACCTCCTCTACCTTGGGCTGGTGATCCTCTAAAGTGCGCAACCAGTCTTGGCAATGCAGTGTTTGATTGCACCCGATATAGGTTCCTGCGATCCATCATTAAGTCATATGTTTGACAGTTATACTCATCATGTCCTACCGATTGGCAAAATCAGCACCATTGTTGTTTTAGTTCTAGGACATACGCACCCAACCGAGGGTAATGGTTCATATCATGTAGGCTTGCTACCCGACAGTCATCACACCATATCACAGATCCACTTGATCCTGGTCATAACATGACAGATTCTCTACTTTCCCCTGGATGTATCAGACTAAGCCCTCCAGCTTGCATATAATCGGTTAGTAGAGGGCATGATCCTTTGTATGGCCAGATGCCCGACAACGTATACACCAAAGATCTGCGCACATGTCTTTTCATCGCTCTTTTCGTAGGTTCTGTATCTCCATGTGAATAGCCCTAAGTTGTTCCTAGATTTGTTGTACCCATGCTGAGGTATCCTCCCGGGGGGAAGCTTCTAACTTCATAGCGACTTCTACAGCTTTCTCCTGTGATTCAAAGGTTTGATGACTCATTGGCGTACGCGGGTGAGGTAACAACATGGCGATGAACCACTATGTATGTTGTCTATCATCATACTCAAACCCTCCTTCCCTAATTTCCTTCTTTAACCGTTGATCCGCCTCCCATACTGATTTAGACGCACCTTGTTTGAAGTCCTTTACTTCTGCTACTAGCTGGGAATAAGATTTTGGCTCTCGGAACTGTTGCTTCAGAGCATCCTTAATATCCTAGATGGAGTCAGTTCCATTCTAGGAAATGTATCGCATATACCAGTACAGAGCTCTGTCTTCAAATGCTAAAGATAGTTGTGCCTTCTTTATCGTGTCACTCGCCACATTCTGCACAATCTAGATAGAGTCCACAACGAACCAAAATTGGTCCATGTCCTCATCTCCTACCCCCTTGAAGGTTGGTAGTTTTAAATGCGTAGCCATATCACTATCTAGGGACGTCGTTATAGGAAAATTCTTACCTTCATGTGGCCTAGGTGGCAACGTAGCCTGTTCTTGTACTGGACTGTAGGCAGCCCTTCCTCTGTCAAGGTTGGTCTGATAGTATTTACCACTGTGTGTCGCGCTCTCATCCGGATCTGAGGTCATTCAGTCGGTATGACTACACAGAATGCTCTTCTCACACAGTAACTTCTTGATTAGTAACAGTAACGTCCTCAAAAACTTGCCTCAAAATCCCTTGAAGAATCGTCGCTTGGCCTCTGAGTATGATACAAACTAATCAATGGAAAATTTTGTCACAAATCCTCCTAGCACACTATCCACCCAGTGATCTACCATGTGGGTAATAGTATTATCAGTTTTTTCCAACTGTTCAAGCAGCTCCAGGGTCCACCGAGTGACTCGCTCATCCTTCCATCACTTCTAGAATTCCACAAGCCTGGCCAGCCACTCATAAGTTCAATTGAAAAATTTACAAATAATATTTCGTAGCTTTCAGTAAGAATTTACCTATTTTTTCACCTCTCTGCCATTAGTTTTTCACTTTGGTTTTCTTTTATTGAAAACTCCTGGATCTGCCTTTTGAACCAGTCCTCGATCTCTTTTCTTTCAAGTTTCTAGTATTCTCTTGTCATTACCTGATTCCTCTCTCATACTTCTTCCTATCCTGGCAATGGAATCATTTGTTGGCTTGAGGGGTCTTGACCTAGGTTTGGTATGCAAGGTTTGCCAACAAACCCCTATACTACTAGCCCTTTCGGTAGTGACCTGCTTTCATAGGTCATAGTCTCACCTGAAGTAGTATGGGTGGGTGCTGGAACCAGGTTTCCGCACCCTGAGAAAGGAAGGGTAAGGCAAGCAGGGCTGCGTTCTGCTCAGATTCCCTTTCTTCTTCCCAGAGTTAACTATGGATCTATTTTCATCCACGTGCACTAGATCTATAGTTATATGCTTTTCATAATATCAACACAGCATTATATAACCAAAGTGGAACAAATCTAGATCTAATCATTCAATACACATAATTTCATAGCGAGAGGACATAAAATACATAACACAGTAATTACCAACAATTCATTCAACAATACTCACAGATTCAGATCCAATAATCCTTCGTATTCATTCATTCATCAAACTTTCCTTACAATTCCCTACCCAACCTGCACACACAACAGTAGGGTTCACACACATCTAGACTAGGATCTCTGCGCACACAACCAACAGGAGTCTGTTCCCCAAAAACCCAAACAGATAGCTTACACAACAAATCGCATCAATAGCTCATCAAATCCTATCTCCTACAATCCAAAATGCCCCTCTATTTATAACAATCTAGCTTCAACATTCCTATGGTCCGCAAATGATGGTTTTCGGACCCATATTTTACCCTTTGACCCATTAAAATTCATTCGAGGCCTTGACCCATCCCAAAACCCCTGCGCTATACTAAATATAATCAAAATTAACCAAAATGGACCAGTTTCATAGCTTGTTAGGAGACCCCGTTCCAACAGATTTTGAGGATCAATTCACAACATTTTTCTAGTTTAGTTTTGGAATTGGTCTCGGAGAGGAGACAAGTACCAAGAGGAGAAAGCAAGCAATCAAGTAAAGGAAAGTCAAATAAATCAAAAGCAAAGAAAGGATGAGGAAAGAAAGGATCGAGCAATGAAAGGTTGGATCAAATGGCTTCAACATGAATACTTGCAAGTAATAGGTTGCATGTACTATTTCCTTGCTAGTTTTGGCATGTATAGTATATGCATGTATGTATTTGGTTCATTTGTTTTCAGTGGCATGGGATTTTCCTATTTTGATGGTGGTTTCAGCCTTTGCTTTCCAATTTCGGATGGCCATGATGTGACGGGATTCATTCTTGGTTGAGATTTCGATTTCTGGAATGTTTTTGGATGCGAGTGTGGTGGTATCAGCATGTTAACGGGAAAATTTGTCCGGCCAACAGTAGGGGATCTCCCCGGTAGAAAGTCCCAATTATACCTTGAACCATTTGGAATAGGGATCCCGTCCGGGGTGTGGGTCCGGCTACCACTTAAGATGACTTCCCTTAGGTCTCAAAAGAACCTGATTGAACCAACGGACATACCCTTATCCACACGATACAGAATACAGGATTAATGTGTTAACATGAATTGAACACTATGCGTAGCAAGATTATAAATGAAACATGTACACCTCAAGAGATGTCATTAGCAACACATCTTTTGGGGGTAAATGTTTATAAGGTAGTCTGACCACAAAAGGAATAGTCCTTTATGATGAGATATCCTTTTACTTCTGAAAGATGAAACGAAATGCTAGCAAAATAGTTCATTAACATTCATTATTAGAACAGATGATAAAATGCACATCATTGATACAACACAGATAGCCATGACGCATAAATGATGACATAAGAGTGCAGCTTCATTAATCATAGGATGTTCTGAAACTGTACAAGGAATACACAAAGTGTTTACACAGCAAAACACATCATAACCATAGGGTGTTTTAACAAGTATCTCTATATTCATATGCGTAAGAGTATAATCCTTCAATACAATGCCATGTAGTTCTCTGTTTCCAAAAAAAGAAAAGCCGTTTTACAAGCTCCCGAAGGAGTATTTATAATACGAAAACTGCCCGTTGGGCTTCCTTGACTGTTCACCTTCCTGGCCGTTGGGTTGCCTTGCGACCCATTCCTTTTGCGACTTGCGACCTGGGCTTTCGTTGCGACCTGCGACCTGGGCTTGCCGTTGCGGCCTGTGACTTGACGGGGTCGCAGAGTCGCAAGTTGTAAGAGAATGGTCAAGATGCGACCTTGCGACCTTGCGACTAGGTCGCTGGGTCGCGGGGTCACGGATCGTGAAAACAGCCGCACATGCGACTTTGCGACCTTGCGACTAGGTCGCTGGGTCGCAGGGTCGCAAAAGAGGAGAACCGAAGAGGTGCGACCCTGCGACCTTGCGACTAGGTCATTAGGTCGCGGGGTCGTAAAAGCGAAGGAATGGAAGATATGCGACCTCACGACCTGCTGTGATTTGCAATCTCGTGACCTCGGCAGATCTGCGACTCCAGCCATTCTTTTAAGCTTTGATCAGACCCATATTACCCACTAGGGAGGACCCTAGCTTCGACTTTGCGCGTCGAACACTTCTACCTGCAAACAACATAAACATGGGTCACATATCTTCAACATATTGATGCTAAAGTGCAGTTAGTTAGCTAAAAGAAAGCTTTAGCAAATAATGCACTTGGACCCCTGTGTGGTCTGGTTTTCTCAGCTTGTAAACATGCAGATTCCCACGGCAATCGTTGGCTTCCAGATAGTCCTCACCCACTCTCGTGGAGGCTCAGCTAACGAATGTAAACCCCGATCTATATTAACCAATTTCTCTGTATCTAACCATTCCTTGGTGGGATCCCTCCTTATTTCTGAATATATAACAATCAGTCTTTGGGGACCTGAAGGCCACAGACAAATGGCATCCGGAAATTCACAGCCTACTGAGTTATTGTGCCCCATGGAACTTGAATGAGCTTCTTCTGCAGTTACCCCATGAAACTTTATGTAGTGCTGGCTTGGGCAATGTCTTTGGTCACCTTCTCCAAGCCGTGTCAAATAGTTGTTCCCTTGTCATCAGCAAATTCTCATTTGAAAAAAGGGTAAACATTTTACCAATACTTTTCGAGAAGGGGCTGCTACTACATAGATAACGACTCATCTATTCCAGGGAGCCTTCTTCCAGAAGAAGAAACATCCATGGAGTGGGTAAGCTAAAGCTGGGGCACTTTGTAGATGGATGGTTCCTTTTAGTGCCTGAGAGTTATGCCTTAGCGCAGGTCCACTTAGAGTAGTTTACAGCATCAACACGCATATCTATCTCACATTAGCATCTAATAGTGGAACGACCCTTCATTCGACACCAATCGTATATGCTTCCAAGCGTGACATGTTGATCTCAGCGTATTCATTCCTTACAGCAATAAGTGCACTTTCGCTGCCCATATGGGCAATATCTGCTCCTACAAATTCTGGAGTCAATGCAGCAAGGTGTTGTTATGCTGCCCATGCCGCAAAATCATCGTACAATCTGCTTTATCTGATTTGGAAATAAGGTCGCGCGGTCGGAAAATCTCCTTGGGTCGCAGCGTTCTATGGGCAAGTCATTTTGCGACATGCGACCTCAAGGGAGTCGCATAGTCGCACAGTCGCGCTTCTGGCCCAGTGGCATGCATTGCGACTTAGCGACCTGAAGGGGTCGCGCGACTGCTCAGGTCGCAAGTCGCATTTTCATTTGTTGAACCCGCCATGCGACTCAGCGACTGTATCTTCTTCGTTTGGGCGTAATTTGTGTGAACGCTTCACTTTCTCCACCTAAATATCATCCAAACATCGTGCGGGATGGCGCCATGCGTTCAATAGGCTAGCGCGGCCTTTGCTCCATGCATGGTGCAGCTGACACTTTCCCTCTGCCCGATCGGAAACGAAATAGATGTTTCCCATGAAAACCGTGCTGATTCGATGGAGCGTTTTCTTGCTAGCTGTGGTAGATTCCAAAAACGTAACTGAAAAAAGAAGCAGCCTGTTCCTCGCTAATATCTGACAGTTTATGAATCTGCATCAACGATCTCCATCTGGTTGTAAACTATACCGTCATAAATCACGCCATAGTTATCAGAATATTTCCACTACAGTTTCGTTGCTCCACTTTTAAATATGCATTGGGCCATTATATGATACGTTCCGTATTTAAACTTCAACGCAGAAGCTTCACACCACTTGGCAACGCGTTCATGTAGTTCTGAGCTTCTTTTGACTATGACTGTTCGACGGTTGCTGTAACGTTGCCGTCGTAGGTGCGTTACCGGATTTTATGTTATGAATTTTGACAAATATAACATCGTGCTCAGCGCCCTTAGCATGGGTTACAACTCGCCGTCAACCTTTGCATATTGCTGACCATTATATCACGAATTTCAACTTAATCATGAAGGCAAATATTCGTTGCGGATTACAGCTTCAGCACAATAGCATTTGAGCGAGTCGAGATGATTTACGTCCCATGCCACGTAAATATTTCACATTGGGTTCCATGCAGCGACTTTGAGCGTTGGACCATTAAACATATGTCGGCTCCCAACATTCACCACAGGTAGAAAATCGCGCTGAGGCTTTCACATAGTCCTGCGATTTTTGTGATCATAACCGCTCGTTGTGGGTGTGCTATAAGTTTTGACTCCATGTTTGAACTGCCCCAATGAATACAACTGTCATAAAAATACAACGTATTTCTCTGATCCGTGTTTTGATTTTACTGGTGTACGTATATATTTGCTCCAAACTTTCACGTAAGACGAAAAGCTATCGGACCTTTGCACACCGCTCCACATTTAAAAATAAAAACACGACCATTATATACGTAGACTTCAACATAGAAAGCTTGCGTTCATACATAAGTCTCTAGCTCACAGCTTTGAACGTAACGTTTGTAGATGTATGTTCTCCATGTGTTACCCATAGGTTTAAACCGAGCCGATGCCTTCCAATAACGACATTCCCTTTGATTATTTCCGCACAATAACGATTATATCATCACCGTCTTTGTTTTCGTAAATGGTTTGTACGTGTATATTGCTTCAGCATACGCCGTGAATTGAACAAGCCATCAAACCCTTGACTCCACGCAACGTAGATATTGGATGTCAGACCATAAAATGTATATCTGTTACATGTCTGCTTGGCGCCCGTTTGCCGTGCGTTTTAACCATAAAGTGGACTTCTGTAAATGTATATTTGTTCTACAACATTTACGTGGGTCGAAAACCCTACCATCGAACATGCATCCCATTCAACGTGTCCATGCAATCTTTCGCCGGGTTTCAACGTCAAGTTGACCGTCAGACCTGCCCCACGTGGAAGGGACTGCATCATTAAACTATTTGTGCCACTGGTAACGCAACGTGTCTGCTCGGCAATCTTATACAGTCGTGAAGTCTTATGTGATTTTATATGGTTTGAATAATATGCAATTGCATCAAGACTTTGTATCATCAATTGTATTTGCTTTGACCATCGACTTAGTGCCCACGCAACGTGGTCTTACACCTCGTATTAATATACACATGGTCTTGTATTAATAATGCATGGTCTAGCGCCTTGTGTTAATACATGGACCGTCACCTTTCGCCTTATAGTTAAAACATATATCATCCCCTTGCGCTTTGTAGTAATATATTGCATGGCCTTGCGCTTAATATTAATACATATAACATCACCTTGCGCTTTGTAATAATATATGCATGGTCTTGCGCTTAATATGATCATTTACTTTCCCTTATAATTCGAAAGCTTCTCGTTTTGAAAGATCGAATGTCAAAATATACTTATCAGACCACATTGATAGCCCTTTTCACATTTGCCTTTTCTACCCGGTTACCACTGGCATATGCATTTCAACATGACCCCTTTAGGTTCAATCGAACATTGTCCATCTCATATGGTCCCACATACACAAACTCTATGGATATGGAAGCGTAAAGGCGACTAGGACTGTAAGGCCATTTTATTGCTCCACGTTGTACCCCTTGCAGCGTAATTAAGTCCACACTATGCAGCTTAAGATCATAAATATTTCTTCCAAAGGGTGCGCTCACATGTTTGAAAACTCTGTCGTTGGCTTGCCACACCAACACATATGCTTTCGCACTGCCACTTGGCACGAGAACGCCTTGAATGAGAATGTCACTCCTCAGGGAGATCTCCTGAGTTTGCTTTATTCACCGAGCCATAATTAATGCTAGACTTGTCGAAATGGCGACAAATGTTCCTTTGTATACAGACATCGACACGGAGCTGGCATTGTGCGGGATCTCCATAATTCTGGTGTGCACTAACGAGGAACACCTTCTGCGTTGGTGACACAAAAAGATTCTTTATCTGATCGACACATATCACACTATTCTCTTTTTAACAGTACTGGTCACTTGCTCCTCCTCCTCCCCTGTTCCGCAGCTTTGGCCTCATCGTTGAGCTCAATTTCATTTCCCTCGATGTCGCGACACGACTGAGGAGTCTGTTACTCGTGGGGTCGACCTGTGTAGAACATTACGACAATCATAATTATTCTTTGATAATGGTGCCCATAGATAAAACATATGAGACTAGCAAATGTAACAGAGGTATTCAAACCACATGCTTAATGACCTACAGCGACAGGGCCTTTAATTATTAACAAACAAAAGTTTTCCCATTTAGAAGTATGTATGGCAAGCTCATTACACATGACGCGACTGTGATACGAGTGTTCGGTCGCATGTCGTATGATCCCTCCCACACATGGCGTGATTGCAGCGACAACATCAAGTCATGGTGACGCGACAACTCATGAGGGGTTGGGGATAGGTCTCTAGGATGGAGTTGATTCGGATTAGGTGAAAGACTTTAGCGCCTAGGCGAGCAGAGGGGGAACCCGAAATTTTAAATATACCCAAAATTTTGGGTGGTGTTGTAGCGGCTACAACAAATGGCGAACCACTGGTAGAATCCAGCATCTCTGCCAATATCACAACAAAGGTCTGAGCCAAGATAGTGATGCAAGGGAATATTGAACCAGCTCCGTGGGTACCCTTTGTATTACTTTGGCCCTTTACGAGTATGTCTAATCCTTGTTCCTCACTAAGTCCCGCTAATCAGAAACACATCAAAGAGAAAGCTCACAGACGCCGGTAGCTTGTTGATGATGTGACGAGCAAGGCAGTGGGCTTATTATTTTCAGGATTTTTAAAGTAAGTTTCTGGTGTTGCTCCGCTGCCAGCAGGCCTGGACAGTACCCCGGCGGAGTCACTTCAAGAAATCACAAACGTTGCTCCGCTACCAGCGAGCTTGGTCAGTACCCCGGCGGAGTCGTCGCATTACCTCTCTGCGCAGGAAGCCTTTCTCGATCCTTTACCCTTATTTGTTTCATGTGCTTACAGCACTTATTTCCATGTGCTCGTGGCACTTATTTTCATGTGCTCATGGCACTTATTTTTCATGGGCAGATGAGGGATCCCGACTTATTTTACGAGCAAGAGAGGTTGTTTCTTGTGTTACAGAAACTGAAAGATATCCTGATTTGGGTTTGCCCTCATGCCAAACCTTCACATCCCATTTACCACAATAGGCGCAGCGCGCAGAACAGCACATTAAAACGTCCAAGACTATGCTGGGCACAAGGCTTAGGCTTACGGGTATGGGCCATTTCAACTCATCAAGTCTCCCACAGACAACTGGCTCGTATCTCCCCAGATAATAGGTTTAGACTCATAGGCGTCTTGTTAATAATGCGACTTCGATGACTGGTCCTAAGAGAAAGCTGCCTCTTGAGATAGCCACCGCAACCTCACACAAAACAATGGGGTTACTGTTTCAGCAAGAGGGGCAGAACAAGACTGCAAGGTGATAGGGTTGCAATGAGGGCTCATGGGGTGACAGGCGATATGACAAAAAATGATGTGAGGGAGAGAGAGTACGACGCAATGTAATAAGCGAGACTCAAGGTGCAATGCAACGCCATGTGTGAGAACGATCAACCAGTTGTAAGTGCAACTACAAGTAGTGATTATTTATGAAACAACAAGCAACTGAAAAGGAATTGAAAGGAAAATACTTTTAACATGATGATGCCTAAAATTTTAATCGTAAAAAACCACAAACGCACTTTTAAACTATGAAGTAAAAATTTTTGCAAGTAAACTTAATTAAATCTGAACTAAAAATTTTTATTGCAGGTCCTAGCTAGCCTACACCTAAACCCTAGTTTAACCAATGATGAGGTCGGGTTATGTAAAATCAGTTTTCCAGTGCAGCCACCGCATTAATTTGCATCCTGCAACGACACAAATGATCAAGATCAGAGCCAGTATCCAAAAAAGTGCAGTAGCAACAAAATTTACCTAAGGAGCAGGTGCAACAGCCAGACGATCATAGATACTTGCCAAAGAACATGCCAGAACAAATTGTGCAGGCTGATTCCCGCTCTCATCTTGATATACCTCAATCTGTTCTTGAAACTCAGCATCATTGATAAATGACATAAAATCATTCATGCATGATCCTGAATTTGAGAGGTGATGGGTAAGCCAATTCCTATTTGCAAGCACATTCACTGAAAGGGGGTGGTTGACTTGATCGACAATCTCATCATGGTGTTGGGGATCATCAGTTTTGTGGAATGGAAACGATACGCAAGTGCCAGGCGAATCATAGATGCATGCACATCCAAGCGTAGAAATTCTAATTTCGGAAACCCTTGTCCGGGGTTGCTCCTGGGTTTGGTTAAGGGTATGGGGATCCGAATCCACATTTAAAGGAGCCTGAAAATCCTCACTGCTTCGAACAAACTCTGGACCTTCGAGCAAGGGGCTTTCCAACTTTGACTGCTCGACGAGATTAACAGGAGAATGGGCGTGATCATCAATCGTAGTGATTGTAAAGATGTCAGTGGGCTTTGTATCGGTTTGGTCGAATGTTTGCGCACTGACAGGTTGATAATCCAAAATGTCAGATTCTCCAGATTTGCCAGGATGGGGTGAATTCGACGCGTTTATGCTGGAAGGAGCATGCTCCTGGGGAATTGTCATTTCAGAAACGTTTGGCGGAAGCTGATGCATTTCGATTTTCTGGTGGGTACTTGAATCTTCCGAAAACGAATTATCGAATTCATGTGTCTTCATAGGGTTGGTCAAGAGATCCGAGTGACAGTCCTCTGTGGTACGATTGAACATGTTTTCAGATAAGCAAGGATCACTGTAATCATTGGTTTGATCGAATTCGGTACCTAGCAAGTTGGGCTCCCTGGAGTTTACCAAATAGGATGGATCGATAACGGGGACATCTTGAAGTTTTTCAGACGGGGAATCACTCCTATGGCTGTCTAAAGATCCCAAGTGAGAAAAGTCAGATGTAACAGATTCATCGATTTTGGACTGTGATTGCGAAACACCATCTGCGTGCTTATGATTGTCGCCGATACCAGTATAAGGAAATTTTGAATGTCTCGAAGAAATTACTGGTGTGGCGGGATCGAGAAACAAACTAGGAAATAATGAACGAAAATATTGAATCGTAGGGGCGTTAACCACACGAGGCTTTTCTACACGTACATTAGTATCGTTCAGAGGACACAATGATTTGACAGGCCTTGTAAGGGAATAAACTTTATGCGGGGTAAGAGTCGATTCATTATACGTATGTAAACCAGATTCATAGTCTGAATGTGAACTTGATTCATTATCCGAATCTGAACCGGATTCGTAATCCGAATGTGAACCAGATTCGTCACCCGAATCTGAACAAGATTCATCATTCGAATGTGAACCAGATTCATAATCTGAATGTGAACCAGATTCATGACTAAGTCCAGGGAGACATCGAGTGGGCTCCGGGTAGGTTTCATGCGTCAAAAGAGATAATGATCCACTGGGATGTTTAGATTCGACATGGTACGTTAAAGGTTCAAAGGTGGTGCAATCAGCTTTATCTTCCTGCCAGTCTCTATCCTTACTCAGGACTTCCAAGGTCACAACCCCACTCCCATACAGCTCAGGAAGAGGGGCGAGAATATCAGCAACACTCTCCTTGGAGGCCTGAATGTGGCCTGGACTCGGGGAGATGGACAAGGAAGCCTTAGTGAAAAAATCCAAACAGCCGGTAACTTGCAGGTCATCATAGGGAACACTGGGATCTAACTGAAATTGCTCAAGGGAAATAACATACTTGAACTGCTCACCTAAATATTTCCAATCAACATCCCTCTCACGGAACTCAAAACAATAATGAACGAATCTGATAAGGAACTCACCTAAAGATTCTTGAGGTTCCATTCTGATGAGATGTAACTTCATTACAACATCATGAGGATTATACCTGTGAAAAGCTTGTTGTAATTTATGGGCGAGTTGCTCAAACGAATGGATGGAAGCTTTCGGCAATGTGCGGCACCATTGTTTAGCGCGCCCTCCGAGGGTGAGGAAGAAAAGAAAACAAAACAAACCCTCATCGTCAATTTCATAGTACTCACCAAAGTCACAAAAATCTGAACAGTGTTGGGTTATGGACACCCCATTTTCACCATCAAATTTTAACTGGGACAAGTGATAAATAAATTCATCGCAGATGTAGTATCTAGGCTTATAAAACTCCGACAAACATCTCGGGAGAATGATTTGGGAACGAGCCATTACAGATATGAGATTAACTGCAGGCTCTAAGGGCTCAGCTTGTCATCTGGCCCCCCCTTTTCGTTAAACATCTGGTCGGAAGGCCCTCCTTCTAGCGCCAATTCTGTTGACGGGAAAATTTGTCCTGCCAACAGTAGGGGATCTCCCCGGTAGAAAGTCCCAATCAGACCTTAAACCGTTTGGAGTAGGGATCCCGTCCGGAGTGTGGGTCCGGCTACCACTTAAGATGACTTCTCTTTGGTCTCAAAAGAACCTGTTTGAACCTGCGGACATACACTTATTCACAATGACATGTGTAATACAGGATTGATGTATTAGACCCGAATCAAACACTATGCGTAGCAAGATTATGAATAAAGCATGTACACCTCAAGAGATGTCATTAGCAACACATCTTTTGGGGATAATGCTTATAAGATATTCTGACCACAAAAGGAATAGTCCTTTATGATGAGATATCCTTTTACTTCTGAGAGATGAAACGAAAAGCTAATAAAATAGTTCATTAACATTCATTATTAGAACAGATAATAAAATAAACATCATTGATACAACACAGATAGCCATGACGCATAAATGATGACATAAAGAGTGCAGCTTCATTAATCATAGGATGTTCTGAAACTGTACAAAGAATACACACAGTGTTTGCACAGCAAAACACATCATAACCCGAGGGTGTTTTAACAAGTATCTCTATATTCAGATGCGTAAGGGTACAATCCTTCAATACAATGCCATGTAGTTCTTCAGTTTCCAAAAGGAAAAAAGCCCCTTTACAAGCTCCCGAAGGAGTATTTTCTAATACGAAAACTGCCCGTTGGGCTTCCTTGACTGTTCACCTTCCCGGCCGTTGGGTTGCCTTGCGACCCATTCCTTTTGCGACTTGCGACCTGGGCTTTCATTGCGACCTGCGACCTGGGCTTGTCGTGGCGGCCTGCGACTTGACTGGGTCGCGGGGTCTCAAGTTGTAAGAAAATTGCTAAGGTGCGACCTTGCGACCTTGCGACTAGGTCGCTAGGTCGCAGGGTCGCGGATCGTGTAAATGCAGCCCGACATGTGACTTTGCGACCTCTCGCGACCAGGGCCGCCGGCTCCAGGGTCGCAAAAGAGGAGAATCGAAGAGGTGCGACTCGCCGGCCTCGCGATCAGGTCGTCAGGTCGCGGGTCGAAAGTTGCTGAATGCAAAGAGCAGCACTCCGGCGACCGTGGATTTGCAATCTCGTGACCTCGGCAGATCTGCGACTCCAGCCATTCTTTTAAGCTTTGATCAGACCCATATTACCCACTAGGGAGGACCCTAGCTTCGACTTTGCGCGTCGAACACTTCTACCTGCAAACAACATAAACATGGGTCACATATCTTCAACATATTGATGCTAAAGTGCAGTTAGTTAGCTAAAAGAAAGCTTTAGCAAATAATGCACTTGGACCCCTGTGTGGTCTGGTTTTCTCAGCTTGTAAACATGCAGATTCCCACGGCAATCGTTGGCTTCCAGATAGTCCTCACCCACTCTCGTGGAGGCTCAGCTAACGAATGTAAACCCCGATCTATATTAACCAATTTCTCTGTATCTAACCATTCCTTGGTGGGATCCCTCCTTATTTCTGAATATATAACAATCAGTCTTTGGGGACCTGAAGGCCACAGACAAATGGCATCCGGAAATTCACAGCCTACTGAGTTATTGTGCCCCATGGAACTTGAATGAGCTTCTTCTGCAGTTACCCCATGAAACTTTATGTAGTGCTGGCTTGGGCAATGTCTTTGGTCACCTTCTCCAAGCCGTGTCAAATATTTGTTCCCTTGTCATCAGCAAATTCTCATTTGAGAAAAGGGTAAACATTTTACCAATACTTTTCGAGAAGGGGCTGCTACTACACAGATACCGACTCATCTATTCCAGGGAGCCTTCTTCCAGAAGAAGAAACATCCATGGAGTGGGTAAGCTAAAGCTGGGGCACTTTGTAGATGGATGGTTCCTTTTAGTGCTTGAGAGTTATGCCTTAGCGCAGGTCCACTTAGAGTAGTTTACAGCATCAACACGCATATCTATCTCACATTAGCATCTAATAGTGGAACGACCCTTCATTCAACACCAATCGTATATGCTTCCAAGCGTGACATGTTGATCTCAGCGTATTCATTCCTTACAACAATAAGTGCACTTTCGCTGCCCATATGGGAAATATCTGCTCCTACAAATTCTGGAGTCAATGCAGCAAGGCGTTGTTATGCTGCCCATGCCGCAAAATCATCGTACAATCTGCTTTATCTGATTTGGAAATAAGGTCGCGCGGTCGGAAAATCTCCTTGGGTCGCAGCGTTCTATGGGCAAGTCATTTTGCGACCTGTGACCTCAAGGGAGTCGCACAGTCGCACAGTCGCGCTTCTGGCCCAGTGGCATGCATTGCGACTTAGCGACCTGAAGGGGTCGCGCGACTGCTCAGGTCGCAAGTCGCATTTTCATTTGTTGAACCCGCCATGCGACTCAGCGACTGTATCTTCTTCGTTTGGGCGTAATGTGTGTGAACGCTTCACTTTCTCCACCTAAAGATCATCCAAACATCATGCGGGATGGCGCCATGCGTTCAATAGGCTAGCGCGGCCTTTGCTCCATGCATGGTGCAGCTGACACTTTCCCTTTGCCCGATCGGAAACAAAATAGCTGTTTCCCATGAAAACCGTGCTGATTCGATGGAGCGTTTTCTTGCTAGCTGTGGTAGATTCCAAAAACGTAACTGAAAAAAAAAAGCAGCCTGTTCCTCGCTAATATCTGACAGTTTATGAATCTGCGCCATAGTTATCAGAATATTTCCACTACAGTTTCGTTGCTCCACTTTTAAATATGCATTGGGCCATTATATGATACGTTCCGTATTTAAACTTCAGCGCAGAAGCTTCACACCACTTGGCAACGCGTTCATGTAGTTCTGAGCTTCTTTTGACTATGACTGTTCGACGGTTGCTGTAACGTTGCCGTCGTAGATGCGTTACCAGATTTTATGTTATGAATTTTGACAAATATAACATCCTGCTCAGCGCCCTTAGCATGGGTTACAACTCGCCGTCAACCTTTGCATATCACGAATTTCAACTTAATCATGAAGGCAAATATTCGTTGCGGATTACAGCTTCAGCACAATAGCATTTGAGCGAGTCGAGATGATTTACGTCCCATGCCACGTAAATATTTCACATTGGGTTCCATGCAGCGACTTTGAGCGTTGGACCATTAAACATATGTCGGCTCCCAACATTCACCACAGGTAGAAAATCGCGCTGAGGCTTTCACATAGTCCTGCGATTTTTGTGATCATAACCGCTCGTTGTGGGTGTGCTATAAGTTTTGACTCCATGTTTGAACTGCCCCAATGAATACAACTGTCATAAAAATACAACGTATTTCTCTGATCCGTGTTTTGATTTTACTGGTGTACGTATATATTTGCTCCAAACTTTCACGTAAGATGAAAAGCTATCGGACCTTTGCACACCGCTCCACATTTAAAAATAAAAACACGACCATTATATATGTAGACTTCAACATAGAAAGCTTGCGTTCATACATAAGTCTCTAGCTCACAGCTTTGAACGTAAAGTTTGTAGATGTATGTTCTCCATGCATTACCCATAGGTTTAAACCGAGCTGATGCCTTCCAATAACGACATTACCTTTGATTATTTCCGCACAATAACGATTATATCATCACCGTCTTTGTTTTCGTAAATGGTTTGTACGTGTATATTGCTTCAGCATACGCCGTGAATTGAACAAGCCATCAAACCCTTGACTCCACGCAACGTAGATATTGGATGTCAGACCATAAAATGTATATCTATTACATGTCTGCTTGGCGCCCATTTGCCGTGCGTTTTAACCATAAAGTGGACTTCTGTAAATGTATATTTGTTCTACAACATTTACGTGGGTCGAAAACCCTACCATCGAACATGCATCCCATTCAACGTGTCCATGCAATCTTTCGCCGGGTTTCAACGTCAAGTTGACCGTCAGACCTGCCCCACGTGGAAGGGACTGCATCATTAAACTATTTGTGCCACTGGTAACGCAACGTTTCTGCTCGGCAATCTTATACAGTCGTGAAGTCTTATGTGATTTTATATGGTTTGAATAATATGCAATTGCATAAAGACTTTGTATCATCAATTGTATTTGCTTTGACCATCGACTTAGTGCCCACGCAACGTGGTCTTACACCTCGTATTAATATACACATGGTCTTGTATTAATAATGCATGGTCTAGTGCCTTGTGTTAATACATGCACCGTCACCTTTCGCCTTGTAGTTAAAACATATATCATCCCCTTGCGCTTTGTAGTAATATATTGCATGGTCTTGCGCTTAATATTAATACATATAACATCACCTTGCGCTTTGTAATAATATATGCATGGTCTTGCACTTAATATGATCATTTAATTTCCCTTATAATTCGAAAGCTTCTCGTTTTGAAAGATCGAATGTCAAAATATACTTATCAGACCACATTGATAGCCCTTTTCACATTTGCCTTTTCTACCCGGTTACCACTGGCATATGCATTTCAACATGACCCCTTTAGGTTCAATCGAACATTTTCCATCTCATATGGTCCCACATACACAAACTCTATGGATATGGAAGCGTAAAGGCGACTAGGACTGTAAGGCCATTTTATTGCTCCACGTTGTACTCCTTGCAGCGTAATTAATTCCACACTATGCAGCTTAAGATCCATAAATGTTGCTTCCAAAGGGTGCGCTTACATGTTTGAAAACTCTGTCGTTGGCTTGCCACACCAACACATATGCTTTCGCACTGCCACTTGGCACGAGAACGCCTTGAATGAGAATGCCACTCCTCAGGGAGATCTCCTGAGTTTGCTTTGTTCACCGAGCCATAATTAATGTTAGACTTGTCGAAATGGCGACAAATGTTCCTTTGTATACAGACATCGACACGGAGCTGGCATTGTGCGGGATCTCCATAATTTTGGTGTGCACTAACAAGGAACACCTTCTGCGTTGGTGACACAAAAGATTCTTTCTCTGATCGACACATATCACATTATTCTCTTTTTAACAGTACTGGTCACTTGCTCCTCCTCCTCCCCTGTTCCGCAGCTTTGGCCTCGTCGTTGAGCTCAATTTCATTTCCCTCGATGTTGCGACACGACTGAGGAGTCTGTTACCCGTGGGGTCGACCTGTGTAGAACATTACGACAATCATAATTATTCTTTGATAATGGTGCCCACAGATAAAACATATGAGACTAGCAAATGTAACAGAGGTATTCAAACCACATGCTTAATGACCTACAGCGACAGGGCCTTTAATCGTTAACAAACAAAAGTTTTCCCATTTAAAAGTATGTATGGCAAGCCCATTACACATGACGCGACTGTGATACGAGTGTTCGGTCGCATGTTGGATGATCCCTCCCACACATGGCGTGATTGCAGCGACAACATCAAGTCATGGTGACGAGACAAATCATGAGGGGTTGGGGATAGGACGCTAAGATGGAGTCGATTCGTGGGGTCGGTGAAAGACCTTGGCGACTAAGCGAGCATAGGGGGACCCCAAATTTTAAATATACCCAAAATTTTGGGTGGTGTTGTAGCGGCTACAACACAGCAAAATCCCAAGGGTTGGGGTTGGAGATGGTTTTCTGGGTGGAGACAGGAAAATTCCTCTAGGGATGGTGAATAAGTTCTGAGTCACCCAAGCTCAATTTGGTTTTGTGATCTAGTGACCAATTTAGGTGAGATCATGGTAGTGTGAGGGTGGAGGTGGTTTAACCTATGGATTCCTTTCATTGTTTATGTATTATTTTATCCTGTTAGTCTCTTATATTCACAATATCACTAGGTGACTATGGATTTTCTACAATCTGCTGAAAATAACATTGCTTGACTATTAGCTATTCTCAGAAATCTCACTGCCTTCATTATCTTTATTTTTCCTAATTCACTATCTCTCATTTTTCCTCTTCTAAGCACTCTCATGTTCTAAAAAGGCCCAATTTGAAATCAATCCCACTTTTCACCCTTTTGTCCCTACCTAAAGCCCCATTTTACCCACTAAACCCCCTCACCTTCATCATTTCCCCTTATTCCACTAACACAATGTAAAAAATCCTTTTTTACATTGTTTTAAACTAAAAATTATATCATTCAAGACCCATATTTTTAATTAAACCCTGTGCTAAATTAAAAAACCCGACCCCAATATGTTTTATAGCCCCCCGTTCATATAACCCTACCCTCCCCCCTTATTTTTAAGGCCCACCGCTATATATTAAAACCCCCGCTCCCATATGGCCTTCGCTCCAACCTTAATAATAAGTGCCTCCACTTATTATTTAACCTCGACCCCACTTTATAAAAGACACCCCCCCTCCCCACCTTAACATTAAACCTTATTCTCCGTATTAATCCCAGACCCCACCACCTAGACCTACTTGCAACCCATCATCACCCAATCACCGTTGGATCAACCCCTCCCCGATCCAACGACCCACATACCATGTCACACATCCAAATGCACGAGTGATAAAACTCTCAAACCACGTGACATGGGCGGTGTTACCGCTATCCCATCCACCATGCGGCACTCCCACAATGCTATTGCATCCCTCCTCCGAATACCATTAACCACTCCCATCCCGTGCGAAAACCACCATACCTCCTTCGCACCATAAATAAAAACCGTCGACCCCTTTCAAATGATCCAAATCCCTACGGCTTTGCGATAAGCCCTCATCCACCATTAACACCTCTGCAAATACCCTCCAAAAGACCCGATAATCCCAAAAAAACGTAGAAAACCCACATCGCAGGATTTTAATTAATAATTTTTTTTAAATGTGCAGGTAGCCGAGGCATGAATGTGAAATTGCATTCTAACGTCCAAAAAATTGTTTAAACAGATCCTATGGGTGACGATTCATTAAGTTTTGTTCATCAAAGGGACTAGGAGTGCCATATCAAAGTAGGAACATCAATGGATCATGACCATTGATGGTCATTTAAACACACCAACGCAGCAAGAAATGTTCCAAACAATGGAGAGATAAAGAGAAGATGGAGAAAAAAATCACCAAGAAGAAAAAGGAAAACATGATTAAAGATTAAATCAAAGGTTAATGATAAGGAAAAATTATTAGAAGACAAAGATCAAAGATCAGAATTTCGATCAAAAGAATTAAAAGAAGAAAGCATATTTTAGGAGACAAATCAGGGTTTATGGATAAATCAAAGGCATATTAACACACAAGATAGATCTGAATGCTAAAGAAAAAAAAAATTTACTTCTCATAAACACTTTGGACACCTACATCCTTACTTTAATCAAATACAGGAAACCACAGTTATTGAAACAATCAGAGATATTTCCCAGCTACTTAAAATTTATTGTAAAAGCTAATTAAAAGCCTCAAAAGTAAAAAATATCACAAAGTTAGCTCAGCAGTAAATTAGGAAGTTATTATTACAGTGAGTTAGTCACAGATATTTCACCTTGGGCCTTGCATGGTCTCAAAGGTCAAAAATACATTAACTCTCTAATAAATACAAATTTGTCACCCTAGGTTAGGGCAACCTCCTCATTTTGCAGTTAAATACTGTATTTAATATTCATTTCTAGTGTTGGTTGGTGAGTTGGTTGGTTGCTTGATTAGAGGATTTTCTGCTATGATGGATTTGATCAGACTCTAAGTTGCAGAGATTTGTTGCACTAGAGTATTGTAACTATTTTGGACATCAGTAATAAAAGCACGTTCACAGGATTCTTGAGCTATGTTAATGGTGAAGTTATCCTTCTTTTTCAATGTCTTCCCTTATGTTTTCCATATTGTCCATCATTTCTCTGATAAAATAACATAAAATTTAGATTAAGATATGTTTTCTTGGCACCTTAATTATGTCTGGTTCTTTCATCTTAATGTTTTCTTCTGCAAGTTATAATTAGAGAATTCTTAATTTCTCTCTAGTTCCACCTAGCTTGTTGCCTTGGAAATGATTTAGTAGATTCCAGCCAAAGAATTCTATGGTTTTCCCTATCATTTGGTCTTGCTTGAAATGTTATTTTTAAGGCCTTATTTGAATTTTACTTAGTAGAGTCCAGCCAAAGAAGTCTGTGGTTAGCCCTGTCTTTTGGTTTGTCTCAAACTATTGCTGCAAAGGTATTTTAAGTTTGATTAAAGAATTCTTAATTTCTCTTTGATTATACTGATTGTTATCTTGAATGTTTTCTTTGTCTAAAAGTAATAGCTAGATAATTTAGCGGTTTCCTACTCTCTAGGGTTGCTGGATTGTTGTCTTAAGGTTTTCTTACTAATTCTAGCCAAAGAAGTCTATGGTTTGCCCTGTCCTTTGGTTTTTCTTAAATAATTACCTAAAAGGATTTTCTTGTTGAAGTAGAGTTAAAGAATTCTTAATTTCCCTTTAGCTTTACTGATTTCACAACTTACTGTCATTTCATATTTCATCTAATCTAAGAGATCCACTTCATATAGTTAGCTTTCCTTATGAAAACCCTTGTAGAGTTGATGAGAAATTAAATCCTTTTATGACTCCATAGCCCAATGGATTAATGTTTCCCATAGTCTATCTATTCAACTGAAACAATCAATCACTTAATCAAACAATCAATTAATAAACCAAACAAAATAAGGAGTCGTAGAACTTCATAACTAGCCTAAAATCATAAAACAAAAGCATAAATATATATCATTTACAAACAAATACATAGAGAGATCCCTCTCTGAGTCCAGGAAGGCTAGGTCCTTAGACTCCAAAGTGGTTTGATGTGGTTCCCTGTAGAGTTCTTCTTGCCAATCTTGCAAATCACAGGGATCCAACATAGTGGCGACCATACTGGGGAGCTGAGTTATTAAATAGCTTAATATTACCTCAAGAAATTAGAAAAACCATTCAAATTTAGATGAATCAAGTGTTAGCCAAGAATGGTATCTGGTTGTTTATGGTGGACAATGGCCAGCCTCAAAACAATAAAAAATCCTCCACCTGGTGACTCCATTGGTTTTCAGTAGGCTTTCTAACTCCATTGGTTTTCTATAGAATCCATTAGGAAATTATTGAGAAATCCTGATATCATTAAAACTCAAAAGGAACCAGTCAAGAATACTTTTTGGATTAAGTATTTCTTTCACAGATTGGTTTGTTTTTCAAAAACTGTTTTAAACTTTTAACCTCTCTGGATTTTGGGTCTAAGTTCTGGCTTCTAGAAGAATCTGTACCAAATACCATCTAGACCCAAACCCTCCTACAATAGTTGACAATCCAGGGCACATCCTAAGAAAATCTCCTAGATCTAAAAGTTCAACTGTTAGCAGACCTATCCACAAAGAAAGTTCCCTACCTGAAAACCTTAAAGACTTGCAGAATATCCCATCTGACTCACCCCTAGAACAAAGCTTGTCTAGGAATAGATCTCAGAGTTGGATAACCCAGATAGTTCTAGACCCATCCACCTTCCAGTAGAATCCTGTTATACTAACTTCAACCCCCATTCATACACCCATTTTTCACCTTCCTCCATTTAACCCTCCACCTCATTTTGTAAACCCTCCTCTTGTTAACCCTCCTTGGTTTCCCCATCTATCAGCCATGGCAATGTGGTATGCTCCATTAGTCCTACCATTTCCTTTATTACCTCTACCACATGATTGTTAGTCCAATATCCCCTTATTTAATGAGAGTGGCTCTACAACTGCTCAACAACATGTGGATAGAATGGAGCATTGTTGTGATTAGCAAGAGATAGATGATGAAACTATCAAAATGAGAATGTTTTCTCAAATATTAGGGGGAGAGGAAAGAAAATGGTTTAAAGGCCTAACCCCTAATAGTATACATGACCTCCATGATTTTAACCAACTATTCTTAAACAAATGGGAAGTAAAGAAAAAACCTCTCCAAATATTTTCAGAATATGAAAACATTAAGAGAAACACTGGAGAGAGTGTCCAAGATTACTACACTAGGTTCAAGAGTGTATACAATGCCCTCCATAGTCACATGAAACCTCCACAAGATCTAGCCTTAATGAAATTTCCATATGGTTTTGACCGAGATATGGCTTACCAACTAAGAGAAAGTGACCCTCTTACACTATAAGACATGCAGACGGGTGCAATAAGTGTAGAGGCAAATCTGATTGCCAAAACAGCCAGAATGAGGAATGAAAAAAGAGTCACATATAAGGAAGAGGTTGCACCTTCATCATCTGATGCTAAGCTTGATAACCTTGTTAGAACCATGGAAAGGATGATGGAGAGAGTAAACATGAGTGAGAGAGCTTACCCCAAAGAAAACCAAACAGCTCCTCAAAATATAAACCAAAACTGAAACCAAAACCTTAGAAGTAATCCCCCTCAAATAAGACAAAGAGAACAAAGGGAACCTAATTAGCAAATCAGGCCTCCATTCCAAGAAAACTATGCTGATGAGGATGAGGGAGTGATAGAAGAACCAGAACAAAGTCAAATCAATCTAATGGGAGTAAATCATGAGGATACTATTTTCCTCACTGAGGAGGAACAAGGTATGTTTTCTCCAATTCAATTTGAAGAAGAAAGCCTAGAATCTGAAGACTATAAAAAAGGCTTCGAAAACTCCATAATGGAAGTACATAGGCAGTATGAAATCAGAAGCAAGAAAACCCAAGACACTCCCAAGAGAAAGAAACCAAAAATTTCTGCTAGGAAGGCCCCTGAAAGTGACCCTAACAAGACAACAGAAACTTCAAACACAATGGTTAAAATTTATTATGAAAATGAAAACAAAAACAACCAACATAATGGTAGTCAAAGCAACACTAGTACATCCACTAGTTGCCCTATTAAAGTTTTTTTAACTAAGTTCCCCAATGAAAATCAACAAGTTGAAATTGCTGAAAAAATAGTGTCTGATAAAACTGATATAAATCTGCCAAAAACACAGAAACCCTTCAGTATTGAGAATTAAATTTCCAAGATAAAAATTTCCATACCTCTTACTGAATTAGTTGGCTAAGATGTATATAGATCCCAAGTTTTGAAAGCTTTAAATGTAGGAGAAAATGGTGATTCTGTAAATTTAAATGATGAAAAACCTGAACTTTTGTTTGGACCAGAAGTAGAAGGTGTATTCTGAGAGGGATTCATTCCTCCATTTTATGTCAGTTTGAACATCCATGAAAAAATCCTTCACAATTTCATGTTAGATTTTGGAGCCTCACATAACCTCATGCCAAAGGTAGTTATGGAAAGACTAGGCCTTTTGATCACTAGACCATACAAAGACTTATATTATTTTGACTCCAGTAGAGTCAAATGTCTAGGCCTAATCAAAGATCTATGTGTTAATTTAGCACAAATACCAACCAAGAGCCTAGTAATGGATATTGTAGTGGCTGAAATTCTCCCTAAATATGGCATGCTCCTTTCAAGATCACGGGGAGCTAAACTTCAAGGCACCCTCCAAATGGACATGACCTATGCCACCATACCTATCTTTAGTCAACCAAGAAGATTATATAGGGAGACTCATATGAAATACATGGTCAAAAGTCAAGAAAAGCCTAATAACTCACCTCTCTATTCTGTCCACATAGACCTTGATTCATTTATCCTCTATAATGATCAAAACATTAATGAACAAGTAGAAAAGGATGAAACATTAGTGGAAAGAGAGGAAACAAAAGAGGAAAAATAAGAACAGCCAAACCAAATAGAAAATGAACACCATAATAACCAACATGATGGCAACCATAATGCTGAACATAATGAAAAATCTAAGGCTGAACCTCTATGGAGGATGAGCTTTAATCGTTCTTGTGGTAAAACTGAATTTGGAGCAGGTGTTTGGGTGAAAAACATAGAAAAAAAACATGTAGAGGGTCATTCATATAGGATGAACTTTCAATGAACCAATATCATATCAGAATATGAAGCACTCCTTCTAGGGCTAAAATTACTCAAGAAATTAGGAGCCAAAAGGATAGCAGTCCATGGGGATTCCGAGCTAGTCATCAAGTAGATCAAGGGAGAGTATTCAGGTCAACATCCTAGATTAAGAGCATATAGGAATGATGCCCTTGACCTCTTTAAAACATTCAAGGAATATGATCTTGCCTTTGTACCCAGAAATCAAAATATCCTTGCTAATGGACTAGCATTTGCAGCCAGTACTTGTCAAAACCCTTATCATAACAAACAATACACAGTACAAGTCAAATACAGACCAAAAATCCCTGATAATATAAAATATTGGAAAATATTTGAAGGGGATAAACAGATTGAAGTTTTCATGCAATCCAAAAATGAGTTTGAAATGCCAGATTCAGATTCAAATCATGAAAAGGACTCCTTTGCTAAGGAAAAAACATACAAAACAAAACCCCCTGAGGATGCTAATATAAATTTAAAAAAAAAAGATGACCTCCATAAGACAGAACTGTGTGAAGATCCAAAAAAGAAAGAGGTTGAAGTGCTACAGATCAGAGATAATTCCTCTCCAAGAGGACTAGTCCCTTTAGAAAAACTTTTTGATTTCAATGATGTTGCTAAAAAGCCAAAAATAGAATCTACTGAAGAAAATGTAGAAGAATGCAATATAGGAAGTGAACAAGAACCCAAAATGATTAAACTGTAAAAAAAAATGTCAGTTCTTATAAAATAGAAATATATTGAGATATTCAAAGAATTCAGTGATGGGTTTTCTTGGAGCTATGAAGACCTGAAGGCCTATGATACTGAGATCATTCAGGACAAGATTCCTTTCCAAGAAAACTAGAAACGCTTTAAACAGAAATTGCACAAAATAAACCTTGTCCAATTACCACTAGTTGAGAAAGAAATAAGGAAAATGTATGATGCTGGAATAATAGTCCCTCTCAGATACTCAGAATGGGTTTCCAATCTTGTATCAGTGAAGAAGAAAACAAGAGAAATTAGGCTATGCATAGACTTCAGAAATTTAAACAAAGCCTCCATAAAAGACAACTACCCTTTACCAAAAATGGATCACATACTGCAAAGGGTAGTGGGCTCCAAAATAATATATTTTCTTGATGGCTTCTCAGGGTACAATCAGGTGCTGGTACACCCAGAGGATCAGCACAAAACAACTTTCACTACACCTTGGGGCACCTTCATGTATGTTAAAATTCCTCTTGGGTTAACGAATGTTGGAGCCACTTTTCAAAGAGCCATGGACATTGCTTTTTCTGAAGAAGTAGGTTACTTCATTGTGATATATCTTGATGACATCACAGTCTACCCCAAAACTTATGAAGAACACCTAGCTCACTTGAGGAAGGTCTTTGAAACGTGCAGAAAGTATGGTATGTCTTTAAATCCCAAGAAAACCTTGTTTGGCCTTCAAGAAGGTAAGCTTTTAGGCCACATAATATCTAAAGAAGGGATTAATATTGACCCAAAAAGTATTGAGGGAATATTGCAAATCAGTCACCCAAGAAACATCAAAGAGCTGCAATCTTTCATTGGAAAGATCAATTTCTTGAGAAGGTTCATACCAAACCTTGTAGAACTCCTAAGAAACATTACTAATATGTTGAAAAGAGAAACATGAGTCAAATGGACCATAGAAGAAAAGCAATCCTTTGACTTGGTGAAGCAAGAACTTACACAAAGACCAGTTCTAATCAGCCCTGATTTCACCAATGATTTCTTCATTTTATCCTTTGAATCAAAACACACAGTTGTTGTTGTCTTACTACAAAAGAACATAATAGGACGAGAGCAGCTCAAAGATTTCTTTAGCCAAGAATTAAGGAATGCACCTCTGAAATATAATATCATGGAAAAACGGACTTTTGCCTTACTCAAAGCACTAAAAGATTTCAGAGTCTACATTCTGCATTCACACATCATTGCATTTGTGCCTCACACAGTAGTAAAAGACATACTCACACAAGATCCTGATGGGAAAAGAGGTAAGTGGATTGTTTTCATCTTAGAATATGATCTGGAAATCAAGCCCACCAAGCTAATCAAAGGGCAAGGACTGGCTAAACTCATGGTTGAAAGAAATTTTCAAGCACTGGACATAAATATTATTCATGCACTTGATGAACAAGAGAAGTTGGCGACTCCACCTATTGAGGAAGCACTTCTGAACTCACCCTGGTGTGCTGATATATTATATGTGCTTTTTAATCTAAATTTTCCTCCCGGTTTGTCCAAAACAAAGGGTAGATTCTTGAATTTGAAGGTTATTAATTTCTTCATTTTAGATAAAGTTTTATATTGGAAAAATGTTGGTGGTATATTGCTTAAATTTTTTCCAGAAGAAGATGTAGGTAGGATCAAGCATGAATTTCATGAAGGAGAATGTGGAGGTCACCTTTATTGGAAAACCATTGTAAATAAAATCCTTAGGGCTAGTTTCTATTGGCCTAACCTCTTCAAATACATCCACAAAATGGTAATTTCCTGTCACAAATTCCAAATCTTTGAGGGAAAAATAAAACTGTTGCCATTGCCTTTACAACCAATTTCTATTGAAGCTCCTTTTCAACAATGGGGCCTAGATTTCATTGGAGAAATCCATCCTCCCTCCTCTGCCCAACATAAGTGGATCCTGACTGCAAATGACTAATTTACAAAATGGATAGATGCCATCCCTTCCAGAACTTCCACAAACTCAGTAATCATCAAATTCCTTGAAAACAACATTTTATCTAGGTTTGGATGTCCTAGAAAAATCATTACTAACAATGTTGTTACCTTTAGATCCAAGAAAATGGTGGATTTTTGCCACAAATATAGCATTAAGTTGGGGCATTCTACAGCTTATTACCCTCAAGGTAATGGGTTGGCTGAATCCTCAAACAAAATTTTGGTGAACATCATTAAAAAGATGTTGGAGGAAAATAAGAAATCATGGCACAACAAACTAGTGCATGCACTATGGGAAGATAGACTAACAAACAAGAAATTAATTGATGTGTCTCCCTATTAGCTAGTCCATGGAACAGATACAGTCTTCCCAACAAGCTTGCGAGTGCTAGTGATGAAGCTCATTCAAGAAGTACAGTTTGAAGAAAATGATATGCAAAGAAGAATAAACCAGACTGTCTAGCTGCAACAAACTAGAGAAGAAGCGTACAACAGAACACAACAAGTGCAGGAAAACATTAAGAAGATGTTTGACAAGAGGACCAATTCAAATTATTTCAACATTGGAGACAAAGTGCTGACATGGGATTCAAGAAGAGAGGACAAGGGCAAGCATGGAAAATTTGACAATCTATGGAAGGGTCCATACATCATCCATTTAGTAGGTAGTAACAATGCATTCTTCCTACAAGAAATGGATGGAATAGAATTGTTTGGAGGTCCTGTCAATGGCAGGATGCTCAAGAATTATTTCAGTTAAAAATATTAGTTTAAATATGTATTCATTGTACATAACATTGTCCAAACAAAAAAAAAACTCAGAAAAATAAACACAAAAAGAAAGAAAAGAAGAAAAGAGGGCTGTTAAAAAAAGAAAGAGGTAAAGCCCCATACCAAAAAAGAATGTTTCTGAAAGTGTGCAAGTCCAAATGCCACTACATTTGAAAAATAAGTCTTGTTCAATCATACAGCCTAATAATGATTGAACAAATTTTTTATTTTTGCTGATAAGTTAGAAAATGAAGATTTTCCAAACTGTTTAAACTTGGCTTATTAGTAGATAGGAAGAAAAGATATTGGTTCCAAAGCATAATCTGAACCAAAAAGGAGAAGAAAGGAATAAATGAAAATTTCCATATTATAGCCCTCAGTTTTTTAGTTTTACTTTTTTCAAAAATAAAATCTATGTGTAGCTTGTCCAAAATGCCACGGTTCATGACAATCAAACTTCTTAATCTTGATTTGGTCATGCTTTAAATTTCCTTTTGATAGATTAGAGAATGGAATCTGTCAAACTATTTAATCTTGAAAGATAAGTAGATTAGGTAGGGAATAAAAGAGGTCATCAGTCTAATATGAGCCTTTGGATGATATAAGGGAAGAATTAGATAGTTTTTTTTTTTCTAAAGAAAAATTATGTCAAAGGTTTGCTAGTCTAAATTCACCCAAATGAAGAAAAAATGCTAGAATAGAAAGATGGGTAGGTAGAATTGAGTTGCAGCAAGCATGATTTTTAAGATTTGAAAGTCACAATTACAAAGAACAACAACAGATCAACAATTGCAGAATGAAAAATATGCCAAGAGAAAATAAGGCACTGATCTACAAATTCTAGAGATCTAAACTCTGAGGTTCTTGAAACCTCATAAAGGAGCTACCCTCCCTAGCTGGACCCACTGTTACTCTCCTGTATTCACAGTATCACTAGGTCACTATGGATTTTCTACAATCTGCTGAAAGTAGCATTTATTGACTATAAGCTATTCTCAGAAATCTCACTGCCTTTATTATATTTATTTTTCCTAATTCACTATCTCTCATTTTTCCTCTTCTAAGCACTCTCATGTTCTAAAAAATCCTAGTTTGACCTCAATCCCTCTTTTCACCCTTGTTTCCCTACCTAAAGCCCCATTTTACCCACTAAACCCCCTCACCTTCATAATTTTCCCTTATTCCATTAAAACAATGTAAAAAATCATTTTTACATTGTTTTAAACTAAAAATTATATTATTTGGGACCCATATATTTAATTAAACCCTATGTTAAAATAAAAAAACCGACCCCTATATGTTTTTAGCCGCTTGCTCGTATAACCCTACCCTCCACCCTTATTTTTAAGGCCCACTGCTATATAAAAAAACCCCCGCTCCCATATGGCCTTCGCCCCAACCTTAATAATAAGCACCTCGATTTATTATTTAGCCCCGATCCAACTTTATAAAAGAGCCCCCCCCCCCCCCCCCTCCCCCTACCTTAACATTAAACCCTATGCTCCGTATTACTCCTGGACCCCACCACCTAGACCTACTTGCAACCCATCATCACTCGATCACCATTGGATCAACCCCTCTCCAATCTAATGACCCACACACCGTGTCGCACATCCAACTGTGCATGTGATAAAAATCTCAAAGCATGCGATATGGGTGGTATTCACGTTGTCCCATCCACCACGCGACACTCCCACAATGCTATCATATCCCTCCTTCGAATACCACTAACCGCTCTCATTCCATGTGAAAACCACCATACCTCCTTTGCGCCATAAATCAAAGTTGCAGACCCCTTTCAAATGATCCAAAGCCATGCGACTCTGTGATAAGCCCTCATCCTCCATTAACACCTCTACAAATACCCTCCAAAAGACCCGATAAGCCCAAACAAATGCAGAAAACCCAAAGCACAAGATTTTAATTAATAAATCATTTTTAAATGTGCAGGCAGTCAAGGTATGAATGTGAAAATTGCATTCTAAGGTCCAAAAAATTGTTTAAATAGATATTATGGGTGACGATCCATGAGTGCCAGATCAAAGCAGGAACATAAATGGATCATGACCATTGATTGTCATTCAAACACACCAACGTAGTAAGAAATGTTTCAAAAAACACAGAGATAAAGAGAAAATGGAGGACACAATCACCAGGTAGACAAAGGAAAACATGATTAAAGATTAAATCAAAGGTTAATGATAAGGAAACTAGATTAGAAGACAAAGATCAAAGATCAGAAAGCCGACCAAAATAATTAAAAGAAGAAAGCAGAGTTTAGGAGACAAATTAGGGTTTAAGGATAAATCAAAGGAAGATTAACACAGAAGACAGATCCAAATGCTAAAGCAAAATAACCTTCACTTCTCATAAACACTTTGGACACCTACAACCTTATTTACTCAAATAAAGGCAACCACAGTTATTGAAACAACCAGAGATATTTCCCAGCTACTAAAAATTATTGTAAAAGTTAATGAAAAGCCTCAAAAGTAAAAAATATCCCAAAGTTAGCTCAGCAGTAAGTTATGAATTTATTATTATAGTGAGTCAGTCATAGATATTTTTCCTTGGGCCTTACATGGTCTCAAAGGTCAAAAACACATTAACTTTGTAATAAATACAAATCTGTCACCCTAGGTTAGGGCAACCTCCTCATTTTGAAGTTAAATACTACATGTAATATTCATTTCTAGTTTTGGTTGGTGACTTGGTTGGCTTCTTGATTAGAGGATTGTCTCCTAGGCTAGATTCGAACAGACTCTGAGTTGCAGAGATTTGTTGCACTGGAGTATTGTAACTATTTTTGACATCAGTAATACAAGTACGTTCATAGGATTCTTGAGCTATGTTAATGGTGAAGTTATCCTTCTTTCTCAATGTCTTCCCTTCTGTTTTTCATATTGTCCATCATTTATCTGATAAAAGAACATAAAATTTAGATTAAGTTATGCTATCTTGGCACCTTAATTATTTCTGCTTCTTTCATCTTGATGTTTTCTTCTATAAGGTCTAATTATATAATTCTTAATTGCTATCTAGTTCCACCTAGCTTGTCTCCTTGAAAATGATTCAGTAGAGTCCAACCAAAGAAGTCTATGGTTTTACCTATCCCTTGGTCTTGCTTGAAATGTTATTTTCAAGGCCTTCTTTGAAGTTTACTTAGTAGAGTCCAGCCAAAGAAGTCTATGGTTAGCCCTATCCTTTGATTTGTCTCAAACCATTGCTGCAAATGTATTTTTAGTTTGATTAAAGGATTCTTAATTTCTATTTGATTATAATGTCTATTATCTTGAATCTTTTCTTTGTCTGAAAGTAATAGCTAGAGAATTTAGGGGTGTCCTATTCTCTAGGGTTGCTAGATTATTGGCTTAAGGTTTTCTTACTAGAGTCTGGCCAAAGAAGTTTATGGTTTTCCCTGTCCTTTGGTTTTTTTTAAATAGTTACCCAAAAGGATTTTCTTGTTGAAGTAGAGTTAAAGGATTCTTAATGGCCCTTTAGCTTTAATGATTTCACAACTTACTGTCATTTGATATTTCATCTAATCTAAGAGATCCACTTGATATAGTTAGCTTTCCCTATGAAAACCCTTGTAGAGTTGATGAACAATTAAATCCTTTTATGACTCCATAGCCGAATGGATTAATGCTTCCCACAGTCTATCTATTCAACTGAAACACTCAATCACTTAATCACACAATCAATTAATCAACCAACCAAAACAAATAGTCATGGAACTTCATAACTAGCCTAAAATTAGAAAACAAAAGCATAAAGATATATCATTTACAAACACATACATAGAGAGAGCCCTCTATGAGTCCAGGAAGGCTAGGTACTTGGACTCAAAAGTGGTTTGATGTGGTTCCCTGCAGAGTTTTTCTTGCCAATATTGCAAATCACAGGGAACCAACATATCCCATGAGTTCCAGATTCATGCTTGGAATATGGCATGTGGTTGATTGGATGAAGTAAAGATTTGGTTTAGTTCAATCTATGGTTGGGCGGTATGTGGAAGTCCCTGAATTGTTTGGATTTTTCATATGAATGATAAGTTCTCTTTCCCCTCATAATTCATGAGAGAATATACTTGTTATTATTTGGCTTTAATGGGTTTGTTATCATTTTTATTTATGTAGATATATGTTGGTTATAAGCATGGTTTTATGACAGATTCAAGTTATGGCTCCTGTCATGTTTTTACTTGTAAATGACTAGTTATTGAATGCATGACCTAAAATATGTTATTTCAGCCCTTGTGAGAGGGAATTAGACCTTCTTTATGTTTCTCAGATAAGTTTCAGTTCTCTATGTTAATATATGAATTCATGACCTGTAGATTTCCTGTTTACCATGCATTTGACAGAATGACTGTCATGTTTAGAACAGGTTAGGTCAAGTCCTTGATTAAGTTTTTTGTTAAAGGCTTTGTCTTTGTTTCATTAATAATTCTGGAAAGTTTTGTAAACTTATGGGAAGTGGTCTAGAGTCTAGCCTTGAAAAAGTGGCTTAAATCCCGCGGTCACTAGAAAAAAATTGGCTGAAAAAGATTGCAGTCTCTCCCTTTCAGGATTATGCATGTGACTGGATGTTTTTAGTCACATGAATGTAGGCTTGTGCATGCAACTATGATTTCAGATAAGTGAAAGGTAGGTTAGCTCAATGTCTAGCCACCTAGAAGGGTGGTTTAGCTCTTGTGGGTTTTGTACCACCTGAGTAAGGTCAGTTAAGTATTTCTCTATCGAATCCATTTTCCTAAGGTTATATAGGAGGTTGAGTCATGGCATAGTAGCCCTAATCTAATTTTACCTAGGAAGGCCAGTGAAAGTGGGTAGATATGGAAGATGGAGTTATAGATTGATATTCTTGCATGGTTCAATACTTGGATTGGATGGGCAGAATGTGATTGTTATGCATGCACGTCGGTCATGTGCATGCATGATAGTGGCTATGGTTTTCATGTATATAACCAGTGACATAGTTTATCTTATCCTGTATGATGCTCATGTGTTTATAAACTATACAAACATATGTATATCAATGGATTCAATCCGATCAAGAAATTTACTAAAGCTAGATACCGAATCCTTCTATAAATCAATTGTGGAAAATAAACACGATCGCCAATCAAAACAAGTAAAGAAAGAAGAAAACAACAATAGAGATATTTTCCCGAGGAAATATTGCTACTGAAAACCCCTCTATCTTCTATTGTATATTCACCAAGGAATCATGAAACAATTACAATGCACTCTTCTCACAAGAGTCTCTTGCACTCTCACAACTGTCTCACACTGATCCAAAAAAAATTAGGCTAACACTTAGGAAATTCTCAGCTTGTCTTTAACCTTCCTTGCTCACACAATCCATGTGGAATGAAATCAATATTCTTTAGGAATTTCAGTCTTACTTGACAGTGCTAGTATCATGGGAAATCCTGTGGTGTTTTAACTGCATTCAGGCAGTTTGCTAATAATACAACTGATAGTCAAATTCCCTTTAACCTTTGTATCAAATGAGTCTCCATTGGAACTAACATGAATGCAACTATTAATAGTAAATCATCATTTGGATGGTAGATCACTGCATGTGAATTAAGTATGATTTAATTCACTTGACCTCTCACTAGTGCAACAAACATTTACAACTAGTTCAAATGACTTTAACTCAATTAATTGAGTTAACTAATTTCTCATGCATTAAAATCATGCACTTAATTTCAACTTGAACTCTAAAACACATATAATCACTCTCCATGCCTTACCAACCACCCTAAACTCGAAATTCATGAGCTAACTGAGTCTATCACACTTAGTTAACTATTACAAGTGTTTATGAGGCAAAATTACAATTTATTGGCCAATTTAATTAAGGGATAATTAAATTAGACACATTTCCAATTTATTAAATAAATTGAATTGCACATTAATGTATCGCTAGGACCCATCACAACATGACCTATGGTCCCACACTAGTGTAGGTTTTGTCATGTTTCTTCTGGATGCCAATTTCATTGTTTCTTGTTGCAAAATTCAACACTCTCTCTCAACCAGAAAGGAATCAATCTGTCTCGATTCGGTACCTTGGAATGTCCTTGCATGCACACATGCACCTCTTTCATGTGACAAGAAGCTCTTTCATGAGACATGCAAATCTTGCATGAAAAAATTCTCTGGTGTTGTTCGCACATGAAAATCTTACATGCAACACTTATCTAGTGTTTCTCGCACACACAACTCTTGCATGGAGCACTTCTCTAGTGTTGCTCGCACATACAACTTTTGCATGCAACACTTATGAAACTAAATAGCCTCCAAACAACTGAATCAGTATAATTCATCTGTCATCAGAGTCTTCTAAATGCTGCTAGTTACTGCACATGTCTACTGGACTCTTTGCGTTGTTGACATCTGTATCCATGCACTTTGCACTGCTGCCAACTCTGATCTGAGCTCGAGTATCCGACACCTATCACTCTGATTGTTGTGTTCCTGACATCAAACTGCATCAATATAACTAATCCTACTACTGTTGTATTGTGGGCTTCTTGTAGCCAGGTTTGATCCATGAGACACACCATCTTTAGGATCTTGCCCAATTTCTTCTTGGGATTAATTTTGTACATCGCCCCACCTCACCCCTAGAGGTATAGATGCATGTACTCCCTCTGCCCATCTGGATCAAAATTTTCCCCTCCTAGAGGTCTCTGCATGAGTCGTTTCTACCACTCCATGATCCTCATCTTGTGGTTCTCCACATCTTGAGGTTCATCGTTAGGAACCAAGAGTTCATCATCTGCATGCAAGTACAGCTCCCTCTCAAGGGAAAATTGCATGGATTTCTCACACTTCCCCATGCTACATCCCTTGCATGTGTCTATCTATGGAAAAGTACCCTTTGGAAGCCCCATAGAAATCTGCTACATGACCTTCAAAGCTCTGTGGTGTAGATGGACCAATCGCTTGTGACATAGCTCACCCTCATCCTGGCTCACCACTTTATCTTCTTTACTCATCAACGCTGCGCAACCATCTACATCAAGTTTATAGAGATTCTTCACATGAATCCCAATATTATTGGCTTTTCGTATGGCTTTGTGTTGAAGGAAAGCTTTCCCTTCACTAAAAACCACATCATAACCTCTATCTTCCAACATTGCGACTCAAACTAAATTCTTTCTCAAGCTTGGTACATGCATTCCATATTTTAGTAAGAAGGGTTTAATTGAATGTATCTGGAAGGTAACTGTACCAATCCTTATAGCATTGTACCTCCCTTCATCACCCATTTTGATATGCATCTGGCGGTCCTTCTCCTCGAAGCTATTAAAAAGTTCTTTGTCTCCTGTCATGTGGAAAGATGCACCATTATCCAAGTACCACATTGATGCCATGGCACTTGGCACCATGCATGTGAGTGAGAAGTCCAACTCAAATTGTGAGGCCAAAGCCTCACCAACTTCAGATCCTGAAGCCTTATTTTTCTTCTTCTTTTGTGGACAATTAGTGGCATAATTTCCATGCTCGTGACACTGAAAACACTTCACTCCGGACATGTCTCTCTTCTTGCCTTCTTTGCCAGACTCATATTTGGAATAGGATTTCTTTCCTTTCCCTTTCTTTGCCTTAGTAGCCAAGGCACAATTTTCTTCATCATCTATTTTAGATGAAGATCCATCCCTAGTATTTCACCTGAATTCTTCTTGCACCAAATTTGACCAAATTCATTCCCAATATAGCAGCTTCTCCCTCACATTGATAGAGTCCTGATAACTATGCCAACTCTTTTGAGGGCCTAGAAGAGCTAGGCTCACCAAGTCATCATCCACGACAGTAATTCTTATGCTCCCAAGCTCATCCCGACATTGGACAAACTTTTTTAAATATTTCAGAATAGTGTCACCTTTCTCCATTTTCATTTTCCTGAGCTTATCCTTCAGTCCCAATTTTGTATGATCAATGCTACTCTGAAATAGATCTTTCAAAGATTTCCACATTGCATATGGTGTCTATTTTCCATGGATACTTGAGACAATGTGGTCACGCACTCCCTCTAATAAGATCCTCCTCACCCTTGCAACCTTCTTTTTCCAAGCATCAGGATTTGCGACATCTGTTGCATCAGGTTTGGGAATGTCAGTCTCAATATAATTAGAGTTTCCCTCAAGTGAATACTCCAATCTCAAGCCATTGAAAGCCATTTCGATCCTGATCTGCCTGTCACACCAAGAAGACTTTTGCAATTTTGAATTCTATTCGGTCACAAACTCAATTTATTCTCCACTATAGTGATTTCCTGTGATTTGATACCATGTAGAAATTATACAAACATATGTATACCAATGGATTCAATCCGATCAAGAAATGTAATAAAGCTAGATACTAAATCCTTATACAAATCAATTGTGGAAAATAAGCACAATAACCAATCACAACAAGTAAATAAAGAAGAAAATAAAACCACAACACAAATATTTTCCCGGGGAAAGCTTGCTACTCAAAATTCCTCTAAATTCTATTATATGTTCACCAAGGAATCATGAAAAAATTACAATGCACTCTTCTCACAAGAGTCTCCCGCACTACCACAACTATCTCACACTGATCCAGACAAAATCAGGCCAACAATTAGCCAATTCTCAACTGGTCTTTAGCCTACCTTGTTCATGAAATCCCTATTCTTTAGGAATTTCAGCCTTCCTTGACTGCGCTAGTATCATGGGAAATCTTGTGGTGTTTTAACTGCATCCAGAAAGTTTACTAATAATACAACTGATAGGGAACTTCCCTTTAACCTTTGTCTCAACAGGGTCTCCACTGGAACTGACATGCATGCAACTATTAATAGTAAATCATCAGTTACATGGAATATCACTGTATGTGAATTAAATCTGATTTAATTCACTTGATCTCTCACTAGTGCAACAAACAATTACAACTAGTTCAACTGACTTTAACTCAATTAACTGATTTCTCATGCATTAAACTCATGCATTTAACTGAAAATTGAACTCTAAGACACATAGATTCAGTTTCCATGCCTTACCAACCACACTCAACTCGAAATTCATGAGCTAACTGAGTCTATCACACTCAATTAACTATTACAAGTGTTTATGAGATAATATTACAATTTATTGTCCAATTTAATTAAGGGATAATTAAATTAGACACATTTCTAATTTATTAAATAAATTAAATTGCACACTAATGTATCGCTAGGACCCATCACTACATTACCTATGGTCCCACACTAGTGTAGGTGCTGTCATGTTTCTTCTAGACACCAATTTCATTGTTTCTTGTTGAAACTTCAACAATGTGTTGGATGAGATAAAGGAGGAGATGCAGATCACCGGAGCAAGGTTGCAGAACTAGACTTTTGGGTAAGAGAATATTTCCATGTAGGTTTGTACGTTGGGAATGCAGGTATGTTTGTTAATGGTTGTTATATGAATTATGGTTATGTACATCCTATCATTTTAATGTTTTTGTGGTTACATGCATGATCAATTCTAGTTGAACAGTGTGCTTGTATGCACGTGCATGAGATAGTTATGAATAGTAGTAAATTGTTGTTATATGCATTGCGGTCATATGCATGATGAGTATGTTCATTGAAGCTAGGATATTGATATTATTATGTATCATGTTAAACTAGATTATCCTATGAATATAATTATGGTTATGATATTCAAGTATGAGTCGATATATTTGCGATATTATGTCGTACTAATCTGGACTAACTGGTGAAAATGTTATAGCCTCCCCTAAGATACATGGAGGTATGAGTTTGATTATGTCATCTATTGGGTTTATCTACCATGTCATGTTTACAAGTTGTTTGAATGTTTGATTAATTACATGATATGATTAAGTGTCTATAATATTTCATGAAGGAATGATCTTGTTTAAGACAAGTGTACTAATACATTATGTGTTGAGACAACTAATATGTACTTGAGTTCAAGTGGGAACTACTTCTAGTATTGTGATTGATGATTGTGAGTTTATTATGACAATTTTGTTAATCTTGGAAAAGGTTTATTTCAAATTAATAGATATGATGTCTTTATCCTTGGAATATGTGGTTGGTATGTGTGGATAATTGCAGTGAAACATGCTTGTTATCAGCATAAAAAGGTAACAATTGATTTTTTTATATAGAAAATAGCTGGGTGACATGACATGACATAATAAGACTCAATTATATAAAGGTAAAAGGTAAAATAAAATAATTGGGTGAGAATTCCTTGGGCTATGTTTGGAGATCACAATTAAAAATGAATCGGTGCTTTGCATGAATACAAGAAGTGTTCTTAACCTTGATTATGTCTGACATTATGTAGATATGTGATATATTCATGAACATGTATCTAATAGGTATAACAATTGATTTCTAGTTATAGTTGGATCTGTCAAGGGAATTCGATTCCCTTGAGAGATGGCATGGAGGTGTTTAGTTACAAGGAAATGTTCTTAGAGCAACAAGGTAAGGTATTTGGTATATTGTTATATTTATTTATTCAATGAAAACTATGTGGTTATGTAGGTATGATGCAGGGGATTGCATGGCAAAGATACTTCCATGGAATATTTGAGAAGGATTTGGTTGTGCTTTCCCTTGGAAGCATTGGGAACCCATGGGGATTGAGTAATGGTGTTTGTTGATAGTCCTATGCTTTTGGTATTTTTTTATTTGTTGCACTTGATTGTGACTTTGTTTATGTCTGGTGTATGGCCAGACCACTTTGGTTGTGGTGTAATATTACTATTGGTTTTCCATGGTCTTCTTCTTGTTTGTTTCTTATGCCTTCATTTTATGTTTGAGGTTCTTGGGAATTGGTTTGGGAAGAGAAAGTTAATGGAGCTCGGGGAGAGATGAATGAAATCCAACAAGTAATTAAAGACCTGGATGAAGCTTGGTGCATGTATGAAGCCAGGTGAAGGAAGTAATATGAAAATTATTTGGATTTTTTGGGTCCATCGAGATAAATGGAAAATGGTAGGAAATTCATGAGAAAGGTAACAAGAAAGATAAAGTGAATGGATTTGAGGCGTTAGATGCCTTGGCTATGTTGGGAACTGTTTTTCTCAATGTTGCACATGTTGTGCATGGATAAAGGGACTTATATTAACCTAACCTTATGATGGTTGGTAATTATGTTGTTATTATAATGAAGTCTATATATGTATATATTTTTGTATGTAGGTTATTGTCTTACTGGGTCGTTATGTATCATTCTTGTGTAGGAATGAATGTTTATGCATCTGAATGGCATGAAGAGGTTCTTGGTTTATGAGGAATTAAGTGGAAATAGTAGCCCTAATAGATCTATGAGGCTAGTATCATGTGGATATGAATTGATATTATGTGATTATACTATGCACATGTTTATGTTATGGACAGGTATTGCTAAGGGATACATCAGCAGAATGAAAGTAGTGCGATCTGCGGCATGTTGGAACAATCATGGACACTCGAAACACACTAGAAGAAAGGTTTCTTCTAAAAGACGGTGTGGTCTCTGGGTGTGCAGTACTATGGTTGTGTACATGTTGTATACGCAATGTTGTGTCCATATGATGCTATGTGCATGTTCTATACGTGGTACTATGTACATGTTTCATATGAGGTACTGTATACATATGGTGTTCTGTGCATGTTGTAAATGTGGTGTCGTGTGCACATGGTGTTATGTACATGTGGTACATGTGGTGTTGCGTGCATGTCATGCTATGTACACATCATGTAGGTATTTTTGTGTACATGTGTTGCTATGTACACATTGAGCAGGTTGTGCTATGTATAGGTGGTGTTGTGACATGTTGTACACATGGTGTTGTTGTACATATGGTATTGTGTACATGTTTTATTTTGTATATGTAGTACTGTGTTACAGGTATCGTGTAGACATTCTATCGTGACGTGTATTTGTGGTATTATATGGGGTGTATGTATATGTGTTGTCTTGTACACCTAGTGTAGGTGTATGTGTCATGTTGTTCATCAGGTGTAGGTATATGAGTCATGTTGTACACCAGGTGTAGGTGTATGTTTCGGGTTGTACGCAAAGTGTAGGTGTATGTGTCATGTTGTAGCCCGGGTGTAGGTGTAGGTGTTGTGTTGTACACCAGGTGTAGGTGTATGTGTGGTGTTGTACAACGAGAGTAGGGGTATGTGTGATGTTGAACACCAGGTGTAGGTGTATGTGTTGTGTTGTACATTGTGTATGTGTATGTGTTGAACATTGTGATGGGATAGGAAGGTATGGGACGGTCTGGGCCCTTATTCTTGCTATTAATGGTTGATGCAGTTTAGTCTCTAGATTAATTTTTTTTTCTATTGAGTGTTGATATGGTTTAGCCTTTGGATTCCCTTATTATTGTTATTAAGGGTTGAGGCGGTTTAGTCTCTATCTTCCCTTGTTCTTGATATTGATGGTTGAGGTGGTTTAGTCTTGAGATACCCTTTTTGTTATTTATGGTTGAGGCAGTTTAGTCTTGGTTTACCATTGTTGTTGCTATTATGGGAGGAGGTATTTAGTCTTTGAATTCCCTTGTTGCTTAGAAAGAAGATAAGGAACTAGGTGCTTGTCAGGTTTGGAAATCGATTTAGTGTGTGTATGAAAAGGAAAAAGAACAAGGAAGAAGAAAAAAATATTTTGGAAGATAAGTATCTATAATTCATTTCAGTTTTTTTATTATGCATGTGATTTATAACTCTGATTTATGATGGTTTCAAGTTATCTAGGCATATTATTTATGACATTTTTGTTTTGATCTAACTGGATGTGATATGTTTATACATGATGATTTGTTCAAAGAGCTAGTTTGAATTTTTTTTACAGGAAGTAAACATAATTACAGGGGTATCTTATTGACGGGCCATCAATGAGGTATGATTTCAATTTATTTCAATTCCTTTTTAGTCTAATGTAAATTATGTGCTTAATACATGAAGTAGGGAAATTCCTAGTTTGCGGTGGTTGAAACTTACTCCAAGAATTAACAACAACTGTAAAAGGAATTGGAACAGGAATTAGTGTGTTGGTAAATATTTTAGGGCAAGGAACATTGTGGGACACTGGTACCCAATAATTCCATTGATTTACGTGAGCATGCTATGACCGGTATGATGGTTTTAAGGTTGGGATGTTCCTTGGATTTTGGACCTTCCGATGCAAGGAAACCTTGCCAAGGGATGGATCACCCAAGAAAGGGGATGCACAAAACTCAGAAGGTGAGTGACTGCATGGAAGGGGGTGACCAAATTTCCTGAGGGACTATGTAGCAGAGAATGGAAGGCCAAGGGGTGGATTTTTTTTTGTCACTAGAATTTTCATATGGAATTAGATGCACATCGGGAGTATGCACGGGGAAAATGAGTTGATAACTATTCACTGAGGGAAAATTTAGCACAAGGATTGTAGCACTTGACATTGGATGCAGGTTTGACTTTGGCAGTGGATTCTGGAATTGCTGGGAAGGAGGTGAATCTTGGTATTACTTTGAGGGTGGAGGTGTGAGCCTCTAGATTCCCTTGTTGCAGATACATGAATCATATCCTTTTATTTTCTGGTTAGATAAAATGTGCATATGTATTTACGTGTATATTATTATGAATATTGTATCGAGATGAATTTATAAAGCTCCATAGACAATATGGTTATTTTTTGGTTGAAGAAAATATGTATAAATATATGTGGTTGTTATTGTCAATTCCGTAATTAATTTTTTATAAAGCTCCATTAAATAGTACAATTTTCATGTTTTTAGCAGAATTATTTTGAAAATATTGCAATGAGTTGGGTTATAAATCTCCATGGGTAGTATTATTTATTTCAATAGTTTTCTAGTCATAGGTGTCATATAACACTAAGGATGGTGTTCCATAAGGGGGAGGGGTATGTAACAACCCTAGGTTAAAAATTCATGTAATAAATTTAATAAAGAGAAAATAAGACCAATGTCATGGGACACATATTCCAAGGTGAATGCTGGGAAAATAATCTTAGTGGGAATCACTTGTTTTTTATTATGGCTAAGGGGAAATTGGCAAAGGAATTGGAAAATGGTTTGAAAAGAGAAAACAAATTATTGGCATTATATTTATGAAAATAAAATAAAATAGGAGAAAATGAAGGTGAAAGGTCACAGGATACATGTGAGGAGGAAATTGAAGGAAAATAAAGTAAAAATGAAGAAAATAGAGGCCTCAATGATAAAAAATATTCTAAGGATCAATTCACACCCTTTTTTCAGTTTAGTTTTGGAATTGGTCTCAAAGACGAGAATAGAAGAAAGAGGAGAAAGAAATGAATAAAGCAAAGGAAAGTCAATGAAAGTAAAGGAAAGAAAAGGAAGGACAAAGAAACTAAGGATCAAGCAAAGAAAGGTTGGTTCAAGTGGATTTGGCATGAATAATTGTGGGTAGCATGTTGCATGTATGATTTCCTAGTTGGTTTTGACATGCATCATATATGCATGTGTGTATTTGGTTAATTTGTTTTTAGTGGCATGGTATTTTCCTAGTTTGACACTGGTTTCAACGTTGCTTTGCATTTCCTTATATCAATGGTGTGATGGGATTCATTATTGGTTGAAGTTTGGATTGCTATAAGGTTTTTATATATGGGTGAGGTGATCTCAATAACATCCAAAGGGTCGGTGGTGGAGATGGTTTTATCCGGGAAGCCCTCAAACGGTGGGTGGAGATAAGAAAATTCCTCAAGGAATGCTGAAGGAATTTTGAGGCATCCAACTCTGGTTTGGTTCTGTGATATCAAGACTGTTTTAGGTGATATCACAATAGTGTGAGGGTGGAGGTGGTTTAACCTTTGAATTCCCTTGGTTGTTTAGGTATTGGTTTATCCCATGATATCCCACATTCATGCTTGGAATATGGCACAAGGGTGATTGGATGAAAGAAAGATTTGGTTCAGCTCAATCTATGGTCAGGTGGTACGTGGAAGTCCCTAACTTGCTTGGATTTTGCATATGAATGATAAGAGCTCTTTCCCCTTACAATTCATGATTATTTATACTTGTTATATGTGGTTTTAATGGTTGTTTTATCATTGTTATTTAGTTGGTTATATGCTAGTTATAAGCAGAATTTCATGACACATTCAAGTTATGGATATTATATTTTTTTACTTGTAAATGACTGGTTAATGAATGTATGAAATAAAATATGTTATTGTAGCCATTGTGAGAGTCCATTAGACGTTCTTATTTTTTCTAAAATAAGATTAAGATATCTATGTTCAAATATGCATTCATCACCTGTAGATTTCATGTTTACCATGTGTTTGATGGAATGAATGTCATGGTTAGACTAGGTTAGGTCAAGTACTTGATTAAGTTTAGTGTTAGAGGCTTTTTATTTGTGTCATCTATCATTCTGAATTTTTTTTCAAGTTCTCAAGCAATGGTCTGGATACTATCCCTAAAAATGTGGATTAAATCTCACGATTTCTTGAACAGAACTGGGTGAAAAAAATTTAAGTCACTCCCTTGCAGACTCATCCATGTGACTAGAGGCTTCCAGTCATGTGGATGTAGGCTTGTGTATGTGACTGGGAGTTCAAATCAGTGAAAGGTAATTTAACTCAGGGTTTGGGTACCTCTAAAGGTGGTTTATCCCTTGGGGGTCCTATAGAACCTAAGGAAGGTCAATTAAGTCTTGGCCTGTCGACTCCATTTCCTTAAGGTTATATATGAGGTTGAGTCATGTCATATTAGTGCTTAGCTCATGTTTACCTAGGAAGGCTGTGAAATTGGTTAGATATGGGAGGTGGTGTTACAAAACTAAATCAGGGCTTCCAGAGGCCAAACCACCATAACCCTAAAACATAATGATTCCACCTCCATAGCCTTACATCATTAAAACCAAACACATTATTCTCTACCTAAGGTTTACAAGGTTCCAAGAACTAGTAACTTAACCCACAACCTTCTAGGGCTCCATAGAATTTATGCAACCCAACTCAATGTACTCATAGCTAAACCCACCAAGGACGCTAGAGAATTTGTCCCAACCTAGACTCCAGGTCTATTAACTCAACCAAATTTGTTCCAAAGCTTACAAAGTGTTTTTTCCAACCCACAACCATAAGGAATTATGAGCACCAATTAGAAAAAAATCAAGTGTAAAACCAAACAACACCATGGCTATCCAAGAATTGACAAGGAGAGGCTAAAACCACTATCAATCCTGACGAATCTCCATGCCAATGACAACACATAACCAAAAATTCACATTAATATACCATGTTTCTAGAAATAATCAAGGAAATCACACATGCAACTTGTTACCTGCAAAGCAATTGAGTTGTAGTTATTGATCCACCTATACCCTTGCACTTTCTTTCTTTCCTTTTCCTTCTTTCTCCAAATCCAATGTATGCCAAAGTGCTCCAAGAATACTCTAAGTGTGTAAGAGTATGAAATAATGAGAGAATATAAGAGAAATCCAAAAATGAACTAATGGAAGGTTAAACTAACAAAATCTATGAACTGATCCTCATAAGACTTTTTATCATTGAGGCCTCTATTTTCTTCATTTTCCTTCAATTTCTCTTTCATGCGAATATTTGTCTCTTCACCTTCATTTTCTCCTATTTTGTTTATTTCATAAATAAAATTCAAATTATCACCACTTTTCCTTTTATAATTTACATAGACATAAATTAATCAGCAATGATATCCCGTCACTATGTCTTTTCCCAACATTTAGCTTGGAATACGTGTCACATGATCTTGGCCTTAGTTTATTTACATCGAAAATCAACCAGGGGTTGTTACAATTGGGTACATGAGACCCTATGTAGAGTGTTATTTATGTTTCAATTATGTGGACACATGAGTGGGATGATGGGTATAAAGGCATTGACGATGCAGGTCAATCGATGCAGGCCGCAAACTTTGAACCACAGGCATGGGAGCACCAAAGCCAAATTCATCAAATCCTCATCCTAGATGACTTGCATTTGGAATTGAGTGAGGTTATTAGATTCATATATGTAATTAAAAATGTGGTTCAAATTCATTTATTTCAATATTTTTTATTTTTTACAAATAATGATCTAATTAATTTTAATTTGAATATGTTATATTGCAATACCGTGCTATGGACACTTACTTTGTGCAACATAACTCACATATGAGTTTTGTTGGTAGTTAGAGTGCATAGTTTTTATATTTTTAGGCCCATTGCATCTAAAACAAGAAGAGAAATAAAAATAGAAACCTCAAGAAGGTTTCAAGATGAAGAAGGTCCAAGTACTTATTTTCAGCAGCAAAGAAGACTGGAAAAGAAAAGAGATTCACATTATTCCACTAGATCCACTTTCTTTGAGAAAGAGGACTAGTCTGAATATGATGAAGGCTTGGGGCATAAGACCCTAAGTGAATGTCTGTCTGAATAAAAGGCACATCCTAGAGCATTGAATGAAAATATCTCCCTCCAACGGTTTCTGCAACTCAAAGAAGAGAGGAGATCTAGAAGCAATAATAGAAGAAAGAGAAATAGATTTTCTTGCCTACATTTGATGGATCTTCCACAAGAACATGAAGGGTTTGGAGGGAAGAATTATATACATTATTTCTAAAGTATCCTATATTAGGTAAAGAGGTTTTTGAGTTTACAGGACTACACCTAGATGGTGAAGCGAGAAATTGGCGGTTCAGTCACTTGTCACACATGGAAGTGTCTGCTTACGCAGATTTTATTCAAAGACTGAAGAAGAGATAGGGTAGAAAGAAACAAGAGACATCTCACATAGTGACATATCCCATCATGAAGGAGATAGTACATGAATATCAAAAAGAAGATGTCCTCATTATCATTCAGGAGGAGGAGCCTCTACCACCACCGGCTGCAGATGTGCTTACAGCAAGAGGAGGATCCCTTGCACCTTTGCAAGATGGTCTTGAGTTATTGACATTTGGAGCCCCGTGCATGTTTCATGAGATGCATGAGGAGGAGGAGACAGATACCAACGCTGGTACATTTGTAGATATGGAGTCGTCACTCTTACCAGTAGTTGGAGGGACTATTGTTCCGGTTGGGGGAACTCTTGTGATCTTGCAAGATGTTTCTAAGTATCAGTTGATCCAAGGTATGCATCCACTTTCATCTCATATTTTTTTAGTACCTCTTATTGAAACTTATGGGGACATGCCATCTGGGCGAATGCATGGCCATGGGTTAGAACAAAATTCTGAATCGGAGTAGCATCATATCACCATGCAGAGGACCCTTTATATAATCAAGGAGGAGATGAGAACCCATCCTATTTTTTCATTGATGAACTACATTCAACCGTTTGAGTTGAAATGTAGAATTTTAGAAGATGGGATGAGTATAATCCTATGTACAATGGTTGGCTATGAGTTCAAAATTGTGCCTTGCCTTGAGACATCACATGCATCACTTTGCAGATCTACAACATTGTTAATGAGTAGCAGTGAGAAGAAGAGGACCCATTCCTTATGGGAGCAGTCAAATGGCAGCTTCATTCATGAAGAAATGGAGAAAAATATGATATATGGTAGACATCTTGAGATGAGGAATATTTTCTCCTTTCAATATGACTCTTTCTCAATGAGCATCTCATAGCACAAAGAGAAACTTCTACCTGCAGCGGATACAAAACCTTATTGGTTTTGGAGGGCCATTGATGAGGAAAGAATCTCATGGAGAGATCTCATTGGAGGTGCACTTCAACATATCATGGAGTGAAAATTTCTTCGACAGTTTGAGGAGGTTGGTGTCCTACAATGGGAGGATACTAATTTTTTGCAGAATAAGATCCATCATCCTCATTGGGATGAATGGTTGATGATATGGAGCAAGGGGTTGCCAAACCACTTGCAGATCTATGATACAGGGCAACAAGAAGCATGGTTGCACTGGTTTCTCTTGGGTGAGTATGGTTACCACCTAATAGATCATATTTTTCTTATTCATGCCTTGCACATCACTGGAAGAATGCAAAATAAAAAGGCATGGTTATTTTGGTTATTGATGAGAGAGTTTGGACATCACATAATATATCTTGTGTCCTTGTATTTACTCTTGATTGGAATATGTCTCATGTATTTAGATGTATTTATGTTTGGGATGTGTCTCATGTTCATATATGTACTTGGGTTTGGGAGAAAGTATAACTCTCACATGATGTGGCATAAGGGAGCTTGTTTGTACTATCTTGATGGGACATTTCACATGTCCATTACTATATTGTTGCTCTATGACATGCATCCTGATGATGTAAGGTGGCAGCAAGAATCCTTGTTGCTATGGTTACTATTGGGAGAGTATGGACTGAATTCTTCCCATACATCACATGACATTGTTGGAGGATGGCAACATGAGGCCTTACACCATTGGCTTCTGTTAGGGGATTATGGTCATTGTACATGGTATGATTATGATGTGATGGGGTAGCAAGATGCCTTGTTAAGGTGGCTTCTCTTGAGAGAATATGGCCACTAAATTTGGTACAATGATGATGTGATATGGCAGATTGAGGAATTTCTATGGTGGCTTCTATTGAGAGAGTATGGCTCTCTTGTTTGTTTTCATGATGATATAGCATGGTAGAAGAAGGCTTTGCTGTGTTAGTTGTTATTGGGAGAATATGGTTTGACATTGTTCATGTTCATCCATATGTCTCTAATTCTTTTTTTTCACTATGTTGATGTGATGTTTGATTCCTACATGGCCAATAGGGCTAATGATGAGAGCATTGATAGATGCAATCTACTCTATGTATAATGGGTTGGAGAGATATTTCATGAGTTGGGACTTTCCACTTTGGGAATGAACCACTTCATCTTATGTATCTTATGTGTAGAGGAGATCTTTGGTCATCATATGGTTTCCATTTGGAGATTCATTGATGAGGAAGGGTATCTAAATTTTCAGTTGGAGGCCATTCTAGACATTATAGAGAGGCAGCTTTGGAGCTGGACATGCATGACACATTGTGACAGATGGAGAGGCCTTCCACATGAGGATGGAATTTAGAGGGAGGATGTTTGCTGTAGAATCCACTTTTGTAGTTGCTTGAGATCAAGCAACATTTTTCCAGGGAGGATTGTAATATTCCAAATTTTTCCACAAGGTAATTGGAATATTAGATTTCTTAATAAACTTAATTAATTAAGTAAATAAGAGGGTGGAGGGACCTACAAACCCCAAAGATACATAAAATCCACTTTTGATGTGTGTATGTGGATATTTTAGATCTAGATCTACATAACGGAGTAGTGGAGTAGCTACTTAATGTAAAAGGAGTGGAGATCATGTCTCATTAATGAGAAAGATCATAAAGGTTTAAGAAGTCAAACAAGATCATGGAAGGAATCAAATGTAAGATCATAGAGAATTCATGATGAGATGATGGAGGAGTAGTGCATTTAATGCACACATGATGGAGAGGGTGATAATTACATTCACACATGATGGTGATCATGGAGAAACAACACAATCAACATGGAGGCCTATGTTCACATGTATAGCACAATTATGAGGTTGGCAAAGGCATGGGAAGGTTCACAAACTATACAATGAAGATGAAGGAAACATTAAAGGTAGGCTTTGGATTATTAATCTGTGATCTTTTTAGATCTGTATTTTTCATTTGACATTCCATGCACTCTTACGATGTTTAGCTAAGTTTGCAGCGTTGTTTAGCACAGGGTATTCCAGAGTGGGAATCCTGCCTCTTTCCTTGAGTGAAATCTAAGGAAGGGTGTTTGTACTACATTCATCATCAAGAATTGGTGCCATATTGTTCCTACTTTCTGCAGAACATCCATATTCAAAAATTTCACATTTCTGAAGATCAGTTTGAGAGGAGGAGGTTGTCCTTCAATATTTCAGTTGAGGAACCAGTGAAGGATTCATCCTATCACCTTGAGCTTCAAGATAATATTTCTAGTACTTCAGATCTATATCAGGCATTAGGCCATCTACTAATTATCTCCCAGCAACAGCATTTCCATTAGGAATTGCGCAGTCCATTCATGTATATCCAAGGGAGAAGATAAGTTACTAGCATTTCAGCTAGTAATCTAGTGGAGGACCATTCCTTCACATTGTATTCATTTTTCCCATCATTTCTGAGCTACATTACATATTTTAGTAGCAGCCTAGAGAGCCTCCTTCCTTTATAGCACATTTTTTTTGAGCAGCTGTGTAGCAGCAGCTGCAATCTTCAGAGGAGGATTGAGGAGCGAGATCTTGAGCTTCTAGATTAAGGATCTAGTGAAGGGGTCATCCCTTAAAGCTTAGATATGATATTGTGACATATTGAAGCCATATATTTGTTAGATCCAACTTCATATCTGCATACCCAGTAGTTGTATAGTGAAACCCAAAGAGGGTGATTTTCTTAGATTGATAGATTTGAGAAATCCTTTCTGGGTTATCTTGGGTTGCCATCATAGAGCCCGGATCTAGAATCTTAGCATCATCAGAGCTCCATGTTTCCATATATATGCATTTTCCTCTCAGCCAACAGCTAGATCTACATTATCTGCTGAAGGGACAACACAGTATTTTCCTCCAGCAGCTCTCCAGTTATGCAGTGCCTACTTGGGCATGTTTGCGGGGTCATTCTAGCCTATGAATTTGGCTTGAGTGTCTCATATTTTGAGCACTGTTGTACTTTTTATCCATCTCCAATAATAAGAAAAGGCTCACCTATTCTGTATATTCTAGGAGTGTTGAATCATTACATGTACATTTTATGTGTTACAAATATTGTGTTTGTGTATCATTGCATTATTCCATTTTGGGATATTACAAATGGTATATGGGTGGGTCGCAAAATTTTCCATATACATATTTTTTAAATATAATATGGATGCCTTTAGAATTAACAAATTTCATTTTTAAAACCATTGTAATAACATACATGTTGATTGCACTAAAAGGCACTTTCTACAAGCCAATATGAAGCATATTTGTAATTTTTTCCATGCTTAGTATTAAATAGATACATGATATATTTTAGCTCATTTTAAGTATCAAAGTGACTTGCATCATAGTAATATTGTACTTATATCATGTTATGACTAAGATCTTGTAAATGATCTCAAAAGAAATAAAATTTAATAAAAGTTATTTGTTCTTTACACGACCTCTTTTAAAATTAAGTAAAAATTATTTCAATTTCATTTGTGTTTTTTAATTGAACCATGAGATAGCCAAGTAAATTTAGGAAAGTTCATATTTAATTGTATATAAAATTGTAGAAACATATATCATTAAGTGTTTTTTGGTATGTTAAATTCCAATACACATGAATTAAATATAATGTTATGACTAAGCTCATGTAGATCACCTGAAAAGAAATAAATTTGAATAAAAATTATTTGTTGTTTACCGGACATCTTTTAAAATTGAATTTAAAACTTATTTCAATTATATTTGTCTTTTTAATTCAACCATCATATATTTTAGTTGATTTTGATTATAACAGTGACTTGCATCATAAATTAAGATTATACTTATTTTCTTTGTCTATGAAACTAGAAATAAAAATTGTTATATTTTTTAATAAAAGTTATACTATATAGAAAAAAATTAAGCTAGCGAAATAATTTCAACAGATCCAAAAACTTGAAAAATTTATGAACATCTATAAACAAGATTAGTTAAATTCCATAAACTAAAATAATTAATGTATCGATAAAATATCCATATGAAAATATACACAAATTACAAATTTTACATGAAAATCAATAAAATGGAATAATATGTGTTCATAAATTGAAATAATGTTCATGTACATCCATAAATTGTCCATGTGTGAAAATATAAAATTTTTGTATTGCATGTGAATGCACCCTGATCTCCTTGTAGAGATCCTTCATAGATCTAAAGGAATATGAGGAAAAACTTAATCCCTTCATAGTAGATCTCTACTATCTGATTTTCATATGTTGTCAATAATGTCCACAAGCCGAGCCAAATATCATGCTCTAATACCACTGTAATATCCCAAAATGGAATAATGCATCGATACAAAAACACAATATTTGTAACACAGAAAATGTACATGTAAAGATTCAACAATCATAGACTATACAAAATAGATGTGCCTTTTCTTATTATTGGAGATGGATAAAAATTACAATAGTGATCAAAATACGAGACACTCAAGCCAAATGCATAGGCTAGAATGACCTTGCAAACATGCCCAAGAAGGCACCACATAACTAAAGAGCTGCTGGAGGCAAATACTGCATTTCCCCTTCAGTAGATAATGTAGATCTAGCTACTGGCTAAAAGAAAAATGAAGATCTATGGAAATCTAGAGCCCTGATGATGCAAAGATTCTAGATCTGGGCTCTATGATGGCAACCCAAGATAATCCAGAAAGGATTTCTCAGATTTGTCAATATAAGAAAATCACACTCTTGGGGTTTCACTATATAAATGTTGGGTATGCAGATCTAAAGCTGGATCTAACAAATAGATGGTTGAAATATGTCACAAGATCAGATCTAAGCTTGAAGGGTTGACCCCTTCACTAGATCCTCAAGCTAGAAGCTCAAGATCTAGCTCCTCAATCCTCCTCTGAAGGTTGCAGCTACTGCTACAAAGTTGCTCACAAAAACTGCGTTATAAAGGAAGGAGGCTCTCTATCCTGCTGCTAAGATATGAAATGTAGCTTATAGATTATGGGAACAATGAATACAAATTGAAGGAATGGTCCTCCACTAGATTACTAGATGAAATGCTAGCAACTTCCCTTCTCCCTTGGATCTACAGGAATGGAATGCGCAATTCCTGATGGAAATTCTGTTGCTGGGAGATGAGTAATAGATGGCTTGATTTATGATATATATCTGAAGCACTGGAAGGCTGATCTTGCAGCTCAAGGTGATAGGATGAATCCTTTACTGGTTCCTCAACTGAAATATCAAAGGACAACCTCCTCCTCTCAAACTAATCTTCAGAAATGTGAAATTTCTGAATATAGATTTTCTATATAAAGTAGGAAAAATATGGCACCAATTCCTGATGATGAATGTAGTGCAAACACTCTTCCTTAGAGGTCACTCAAGGAAAGAGGTGGGACTCCTGCTTGGGAACACCCTATGCTAAACAACACTGCAAAATTAGCTAAACAACATAAGAGTGCATGGAATTTCAAATGAAAAATACAGATCTAAACAGGTCACAAATTAATAATCCAAATCTTGCCTCTAATGTTGCCTTCATCTTCATTATATAGTTTGTGAACCTTCCCATGCCTTGGCCCACCTCATAACTGCGTTGTACATGTGGACATAGGCCTCCATGTTGATTGTGTTGTCTCTCCATGATCTCCTCATGTGTGAATGTAATGATCACCCTCTCCATCATGTGTGCATTAAATGCACTACTCCTCCATCATCTCATCATGAATGCTCTATGATATTACATTTGATTCCTTCCATGATCTTAGTTGACTACTTCAACCTCCATGATCTTTCTCATTAATGTGACATGATATCCACTCCTTTTACATTTAGTAGCTGCTCCACTACTCCATTATGTAGATCTAGATCTGAAATATCCACATACACACATCAAAAGTGGATTTTATTTATCTTTGGGGTTTGTGGGTCCCTCCACCCTCTTATTTACTTAATTAATTAATTTTATTAAGAAATCTAATATTCCAATTATCTTGTGGAAAATTTGGGAATATTATACCATTGCATGCCAAACTCTTTTAAGTATATTTCAATCAACTCCTTATCTCAATGTTCAATTAGAATAGACAAATAGGATTGAAATAAATTTTATTCAATTTTAAAAGATGTTGTGTAAACAAAAAATAACTTGTATTCAATTTTATTTCTTTTGAGGTCATCTACAGGATTTTAGTCATAACATGATATAAATACAATCTTACTATGATGCAAGTCACTTTGATATTTAAAATGAACTAAAACATGTCATTTATGAATTTAATATTGAGCATGGGAAGAATTAAAAATATGCTTCATATTCACTTGTAGAAAGTGTCTTTTAGTGCAATCAACATGTATTGTTATTACAATTCAATTTGAAAAGACATCATGTAAACAAAAAATAAATTTTATTCAATATTATTGCTTTTGAGGTTATTTGCAAGAGCTTAGTCATAACATGATATAAGTCAGTCCTATTGGAATTTAATATAGGTCAAAAAACAATTTAAATAACATTTATACAATTTTATACAATTTTATCAACTTTCCTAAATTTACTTAGTTATCCAAGTATTTCAATCAATCCTTTAGGATTGAAACAAGTTTTATTCGATTTAATTTCGTTTGAGGTTATCTACAAGAGCTTAGTCATAACATGGTATATGTGTGTGTGTGTGTGTTGCACTTTTTATAATCCAATATGAAGCTTGGAAAATGAGAGTAATAAGAATATAGTTAATTACAAATAGTTTACAATTTCAGGAAGCAAAAATTTCAATTAAGTCACCATTTTATTTGAGATGAAAATTGAAGTATTTTATTTATGGTTGAATTATTTTAACATATAAATCAATGCATTTCATTAATAATTTTTTTGTGCTTACACTGAAATCAATGATTTTAATGCAAACAATCAAGTAGGATTAGAAATCAACATCTACAACGAAATTGTTTCATATAATGAAAACAATCAAATAAGATTAGAAATAAAAATCTAAATTAGAATCAATGCATCTAATGCAAGCCATCAAATAGGATTAAAAATCAACATCTATACTAAAATCAATGTATCCGGTGCTAGTAATCACATAGGATTAGGAATCATCTACACTGAAATAAATGCATTTAATGCAAAAAATCAAATAGGATTAGAAATCAACATCTACACTTAAATAAATACATCTATTGCAAGAAATATTCTTCCCTTCCCCATCCCCCCTCCCCCCCTCAATATATATCTATATTTCTTTCCATCTCTTCTTATTTGTCTCTTTATCTCACCCACCAAACACACACACTCTCTCTCTCTTCATATCTATCTATATCTCCCTCCCCTCTCTCTCTATCTCTCTCTTTTTCCCTCTCCCTCTTCCATATGTATATGTATCTCCCTCTGTCTCTCCTTTGTCTCTATATGTCACCCTGCAAACATACACATTGTTTCTCCATATATATCTATATCTTCCTCCCTCTCCCTCTCCCCCCCCTCTCTCTCTCTCTATCTCTTTGCCCTTATCTCCCTCTCTTTCTCTCTCTTCCCATTCTCTGCCTTTGTCTCCCCTTCTATATCTCTTCCCTCCTACTCTATTCTCTCCCTATTTACCCATATCCCTTGTCACTCCCTATCTCTCTCTCTCTCTCTCCACCTTTCTCTCTAGATGTCTTTCTTATTACCTCCCTCTCTGAGCTCTCTCCCCCTAAAACTCCATCTCTCTCTCTCCCTCCCTCCCTCTCACCTTCTCTCTCTCAAGCCCTCTCTCTCCTCCTTCATCACTCTCCCTTTCTATCCCACCTCCCTTTGTCTCTCCTCCTAGTCTCTCTCTCTCTCTCTCTCTCTCTCTCTCTCTCTCTCTCTTCGTCCTTGAACTCTGCCACTATCTCCCTCCATCTCTAATTCTCTCTCCCCCTTCTCTCCATATCTCCTTTGCCTTTCTATATCACCCCAAACATGCACACCCTCTCTCCATCTCTCCCTTTTGACTCCCTCTCTCTTTCCATCTATGTGTCCACCTCTATCACTATAGGTATTTGTTCTTCCCTCCAACATATATTTGGAGCTAATATGCATCCTAATATATTAATATATATTATAATATAAAAAAATTTATATTATATTAAAGTTAGTATTATATTAATCCAAAAATAATAAATTTAATAATATTAATATTAATATCATATTCCATAATTTAATAATAATAATAATAATAATTTTTTAATATTAATATTAGATTTAATGAGGTTTTTACACGACATGATAAACAATTTTTTTAATAAAATGTGAAATTTTAATGTGGTAAAATTTTTTGTGGAGGGTAAATTTACGATCCATTCAAATTTAAGGTATATGATAAGGTATATTTTGAGAAAAAATAGACATACTTACGCATTTCCCCCATACTAGGTTGTACAATGTGCCTCTCAGTGGAAAAACATAAAACATTTCTAATATTGTTCCTAACTTAGATTGAGTTGAATTTTCATTTTTAGTAAAATAATATCATATCAAATTTGTTATATTATTAATGTATTTAATTTCATATCTTTCTTGATTCTAAAATCCAAATTATGGGATTATGAGATTCACATAAGGATCTTGAAAATTTTATTTTTATAGAGGCTCAATTGATCTATATACATCGATCGAACCCCTAGTTAAATACGTAAATGGATCGATCGAGGGTTTATGAATCCCTTGACCGACATATTTGAATTTATAATTTAAGCACTCGATCGAGCTTTTGAGATCTTAAAAAACACAATTTTAGCACCCCTTCTGCAGATTTTTCTGTAACACCATTTTGTACCCTAGCGGACTTAGGGAAAAACAATTTCTTAGGTGGTAGAGTTGATCATGTTGGATTCAGGAAGAAAACCTATATCCAGTTGTATATGAGTTTGAAATTTTCGAATTCATATGATATTTTTAATCTAATTTCTTTTAAACGTAATTTTTATTTTTTTGGATAGTTTCAAAGAGGCTGAATGAAAAATCAATAAAAAAAATTATACAAAATGAAAAAATTTCAAAAAATACCACTATCTTTGTTTATGAGTCATATTCATAATGATACTCTTGGTTATTCAATTTACATAAATAGTTAAAAAAATTCTTATGCGAACACATTTGTCTACAAAATGCAACTGAAATATTACATTTCGAGCTTTGAAAAAAATAAAAAATATAATTTGCATAAAAAATATTTTAATATGAAAAACTTAGGTATCTTCGTGTAGATCATGCTATATATATATATATATATATATATATATATATATATATATATTAAAAATTACACATTTTACACTATGTTATGTTACACGAACACACACATACCTCTTACGGATTGCGAAAAATTGCAAGAAAAATAATTTGATTTAATGGAAAATTGACATATTTTATGACAGACTTTTTTTTCAAAAAATATCATTAGGACAACAACATAATTCTCCACAAATTGCCTTTTTACTCCAAATCAAAATTCACAATGCTTAAATGAATTTTGAGGGCTTCAATTTGATAAAAGAGTAAAATATTGAATTTCATCACCACATTTGGCCCAAAAGTGTGACCCATCTTCATGCATTCACTCATTGATGTTGCATCAATATTTTTTGGGGATTAAAGCTACAAACTTTTTTAGAAATTACATTAAAATTAAAATATTGTGAATTTGAAAAACCTTAAAATTCCAGAAGATTTTTATGATAGCATTAAAGATAAAATATCTTGACTTCAAAAAACCTAATAATTCCAACAATTTTCAACCATGACATCAAGTATAAATATCATGAATCCGAAAAACCTTAAAATTTTGACATTTTTCATTGATGACGATAAAGATGAAATATCACTACTCCAATTTTTTTTTTTAAATTAGCATGTAGATTTTCACAGTTAACAATATGATGTTGAGAGTTTCCGGAATACTGTGAGATTTTTTGAGGTGTCTAAGAAAATCACACAATATTCTAGAATCCTTATAATTTTGAAATTTTTTAGCTACAAAATTAAAACCAAATATCATGAGTATAAAAAACCATAAGTTTTCAACATATTTGAATGAGGCACTATAGACCAATTATCATGACTAAAAAACCTTAAAAATGAATACATAAATCAAAGGATCATTATACCAAGAGTGTTTTTTTTTTTTTTTTCTAATTCCAAAAGTATAGCTCTTTTAAAATATTAGCTTAAGACAACTTGACAAATTGCAACAAAATCTTAAAAATCAACCATCAAATTGACATGAATTGCACGAAGACTTGACCCATTACAATGAAAACTTAAAAATCAGTAATAAAAGTGACACACAATGGGTGTGAACTTGATTCATAGTGAAGAAAAATACAAATCAACCATCAAAATAAAACATAGTGGGGTTGGGTTTCTAGTCAAGTATTGACATAGTCCCGTGAGCTAAAAAAAAAAACAAATAAATAAATAAATAAATATGAAAAAATTAAAGAGAAACAAAAATATTAAAAATAATAATAAAAGGAAAAAAATAAAATTTAAAAATCTTAAAACATAAAAAAAAGTGCTTAAAGAACTGAAAAGAACAAAAAAAAAATCAAACATAAAAATATTATGAAAAAAAACCAAAAAAAATTATCAAACACAAAAAAAACTAGAAATAACCCATAAAAGAGAAAAATTCAATGATAAAAAAATTTAAAAATAAAAAAAGAGAAAAATATATTTAAAAACAAGAAAAAAAATTACAAAATAAAATAAAATAATGAAAAACAAAAAATTATCTTGCTAAAAAATAAAATCTCAAACAAATAAAAAAAGAAAATCATATTTTAATACCAAAAAAAAAAAAAACATAATTTTAAAAAATTAAAGATTAAAAAAAACAAATTAAATAATTACAAAAAATCACACACAATCACACACAGATATATAATCTTAGAAACAATTTAAAAATATTTAAAAAATTATATTAAAAAGTTATAGAAAAAATATTAAAAAAAATAAAATAAAATACTAAAACAATTATAATTTATTTTTGGTGTCGGGGGTTTATTTCAGGAATCGACCCCACCCTTAGCGCATAGTGGGTTTGATTCTAGGAATCAACCCCCTTTTTGGTTTGACGCTAAAGGCCGCCAACATTGCAACTAGAGTCACTCGCCTGTCACTCCAATCACTCTACTAGTGGCCCTTTGGTTCCAGTAGGGCGGGGGTTCGATTCTAGGAATCCATCCCCCGCTCAGTTGATGAAAACGGGCCATCGACAGGGAAACTGCCCTTCTGATGAAAATTTGGGGCAAACCTCTAGGTGCTGAGAGCGAGGTTAATTCTAGTAATTGACCCCCCACCCCGAACGTTTTTTTTACAATTTTATTATTATTTTATTATTAATTACTAATTTTTAATTAATTTATGATTTTTTAAACTTTTAAATATATTTTTTTATAATTTTATATTTTTATATATGTTTTTTCTAATTTTTTTTATTTGTTAAAATTTGTTAAAAATTATGTACTAATGTTTTTTTTAGTTATTTTTTTTCTTTTTTGTGTAAGGTGAATTATGTTACTTCAAAACTTGAGAATACATAAAAGATACTTCATAGTTCATCCTATACTCTCCCTGCGGAGGCCAGACCATATCCAAAATGAGCCCTATGAAGGGGGCGAGCCTTATATCCCAGTCTATCGGCCCATAAATGCACCGAGAGACGAAATGGCCACCGTAGGATCATTTATTGCTTTAATCTGACGGTGGCCATTTTCTCTCTCGGTGCATTTATGGGCCGATAGACTGGGATATAAGGCTCGCTCTACGAAGGGTCAGAAGAGACAAACATAACATGGAATATCTAAAATAAAAAAATCCTATACTACAATGCCAAGCCTTATGCTCACAAGCACAATCAGTAAATAAAATTAAGTCAGAAGCAAGAGTCATCAACTAATCAAAAGATTGGTTTAGATTTGTGCCTACTAAATATATTTGGCTCACTAGGTTTTTCAGAGATTCTTGGTGTCTCTAGAGCGATTCCCAAGAGTTATTCAATATGAGTCAAGTTCTAATCCATCATGTCTAGTTTGGAGTTGTTTTTTTTAATTAAGCATGTCTAAATATAATTAATCAGATATATTTATAGTATGTAAAATCATGTTTTTCTTCTCTACCTTGAAGCGAGGAAACCAGAGAGATGAGACAAGAGTTATCTTCCCCTAGAAGGGGAAACAAGAGTTAACATTGTTTACATTGTTTTTCACAAACATAAAATCATAGAAGCTACACAGGAGGGTGAGGCCTTGTAGTGTTTGGACGATGGAGTGATAAAGAGTGATAGTGTCATAATAAGGCAGAGGAAAAAGGTCTTTAGTCTCCTAATTGGCACTCTTTGGCCAAGTAGAAACTTTGGTAATGAGCTAGAAATTTTCGAAGCAGAAAGGTATTCCAAAATTCATAGATCAAAATATTAGTAGAAACCAACCAGGTCTGTTCAAGAAGTCGGCAGGTGATGAGAATTACTGTGGAGCCAGATAGAGGTCGAGCTGGAGCCACCTTGTGCTTGCGAAGTTCCATAAGCCTATCACATGTCGCCCTCCTTAAGGATCTCCTCCATAATGTTACAAACATAAGAGAAAGGCATGAGTGGGGAAGAATATGGAACAATAGGAGCAACGAGAGGCAGGGGAGCTCTGCATGGTGTAGCAGGGGAAGAGATAGCAGGAGGGGAGTGCGTGGGAGATCCTATTGGTGAAGGAACATTGTGGGGTAATTAATGTGAAGGTACCTATAAGAGATCCACTTCAAGGTGGTGTATGAGTGGCTGAGGAGAACCAAGAACTCTGCAATTCGATGGGTGGCTTTATCCTTGGTCTCTTCCTGGTCTTCTAGCTATCGGGACATAAGGTTGTGCAAAGCCCAGAGGGAGGAGTTTCGATGGAAAAATTACTCTTCCTCCATGGCCACAACTTTCCTTTGGATGCTCTCAGGGATGGAATGATCGGATGTGGTGGAAATTGTGTGGTCATATAGAGTGGTAGCGACTCTCCCTCTAGTGTAGTCTCGACTAGGGTGACAAACCCATCCTCTATTCCCACTCATGTTTGGGGCATCATAATTAGTGGGAAAAGCAACATGGCTCAACAAAGTGGTGTTGGGCAGAAGGGCGAGCATCCAGAGGAGTAATGAGATGGAGTTCAGGTTGTGGCGAGTGAAATAGACTGGAGCAGATGTAAGGTGGCCCTCGCAAATCGAGGTGGAGGGGTGCATGGAGTTAATGTGCTAGGCTAGATCCATGTATAGCCAAATTCTCTCCATGCACCAAAATTATTTAGTCAAATGGGGCGATCTCCACTTGGTTCCTCAAATCCAGGGAGTTTAGAGTTGTTATTCTTCACATGACCCTGGAAATGGTCCAAATTCTGAATAATATCCCTTCGCAACACCTGGTTGTCCATTAACAATATTTCGAATATAAATTTGTTCGTGTAATAAATATCAATGACCTGCATGTATTGGTTCACCCTATTTCTCATTTATCCCATGTTTGGGATCCATGATTCCCATTCCCCCCTCACTACAAAATCAGAGAGTGAATATCATTGAGATACATATACCCTTTTGACCAAATTCATTTCTTCTTGTACATGCATGGGGATCTGATCTCAATATCTTGCTATAGATCCTGCAACTCTATTCTAAAGGCGAGAATTCCCTCCATGGGCCCTTTATTCATAATATGTAGAGCCCCTTCTCACACGTCCCATCTCCCTTGGCATGGTGATATCTCCTTTGGTGACTAGATATGAAAAGGATGAGTTGTTTTTTGCTAGCCAAGTTTCAGTGTCTACTAAAGATAGTAGAATAGGATGGCCTACTATGAAAATAAATACATACCTGTAACATACAATCAAACCCTTTTGCTCACCCTGAGATACAAGAGAGAAATATTTCTTAATAACCCATTCTAAGAGACTTCTCCAACCTAGAACAAGAGTAGAGATCATGTTGTCATTCCAATTCAATGAAAAAACTTAAGGGACAATCTTGTTCTCATCTCAGACTCCACTATAGGGAATATAGGATGACACCAGGCTAGGGTAGTCTCTCAGTGCCACTATGAGGCACTCAACTAAATTCCCCCATAAACCGATTTAGCTCCACCAATAGGAAAATAAATTGAAGTCCTTTGATAGAAAATTGCACCACCATATGCCAATGTTGGTCCTTGAATTTATAGGGTTTTTCTCCCCAAATTTTATAATTTAAATTCTAATTTACCCTGGTATAAAGTGTCCAGACTGCCACATAACTTCCACTTCATATGTTGAACCTAGATTAATTTCATTTTCTATACGAAATTTGAATCTATGCATCAACTAAATTCCCTGAGTGTGGTGTTCCTTCCCTCAGAACAATAGAATAACGACAAATATTATTTTCTCTAAGACAAATAGATAGACAGAAAGGAAATAATCCTACTTGTGAGCCTTTTCACTCTCCTTATTCTTCCGTCATTGTTGTTGTCTCCCTCAATCCAACTAAAGCCTCTAGATCGATTCCTGCAATCAAAGACAAATAACATCAAACAACATATAAATATATAAGTATCTACTTATCTTAACCAAATAAAACCGATTAGATATGAGAATACATACATAATTAAGAATACATTTCACAAGATATAAACATATGTATGAGAAAATTAACATATATCTTTATTAAGAAAGTAGGAGGAGAAGATTACAACCAATTGATCAATTTATTATCAGCATGCTGCAACTTCATTCCATCCTCATCACATCAAGAATAATCTCAGCAGCCTATCAATACTTCCAACTCTCATTAATTGAGAATAAAACAACATACCATTACACAAAATTATTCCTCCCTAGAACTTAGATGAGTGCTCAATTTATAGGGAAACTAAAGGTAGTTTCTGATTGAATGGATTTATAATAATAGGTGATACATGATTCCAAGTTCAGAGATTGTGGATGGACACTTGTATTTGAAGTATGACACCTATTTTCTCTTCTAGAAGGCACTGGCCATGTGGAGATTCCCAGAACAATGATGATTTCAATCCCAGGAGACAAACGCACCCTTAAGTGTCGGGAAGTGCATTGCAGTGCACCCTTGCATGGGGGTAGTTGCACTGTAATGCATTTAGGCCCTTGTAGAGGAGCACTAGTGAGTCAATGGGTCATATAATATATATACTTCAAACATTGGAAATCTCACAATTGAAGCCATCAAAGGAATGTCTTCACTTAGGGCATATAGCAACTTAATCAAGGGGATGATAGAACCTATTCATTGGTCCTAGGGTATGATGCCCAATTTGACCAAGTCTTAGGGGATGATGCCCAAATTAACCTATAACAGCTGCCCCCTAGAGCATGAATTCAAAATAATAATACTATTTGGATGAGATTCTTTACGATGTGATGAGTAGTATTTTAAGCAAACGATGACCTACATTGATCTGAAAATGTCTTGGATAACTTGTATGTATTTCAAGAACCTACCACTCAGTTTAAATTAAAATGATCAAGCTTTTACTTAACAATTTTGCGGAATTATTTACTTGAAAATGGTGTATGAATTTTTACTGTTTATGTGTCTTAACTTCATTTGTTATTTCTAAAATTTAACATATATAATAGCAACATAATGCAAAAAATAATCATCCAAATGAAACAATAATTTTAATCTAGGAGTTCACCTGAAATCTCATTGGCTACATCTCCTTTGAGCTTGGTCATCTTGACTCGGCTCTTTGGGATTATGGTAAGTTTTTTACAAAGTAAATATTTAATTCCAATGAATACAAAAATGATCCAAAGGACTGAAAATACCATTTGAATCCCTCTAATGGTTGTCCAAATTTTTCAAAACAACTTTAGGCTCTTGTTGACACGATTCCTTCTATCGGTGCACTAAGCTACTCTGAGCTTATAAATGGCACAAAATCCCTCAAAATTCTATTTTTGTCACTGAAACCACTCATAATTTATCTAACACACATCAAACACCAAATAACAACTAATAAATTTCTCAAATTGAGCACTGCATTCCCCAAATAGGCTATCCTCCACGGTTTTCCTAGGGCTGCCCAGAACTTCACATCAGCTTTTAAAGCTCTATAAGTTCTCAAAATGTTATGAAACCACTTCAATTGGTTCCAAAATTACTGAAATTTTCAATATATAGTTTTGGTTCATAAAAAATAGCCTCTGGCTACTCCGGTTTCGCCTCAATCACCTATTGGCACCCCTTGGCACTACGGTCAAGAAAAAATTCTCTGCTGAGTTTTTGACCTCTAAAAGTATTTAACACTTGCTGAAACCTCTTTAAATAGATTCAAAAGCATCTTTTCAGTCAATAATGACCACTATTTCACTGCAAATGGTCTCAAACAACTCTTTCTAAGCCCTGCACTGCTATTGGCAAAAGCTAACAATAATGGCCCCTGAAACTTTACTGAAGCTTTTCGGCCTTCAAATTTTCTCTACAGGCTCTAAAAACCATTTCATAAGATTTAGAGCATCTGAATTATCCAATTTATAATATTGAAACTCTATAAAAGGACTCTAACTCTTCTGGTTAGGCCTCAAACTGAATTTGCCTCATGGTGGCCCTGATGGCTCATTCATCTTCCCTGAAGCAAAATCTATGGAAGATCACCTCCATTTGACTTGAAACCTATCCCAAAGTCTTCAGAAGGTTGAAGCGACCCACAATTGACTAAAATTTCATCCAATTTTGTTTAATATTGAGAGAGTTATGACCAAAAAAACTTTGCCCCAATTTCCTCCACTAAATGTGGGGAAACTGCCAGCTAACTCCACTAAAAGTGGAAGTTTGCCTAAATTTTGGAGCACCTAGAGAATCTCCGCCATATTAAAATCCAGTTAACTGAATCTTAATTAAATATTAAACCTAATATTAGGCTTCTTAATCGCTCTTAACATTAAGCTCTCACACTTGTCATATGATGAGCTTCCATGGGAGGAGGGTTGGCCCCTTCGTGCTCCGTCGAACCCACTCGACATTCAAAGTGCAATAACTTCTTCATACGGTGTCCATTTTTTGAGCCGTTTGAAGCACCAGGATCAAGAATATGAGACCTATGCAACCACCTTGGTTTTAACCCAATCCCGTAACTTTGAATTTTGAGCTAATCCCTAGGTCCTTGATCTAGTTCTGATCACACCTCCCAAATGAGAAGCTTTTGGACCCCAAAAGCTCTCTTGGAATACTGAAACTGATCTGTACAACAAATAAGAATACTGCACCCTTTTCTCTTCATCCTCCAAACACTTGCATTGCATGCCTTGCATTGCTAGTGAATTTGAACCACAACTAGAAATAAATCCACACTTCCTTTCCTTGATGCACTTATCCTCCTGTCAAGAGTTGCCTTTCTAGTACAATGAACCTATTTACAGTTCACTATTTACACATACAACTTACATGCACATGTACACCTTCAACTTCAAATACCAACAAGTACATAATCCCAAAAACATGTGGGTGAATATAAGAGCTGAGCTAAAAGATATTTCTACAATATAAGTGAGTATCATTCTCATATTTTACACCTCCATGGAAAATTTTTGCAACAACAAAGAAATTCCTTCAATTGAACCACATTTATATGCAATCTTGCATCAAAATTTTCAACAGAAATACATGTATACAACCGAAATGTGCATATGCACAAAGGAATATTTCTTACTGTGCTAAGAAGTCCATCCACTTCTTTCCAAGCCACCTCCATGGCAACTTTCGCTTCTGCAACACTTCTTCATGTGAATCTTCCATTTTCACATCGATAATGGAATCCATAGTTCCACTTGTGCCAATATTTCTATCCTCTTTCTGCATGTGCTTTGGACGACTAGTTGGATGCAAATTCCAACAATGGGAGACATCATGTCCCTTCTTTTGGAAATATGTGCAAAACTTATGCACCTTCTTAGAAAATTGTCTTTGCCTCATTTTCTTCCTGTATGATTTCTTCCTCATCCAACATCTCAAAACAACATGGTTAAATCCACCACGATATGTACAACAAATATTTCTTCCATTTAAGAATGCAAAATTATCATGCCTTGCAAAAACACAATCAAATTGATCATGAGAAGATTTATACCTCTTTTACTGCTTTGAATATTCATCCTTTTTGCTTTCTTGAGGAGATGAACTAGTATAGGCTACAGCTTTCATTTGTAGACTAACATCATCATTCTTGTCTTGAAAACTGTATGAACTTTCATGCTCGACATAAGCTGCATGTCTACCATCTTCTTGCTGCAACAAAGGCTTAAAGAAATGGCAATCATCTTTGAAACAAATTTGACATATTTGCATCTTAGAACTTGGAAAAAAATTTCTCTTTGAAATAGCCTCACATGCCTTCATGGCTTTGGAGTCTTCGCCATTAAACTGCACATAACCAAGACCAAGATTCTTGGGTCGTTCCGCAACAAGAACAAGTTCAACCATGCCTTGTGCATGCTTTCCTAACCTGTTGCATTCATAGCCCATTTTAATCATTAATTTGGACCTGATACCTCTCATGTGCTTTTATAAAGAACCAACACATCTTTCTAATTAGGAAACTAAAGACAAGTTAGAATGGATTACCTCTTCCTCTTGCATTTTCTTGGTCAAAGCCTCTTGGGCTTGATGGAGTTGCCTCTCCATATTATGCAGTCCTTGAATAATTTCTTCCTTCTCTTCCTTCATGGAAAACAACTGTTCACGAGGTTCAGTGCTTTCTTGTTTATCCTTAAACAAAATATGCACCATGTCCTTCAATATAATAAAGTCACGCTTCATATCATCATCGAAGAATATTGTGAAGGAGGAAAATTCACTTGTAGAAGTTGTCATTATGATGTAAATGAACAAAATGAACTTGAACAAAGTTCTCAAAGCTTTTCAAAACAAATGAAAAATATTTTTTAACCAAATGGCTGTAAAGACCAACTCTTGTTCAAGCAGCCAAACAACAAACAAACTCCAAGAGCTTCTTAACAAACAATCGTCAAGAGGGTTTGTGTTCCAAGGGTGACTTTGAGGTCCTTTGGGGTAAGGAAGATGCCTTATCCTTTCTTCCTTTTCATTCTATCCAAGACTTAGCTAATCAGTAGCTATCCCCAAATCTCAAGCAAACTCAAACAAAAATCAGTTTGCAAACAGTAAAACAGTCAATCTTTTACACTGTTTAAACACCTTTCAAGCTATACAATCAAGTAACCTGGTGCTCTATCAAGCAAGAAAATATGCTCTGATACCAACCTGATCTTAAAATGGTCTGGATAACTTGTATGGATTTCAATAACCTACCACTCACTTTAAATTAAAATGATCTAGCTTTTACTTGAAAATTTTGCGAAATTATTTACTTAAAAATGGTGTATGAATTTTTACTGTTTATGTGTCTTAAATTAATTTGTTCTTTCTGTAATTTAACATATATTACAGCAACATAATACAGCAAATAATCATCCAAACACAACTACAATTTTAATCTAGGAGCTCACCCGAAATCTCGTGGGCTACGTATCCTTTGAGCTTGGTCATCTTGACTCAGCTCTTTGGGATTATGGTAAGTTTTTTACAAAGTAAATACTTAATTCCAATGAATACAAAAATGATCCAAAGGACTGAAAATACCATTTAAAACCCTTTAATGGCTGTCCAAATTCTGCAAAATAACTTTATGCTCTTGTTGACACGATTCCTTTTGTCGATGCACTAAGCTACTCTGAGATTCTAAATGGCACAAACTCCCTCATAATTTTGTTTATGTCACTGAAACCACTCTTGCTATATCCAACACATATCAGACACCAAATACCAACTGATAAATTTCTCAAATTGAGCACTGAATTCCCCAAATAGGCTATCCTCCACGGTTTGCCCAGGGCTGCCCATAACTTCACATAATCTTTTCAAGCTCTAGAAGTTCTCCAAATGTTCTGAAACCACTTCCATTGGTTCCAAAATGACTGAAATAGTCAATACAGAGTTTTTTTCATCAAAAATAGCCTTCGGCTGCTCTAGTTTCACCTCAATCACCTATCAGTACCCCCTTGCACTAGGGTCAAGGAAAAATTCTCTGCTGAGTTTTCAACCTCTAAAAAACTTGCTGAAAACTCTGTAAATAGATTGAAAATGATTTTTTCGGTCAAGAATGACCACCAGTTCACTGCAAATGGTCTCAAACATCTCTTTCTAAGCCCTGCACTGCTGCTGGCAAAAGATGGCAATAATGGCCCCTAGAACTTTACTGAAGATTTTTGGCCTTCAAATGTTCTCTACAGGCTCTGCAACCCATTTCATCAGATTCAGAACATATGAATTATCCAATTTAGACTATTGGAACTCTAGAAAAGGACTCTAACTCCCCTGGTAAGGCCTCAAACTGAATTTGTCTCATGGTGGCCCTGATGGCTCCTTCATATATCCTGAAGAAATATCTATTGAAGATCACCTCCATTCGACCTGAAACCTATCCCAAAGTCTTAAAAAGGTCAAAGAGAGCCAAAAGTGACTAAAATTTCATCCAATGTTGTTCAATATTGAGAGATTTATGACCAAAACAAATTTTCCCCAGTTTCCTCCACTAAATGTGGGGCAACTGTCAGTTAACTCCATTAAAAGTGGAAGTCCACCTAAATTTTGGAGCGCCTCCAGAATCTCTGCCATATTAAACTCCACTTAACTAAAGCTTAATTAAATATTAAACCCGAGATTAGGCTCCTTAAGCGCTCTTAACATTAAGCTCCCACACTGGTCATATGATGAGGTTCCATGGGAGGAGGGCTCGCCCCTCCGTGCTCCGCCGGACCCACTCGACATTCAAAGTGTAATAAATTATTCATATGGTGTCCGTTTTTCGAATCGTTTGTGGCACCGGAATTAGGAAGATGAAAACTATGCAACCATATTAGTTTCAATCCAATCCTGTAACTTTTAATTTTGAGCTAATCCTTAGGTCCTTGATCCAATTCTAATCATACATCAATTTGCAATACATTACATCATGATATCCTACACCTTGGACATGAATTGATGAGGGAGGCATACCCTTGCTCAACACATAAACTGTCATAACATGTACATAATTCAGAAATTAATCTACATCGTAATGTTTCCCGATATCGACATGCCTACACATATTGGCCTATGTTTGGATGACAATGTGTATGTAAAGCCATCATAGGAATGATGTGTACAATTTCCTGAAATCGCAGCCTGGATGGATGAAACTAGATCTAGGGTATTCTCATCTCTTTCACTGGATCGTTCAAGTACAAGTCTAACCATGCGAATATATGATTTGAAGTCGAACGTGGGAAGACATCATCTGATTACCAGCCAATGATGTGAGTTGTTAACAGACGCGAGAGAAACCACCATTGATGTTAATGGCTCTCAAGGTACTGCAGTACAATTTTCAAGGTGTCAATAGATGATTTGATTTCGAACGACAAACAAAATATTTCGGTCGAAGGTCTGGAAGCAAGAAACCTGTCGATGATGTAGCAAGCTCCAAGGTACTGGAAGATGTTTCTAAGTTAACCTCCTAGATTATGAGTTGATGTGGACATGAAGCAAATTTATCATGAAATGAGAGTAATGATTTTGGAGACAAAATGTGACTTGGTATAGCTATGTTCAGGGATGACTTTCATGAAAATGAAGGTTTACGAATATTGAAGAAGATCAAGAATTACTGAATGACTTCTCTTGAACATATTGGCAACACTGACATGAGTTGGGAGCATTGACCCAAAACCGAAGTGATGATATGATGAACCATATGTATTATGAACCATTAAGAAGATTACCCAACTCAAAAGTCACGGTGATGGAGTGAAAGTGTCATGTTCAAGAGTGACCTGCTACCATAAAGTGTTATGTTATTTTTCCCAAATTTTCCCCAGTTACCTCTTTATTTTTTAACAAGCTTTAGGAGGGTAACATATGCTTGATCTATAATTTGACCCTTTGGGTGAATCCATCGCTATTTAATGATTTAACGAGTCTATCGATAATGAAACTTGATCTTTCCATGATCGAAAAGTCCATCTCTATTTTATGTTTTAACGAGTCTGACGACAGTGAAAACCCGATCCTTTTTCATGTTTAGAGAGTTTGAAAAAAAGGACAAAAAGAAAACTCCATGAGTCTTTTTTTGTAAATTCGTCGCTTAGGTCTGAAAAAGTGTATAATGATACCTGAGAAAACCTCTTAGCCATGCTCGACTAAGGTTTTCCTTTTTCTTAAATAATCTATATCAGTCTGGAAAATGGTTAAACTTATACTGAGTAGATGTCGTTTCCTTTACTTTTACTAGCTTTAAAAGTCAAGTTCTTGGAAATGTTTTCACATTATCGGAGTCTAAAAAGAGCTAAAAGAAGACTCGAGGGGGTTCCTTTTTTTCGCATTTATCAAATCTTGAAAAATATATAAAAGTGCACTTTAATTCCTTTTTCATTTTTATCAAAGATCAAAAAAAGAGGATAAATGCATGCTTTGTGGTCAAATCATTCTTGAATAAGTGTGCACACTAAACTCATTATATCAGCTGTAAAACCTATTCAAAAAACCATCAGACGGATTAAAAATACTTGTTTCATAGTAAAAACAAATAAAAACCATAGTCACAGCAATAGATATGATTTAAAATAATCAAAATGACTAATAAAAGAGTTTTTACCATTTCATTTTTACCATTCTATAGTTACCATTTGAAAATTAGAGCTTTAAACCAGTTTTTCCCTCAAGCTTTAGTGGTCGATTGCAACAATTTCAATGGACGATTTCTTTTTTCATTTGATCTAGGTTGGAGCTACGAACCTTCTCTTTCTTTTAGTATCATTTATTTTTCATTTCATGGTAAATATTTAGGGTTTTAATCCCCTTAGGGTAAATATATTACGTTCTAAGCGCAACGCACCCTTGAATGTCAAAAGGTACATTGTAGTGCACTGACATTGAAGGCCAGATGCACTGCAATGTTTTGTCCCTTCACCTTGGGTGCGTTGGGTGTATTTCTCATTTTTGTTTCTCGATGTGTGCCCAAAATTTCCCAAGTTTTTTGCATGAAATGGATCTTAATGAAGATTATGTTTGTATTTTAGGTATTCATCAGATCAAAATGACAATTACGTGGTGAGAAAGAGAGCATTAGGAACATGATATGATTTCCCTAAATGATCTGGGTACAATAAGATCCCTCAGAGATTGCGGGTTGCTAAAATACTTCAGATTTTCAGGGATGAGGTAGCATATGGAACTATTGGAGTTCCTATTTCGTTCATGGGATCCAATATTTCAATATTTTCACATTTGGGACAATTTTCTCCCAATATTGGTTGAGGACATTTACTTTCTCACTGGATTATCAAGCCGAGGTTCTCCCATTTACCTTGGAGGATTTTCTCTTAGAGGAGTGTCAATGAGGGATTACATACACCAACATTGTCATCCAAGTACTGAACCAAGTAAAGATGGTAAAATAAATATATGTGATGTACGTGATCTACCTTTGAGAACCATCCTTTTTAGTATTGCTAATCTTGTTGGTTCCGCAACACTACATGTTTCAAACTGGTCATACATGCAGTGTGCTCTTGAGTGTTTAGACCCAATAGTATTCAACTGGGCTGAAGCAGTACTCTTTCATATGAAAAGCAAAGGGTGGTAGGAAGAATAATTTAAACTATGGCTCAATCCCGATTTCCTTCATTCTAGAGCTGGTTTTATTGATGCAGCCACAACATGTTACACTAGGAAAATCTGGCCCTAGAGATTCTCGGATGTAGAGATGGGTTGAATTGATGTCGAGACTTGCTATTCAATTGACCATCATATTATCTACTGCATTCTTTACCTGGTTCATATGACATATTGTTTCCATAGATCAGTATGCATATGCAGGCACAAATTTCTACGTAGATCCAGACTTGATTCTACCATATGGCGCTCAATGGGATGTAATTGGTAAGAATGTTTTGACCATGATTTTTTATTTTTCTAAGGTTTCTACATGTTTTTGTATTTTTATGTTTCCCAATACTAAAATAAATTTTTGATGTACACAAACATGGGTCAGGTTCGACCAGTGGGTCAGTTAGAGTAGGAAGCATGTGAGTCAATAGAGAGGGATGTCGAGAGAGAAGTCCTTCGAGATTTAGATTTGATAGAGACTTTTACTGAGCATCAACAACACATGGAGGGATTGACTCTTGGAATTTCGGATTTCTAGAATGAAGAGTTACCTATGGGATTACAAGGCTACACTATTGGCATTCCTAACCGTTGGATGTGGTTATTGCATAGGATAGATAGAGCAGTTTCTTGTTATCACGGGCATCACTAGTTTACTTTGACATTTTTTGCATACATTTTGAGGTCAGATGACCAATGTGTCCTAGGCACAAATTTTTGTAAAAACCTATAACTATATATCTATTTGTTTTCAATGTTTTCCTATGTTTATTGCGCAATGCTTATCAATTATGTGATTTGAATTGAAAATATGTCTTTACATGTGTCGCAAATGTTTGTTTAAAACATAATTAGCTAAGGAATCAGTTAATGTGTTCAAATTTATGGAAATGTGCTGATATTGAATGAAATCAAAATGTCTTTCCAAAAGTCGAACTCTTAGGAACATATGCTGATGTGTTGGATTTCGGATAGTATAAACACTAGTAAGTTGTATTATGACAATTTGTGAGTCTAACCTAACGATGATACAGTTAATACCAAATGAAATGGCATTAGAGAGAAGTTTGATAAACATGCTAGACTCAATGATATTTTTTTTAAATTAACCGATAGAAATCCTTTGAAAAATCACTAACTCACCACGTGGAGCGAAAATGGACCATGTTGTAGAGGATAGGTTCTGCGTAGTATGACTAAAACCATCAGCGTACCCAACGAATGGTTCTAAATATTCAGACATCTATGATGTAATGTAAAGTGGATTACTAACTTCAAGAAAACTCTAGAAAAACAAAATAAGATAGTAAATGAAAATCAAAAGCATATATACAATATAATACAAAAGTTTACTATGCTCAATTAAGCATAGTAACGTTTGAAATACAACTGATTTCAAGGCTGTGCCAATGGAATTCTATCATAATCAACTAACTCATAGGTGCCCTTAGCCAAAAATATTTTGACAATGTAGGGGCCATGCCATAGTGCCTCAAATTTTCCTGTTCCTATCAAATCAGCTTCCTGATCATAAATTAATACCAATTATCCCTTTAATAAGATGTGAGGCTTGACATGTTGTTCTTATTGTGCTTTGATTCCTCACTTATGTGCTTTGTTGGCCAATGCAGCTTCACAACGCATTTCATCTAGATGGATGAGGTTAAAAAGATGTGCTTCTTCATTAGACGTGTCAGGTAGCAAGTCAACAATGAGTTTTAATGACGGAATTTTAAATTGGATTGGAAAGATAGCTTCCAGACCATACACCAATTGAAAGGGGGTAAATCTAGTTGCATTTCTCACCAAGGTTCGATATGCCCACAAATCCAAATGCAATATTAAATTCCAATTTCATTTATGAACTAATATCATTCGTTGAAGCATTCGCTTGAGGATATTGTTAATGGCTTCAACTTGTCCATTGGATTGTGGATAAATAGGAGTATAACTATCATGTGACAATCCTAATTTAGCAGTCAACTCATTCATCACGAGATTGCAAAAATGCTTACCATGATCTTTAACTATATCTTGTGGTACACCAAACTATGAGATGCCATGATTGAAAAAGAACAATGCAATTTTTTCGCCTGTGTTATTGAATGTAGGCATCGCTTTGACCCACTTGGTAAAGTAGTCAAATGTGACAATAATATAGACATGTGCCTCGGATGAACGAGGGTTGCAGGTCATGAATTTAATGCCCCATTTTGCAAATTTTCCCATAACGATGACAAGATGCATTGGTGCTGGTGACATGTGGATTTTATGATCAAATATCTGGCATGCATGACAAATTCTGACTGCTAGGATGTAGTCAAGAAATATGGTAGGCCAAAAGTAACCAGCGCGGAGAATATTCTACACGGTAGCATATCCAGAAAAATGTCCACCACAAGCCCCAGCATGACAATCATTTAGAACTTTGTCGACCTCCTCATGAGTGAGGCACCTCCTTAAAATCGTATCAACACCATGAAGATAAAGTGTATTACCGACATTCAGATAATATTTGGCTTGGTTTCGAATACATCGGTGTTGTGAGTGAGAGGTATCGAGCCGAAAAGTCTGGGTTTGGAGGTAAATGATAAAATCCCCATAATAAGGGCTAGATGACCTGATTATAAAGAAAGAATCATCTAGAATGTATGTTTTTTATGTAGTATTAGTACTATCAAAGGGAAGGTCGCAGAGAAGCTTAGCCAAAACTAAAGACTTCTTTGACTTGGATTTGATGAATTCCAAATCAAATTCCACCAAAATGACGATCCATTTTTAATATTCCCCCCCCCAGCAATTGATGTGATAGAATGTATGTCATGGGGTTGCAATCCGAAATGAAAATGGTCTTCCAAAGCAGGATATAATGGCGAAATATTTTGAAATCGTGAACGGCCGCGAAGACAAGATTTTCAACGTATGAATACTTAACTTCCATCTCATTGATATTACGACTCAAATAATATATCATATGTTATATCCCATTTTCTTCTTGGACCAATACCATAACAATGGTTGTATCTACCGCGACGATATATAGGAAATAATCACTCCGATAATTGGGGGATACATTAATGATGCTTGGATCATGGTATCTTTTAGAGCATCAAAAGAAGCTTGCGCAACCTTATCCCAATGGAAGGGAATCCCCTTTTTCAAGAAACGAGTAAATCCTTTAGCCATTTTGGCATAGTTTGGTATGAACCTCCTTAGGAAGTTAGCCTTTCTTTGAAGTTTCTGTAACTAAAGTAAGTTTGATGGCTTAGAAAAATCAAGAATGGCCTGGACCTTCAGTGGGTTTATTCGAATTCCATCTTTTGAGACAACGAATCCAAGAAAACGACCAGAACCAACATAAAAAACACATTTGTATGGATTGAGGCATACTTTGTAGTGTCTACAGCGTAAAAATATATCTCTGAATTCGTTGGGTGATCAGTCCGTGTTCGTGAATGCGCAAGTAAATCATCTAGATAAGGTTGAACAATTATTGATTTCATTCAAAGCATAATCCATTTATCTATGAAATGTTTCCCCAACATTCTTTAAACTAAATGGGAGTTTACGATAAGAAAATATGCCCTAGGGACAGATGAATTTTGTGTATTGGTCCTCTGGGCAGATATTGATTTGATTGTAACCGGAGAATCCATCCATGAAGGAAAATATTTCACTCCTGACACATTCTTCAATAATTTGGTCGATAAAGGGAGTAGGATATTGTCTTTTGGACAATAAATATTGACATCCCAATAAAAGAACACACACTCTGATTTTCCCTTATTTATTCATGGCAGGAACAATGTTGGAAACCCAATCAGTAAATGGAACAAGGTAAAAGAAACCAACACGCAAAGGTTTTTCAACTTCTCCTTTAATGGTAGCAGCATTCTTTCAATGAATAGGATGAAGGCGTTGATGCACCGGTCTGACAGCAGAGTACATTTTAATTGTGTGTTCAACGATACTAGTATCTGTGTCTGGCATTTCCTCATAAGACTAAGAAAATATATCTCAGAATTAATGAAAAAGAGAGCGATAAGTTTCGAGTTCTGATGAGGAACAAGACACGCCGACATGAATGTTTTCTACAATTCTGAGTTTGGTCAAAATATCGATAGAAATGGTTTCTTCAATATTTTATAAATTTCTCTCGGATTAGATGACATTAATTGGAAAAGAATTCAAAAAGAAAGTATTGATCGAAGGGTGATATAGTTCAATAAGATTATCTTATTCATAATCCTGAAGATGGGAATGATGATGCTGATCTTCCCATGGTTCTCCTTCTGGCATCATGGTTTCAACAATGCTCTCATCAGTCAAGAAAGTGGATGAAAAGGGATAAGATGGAGTACCAAAATACAATGAAAAATCAACCCAAACAATCAACGATGATGAATTAGGATGCACCACCCAAGCCGTGTAGATTGATTTCTATGCCAACTCAATTGGGCTTGGTGACATAAATTCATCCAACATAGCAACTTCATAATCATTGGTAATCTTCATTAAGTTATACGAAGTGGAATATATCATGCAACATGTCTCTATTCTTGAAATTTATGCCGACATCGTAGGATATGGTAATGAAAAGGTGCCCCTTAGGGAAGAATCCTTTAAGAGACTTACACCAATGTTTTAAAGTGCTAGTTGGGGTGTGTGAACTAACAGAATGCTTCCAAATACCTAGGAAATAGAGGAAAATAAGGAGAGTTGATTGATGACTGTGATAATGCCTTTATGAGGGAAGGCAATCATTCTAAAGTCATTAGATATGAGCACAATAATAGCATAAACCCATGGCCTTCCAATTAAAATGTTGTAATAAAGGGGTTCGTCAACGACCTCAACTTCAACAGTTATAGTTTCCCCCCCTAGTTCGACATGCAATTTATTGATGATACCGCAAGGCTTATATGTACGATTGTAAAAATCTTTCAACGTCGTAGGTGATTGAGATATGCACGGCGAGCCAAGTGACTTCTAGCAGTTTAGAGACATAATGCAAGTAGATTCTCCCTCATCAATAATAGTACAATGAACGAGGTGATTGAGAACATTTACTTGGATGGATAATGCTAATTTTTCTGGTAATTGTGGCACATAGCCCGATTAAAGACTACAAGATTGGAATATGCAGGGTCAATTCCACCAATTACCGACAACAAAGGTTGTTTTTGGGAGTGACAATTTTGAAGTACCTCAAGCATCGACATAAATGAAGTTGACTGAGACAAATCTTCAACTATATTATAATTTTGAGTTGCATGTGCACGAGGATTGAATGGCAATTTATGGACGACTCCCTTAGATGGATTTATTGTTAACTCTGGAATAGAAGTTGGGGGAATTGATTCAGTGGACAGATTTGTGGTCAAGGTAGTAGGTTTATCAGTAGCCCGACTATTGTAATATTTATTTCGCGTAGAGACCAAAACATCAATTTTTGGCTTTATGACAGATAGCATAAACACTTGGGAACTAGAAGCGAGATCTGTAGAAACCATGTTTATGTCTGGATTCAAAAAAGGATCTCTAAACACAACAGATGTAATTGAGGTCTTAGGAAATTTTGAGGATAGTCTTGAAAAAATTTCTCCTCATGACATATCAAGCAAGGGTAATGAGGTCTCTGATTATTTCCAGATTGTTGATCATATGATTTTTCCTACAGGGTTGAATTTTGATTTTTCTTCTCTTTCCCCTTTTTCTTTCTTTTGGGTTGCTTGTCACTTTTACCTTTTTCAGATGACATTGCATGAATTTCAGAAGGTTCAAGATCAGATGTAGTAGATTTTTGGGTACTTGTAGAACCTATCATACTGTCGTCAGTATGAGAGTCCTTCGATGGAGGAGGAATAGTAAAATTAGATCGCAATACATTTGGAATTTTCTCGTAGAGAGTACCAGACTGAGTATAAATAAAATCTATGTACTGGGCATGAACAATGACCTGCTCTTCAATGATGACATCACCTTTAGCTACATCCTTGGTGATAGATGGAAACAAGGACTTAATAAACCACTTAGGGAGGAGTTGATTAGTAACAAATGTTTTGACCATTCTACGACGATGACACCACTCATGAATATGATCAAAAATGTGAGTAGTAGTTGTATGTTTAAAATTGGTCAGCAATTCCATTCCAATTTCATATCATATGCGTAACTAGAAGTGGGTCAAAAAGGTAGTAGCTAAGGCAGTGAAATTATCAATTAAAGCTCATGGTAATTCAATCTACCAATTTGTGGTCGGGCCAGTTAGCGTATGCCGAAAAAGACGTAGTCGAAGAGAGTCATCATTTAAGGATTTGGATGAGCACCACAAATGATAAGTCATAACATGCATTGACAAGTTTTCTCTAGGGTTTCCACCAATTAGAAACAGTCAAGATAGACTTATGGTACTACCAGCTGCTCAAGGAGAATAGACATAATGTGGTAAGCTCATTTAAATCGTAATTCTAAAATGAAATATATGAAACTTTCGATTCAAGTTAGGTTAAGCTTAACCAAGATATGATGGAATTTCTTGGGCAACTTGCCTTTGAGCATCAACATAAGGAATTTTTCGTTGGTAACCTAGATAGGGGTTGTTTGTTGAGATTGCAACAAGATGATGAGCTTAGTGGAAAGAAGTCACCTTCACTAAGTGGGCCCGCAGGCTATTTTTGGCACAAAGTCTATTTTTAGACTATGTCTATTTTTATACATATGAATCATGTTCTATGAGTTACAGGATGCTATTTGTGGATGGTTGGTCAAGTTGGAAAAAATAGATGGAATTCTATTTTTAGACATATTGGGCGGAATCTGTTTTTAGATTGCTAGTCTAAAAATAGATATGTCGAATATTATTAGCTCTTAATAATATTTGGACTATAAACATTATCTTATTCTCTTGGAGCACTTTAGTTAAGTGCATAGATGTGGCACAGGAGCTGACAGAAGGAATTACGCTATTCCTGAGGGTTAAGTGGAGCTATTGCATGGATACTTCAATTAGAACTCATGTGAGAGAGTTTGGTGGAGTTGATTGAGGAAGTTAATGGAGTTGTGTTCAGTTTAACTAATCTAAACATAGTTGAGCTAGTTGTATCTAGTCTAACTGATTAATACACTAGTGAAGAGTGGTGTGAATTAATTATTAATTAATTCACTATTTATAAACTCATTAATCAACTAGAGAATACATCAGTTAACTTCATTGTATGGACAGTTTCAGTGGAGACCAGTGCAGAGATAGGTGAAAGAGAAGATTAACTATCAGTTGTGACTATACTGTTGCATATTTGCAACAACCAGTGATTGGAGGAGCCCGTAAGGATTGCGCAGTACAAGCCAGGTGGTTCAAGTTATTTAATGAGCCATCCTACAACATTGATTATGCAATAGAGGCTGGCTATCAGGTGGCAGAGATTGGAGCATGTGTTTTGCTAGATCTAGCTTGATTAGCGTGTAGCAATTGGAGATTGTACTGAGAGCTTGTGAGGAGCTTTGTATAATGATTGTTACATGATCTCTATGACATATAATATACATATAGTTTGGGTTTTCAGATTTAAGATTTCCCATGAAATACTGTGTTCATATGTATGATTGTTTATGATTTTAATGTGCGCATGCAATTGATTTTATTTCCGCATGTAATGATCAATGGTAGAAGAGATTCTGTATTGTGCATGAAGCTAAAATAGTGTGTGATCAGGAGAATCTTGGTGAATAATATATCAGTTATTAAAATTTCTACATGGTATCAAAGCGATATTGATCATTGGAGCAATTGCAAAACATTGAAGCGGTTGAGTTTTTGTGCTGGTGGAATTCAAATTTGCAGTAGTTTTTTCTTCGTGTCAAATTTGAGATGTCTTTCAACAGATTGCGATTGGAGTATGCCCTTGAGGGAAGCTCGAATGATATTGCATGGAAGGACAGGATGGAGGAAGTGCTAGATGACAATGGGTTGAAGGAGTTCATAGATGCAGAAATTCCAAAACCTACTTCTAGTGATGCTGCCGTACTTGACGCATGGCAAAAGAAGACAGAAAAATTTTGAAGGATTTTGTTGGAAGGTGTGAAGGATCACATAGTATCTAGCCTTCATGGTAAATCTTCTCCATTCTTTATGTAGAAATATTTGACAGATTTATTTCAAAGAAAGAGCGACCAGAGGAAGTTGGCGCTCAAGGATAAACTCAGAAACATAAAAATGGAGAAAGGCGACAATATGCCCAAGTACCTCACGAATTTTGTCCAATGCAGGGATGAGCTGGGAAGTGTGGGGGTGACTTTTGATGAAGAGGACTTGGTGAGATTGGCTCTCCTTGGGCTTTCGAAGAGTTGGTATTCCTATCAGGACTCTGTCAATGGTCGGGAGAAATTGCCAGGATGGGAGTGAATTTGGTCGGATCTTGTACAAGAAGAGATAAGGCGAAGTACCAGGGAAGAATCTTCATCAAAGAACTCTGATGAAGAAAATTGCGCTTTGGCTTCCAAAGAAAAGAAGGGGAAGAGCAAGAAGCATGCTTCTCAATCCGGTGCGAAAGGCAAGAAGCAGGACATGTCCAAGGTGAAGTGCTTTCACTGTCACCAACACGGACATTACGCCACTAATTGTCCACAGAAGAAGAAAAATAAGCAGGCTTCTGGATCTGCAGCTGGAGAGGCCTTAGCCTCGCAGTTTGAGCTGGATTTTTCGCTGATTGCATGCTTGGTCTCAAGTGTGATGGGTTCAGTGTGGTTTCTTGACAGTGGTGCGTCTTTTCACATGACAGGAGATCGAGATTTGTTTACTGATCTGGATGAGAAAGATCTTGGAGTGCACACCGAGATGGGCGATGATGGTAGATACAGTGCGACCGGTATCGGTACCATTTCCTTTGAGAGGGAGTCTATTAAACCCTTCGTATTAAAGGAAGTGATGCATGTTCCAGGATTGAAGAAGAATATTATCTCTGTGGTGATGTTAGAAGACAAGGGATATGATGTTGTCTTTAGTGAGGGAAAGGCTTTCCTGCGCAGTAAGGCAACTGGTGAGACCCGGAGGATAGGGGTTCGAGTTAAGAACCTTTATCAATTGCAGGTAGATGGCTGCGTAGCAATGGCAGGCAAGGCAAAAGGAGTGGTGAGCTGGGATGATGGCGAGTTGTGGCACCAAAGATTGGGCCACCTTCACCATGGAGCTTTGAAGATAATGCAACAGATTTATACTGGGCTTCCTAAGGGTACTCTTGCGCAGTCAGATCAGTGCAAGGGATGTACCTTGGGAAAATTTGTGAAAGCCACCTTTCACGAGAAGGATAGTCGCGCCACGACGATCCTTGAGAGAATTCACACAAATGTGTGTGGACCTTTCTCAGTAGCTTCGATAGCAAGGCACAGGTACTATGTGATATTTGTTGATGATTTTTCTCGAAAGTGTTGAATCTTCTTCATGCAGAAGAAGAGCGAGACATACTCAAAGTTTTGTGAGTTCAAGGCACTGGTTGAGAAAGAATCGGGGAAGCAGGTGAAGGCTCTTAGGATGATAATGCAGGGTGGGACCATCTTCTCAAGACCATGAATTTTGTAGCGTAGAAGGAATTCGAAGAGAGCTCATAACACCTCATAACCCACAACAGAATGGGGTTGCTGAGCGGAAGAAAATAACGATTGTGGGTGTTTCATGGGCGATGTTGCATGATCAAGACCTTCCCATACACTTGTGGGCTGAGGCATGCAATACTGCAGTATATGTGCAGAATGGTTGTCCTCACAGGATACTTGGCATGAGTACACCCGAGGAGGCATTTTCTGGTAAGAGGCCTAATATTTCCCATTTGAGGATTTTTGGTTCACCTGTTTACATTCATGTGACGAAGGATGCCAGGAAGAAGCCGGAGCCGACTACAGAGGTTGGGATATTTGTGGGGTACATTGATACACCCCACAACTATCGTGTGTATTTTCCAAACAATTGCAAGACTGTTGTGCGACGAGATATCAAATTTCATGAGGAGAAATCCATGAAGTGTTCTCTTGAGAGGGAGCCACACTTGCATGCAAATGAGGAGCTATTAGTTCCTAAGGATGAGTCTCTAGATGTGGATCAGCCACAAGAGGAGGTTCATGGAGTGGAAGAGACCACTCATGCAGCACCAACCATCAGAGGGCGGAAGTGCACTACAGAAGCTGAGCGACTGGCTCAAGATGCAGAGAAGGTTGTAGGAGCACCTACATCACAACGCACTATTTGAGTAGAGACACCCGATCGCAGATACTGGATACATGGCTCTTAAGTATATAAAATCGGTGATCTTAGCCATCCCAAATTTTTAATAGGAAGCAGGGAGGATCCCACAAAATTAGATGCCATGGTGGAAGAGTAAGGATTCGATTGTAAAAACACTAGCATGGGAGAAGATTATCCCAAGGCCGAAAGGAAAATCATGGTGGGTCCAAGAGGCTCATGGTGGGTCCAAGATGGATCTACAAAGTGGCAGTATCCACTTTGGGAGTGTGGAGAAGTACAAGGAAAGATTTTTGCCCGAGGCTTCTCACAGATCGAGGGGATGGATTATGAGGAAAGCTTTGCACCTGTCGCAAGGTATTCTTCCATACAGACGATTCTTGCTCTCTCAGCGCAGATGGGGTGGCACATTCATCAGATGGATGTGAAGACTGCGTTCCTCAATGGGGTGATTGAGGAGGAGGTATACATAGAGAAACTCGAAGGTTTCGAGATATTCTGCAGTGATTCGCATGTGTGCAGGCTCAAGAGAGCGCTGTATGGGTTGAAACAAGCACCTCGTTCTTGGCACACATGGATAGACAGTTATTTCACCGGACTTGGATTCTCCAAGAGTGAGGCGGATCCAAACCTATACCAGATTTTGGTGGAGGGTAAGTTGCCGATCATTGTACTTTATGTAGATGATTTGATTTTGACAGGTGATGAGCTATTGATACTCTCATGCAAGAATGATCTTGCAAAATAGTTTGAGATGAAGGACTTGGGCCTCCTTCATTATTTCCTGGGATTGGAAATTTGGCAGTGCAATGATGGACTATTTGTTTCTCAAGGCAAGTATGCCCCAGAGATACTGGAGAAGTTCAACATGCACGGCTGCAAGCCTGTTGATACTCCTCTTCTTGGTGGATGGAGGAAGGAGGATGCTACTTCGGCGGAGGTATTCGATGCCACTGTTTATTGATAGTTGGTGGGGTCGCTTATGTATCTGGTCAATACACGACCCGACATATGCTATGCTATTAACCAACTTTCACAAGCTATGGTTAAGAGCTCTTCTGGAAGGTAGGCAAGCATGTATTGAGATATCTCAGAGGCACATCAGGATATGGATCATGGTACAGATAGAAGGATGAGTTGAGGTGGCATGGCTTCACAGATCGGTATCATCATATCAGATATTGTGTGCAGCGAAAGATCGTGTTACTTTCATATATTCCCACGGAGGATCAAGATGCTGATATCTTGACGAAGTCGCTCACCAGGAGAAAATTCGAATACCACAGAGGCAGGATAGGGGTGGCATATAATCCTTATCTTGTTGAGAGGGAGTGTTGAGATTGCAACAAGATGATGAGCTTAGTGGAAAGAATTTGCCTTCACTAAGTGGGCCCGCAGGCTATTTTTGGCGCAAAGTCTATTTTTAGACTATGTCTATTTTTAGACATGTCGATCATATTCTATGAGTTGCAGGATGCTATTTGTGGATGGTTGGTCAAGTTGGAAAAAATAGATGGACTTCTATTTTTAGACATACTGGGCGTAATCTATTTTTAGATTTCCAGTCTAAAAATAGATATGTCGAATATTATTAGCTCTTAATAATATTTGGACTATAAACATTATCTTATTCTCTTGGAGCACTTCAGTTAAGTGCACAGATGTGGCACAGGAGCTGACAGAAGGAATTACGCTATTCCTGAGGGTTAAGTGGAGCTATTGCATGGATATTTCAGTTAGAACTCATGTGACAGAGTTTGGTGGAGTTGATTGAGGAAGTTAATGGAGTTGTGTTCAGTTTAACTAATCTAAACATAGTTGAACTAGTTGTATTTAGTCTAACTTATTAATACACTAGTGAAGAGTGGTGTGAATTAATTATTAATTAATTCACTAATTATAAACTCATTAATCAACTAAAGAATACATCATTTAACTTCAATGCATGGACAGTTTCAGTGGAGACCAGTGCAGAGATAGGTGAAAGAGCAGGTTAACTATCAGTTGTGACTATACTGTTGCATATTTGCAACAACCAGTGATTGGAGAAGCCCATGAGGATTGCGCAGTACAAGCCAGGTGGTTCAAGTTATTTAATGAGCCATCCTACAGCATTGATTACGCAATAGAGGCTGGCTATCAGGTGGCAGAGATTGGAGCATGTGTTTTGCTAGATCTAACTTGATTAGTGTGTAGCAATTGGAGGTTGTGCTGAGAGCTTGTGAGGAGCTTTGTACAATGATTGTTACATGATCTCTATGACATATAATATACAGATAGTTGGGGGTTTTCAGCTTTAAGCTTTCCCATGAAATAATGTGTTCATATGTGTGATTGTTTATGGTTTTAATGTGCGCATGCGATTGTTTTTATTTCCGCAATTAATGATCAATGATAGAAGAGATTCTGTATTGTGCATGAAGTTAAAATAGTGTGTGATCAGGAGAATCTCGGTGAATAATATATCAGTTATTCAAATTTATACATTTTTTTTATGACCAAACACTTGAGGGATCTTTTGACGAAGACCTGGGTTAAGCTATTTGTGTTTGGAATTGTTTTTGTGACTACCAAGGTGACTGCCCACCAATATTATAGCCCAAACCAGAATAGATCGGGCCCGATTTTGAATAGGTGAGACCAGTAGGTGCTTGTGACATCCCATAAAAGGGTAATACAACATATGAATGAAATATTCCGGATACAGGTGGTTGTTGTAAACCATCTGAAGGAGTTGGTGTAGGAGGGCCCAAAACTTGAGGGTAATGGGTTGAAGGACCCACCTGAGATGGTTTAGGTACAACAATATGAGCCTGTAACAAGTTTAATGATGTATTAACAAGTGGAGTAGATGTGGGTGAAACAGGCTGAACCAGTTGATATGAATGCACAACTGTTTGTGGTTGAATGGGTAGGATAGGTTTCCGCTGACAAATAGTCATTCCAACATTTGGGCGACCATAAAACAACGGAGTACTATAATAATGGGTTACCATAGGTTGCCCCCGAACATGAGGAGTATAATAAGATGGAATATATTATTCTCCAAATGGTGGGAGCCCATTTGATATTGTACTGGATGGAATATACCCAGATGGACCGGCTTGATGTTGCACTAAACATGTATATAAAGGATCAAGCCATTTAGCACTCATTAGAGATGTACCAGATAGAATACCATAATATGAAATAGGTGAAGTCCATGGATTTTAGGATGCACCAGAGTAGGTTCCAGATAATGATTGGTAACCTGGTGGGATGAAAGGACCACCATAAAAATGTGACTCTGATGATGTGGTAAACATCAACATAGTAGCAACAATAGATGATGTCCCCACTGTAACAGATGGTACAAACAAATATGTTGACTTACCCATGGTCATACGACCTAGTGTATACGCTATAGTATCTATGGGAACTCGAATTGAAATAGGATCAAAAGAAGCAATGTAAGTCAACCGAGGAATAGACGTAAAGATAAATCCCCAACGCAAAATGAGTTGGATTTGAGGGGTGTGTTTCTTGTTGAATTTATTCCTCAATCAAAATCAAACCAGGTGGAAGTATTTCACCATCAGGCCCGAGATATATTTCAGGTGGTTTACTGTGTGATGTGGGAGACTCAATGGCTACAATTTACTAAGGAGCAACCGATGCAGGAAAAACTTCCTGTTGTTCGACTTTGGGATCTAGATGTTCTCTTAAAAGAACGATGGGATCTTAATCAACTTCTAGTTGAACAACATCGGGTTCGGGAACTATGGTCTCACTGATTGGATGGATCATGTCCACAGGTAGCTGTGAGGACTCCATTTCGACGACAGTGGATAAACCAATATGTGTAGAAAGGACTCAATATGACTCTGGTATATGTGATCAAGATGATGCATAAGAGGTACTGATTGTATTAGTTTCGGTAGAACGAGGTCGCCTTCGCCGACTAAAAATGGATTCCGGTAGTAAAGGAGGTGTAAGTGCTATTCTACGTGAACAACAGGGAAAGAGGTGTTCTTCTTTCACGATTAATGATTGATTTTATTAAAAAAACAAATAAAGAAATAAAAGTTTGATACTAGGAAAAAGGTTTACCAAGTAATTGTGAACTGCAGAATACCTCCTGGCGAACCAAGAAGTATGGGCAGGAAATATCCCCAAATGTTGTGTTCAGTGTATCAAAAGTGACAAGGCGGCTGGCTCGGTTACCTATGGATGGTAAGAAACCTAATGCTGTCCTACCAAATATACCCTAAGGTACGTTGAGGCCCAAGTCTGTATTAGCGTTTTCTAATGCGAAACCGCACAGTGAGAGAAACCCCTTATACTTTTCGTACTAGAACACCACCCTATAAACCCGAAGGTATGTGGATGAGCTCCAATATAGTTACGTACGTGGAGTGGGATTTCACACTCGGAATGTATCACATACAAGTTAGCGACATATTCAATGTCTAATGACGTCGGAACATGTATCTATCCTAGAGCTTCTAAGTGTTATCGTTAATGTTACAATGTTTTCTTAGGTTGATTGAGGTAAATTTTAAGTCGATATTATTTAAAATTTTATCTTTGAGGTTCACTGCGTGATGTAGTGGGTTATTCCTAAAATGAAAACTAAATGAGGAGTAAAATTTTTAATTTAGCTTTTTCAATGAAAATCCTAGCTATTAAGAGGATAGAGAAATCAAATTTTGAGCATACAACAAAGAGCACAAACTAAATATAGATTTCCCTAACTTGTTCCTATGCAACACACACAATCTCTAAGTGCACATGCATGATTTTATTTTTAGTTCCCTTTAATATGAATGAGAGAAAGGAAATTAAATGCACAAATAAATCAAACAAATGTTTTCTTTTGAGAAACAAGGACTGAAACAAAAATTTCTCTTAGGAAAATTAAGAATGAAACTACAATTTTCCTACAAGAAATGAGGAATGAAACAAAAATTTCCTTTTCGAAAACATAATTGATTTTATGAAAAAATTAACTATTTTGAATTTGATTTTCCAATGATAAAGAAAACAACTAACGAAACATTGAACAAAATAGTTTTCAAAGGAGGAAGAACAAGGAATGTTTACTGGTCTCTAAGAGTGATCAGACATCTGAGAATACAATAGACAATTGGATGAAACTGAAAGCAAGGAAATTTTTTTATGGAATTTGGTTGGTTGAGGGGGCAACGCACCTTGTAAGGAGAGACAGTGCGTTGCAGTGCACCCCTGAATGGAACACAGTGCACTGTACCCTGACCAACAGTGTGTTGGGAATAGCTAAGTTTGGGAAACAAGCAACTAAACACACTTATAAGGCAATTAGTTCATTCAAATGACTGATAAAAGAAAGTAGATACTACTTATGACGGTAAACAGAGGCAGAAACGCCAGGAATGATGGAACTTTGTCCCCAGTAGAATCACCAATTTTTTCTATGGAATTTTAATCTACAGATGAACTAAATTCCCTGAGTGTGGTGTTCCTTGACTCAGAACAATAGAAGAAATACAACTATTATATTCTCTAAGACAAATAGATAGAAAGAAAGGAAAGAAGCCTACTTGTGATCCTTTTCACTCTCCTTCCCCTTCTGTCGTTGTTGCCGTCACTCTCAATCCAACCAAAGGTACTAGATCTATTTCTACAATCAAAGATAGAGAATAGAAAAAAAAACATACAAATATACAAGTATCTACTTATCTTAACCAAATCAAACTGATTAGATGTGAGAATACACACATAATCAAGAATACATTTCATAAGATATAAACATATGTATGAGAAAATGAATAGATATCTTTATTAAGAAAGTAGAAGGAGAAGCTTACAACCAATAGATCGATTTGTTTTCAACATGCTCCAACTTCATTCCATCCTCATAAAATCAAGCATCATCTCAACAACATATTATTACTTCCAACTCTCATCAATTGGGAATGCAACATCATAACATTACACAAAATTATTCCTCCCTAGCACTTAGATGAGTGGTCAAGTTATAGGGAAATTGAAGGTAGTTTCTCATTGAAAGGCTTTCTAATACTAGGTGAGACATGTTTCCAAGTTCAGAGGTGGTGTATGGACACTTGTATTCGAAGTATGATGCCCATGAGATCTTCTAGAAGGCACTCGACATGTGGAGATTATCGGAACAATAATTATTTCACATCCAGGAGACCAACGCACCCTCGAGTGTCAGGAAGTGCACTGTAGTGCACACTTGCATGGAGATAGTTGCACAGAAACATAGTTAGGCCCTTGTAGAGGAGCGTTGGTGAGTCAATGGGTCATACAATATATACTTAAAACCTTGGAAATCTCACAATTGAAGCCATCAAAGGAATGTCTTCACATAGGGCATATAAAAACTGAATTAAGGAGATGATAGACCATTTTAATTGGTCCTGGGGGATGATGCCCAATTTGACCAGGTCTTACGGGATGATGCCCAAATTGACCTATAACAACATGGAAACATTATTAAGGGGATATGCAAAGTTAAATTATTCTAGAATGTCTAATAAAAGGCAGGATAGTTATAAAATAAAATTGTGGAGGGATAGATTGTTGCCATAAATTACTAAGATGTGCTAAGATTGAGAGTAATAGTGACCTGGGATAGGCTAATTAGGATAATTAAGAGGTACTCTTTCTTGCACATGTAATTCCCACTCTGGATATTTTCACGCCTTCTCGCTTTCCTGATTGTTGAGTCGAGTATGGTTAAAGTTTGCAATAGAACAAGTCCCCCAAGTTGCTCAAGCATTGAGCATGTTCAGGGCCAATCTTATCGAACAACCACCAAAATTGCTGCAAACCTTCCAAACCATGGAAATCATTTATAGGGAAGCCCTCAATAAGCTTATCCCACTCTGTTGATATTTCCTGTTTTTGCTCTCCACCTGGCTCCTTGCACTGTACATCTATAGTTATTACCCATTTAGTTAGATGTGCTAGAAAAAACCTCCTCTTGTATGATTTTCAACTCGTGAAACATTAATTTCAGCTCCCTCACACATATCTAACTACCTCTCTTCATCGTCTGGCCTTCACGCATATAGAAAATTTTCCTATAGATTAATAGAGATGGCATGCTCAAAATAATGTCTTATTTAGTGTTGAAGTTCACACATCACCATTAAGATCCACGTGCTCGACTCCTTCTCCAACCTACTCTCACATTTGAGCTCTCCCATCTCATTATTTCTTAGATTATGCATAGTTACGAGACTTGGAAGGATGACCCATTAGCATATGTCGCTAATTGTTCTTCTCTAGTCACCCCACCTGGGGATTATATATCTATTTATTTATTTATTTTTCAATTTTTTTTGTAAATTGTTTTCTTATTGTTTTTATTTTTTCATTTTTAAAAATTGCATTTATTTCTTCTTCTTCTTTCATTATTTCTAATTTTCTTCATATTTTTTTTTTCTATTTTAATGGGTTTTTATTTTTATTTAATTTAAATCTTAGTCTTTTAACTTTTTTAATTTCTTTAATAATTTATTTATTTATTTTTAATTTTAAAATGTTTTGATTTAATTTTTTTTAATTTTAATTTAATTTTATAATTGTTTAATTTTTTTCTTTTTTAATATTTGTTTTTAATTTTAAATTTCTTGTTGCAGGTGTTTTTTTTTTTAACTTTTTGTTTTAAATGCTTTTGTTTTCTTTATTAAATATTTTTATTTATTTTTATATTTTTTTCTAAAATTTTGTTTTGTTATTTTGATTTTTTTAGTTAAAATTGTTTTTAATATTTTTTTAACACACACACAGAGACACATATAAATTTATTGCTTAAAATTTTATGTGAATTATTATTTTTGGAAAAAGAAATCAAATATTATCATTTCTTAATATAAAATTCATAGACAATTCATAATTTTTTTTTCTTACATTTTCTCTTCAAATTTTCCATAAAAATCCTTTATTTGACATCTAATTTTTGGCAAAAAAGATTCCATAGTGTGTTTTTTAAAAATTATATCTATATGCGAAATATATATTTTTTTTTCAAGTGTTTAATTTTTTTTTTTTTTATTGACAGTTGTTTTATGTGTATTGAAATAATTAATTATATGTAAATATATTAAAAATCCTAACTCCAAAATATTAATTTTATTATTATTATATTAACTGCAATAGAATTAAAAATTTCATTACAAAACAACATAGCAAAAAAAACAAACAAACTTGAAAAAAAATTAAAAATGATCATCTCCAGAAGAAAATGAAGAAGAAGAAGAAGACAACTTGAAAATTGGTCAAATAACCAACACTTAAAAATAAAATGTGCATACTTAAGACATAAGAAAATTTAAAGTGTCAAAAATATGCGCCCCCCTCCCACACCCCAAAAAAAGGGTCGTTGTTGCATCCATGCTTTTCAAAATTAGCATGAAAATCACCAAAATTTAAGATAAATTCCCATACTTAGTACATAAGAGAAGTTGAAGTATCACCCTGGATCTGGGTGTTAACACTTTTTTCAAAGGATGCCAGTCTTCTCATGCCAAAATTGCTTAAAGAATTTATGAGCCTTGATGGGTGGCGCTCTTTCTCTGTGAGCTAAGTTGATCTCATTCAATACATGTTTGTAAATGGTGGACAAAAGAGTATAATGCATTCACTCTCCATTCAGAACATGAACTAGGATATCAAAACTAAAAACTACATTCATTCCTTGATTCAATTTTCTTTCCAGGAGACTAGTCTTTATGACTATTGCAGAGAAGCAAGATTCAACCAGATTGAAGACAGGGTCAAATATTTCACTCACAAGTTGATCATGGTTTAGGAAAATGGACATGTTAGGAGAGGTGGAATAGGTCGAGGGTGATAGCCACTCCCCCCATGGCATGGTCATAAAGAGGAGAAATTTGATGAGGATTTACCTCTGCACATTGTTTAGTTGCAAACATAGAGGCACAAAAATGCAGGAACATAGTGATGGTCACTGGGTAGTTGGGAACCTCCTTACCCATAATTTTGGCAATTAATATTAAGCTAGGAAGATGGTGGAACGTAGAATTGTAGTATAAAATTCTCACATTGTCCAACCTCGATCAACTTTGAGGAATTTATCTAGAGCTTTGGGAATCCCTTACCCTCCTCCTCCCCTTCCACCAGCATCCTCCAATTCACAAGAAGGCTTGGATGTTGCAGACTCTATCCACAAGGAGCCAAGCATCCCAAATTTTGACACCAGGGTACTTAGAAAAAATAAGAAAGCTACTAGTGATTCTTGGCTCTTCTGGTCATGAGGTGCAAGATTAAAATTTAGCAAACCAAAATGTTGTTGCAAACATCACCAAAGGTGAAACTTCTCAGAAGGAAGCCAACTCCAACATAGGGGAAATTCTTATTGAATTGTAACACCCTTCATTGATTCCTAAATTCTACGATGATCCCTTCCAATACCTTGCTCAACAATACTAGGCACAACTTCAACAAGCTCAACCCGACTAGGCCCAGTGCAACCAGGCTAGTTAACTAGTTCTAGGAAATGCTTTCTCAACCTTTGTTACTTCTCTATTTTCCTTGTATCTTATTTTGTATGACCTCTTAGTTGTTATTACATATACATTTTTCATGGCTCTATTTTGTCTTGTTTTCCCCTCAAAATCTTAGGGAGCTCTTTTGGTTTCCCACCCAAGGGAAGAAGGTCTCTCTTAGGTCTACTTTAGGATAGAAAGGTTCTTTGGTTGAAAGTAAAAAATAATCATGGCTATAGTCTGACCATTTTTTTCCATGCTTGTATCTTGAGTCATTTTTTGAAAATATAATGAATTTTGGCTTTCTTACAAAAACTAAAATCAAATCAAATTAAAATGTCATAAATATGCCCCTCGTGAGGTCGATATTGCATCAAAAATTTTCAAAATTGGCATGAAAATCATCAACATTTTAAAAAATGTTCACACCTAATAAATAAGAAAATTTAAAGTGTCAAAAATATGCTTCTCCAAAAAAAGGGTTGATGATGTATCAACACTTCTCAAAATTAACATGAAAATCATGATTTGATGCGACTTCTAAAAATGTGAGAACTCAGAACAATTTTCGTGAAGTTGGTAACTTTGTTTATTTTCCCCACACAGAAAAAGATAAATATATATACCTATAATAAATATTTTAAAGTAATTATGACATATTTTTTAATATTTTTGTTTATTGTTTTAATATATATATATATATATATATATATATATATATATATATAAAGTGTTTTAATTTAACTTTGTAACAATTTTCCAATAAATTATCAAAATATATAATCATATAAAAAATGAAGAAAGATATGTTGAAAATTTATTTATTATTGAATTAATTAATTAATTAATTTTATGGTAAATTTGTTTTTTTTTGGCTATAAAGTTAGCTTTTTTGGAAAAAAAAAAAAAAACATTCCTCTTCAAAATAGTTTAAATTACATAGTACATGAGAAGTAGAACAGTTGGTAAAATGGTATAATGTTAAGATACTCAAAATAATTTAAACTACATAGCCCATGGGGTGTAGAACAGTTGGTGAATAGGTGCATTGACAAGGCACCCCTTGAATTAGAATCATTAATTTGAAACCTTATAAGTAGTGCCACAACCTAGCATTAATTTCTTTTAACATAATTATTGTAATTAAAATTTTGAAAGAATTATTTTCTCTATCTTATTTACCAAAAAAAATATAAAAAATTATCATTTGATCTTATTTGTATAGAAATATGTGCTTACATAACGAGAGAGAGAGAGAGAGAGATTTGATTAGTTAGTTTTAACATTATAATATTAAATATAATGTTTTGTATCATCTTTTCATTGGAAGAGAAATCCACATAACGTGGAATTTTCGTTACATCCTAGGAAAATAAGCCCTTGACTAAGGGATGGCAGGTGCAGGTTGGGGGGGGGGGGGGGGGTGTTTGGAGTGGTGATCATTCATCCCGATGATCTCGGTGAACAAACTAATTTTTTTTTTCATGTGAACTTGGAAATGCCACAAATAACTATGTTGATGACGCATGTTCCCTCCTGTAGGGGTTTCTTTAAGCCTCTGCTCTTAACCTTCAAGATGACTATAGTTGGGGATTCACAATTAATAAATTCCCATGTTATCTTTGGAACCTACCCATTGGATATAAAACTCATAAATTTTTAAAATAATTTATTCTCTCACTGAAAGAGTGGAAATTCATTCAATTTATCATGGTATAATGCACAATAATCAAGAAATTGTACTAGAAAATCAAGGTTGATTTCTTGAACCTGGAATAATTAGTGTAAATGGGAGTAAGGAATATCTCATTATCCCTTAATAAACAAATATGTAATGATGAATATATTCCCTATGGAAAATTCAGAACTTAACATGGAATTGTCCACATTGAGCCACATGGGATATCCATTTGTAGGGGCTATTAATCAAGGCATAATTGATTTCAAAGAGCACCTGTGTAGGGATGCCAACATTGTTGTTGGTAGAGTTACACTAATTAATATATTCCATCCCTATGTATATTTTATTGTTGATCCCATATAGGATTAAGAGTATGATGGTTGGCATACAATCTTGGAGAACCTATGGCAATGTAATGATGCTTTCTTGATGCACTTTATACTTTCCCACAATGGAGCCAAAAGAAAAAATTTATGAATGATGATTATGATTTTAATGCAAGTCTGTGAAATCTTGTTGGGAGTTTACATCCTACACTAGAAGTTATTTTTAATAATCAATGAATATTTGGAGGTGATTCTGCAATAATGGAAAAGAGCAGACCTAGATTTCATAAATGGAAGTGAATTGAGGTATGAAAGAGGTTCTCATGCCCAATATAAGGTTGGAATTACTTTATTCCTCCTTATTTCTTATATGTGTGGGAAACTGTTCAAGTTTTAATGTAAACCACTCATTATCAAGAGAATTCACCACCATTAATAATCTCATAGAAGAGGAAATTTGATGAACTAGATTAGTGTGAATTAGGAAGTAGGATGTGGACAAGAGAAATATGAAGTTGGAATATTTTGATAAAATAGGTCCTATCTAGTGTGGTTCTCCATTACAACTAAACATGGATATCGATTAGATATTGTGGCAAGTTTATAGAATGTTTAGGCATGCTCACTAAGATAATATGGAACGTCAGGATCTCCAACACCTGTAGTAACAAATGTTGTAATTGAAAATTAGAAATAACCATTTGAAATTGAGTTTGACAACCATTATGGATATTATAATAGATCTAGAAAGTCTCAATTATAAAGGCCATAGGATTAAATTAATCACCTACTTCATCTAGTAGAAAAAATTTAAAAATGGAAAGAAATGGATGGCCATCCTTCTTACATTTATGGTAATTTTGTTTCATTCAATCCTAGGAACATTCTTGATTTGAATATGGCTCCTTTCCTGGTGTACCTCTAAACCGCTTGGTCAAACATTCATATGACTTGATATATAGTTTTTATTTACCTAATGGCCCAATATATAGATAATATTTTAGAGAATGATGAATTAGAACATTTGATTCGTGATCTCATCCAAGGGGCCATATTTAAACAAGCTCATCAGCTTTTGGGAGCCCAATTATATTAGTGTAGAAGAAGGAGAGGACATGGTGACTCGATATTGAATATATAGCATTGAATGAAATCATTAACAAGAATCTATCATTGATCCCCTGGATTGATTATATCTTCTATCATCTTAAGGGTTGCAAGTTATTTTTTAATATTGATTTGAATTTAGGCTACCACAAGGTCTTGGTTAAATGAATTTCTGTATAAAATACTTCTTAAAATTTTAAAGAATTCCCTTTAAAGTGGTTTATCGCGCATTTTGGATTGGCCAATTATCTTAAAACATTCATAATGATGATGGATGATATATTATAGCCATTCACAAGCTCTTTTTTGGTCATATATTTAGGTGACATCCTCATATTCAATGGAACTTGGGAAAAAAAATTCAACACATTTAGAAGATCCCAATCACCCCATGAAAACACAAGTTATATGCTAATATCGATAAATGCTCATTTATCATGTAGACAATTTATTATCTATTATTACATCATGGTCACATGGGGTGCATGTGTACCCAACCAACATCCAATTCACTTATGATTAGTTAGTCTCGATGACTCTAATAGAGATTTATAAATTCTTGGGTCCTACATACTTGTACCATATATTGATATTGGGTTTATCTCATATTTATTAGACTTTAATCCAAGTGAAAAAGGGTGGAGATAAATTCATTCAAGTTTCTATAAACACTACCTTTGCTCAGCATGAGGAATCACTCTATTAAACCTACAAAAACCATTCAAAGTTAAGATGAATGCCTCCAATTAGTTATTGGCATAGTCATATATCAGTATGAACATCCAGTTTCCTATCATAGTGAAACACTGTGATATTTCTCATAAATATACCACCTATGAAAGGGAAATTCACATTATTATGTAGGATTGATGTCAATGGAATAATTATATTTTAAGAAAGGAAATGATCATCCACACTAATCATAATCACTTGAAATTCATTTAAACATAGGGAGTGTTAGAAAAAAAATTCCGCCAGAGTTAATGACCCACATACTTGCTACAATTCCACTTGAATATTAAGTGTAAGAAAGGGAACATTAACAATGCTTCAAACTACCTCATTTGTCCCTCGATATTGGAAGTAACCATATTTATTTATTCCTATGGAGACAAGACATCTAGGTGTCCCTAATTATATGCTAGTGACCCTTATTTTGTTGCTATATATCAGACACTAGGCACAAGAAAAGAAATCTAGACCTTCACCTCTAGGATTAAATTTTGTGCTATTATGGCCAACTATGTTTTCGTTCAAGTGAACATGGAAAGCTAATTTGGGAGGCACATTATAGTTTGGTGGCAAGGAAATTCAGTGTGGAGAAGAAATAATGACACCTCAGAAGTATTTATGTTGGAAAAAACTCCACTAGGATGTTGGTAGCTATATTACATTGTGCATGTATCGCTCCATCACTAAACTTTCCATTAAGAAGAAACAGATGTACACTCCTTTATCTAACCAAAAGAATCCTTTGGAGTTAGTTGCCATGGATTACATGTTTGCTCCCCACTAAGCATGGTAATGAATATATATTTTCATTTTTCGTTTGGTTGTCTTAGATAGTGATATTGGCACCATGAAATAACATTATCACAATAGAAGCAACTGCTAAGATCTTATTTAGGAATGTTTAGTTTTAGTTTGGTCTACCATGGAATATTAAATTTGAAAAGGATAGTAGGTCCCTTGATACCTTTTGTTATATCTTGTGGCCTCCAATGGACACCATGATAACCAAATTGACTACTTTCCACCCCAAACAAATGGGAAAATAGAGGTAGTCAACAAGAAGATTTTTCATATCTTGCACATTTACAACTCCATGTAAATGATATTAGAGTCATCCATATGTTGAACATAAATACAACATATCCTCCATAAATCTATTGGTCATGGCCCTCTTGAGGTGTGTTTGGGTTTTGACATACTAGGTCGCATTCATGTAATTATTCCCATTGCACACACATGGGAGGCATCCTCCCATGTTCATAGAAGGGTAGATACAGTAGCCAAATTTGTTGAATGGATCCAAAAAATGTAACAATATTTTCATGATTTATTGTAGATAAATAATTCTAATTATAAACAATAACATGAAGAGCATTAGGTTCCATACAAGTTTTAGGTTAGTGATAAGGTATGGTTACATTTGCAAAAGGCATGTGCCTTATAGTCCACCACAGGAAGATCAAAGCACTTATATTTGGGCATTATGCCAACATGTAGGTTTTGGAGGAGAATCTTTTTGAATTTGAGTACCCTCCCCTTCCTTGGCTTGCACCCAAAATTTAATATAGATGTAATGAACCTCTCGTAACATATTTTTTTTAATGTCAACTTTTTTTTGTCACTATGATACATTTTTTACCAAACTACATTAATATAAAATTATTATATAATGAACTCATTATTCATCAAACAATATTTTAAACAAGTTATCATATTATAAATATGATTTTCTTATTCTAACTACTACTCATTACTTTGGTAATTCACAACTCCCATCTCTTCAATAAAATTTAACCTATTAAATCATTTTTAAAACTACTATCATATTTGATATAATTCATCCTTCAATACATTAGTAAACACATTTTACATTTGTTAAATATTTATGACCCTATATAATATGGTTTCATTCTTTTGCAATTTCTCGCATTCAACCATAATAATATAGAATCGACTATAGTGTTTGCATGGTAAATTATATAATATCTTGAAAACATTTCGTTGAGATGCAAAAATATATTACATACCTTGCAACACTATATAGATATGCATACATGTCTAGCCCTTATTCGTTGCTCATTTTTGAGACATGTTTGATTTATTAACCTTTGTCGCAATGGTTCCCGACAACGATGTGGTATAATGTTTATTAACTCATAGCTTTGATTTCAATATGATTTATATAACGGTAGATAAAATAACTTTGGAACATTCTGCATAAACATGTGTTGATTTGAAATACTTCCACGAAGATTCTATCCCACCTACAAAATCAACGACTATAATGTCTTCTTATCAAATAAACGATGTTGCTTTATTTTCAGGTTTCTCTTGGAACACACAGACTATTCTGAAGTTTTGTTGGCTCATTCATTTCATCAATGCATTTTGTATACTAACGCTCTGCCACTGTCTCTGTAAATGGTTAATTTCCTGAGTGTTTTCTATGATATATGTTAGGTTTTACTCACTAGTAAAAAATGGCTAATTAGTTACTAAAAAAATGACTAAAATTTGCATATAAACGACTATTTTTCGGTTGGTGACCAATAGTAGCTAATTTACAGTATCTTATAACGCGACCAACTTTTAGTCATTTTTAGCTTAGTCATTAATTAGTTGTCTCAAATTTATTATCTAGTAGTATATTTAGTCATAAATTTGGTCATTGATTTAATCATTGATTTAGTTATTAATTCTCACAATTAACGACCAAATATACAACAAAATATATAACTAAATGATCATCCGAGAAAACCAGTTAATGACCAAAGAAATATGACCAAAATGTTGGTCGTGTTATAAGATACCGTAAATTAGCTACTAATAGTCATATATATACAAATTTTAGTCATCATTTGAAACAAATTAATGACCAAATAAATATGACTAAATTTTGGTCGTGTTATAAGATACTGTAAATTAGCTACTAATAGTCATATATATGTAAATTTTAGTCATTGTTTGAAACTAATTAATGACCAAAGAAATATGACTAAATTTTGGTCGTGTTATAAGATACTGTAAATTAACTACTAATAGTCGTATATATGCAAAATTTAGTCCTCATTTGTAGTCACAAATTTATCATTTGTAGTATTTATTTATTTATTTTTGGTAGTTTCATATTCATTATATAAATGACCACTTAGTAATTTATATTCATTTCATTTACTTTCATTAACAATCATTATAAGAAACTAATTTATTCGTATATTCATTTTATTTATGTTCATCATTAATAAACATAAACCACTAATTTAGTAGTTTTAGATTGCTTTTATGTGTTCATTATTAATCAACATAAATTAATTAATACGATTTTGCAACTAAATTAAAAAAAAAATTGACATACAATTTACTTGTTCACATAATATGAAAATGCAAAGTTACATATGTTAAATACAATAGTAAGTAATATCAAGTGAAACTATAAATAATTTCAACAGCATAAATTATATTATATAAAATACCAAGTATTACAATATGAGATTCCAACTTAATATTGGTTGGAGTACAATTTACACATGAAATATTGTTTCATCACTTCAAAACATTATCATTGTGTTTCCAAGGCATTGCAGGGAAATTCACCAACTCTGAATACTCGACCATCAATCTCCATGTGTGTCTTATGCGAGATATTGACTCTACAGGTACCACTAAACCATATCTCTTCTCTCTCTCTTTAATTTGCATTTTGTCGCTCCATTGTGATTGTTCTCCTCTTTTTTTAATTCATGCTTATTACCATCAATACTGAGTTCCTTTCCTGAAAAAGAAAGAAGATACAATGCAGAATATAAGACATGAAAGACGATGAACACTGGAATATAAACTAAAGTATACTATAAAAGATTTATACGATATATACCTCAACATCAGCAATATTGTCAATGTCATTTTTCCCCATAAAAACAAAAAAGTCGAATAAGTTTTCTTCAGTTGGGCAATAGTGGGTTCTATGTGGCCAAATGATGTGTATAAACAAAGAAAATAAAACGTCACCATAGAAAATAACACCTTTGTAAAATTAGTATTCAACATTGAAGGAAAGATTATGCACAATCATGCCAACTAAGTTATATGATGAATATATCAAGTTGTGGATTACTTATACAATGTGGGAGTGAAAAAAAAACTCCTAGAAATTGTCAAAGCTAAGTCTAAAATAAAATGAAATGAAGTAAAAAGTATACACTAATAGGATAGCCTCGTATACATGTATATAACTGGATAATTTAGAAGGCTAAGTGAATAAATACAGGGCTAGAGGTCGATGATGTCAAGAATGCCCAAGTATGATGAGCATTTCTTCAGATAAGAACTACTATTTGGGTCCATTATCACATATGAATAAGCCAACTAGTCTATATCCAATTATTAATGTTTTTCTTATGTTTATGTATCACTACAATATAAGTGGATAAATTGCAAATACAATTATGTTCCCATTGTGTTCCTCACTTGTGGTACAATATATTAGCTGTGATTTGGAGCAAATTTCCAACATCGAAAATATGTAGCAATCACCACTAGTAATCCCCCAAAAATGATTATTTTGAAATGTAACTTTCAGATTCCAGTTTCTAAATGATTCTTGAATGGAAAATCCACACTGAATTCCAACACCAAAATTCTAATTTGAGGGTACACCTGTGGCCATCCTCAATCACTCAAACTCGAAACATAATTGATCATTATAATAAAAAAATAAAATAAAAGTAGTTTTGATATGTTTTGCAGATTTACATGCAAAGCACCAATAGTTTTCCCATATTTACCATACTTGTAACTTCCAATATATAACACATTTATTGATCTTTTACAGCAAATACTTGATCCAATAAAAACAATAATTTAACATATTACAACAATACCATCAATGTTTGATCCTCCATTAGTTCAAAATAGTTAGCACAAAAACTTCAAGAAAGAACAACAAGTATAAATAAAAATTCAATCAATTAATAATCAATCAAAAAAGGACAAGCTTTTCACTGAAGCTTGATAAACAACTATAACACTGCAACTAGTGGTGTTGTTCAAAGAGAAATACTACCTAGAGAACTCATCTTCCAAATTTTTTGCTCTATCCATGAAGTTTTTTTTATATCCTCAAAACATATGTCGCATTCAATCTTTTAGGTTTACGAAGCTACGCAAAGGCCTTGCCAAATGAAATAGTGAATTTCATTGATTTTCATAAAATTCTTATGGTACTAAAAAATAATAGTTTGGCCATGTGATAGACAATTCAAGCATGTAAAAAATTGTGTACAGTATTTCTTATAAGACTTCATGTTAAAAGGAAAACTTGCATATTTCAGATAGAAAAAACATGTTTAGAAGAGAAACATTATCACAATGAACTATATTTTTTTGCATGGGTTATTCCTAAAATAGGGAGATACCCCAACGGACATGAATGTTTGCTTAGCAGATGTGCATGAAACAAGTTCCTTGCCAATCAATCGGACAACCATCCCACTATTCCTTCTAATAGGTGCAACCATTGACTTAGAAAAATTGTACTAAAACAAAATTCTAATCAATGTAGTGAAACGGTTGGACACAAAAATCTTTGCATACAAACCTAAGGATGAACGAATCAAAGAGGCTTGAAGGGGTCACATATCCAAAAATATTTGAATCCTCTGCCATCTTAAGAATCACCCTTCTCGCAATGTCACCAAGATACATTCTCGAAACCAGTTTCTCAAAACCCTGAAGAAAGCTACAAAGAACCATTACAACTTCTTCAAATTATATTTCAGGTACTCAATAACCCTACAAAGTTGAGCAATGAAAAGTTTCATGCTAGAAATTAGGAATTTTCCTGATCACCTGGATTCAACCTATCTGCATCTAAATAATTGTCATAACGAGTCTGTGGCAGATAACTAGACCAAAAATTTCCCCATTCCATGTTGATTACCTAATCAAAAAAGCCAATTCCAAATAGTTCTTACAGTCCAAACTCCATAACATTAACTAAAGGTGCAAAATAAATATTCATTGATATATTCAGCAAGTATCCTTAGCGAGCTCTGCTAGGGTTTCATCAGCTCAGTCGTAACCTTTTGTATCGTCAATCCTCTGCTCTACCCCCGTCGTGCACTGCTTCTGCAAGGTTCTGAACCCTTCCAAGCCCAAGTGGAAGCGCCCATGTCAAGCCCCTCGCCACAGCGGGAGGGACCATAGTCCTACCGCGATGCAGAAAACCGAACCCCCTTCGTGCAAGGCCAACCTCTCAATGGATCGAACAGCTCCTCCTCATTCGTGGAAAACCCAATGATGGGGGTGCAGTGGCAAGCAAAGCGTGGTAGAATTCGTTGCTTCCTAAGGCAGCAATCAACCCCAAATTTGTCATTCCTAACAACCACCTGGAAAAAGCTCAACAGTATATGAAAGTTCATGCAATGATCTGTAAGTTTTTGGGGATCTAGCCTAGAGAGCAAGATATTTTGGCCTGGATCCAGAACAAGTGGTCCCCAAAGGGAAATATCGAGCTTCGAATCAGGGCCAAAGGGTTCTTTAATATGATCTTTGAAGATCTAGAATATCGCAAGCAGATCTTTGAGAACGAACCATATTTTATGGGAAGTGCAAGCCTCTTCATCCGCTATTGGGAGGAATGCTACAACCCGGACAAACAGGAATTCACTGCGGCTCTTGTCTAGGTTCGGCTCTACTCCCTCCCCAATGATTTCTGGGAGCCTGATATCCTGGAGGAATCAGAAACTCAATAGGCGTGTTTGTTAAGATCTCGGAGATCACCAAAAGTCGACGGCATGCAACCTATGCTTGGATCTGTGTCCATATGAATATATCCCAACCGCTGCCGAAATCTATCAATCTGGTCTACGACTCTACATGGACACAACCATTGGATTATGAACATGTTCCTTTCAAATGCCACAGGTGCCATGAGTATGATCATCTCTTCCGCGACTGCCTGTTAACAGTAGTAGAAGAGGCTTGTGCAGCTGCGCTGGCTAAGGATGGTGATGGCTTTCAATCAGTTCAAGGGCATCGATTCAGGGCCACTCAGCCACAGCAGTCAAATCAGTAGTCCAATCCTCTTGATCGTTCGGGCCCCTAATCGCATGCCTGCCCCAGGCCCCATCCTCCTCCCCTAAGTCGGTGCCTCCTGAATGTAAAAACTCCTTCGCGGCCCTGGCCGATGAATCCCTGGCCCTCGTCCATTCCCCCCCCCCCCCCCTTCCCAATCCCTCTCTTCATCCCATGGAGCTCCTCAATCGATGGACATCGACAAGCTACTCTCCACCCTCGAAGACAAACTCTCCTCCAAGAGAAAGATCCCTGAGCACACTGAATCAGATAAACGCATCCAAAAGGTCCTGAGGCAAATGAGTAGGATCCTAAAAGCTAAGGAGCGACACAACACACTCAGAACAGAGGAGAATTTTTTTTTGGAAATATTCAAAAGCTCGAGCAAGACAGGCATCAAAGATATCCCAGGTAATCAACTGAACCATTTTGGCACCATTTTCAACAAATGGACGACTCGTCCTAGACGAGCAGACTCAGGTCTCCACTATATGGGTACAGAGGGAAACCCCCTTATCATAACACTCCAAGACCCTAAGGGATATGAGAAGAGCAAGAAGGGTCGTAAATCTACTAAAGAGCTTATTCGTGAAGCCGGAGAACTTTTGTTAAACTCAGGGCAGATGGGACAATTGATGGATTTCTTTCCCAGATCTGTCGCTCCTTCCTCATGAAGATCATGTCATGGAATATCAGGGGCTTCAGCAGCCCGGGGAAGATCCAATCCCTTAAGGACAAAATAGGAAAGTACAAACCTTAGATAGTTATTCTACAGGAGACGAAGGTGACTACCGACAAAGTTAAGGAAAAAAGCCAGAGATGTTGGAGGAATAGCTAAGCCATGACGATAGAAGCCACCGGAGCTGTCGAGGGCATAACAATTATTTGGGACCCAGGACGTGTTATCTTGGAAGACTGGGTCGGCAAAAAATTCACGTTGTCGGCCTCGATTCGCTTGACAGGTGAACACTGGTGGAGGAGCCTAACTGCAGTCTACGGGCCAGCTATGCCTCGTGACAAATCAATTTTCCTCATGCATCTAAAAAGCCTTAGCAGGTTATGGGCTAAGGAAGCTTGGATCCTGGGAGGGAATTTCAACTTGATTCGAAATGTGGAAGAAAATCGTGGGGGAGTCTGTCGATTAGACCCATCCTCACATGCCTTCAACGACACTATTGAGGATCTCTGCCTCGTTGATGTCATCCCCCGCCAAGGACTTCATACCTGGAACAATTGACGAGGGGGAGAGAACCAAATTGCCTGCAAGCTAGACAAGTTCCTCTTCTCGGAGCACCTTATCATGACCGACCCTCGACTCTCCTCTGAGATCCTCCCCTCCATCGGCTTGGATCACTGGCCTATTAGTGTGGATCTATCCTTGTCTACCCCCCCCCCCCCAACCAACAGAGACGTTCGTTCCGGTTCGAGAGTTTTTGGTTGGACACCCGGGATTCGTGGATCAATTAACTTCGTGGTGGACAGCGCTGGGTACACCACCTAGTAACAAAATGCAATCTTTCCAAAAGAAGCTACAAGGCCTCAAAGGCCATATCAAAGCATGGAACTGGGAAACTTTCTGGGATATTCTTGAGGAAAAGAGGAAGTTGGAAGCCAACCTGGAGGAAGTAGAACAACAAATTATCCAGGACGACCACACGAAAGAGCTAGCCAAAAAAGAAGATCTCTTGATCAAGGACTTGGAGGAACGGAAGCAACAAGAGGAAATATTGTGGCGACAAAAATTCAAAATTCAGTGGTGGAGAGAAGGGGAACGAAACACAAAATCCTTCCACCAATCGATGATCCAACATTGGGAAAGCAATAGAATCACCCACCTGCAGGCGACTGACGGCTCCTGCCTAGACCGCCACGAAGACATTGCGACAGAACTACAAGCATTCTTCTCTTCCCTGCTGCACGATGAAGGTTATGACAGATCGGAGGCTCTGTGTAAAGTTACCTAGAATATCCCCTCTTTGATCTCGCAAAACCAAAATGAAGCTCTTCTAAGCCCAATCTCCCTTTCGGAAGTAGAGGAAGTTGTGAAGGCCCTGCCTTCAAATACAACCACAGGACCGGACAACTTTACTGCAGAATTTTTCAAGGCTGGATGGTCCTTCCTTAGTCATGACATATGGGAGTTTGTGGAGGAATCACGATAGCTCAGACAGGTATGGTCCGACCTTAATGCCACCTTCATCGCCCTCATCCCCAAATTGGAGGCAACAAGACCAAGGTACTTCAGGCCTATCTCCCTCTGCAATGTGATTTATAAGATATTTTCCACCATCATGGTCCGCAGGCTCAAGCCACTGCTTCACCGCATCATTAGTGATGAGCAGTCGGGGTTTGTGGAGGGACGTCAAATCCTGGATGGCATTGTCTCCACGCATGAGACCATCCACTGGATGTCTCGAAAGCATACGATCACCTCAGCTGGGATTACCTTCTAGAAAACCTGCAGGCATTTGGTTTTGCAGCTGAATGGATTCAATGGATTAAATCCATGATCTGCACTATGTTTTTCTCCATTCTCATAAACAACACATCATCAGAAACTTTCCGATCCTCGAGGGGTATTCGTCAAGGGGACCTGCTCTCCCCCTTCCTATTTATTATTGCTGCCGAAGGGTTGGGACGCTTGCTCAAGGCCGCTAAACAATCCAATCAGATAACAGGGCTTCATCTGCCTGGATCAAACATTGACATGACTCACCAATGGTTCGTGGAAGATAACCTCCTCTTCAGTGCCGCGACTCTGAAAGAAGCCTCCCAGCTCAACATCATCTTGGAGGACTTCCAAGAAGCCTCAGGTATGCTCCTCAATAATCTTAAGTCTGATATATATTTCTTCAACACTCCCCGCCCAGTTCAAGCTTGCTTAGCCAGAACCTTGGGTTTCAATGTTGGCTCTCTCCCCTCCAAGTACCTGGGAGTTCCCCCAAAAACCTCCAACCTAAGAAAATATTTACAATGTTACAAATATCGTTTCGGAAAAATATCAGAAGGTTTGGAAACAAACTTCTCAGAAACACTCGAACACCAGGGAAAATATTGGAAAATATCAGCAAGCATAAACTTGGGACCTGAAAAAGTCGGAAAACTTGAACCAAGATATACAATCTGTGCATCGCAAATTGCCCAACAAGAAACAAGATTTCTACTCCATACAGTAAATCTCCAACCCCTTCAAGCCCTACAGCTATTTGACTGAAGGCCTAAAGGGTTAGCATGCTTGTTACATCACCAATATCTAGGGTTTGTTTTCAGAGAATTACAAAGGATCTAACCATATACCCATCACAAGCTAGATTTGGCAAGTCACAAAAGATGCAGAGCTGCAGAAGATTAAGAATTATAAACAATGGATAGTAAGGAGAAACAAAAGACAAATGGTGCAGGAAGCATAATGTCACAAGAAATGAACTTTAAGTAACAAAAAATATTGCATTTTTCATTTCTGTTTTTCCATTTTTCATCACTCCAGAGTCCAAACTAGATCAAATTCCTCCTTCAGTTTCATTGAATGGACTAGCCTGAGCGAAGGTTTGGTTTTGACATGGTGGATCCCATGTACATTTCAAGGTGAAATTGATGAACATTGTTTCTGAATCAACTCATTCACCAAAAAATTTACAGCTAAGACTCAGATTAGAAACATAAATGATAACAGGTTTTATCATTACAAGAAAAATAAACTAGCAAATCAAATCAAAGGAAACAAAAATTGTTTAACAAAAAAAAAAAAATTCGTCAAATTTTTCTCAGACCCATGTGTACTGGCACCCTTTAGCATACATTTCGATGTGAAAATTTGTGTTAGTTTACCTGAATTGCTTGGACAGTGCTCCAGCTACAGCACTTTTTCCTTCAGTAGAGCAGTTCATACAACAGAGTTTGGAGCTGTACTATTAATTTTTGTTTTTCAAATTTGATAAAACTACAGATTATGTATTGACTAGTTCAATTAAAGTGTCTGTTGTTTTATTTATAAGCAGTACACGTTTGTAACTTTAAGTACTCCTGAGACTCAACGATAGTGAATTGGAAAATCTTAAAGACACAGTTTGCTTTTGCAAGTGAAAAGGATCATCAGGAAGCATAATTGTATCGTACTTCAAAGACAAAAGAGTTGGATCTTCTTCTAGGATACGTCTATGATAAAATGTTAGATATGGAAAGAGCCATAATAAGAGATTTGGAATTGCAGCTTTAACCTTTCTCAATGCATTTGCATATGACATCAAATTTCATATGGGAGCTAGACTGCATGCTCTCGTTGGAATTAGTTGCATAAGAGTACATGTATGTCAGGCTAGTGCTCACTGCAGAGTATGCACTTGAGATAAAAAAAGGCAATCACTCATTTTATGTATGGAACAATGCCTTTTCCCTCTCAGAAACCCCTGCAAGCATTGAAATCCTGCCTGTACAGAACGTTGATGGAATTATTGTCCCTGTGATCAAAAGGTTAATACATCAGAAATTGGAAACTAAGGAATCTAATCTATCCTGGACTGGACTGGTTTTCCGTTGTTTGAAATGTTTTTGGAAATTTCTATAATTTGCACCAACATCTGACGATATCTTTACTCACGTTGTTCCTACCCTGTCTCTAAGCGCCCTCCTTTTTCCGCTTTAAAGCCTGCAATGACATTTATTTTGTTCCAATGCTGATGGTGCATGCTAACTTGAGGTGCGTAGAGAGGGTGTTTCGTGCCAGGAGTGTTGAAGGTCATAAAATAAAAATAATTGTTACTAGAAAATGTGGGAATTATGTCTAGGTCATGACATTTCTTTAAAAAAATTCAAGTCTGCAATTATTTTTTTGAGTTTTAATGTTGTCCTTTTGAAATGAGTAGATTTCTTCCCATTTTGTTCTCTCAATATTGGGAAATTATTAGAGTTTTAAGATTTCTATGTTTTGTGTGAGTGGACTGAAAAAACGGATTTTCCACAGTTGTGAAAAGGCAACTATAGAAGTTTCCAATGCCAAAATACATCCATCAAGACAAAAAAAAAAGGAATTAAATACTTTAAAATGACATCTATATATCAAAGAGATTCCTAAATGAGATGGGATGGAGAAAGATAGAAATTCCTAAATGAGATAGGATGGAGAGAGATAGGTAGAAGAAACTTAAGTAAACAAGTAAGCAAGCATTGGCATCCTGCCTGTACAGAATGTTGATGGCATTATTGTCCCTGTGATCAAAAGGTTAATACATCAGAAATTGGAAACTAAGGAATCTAATCTATCCTAGACTGGACTAGTTTCCTCTATGTGCTAAAGAGGGCAGACCCAAATTTTTGTTGCATTGCCACTGTTAACATCTAGAGGCCTCTATTACCCTTCATTTGTAAAACAGATTGGATGTAAGGTGAAAATCATACTTCTTACAGCTCACACAGTTGTCAAAGAATATGCATATTGTTGCATGAAGATCAGGCCTGACATTAAAGAATATCAGGTATTTGTACATTTTTTTTCAAGTGACCCAACCCTCCCTGAACAATGTTGGATTGGGCTTCTCCAAAATCATATACTTCTACATACATGTGTGCTCTCAAAGAACTACAAGCTATTTCAGGATGGAACTCAATCAATAGCCATTGGATCAGTTGTGCTACCATATCTATATGAAGTCAGACCAATTATTCTCCAATCTAGCGCTTTGGATACAACCCCAACAAAGTTTCAGCATGGAAACCCTTACACCCAAAATAACAAAGAAATGAATTCACTGGATACCAACACGTCTGGTTGCATCATGGTTCAATTGGGAATACAAGATTTTAGTTTTCTTTAGGGCCTTGCAATACTTATCTTGTGTGAGAAATACCATGCAAAATCATTACCATCCTCCAGCTCTTGCATCTACATTATAAATGGAAAACTAGCTCAAGATATCCATAGAAATGTACACTCCAGGTTGCTCTCAAAACAATACTTTTATGACAAAGAAATGCTTTCCTGCAAATTTTGTCTATAGATCTTGCAGATAATTATATGAGCAGTCACTTTAGTGTTATCAATCTTGGAACAGGTTCTTAAGTTTTATTCGGATGATCGCGTAAAGAATGAAATATTTTTATTTATTGCACCTGCGCTTTGTATGTACTGCAACATTTTTGGAAATGATAACTCTGATATTCCTAATCATGATGATATAATAGCTACCTTTTTAGGAATTGTTGGAAGCCTTGAGTATTGGCTGGCTTACAGGTTGTTACTTTCAAATGTCCCAAACAACAAGTTGAAGCATGCTAAGCATTTGGACAAGTGTTTGGAATTTTTGAATGAACAAGAGAATTTGGTGGTTTGTGCATGTGCTCATGAACAACTCATTTCCATGAAGAAAACTGAAACTGATGTGCAAGTTCCTGCTGTTGGGGACCTTCTTGCTATGCTACAACAAGAGATGCTTGTAAACACTATTGAAATGAAGGAATATGACACCGCACCAATAAAATTTGACAGGGTTTCAGAATCTCATTAAACAAATTTCTGAAAATCGATGCTACAGGTTATGATGCCTTGCAAATTTTTCAAGTTGATAAGCATCCAAGTAGCATGGGCATTGGAAAATCCAAGGAAGTATTTTTGTTATTTGGCATGTTTAATAAGTGTGTCATTGCCATGGGCTGATGTAATTTAAGGACTTGGTTCTTAAGGCCTATATTAGATCTCAACATTTTGAATGGGCATCTCAACGCTATACCAATGCTCCACCATTGTGATGAAATGACGCAAGCCTAGCACAACAATATTCCACATCTACTTGATATTTCGGTGTCTAGGTTATTTGTCAACATTGGATGATTGGACAACAATTTCAAAGAGTATGAGTTCCATTTTACATACAAGGAAAACTTTTGAAATTGGGATTTTAGAGAGCATGCAGGAATGATCAATTTGAATATTGTAAGACAAGATTTTACATGCATTACAATTGAGATTGTCCATATCTATGAAGTTTGAACTGATAAATAGAGTCTTTGACTTTAATTAAAGCAATAGAAATAAATATGGAATGATGATTTCATCCAGGATTTGTCTAGAATTGGATGAATTGAAGGAAATATACAAGGACTTGTTTGAGGAGATTTCAACACTTGAGCTAAAAATCCTCCCATGCCAAACTAATAATACCAAACACGGGTCCATTATGTATATACCTCAAACTGGTTACAATTGTGCCTTTTTGGACTAAAACTCGACAATAGTGAATTGGAAAATCTTAAAGACACAGAGTTTTCTTTTGCAGGTGAAATGGATCATAAGGAACCGTACTTTTATCGTACTTCAATGACAAAAGAGTTGGATCTTCTTCTTGGAGACGTCTATGATAAAATATTAGATATGGAAAGATCCATAATAAGAGATTTGGATTTGCAGCTTTAGCCTTTCTCAATGCATTTGCATATGACATCAAAGTTTGTTGAGGAGCTGGACTGCATGCTCTCGTTGGCATTAGTTTCACACCAGTACATGTATGCCAGGCTAGTGCTCACTGCAGAGGATTCACTTGAGATAAAAAAATGAAATCACTCATTTTCTGTAGGGAATAATTCCTTTTCCCTCTCAGAAACCCCTGCAAGCATTGACAGCCTGCCTATACAGAATGTTGATGGCACTATTTTCCAGTGATCAAAAGGTAAATATATAAAAAGTTGGAGACTCAGGAATCTAATCTATCCTGGACTGGTTATGTCTAGATTTCTTACAGCAGAAAACCATCATACAATGAAGAAGGGGATCCTATAAAGTTTAGCCTTGGAGTATTAGCAAATAGAAAAGTGGCAAAAAAGGAAGTGGAAGATGTCAAACAAAATGTCACATAGGAAAATGTCAAACATAATGTCAGGGTACCAAAAGCACATGTCTGAATTAATGGCAACTTGGAGTTAATGATGATCATCCATATATATGCTCAATCAAATAAGCCTAGATTATTTATTCCCTGATGGACTCTTATGTGCTACAATACAAAAATAGCTTTCTATCAAGAGTCAAGACAGTATCAACACCTATATCTACTCAATCCTGAGAAGGGTCCTAGAAATCCACAATAAAAGAGGTTGTGGCTCCAAAACTTGACATGTTGGCTAAGTCCTCAAAATATATGTGGAGGCTTTTGTAATACAAAAGTCGATTCAAAACTTGTTCCTGTAGTAAATATGGGCAATTGTATTTGTACTGTTTTCAAAAAAATTGTTATTCCTACAGTCGTATGTCAGACAATAATACTTTGCAATGCATTTATAGCAGCTTTTCATTTACACATTAATTATTGCATCATGCCATTTCCGAGTTTCCTACAAATTTGTAAACGACATTTTTAAACATGTACCATTTCCCAATACCGTATGCACTTCTTTATTCCTGGTGGCAAGAATCACATTAAGTGGCAATGTTTTGTTGTTTAATTGTGTTTGTATGGTGAAGTGTGGACCTTAAAAGTGTATATATGGTAGATATCCATTCTTCCGACCCCAAATTGCCCTGCAATAATATTGTACCACCAATTGATTCTATAAAGAAGGTCAATCTAGTACCACAAAGATGACACCATAGTTCATGGTTTTACTACTCATATTCTAACTGAAATTATATCAAATGATAGAACACAGTCATAGGTTGAAGTACTTTTTCCACTTAAAAAGCATCTGATACTAGCCAACAGGATGGAAATTCACTAGTGAGGTCGATGAATGTTAAGCCACCACCAGTGTTCGATTCTTTTAATGCTCTCAATAACTGATTTTTTGGAGAAGGGCCATTTCATAGGAAAGGGGCAAGCAAACTTTAGGAAAGATTATCAGACCATGTAGCACATATCCCGGTCTTCGCTCTCAAAAAAGACTTCCATTTTTTTTACTAGCATAACTTCCCATTACCTCGAAGGACAACACTCTAATTACTAAATGAGAGTTATAAAAATACTGAGACACATTAGAGGACAAATCATACAGAAAGACGTGTACCTATAGAAGTTCGTTCTTTAAATAGAGAAAAATTTCCTTCCATGTTTTCGACAATAATGTAACTTCCCACTACCTAAAGATACAGTACTCTAATTACTAAATGGGAGTTACAAAACCGATTGGAAACATTAGAGGATCAAACATATTAAAAGACATGTCCCTATGAAAGGAGATAGTAATGGACCCAAAAAATTCTTATAATCTAGATTAAAACACCCATGATCTTCTCCCTACTCGGTGAAATTGTCTCAACTTTTGAAAAAACAATTTTCACCATATTTACAGACCATCAAAAGTCATAGAACAATCTGAATCCCCTTCTGATGTAATTGGATTGATACAGATAGTAGAGACACCTTCTTTCCAAATTGTGAAATGGCCTTTATTGGTTTTTGAAGGAGAACAATGATATGCTGCCAGTGGTCCTGGGTCGTTCTATTGAAGAGGAGATGTAATCCATATAAGTTATTGCATGATTAGTAAAAAATCCAGCTATATTTCATCTTTTGGACAGTTTGTCAACATAATTTATAATTGCAATGATTTCAAGATGTACAATTTTCTAAACTATTTCAGTTTCCTCTAAAAGGAGGTAACAAAATCACCTACTTTTTTAGTTTATTTTAAGGAGCAAAGTAGAATAGATGGAGGAGGTTTTCTAGCTGTACAAGTATTCACAGAATCATAACTCCACCACTTTTATCTCCAATCTCGCTATTCTCTCATTGATACTCCTGAGCTTTAGAAGAAACTGGTTTTAATTGACCTCAATAATCCTTTGCTCTTCTAGAGACCATGTAGTAAATATTTTCTGCTTTTTATATGCAGGCTTTTGAACATGTATAGTTAAAATTTTCAAGATGGTTTTGTCCTCTTTGAAGTAATATGGAAATTTTTTGACCCTAGGGGCCATGGCAGCTCGCATCAAGATAATCATATGTTGGTCACCTCATAGACTGAAACAATACCTCTTCTCACTTCAATAAGAATGTAACCTACCAACCTTCTGCATAGCTCTAAGAACCATACGAAATTCAATGAAACTATCATCCAAAACAACAAAATGTATCTGGACAATGTTGAAATTACATATTGATGTTTCTTTGACTTTGGTCTTATAGATATTTTAGCAGAAAACAGATCAAAGCAGATCTCTCTAGACCTCAGTAGACTGATCCATCTCTGTTGAGCCTTCAGAGACTACTCCTAAGTACAGGAAGGCATGAATAGCTTGAATGTGAGTTTAATACGAAAAAAGAAAATATTCAAATATTCAATATAACCACTGGACATATTATTAATATCCATGATAAGGGAGGAGTCCCCTGACAGAATGATCTTGGCAATGTTGGTGTTTGTCAAGACCCACAAGGGTAAAAGATAACAACAAACAGTTGAAAAGAAAGCAGCCAATCCTTTCTGCAATAGAACTTTTCTAAGCCTGGACATATACTCGCAACAAAGGAACCAATCTTCAAGTTTTGATGACAAACCAAATATGAGCTGAGATGAGAGCATGACTAGAACTGCACACTTCAATTGTCAAGAAACATGTCTTGTTAAAGATAACCACCAAGGTTTAGCAAGATGATGTTGGCGCCATTGATTGTTTAACTTCGTTGATGTTGGTGGTATTGATTGTTGAACTCATCTACCATGGCCCTAACAAAAATGTATCCTTCACTCAAAGGAAAATAATTGCTTAGGAATGCTAAGCTTTTTCTACCACATTATAAGGTTGAGGGGATGAACCCTTCACTCAAACCAAAATCATTGGCTAGGCATATTAAAAGGTTGAGCAATCCAAGTCTGAAGACTTTGAGCTAGATGATGTTTATGTATCTCTTTTTCATGATTCCAGTTCTAGTAGTGTTGAATCAATGATGAGTTTCACGAGTGGTCATGTAGATCAGTGATTTGTAGTTTTGATGTCTAGTTTTGCTGCTACTACTACCAATACTATTGAGGTTGCAGAGGAATCTTAGGAGTCCTCAAACTCTAAGCCAGATTATTTATGTAGCCCATGTTGATGCTCCCATGTCTAGTAGTGGTGATGAGTTTGATCATGATAGGGAGTGATCATGTTGATCACTGATATGTAGACTTGTAGTAGGTAAGTAGCCCCATAGCTTGTAGCATTGTTTTTGGACTCTAAAGTCCATTTACAGCCTCATTGATTATGTTTTTTGTTGTTGATATGTATTGCACTCGGTTCCATTTTGATATATTCACCTTTTCATGGTATATAGATGAAAACAATTTGCTTATTTTATCTCTATTGGTTTGGAATCATGGTTTTAAATCTTAAAAATAGTTTTTTCAATAAAAAAAACTATGTCATGTATTTTTTAAAGCCCAGTTCATTGAGGTCTATTACAATTGGAAACTAGGGCCAAATTCCACCATTGAATAGCTCATTTGTTGGAGATTATTATTGCATTGAACTCCTCATTTCAGAGGACCAAAATCGACCTAAAGATCATCAAATTTGGACAAGTAGAAGTGTGTTTTTGAATTTATGCCCACTCATGTTCAAATTGTCAAGGTTGACCTCATCGTAAAAAAGCCCAACGGTCACATATTTTGACCTTAAACAATTTGTATATATAGAGGGGCCTTCAACCTCATTTGCTACATCAAAGGGATCTAATTTATATCTAAGATAGTTGAGCTCTTGAGGAGGACGCAGGGTTGTCTAATTTGGGTTTCTTTTTAAACAACTAGGGCCGATATTCATCAGATAAACAGCTACATGACTTGATGAAATTTTAGGGTAACTTGTATGGGTAATCTTGCCATTACAGGTCTGAACTCGACCTCGGAAATTTAGGTCATGTTTGGGTACTAACTTCAAGCCGACCTATGATCAATTTAAGGAAGAATTTCTCCCTTTTTGTGTCCACACTTCAGAGAAATTACTCCAAGTAGGTCCGCAGGAATGCACAATGTTAGATAGAGGGGCCGAGAAACCTATCTTGGGTTCAAATCAGTTCTAAGGGCCATCGATGGACAACCTCTTGCTTGCCAAGGAAAGTCGCGGTTGAAAGGAGGGTTTCTTGATCAGTTGAATGGAACGATAGTGGATTGTAAGAAACCCTAGCCATATCTTAGCTGACTATTGTTAACAACATGATGATATTGTAGTTTTCGGCTATTCACTTTTCCAAGGGAGGTCATATTGGATATTCAAATTGGCAAGTCATTTTGACTTTAAACTATAGTACTCTCTCTCTTTGTTGAACATTTGATATTAGGCACATGTCAGTGTTAGGCACCTCACATGGTTTTGAATCCATCGTACCTCTTTTGGCTCATCGCATATGTAATTTTGCATTCTTAGCACACTGGCACATAAAATATGTCTCCAGCAATATATTTAAAGAGCAGGAAATGTTTTGGTATGACAAAACCATATAGAAATCAGTGTATGGTTTCAGATGTGATTATTGCATATGGTATTGATGTCATCTTAGCCGTGTAAAATTATCCACATTGTATGCATAAAATAGATACTCTAATTATAATAAGACATTATGGTATTGCGTATATATATTGACATGGTTTCTGCAATATGTGCATGACATCATATTTGCAGGCAAAGCAATATTGGCGTCAACAGTCAACATATATACATACATTCAGTCAATATTGGTATATGCATGGAATTCTTGCAAGACTTGAAACAATTATGGTATTTTAAAAAGCTATTAAAGTATGGAAATTCTAATCAAAGTTATGATCAGTCATGGCCTTGGGCAGTATGTTGACATTTGTTTCTTATATCTCTCTGTTGAACTTCTGAGTTTCTCTTCCTCTCATAGCCTATAAAAGAAGAACCTTAGTTTATATTGTTCTAGACACAACTACAACTCAACTCATAAATAAAAATAAGCCAAGGCCCCTATGTTGATGGATCATTAAGGCTCCAGAGCATTAATGCATATGTACATCATACAGTGATAAACGATGAATGTGAACCAAGTCCTTCAAACTCTACAATGACATGATCTATACTTCTTATATCAATTGAGCCGACTTTGGGAGATTTTCTGACTTAAATAGCTATAGGCATCAAGCGATGAAAGCATTCAATATTTATAACACAGTTAACCATCTTTCAGTTTTTCTATACTAAGCCTTAAGTAGCAGAGAAAAGCTTTTGTTGAAGACATGTTTGTAAGCAAAGATCTAGGATCATTCGAAAGGAATCATGCTCCTGGAAGTTTGAAGACCTGAAGCTATCATAGAACCGTGTAAAGTGAATATTGTTGGTTACCTCACAATGATATATGGCACAATTCTACTATGTGTGACACTTCTCTACAACTCAACATCATCTATGATCTCTTTTCAAGTCCAGTATTATGCATGATATTACTACAATCAAGTAGCCATAATGATATATTGTAGCCCCAGTAAATTGATGATTGTATTATAGCCTTGTTCACTATCGAATTTGTGAACAATATATATGGAAACATTGGATAGCTTATCTTTTGAAGAAGCTACAGGGATCTTCACGTAAAAGAATTTGCAGCACCTTAGATTTTGAAAATGGGTGAAACACTCTTGAAACCCTTTTTTTAAAAGAACAACTAAGTGAAGAAGTGCATGGGACTTTGGAGCATATCTCTATAACAATTCTTATCAACATGAAAACTGAGGTTCCTTGAAGAAAGTTCATGACAAATTCTATACGAGCACAATAAGCAGATGAGATGTTGATTTTGACATTTGTCACCTAGCGATGGAGGATAATTCAGATATTTTAAAATAATATCATGGGAGGATTTCTTCTACCTAATTAAAGAAGAACCATGACGATTCTTCAAAATTTTCCTCTTTGACCTTGAGCTTCCTTGAAGTTTACTGTTGCAGTTGCCTCATGAAAAAGGCTCATCCCTTGCTTGAGAAGCTCGTAATTGAAAGCTAGATGATCACATGAAACAAGTCTTAAGAGGGAGCTATAGAATCCCTGGCAGTATGACCTGATGACTCTTCTTGCCAAATGTTTATTGATAAGGGAAATAACTCAGATATATCCCTATTATTTGAAAGTCTGCATAGAAGTTGCATGATCATGACTTTGGTTATATTTTGGCAAGGTCACTTTTCTATGTATATCTAGAGTAAGTTACACTGAGCCATAAAGGTGTAGATATTGATGATATATGATTGATGACCCTCTCAAAGTAAGAGGGATTTGACCTAGCCTTGATAATCTATTTCATGCACTTAAGATCCGATGAAGAAGTTGCGAGTCTGCATATGCATATCTTGTGGGATCCCCGATGTCCTAGATAAATTCCTCGCTATGAAGACTCTATCTATATATTTATAGTTGCTTAGTAAGATATCTCAGTGACTATATTGTCTATAATTTGAGGTACACAAATGAAATCCAACATTCCATGAATATTCTGATGTTGGATTGGTTGGCAGTATGGTGGATGGAAAGAGTACATCTAGTACTATATCTCTTGATTTGGTTGCTCTGAAAGCACTATTGAGGTTGATTGTATAAAGCAACAAGCATGTATTATTATGAATCAATTTTGGTTGAAGAAGTTCTTCAGTGACCCATTTGAGCACATGTTATATTGTGATATTCTTCAGAGAATCTGTATTCCACATAAATTGGGTACCACTTTACAATACATTAGAAAGCTACCTAGATTCATCATTGTTGAATTAACAGATTAATTTGTTCAGAGAGAGGATGGGAGTTGTGGATAGACCTTGCTAGGAGGTTCATGGTTGAACATTGAGCTTTGGGAGCTCCTATGGACCTAGGGTACTTCTTGAGAGCTATGAGTGACCATATGGTGAGTGGTTCACCTTCCCCTATTGGTGCATTATGTACAGGGTGAGTGGTTCACCTTCCCCTATGATACCCCATGATGGTTGACATGTGAGTAGGGTGAGTGGTTCACCTTCCCCTATGATTGATGAGATATGCATAGGATGAGAGGTTCACCTTCTCCTATGGCATAAGAGTAGGATGAGTGGTTCACCTTCTCCTGTGGATACCTAGTGAGAGATGCACTCAAGCATCTGCTTTTCGATATGTCGATAATACGTGGTTCATCCTTTCCCCACATGTAGGATGCTCATTCCCTATGATTGATGTTGACATGTCGCTGAGACGTGGTTCACCCTTTCCCCACATGTAGGATCCTTCTTACGATTATTGATTAGCATGCATGTACGACGTGGTTTATCCTTTCCCTACTCTTGGTTTGCATGCGTGTAGGATGTGGTTTATCCTTTCCCTATGTATGGTTCTGACATGCGTTTGTATGATGTGGCTTCTCCTTTCCCTATGTATGGTTGTGACATGTGTTTGTAGGATTTGGTTTCTCCTTTCCTTACGTATGGTTGTGAACTCTGTTTGTAGGATGTGGATTCTCCTTTCCCTATGTGTGGTTGTGAGCAAGATGTGACATATTCTTTCCCTGCTAGTGTTCCTGCATCATCCTACCCATGTAGTCCAGGACACATGGGAAGTACCTCTCATCTGGCCAATGAGTTGGGAAAAGTGGTTGGGACCATAACACTACTGATGGACGCATCATGTACTTTCGCACTCCCTATGTCTAGGATGAATGATGTTCAACAAACTTGATCACTTGAGATCAAGTCTGATTACAATTTTACATCTGGTTATATTGAGTCTAGACTGACTTTTGTCAGTGGAGAGCGGTAAGGTCTTGTGACTCACTCTCGATCGATTTTTCTTCATTATTCTTATCAATGTTCAATAGAGTAGAGAATAGATAATATACAGAGATGGCACATGATGTCAAGATATTTCATGATGACTGAATGGCATGATAAGCTATCAAGTGAAATTCTCCCTAGTTGAGAGGGAGTGTTAAAATTAGAAACTAGGGCCAAATTCCACCATTGGATAGCCTATTTGTTGGAGATGATTATTGAATGAACTCTTCTTTTCGAGGACCAAAATCAACCTAAAGATCATCAAATTTGGACAAGAAGAAGTTTGTTTTTGAATTTACGCCCACTCATGTACAAATTGTCAAGGTCAGCCTCATCATCATAAGTCCCAACAGTCATGTATTTTTTCCCTTAAAAATTGTATATATAGAGGTGCCTTCAACCTCATTTGATACATCAAAGGGCTCCAAATTATATCTAAGGCATCCAAGCTCTTGAAGAGGACAAAGGGTTGTCTGTTTTGGGTTTCTTCTTCAACAACTAGGGCTACGATTCCTCAAATAAACAGCCACATGACTTGATGAAATTTCAGGGCAACTTGTATGGGTAATCCTGTCTTACAGGTCCGAATTCAACCCCAGAAAGTCAGGTTATGTTTGGGTATTGACTTCGAGCTTATCTATGGTAAATTAAAGAAGAATTTCTCCCTTTCTATGTCTGCACTTCAGAGCCATTACTCCAGATAGGTCCGGGGGTCGAGAATCCTATCTTGGGTTTAAATCAATTCTAAGGGCTAGCGATGGACAACCTATTGCTTGCCAACGAAAGTTGCAGTTGAAAGGAGAGTTTCTTGATCAATTGAATGGAAAAATAGTGGACTGTAAGAAACCCTAACCAAATCTTAGCTGACTACTGTTGATAGAATGATGAAATTGCAGTTTTGGGCTATTCAATTGTCCAAGGGCAGTCATATTAGATCTTCAAATTGGCAAGTCATTTTGACTTTAAATTATTGTACTTTCTCTCTTTGCTGAACATTTGATATTAATAATAAGATGAATTGATCAAGGGTTTTCCATGTCTTGGGGTTTTTTCCCTGGCTTGTGCCATATCCTTGTGTACTCTTTTCTTGGCTTGTCTACTGCATCTTTCATCTATGTTATTTCTTCAATTACTGTCATTATAACGATGTATTATGTCATTGCTAATGGAAAATCGGGTTTGTCTACTGCATCTTTCATCTATGTTCTTTCTTCAATTACTGTCATTATAATGATGTATTATGTGATTGCTAATGGAAAATCGGGCTAATATGGATCCTTGAAGTAACTTCCCTAAGAAAATAACATGTTAACCTAAAATTAACAAGATCTAACCAATCCTGGTTTGACCGATTCTAGTTTGAAACCCAGTTTGATATGTGGACTAGTCCGGTCACTAGTTCCGGTTTTGAATACTATGTTTTGGAGAATGTAATAAACTAATAGTGCCAAATAGAAATAGTTTGAAATAATCTAGATCCATTACCTATCTTTATGTGTTGGAAAGTTTCAAGATTGAGAATCTGTAGTGTTTCTTTTGTCACAGCACAGTGGAGCGACACAAGGTCACTTCTCGAAAGAAAACCATTAAAAGTATCCATCTATTTGGTGGCTGGAGGGGAATATCTGCACCCTCTCACAACTTTTCCCTTCACATAAAGGAATTTTAAAATCACACTCATGTCCCCAAGCATAGGAAAAGAATTATGTAAATGCTATACACATTGAGATAACGTTGGTCGCGATATAATTCCTATGAGTGCAATGTTTCTAGATCCATCATTCTAAAGCCAAAGAAACGCTCCATGGCTTGAAATGTTTGGTTAGTGCCCGTCCTTCGGAAAAAAATCATGGAAGGTCATTGAAAATTACCCTTGGGTAGTGTTAATTTAAAGATAATGTTTGTTAGGGCATTTTCATAAATGTACACAGATCCAACATTCAAATGCCAAAAAAAAATTGATGTTATAGAATGTTTTTTTGGGTTCATTAATTCTCAAATGCCACTAGAGACTTGACTTGAAAAATTATTTATTCAGAGGAAAGTGTTCTAAAAAATACAAAAAAGTTATCAATAATGCATACCTCTTTGCAATCCTAATAGAGGATTGTCATCTTGCATGCCAAGATCTTTGTGGTAAGAGCGTAGGCCTAGGCTGGTCAGCCAGTGATCCTGAGCATGAGACCATGGCGGTGGGTACCTTAGCGCTAGAGCTGGAGCGATACAAGCCAACTGGAGCTGGAAAAGCCTCGTTTCAACAACAAGCACGTGTGCAACAATGCCATCACAATATCAACCACCTCCTCGGCTCTGGTTGTGTGGACATGGAGCTGCAACCCTAAATCCGTGGTGAGGGTGGAATTGACGGCCTTGTCGGACAAGCCGAGGCAAAGGATCAACTGCCATGGTTGAAGCCTCCTCTGGGCGTCCCGGGGAGATAAGCGAGGGAATGAAGGAGCACAATCATGGCTGATTCTATGTGTCCACATACTAGACGAAGGAAATGCCACCGAGGGTTTCTTCATCGATTCTACTATCATTCAGGAAATTCATCGTGGTCGCCAGAGGAAAACCACTGTCGGATCCCTATCCACCACCTTTCCATTGTTGTTCATGGCCTCCATCTTCGTCATCTTTTCCGAAGCCGTTGTGGAATAATGGTGGACATCAGAGGATTTCATGGAGGCATACTATTAGGGTCCGGTTTATCGAAGTCCTGAGGGTTTAGATGATTTCACTGATGTAAAGTCGTGGACTGAGATTATGGAGGGAAATTTGAAAATGGACACAGGGAAATTTGAATTTGTTGAGGAAAATTATTTATATGAAAGTGTTTGTGATAATATTTATTTTTTGGTTGGTTATTTTCTTTTTATTATAAAATTCAGAGAGATTTTTACTATTTTATTTATTTATAATTATTACAGTTTGTAAGTGGTTGATTGATTAAAATTTGGTTTATTGAAATTTAAAATGTTGTATAATTACGCCGAAAGGCGTTCCCTTTGCTGGGTTTGGATGAATGCATTTTTTGTTGGAGCCAATCAGAGGACTTTTCCATCGTCCTTCGAGCCACTAAGAATGTGCCATTTTCCGGCTGCTGGTTCGACCTCGCTGTTTTCTCCACCTCGGACGATTTACCAGGTCAGCTCACAGTCCAGCTTGCACGATGCTGCTCTTACCTCCACCTCGGACGATTTGGCTGAATGGAGTTCTCAGATTATTTGCTGGCTCACTGTTTCAGTGTTTACAGCTCACAGTTCTCCAGCTCGCATGATTTACCAGCTGCGTCTCGTTAATGCTCAAGCGTGGCAGCAACGCCTCTCAACCTACTTCCAAAATCCAAGAAATCACCCAGATCTGAATGAATATTTGGTTGTTGTAGCGTTAAATATGCAGATACGTTTGGTTCGTGGTGACTTCTCCTTCATTAATGCTGAAACCTGCCATATACGGGTGTGCTTAAATGCGTTCATCCTCCGTCTTCATATGTTCGGCCGCAAACAAATGCCTGTTCTCAAATTTGCATATTTTCTGAATCAGGTTGGGCACATGATGTATTGTGGCTTGGTTCTATGACTCAACGATGAAATTTCTCGTAATAGCATTCTATCTCATGTGTGGACAGGGTATATATGTGGTATATATACGCCTTTTTTGAGCAACAGGTTCAATTTGAATTCTTTTACCCTTTATTTTCAAGAGAACGCCTTTATCAGGTTTGGATTCTGTATCTAAAAGATGCACATTGTTTTGATAGCCTCTCATTATTGTAGTGGAAATTGATTGTATTGTGTATTGGAGATAGCCTGTAGTGCAGCTTTGCTAGATGCAAAGAAAGTTGTCTATGGAGTGCTGGATAAAACAAATGCAAAATCTTTAAAATGATTGGGAAATTCTGAAATATAGACTCTTCTGGCGTTCTTACCATATAGACTCCACGATTATCAGTATCCTCTATTTGAAAATTTGGAAAATTCCCTAATCACATTGTGTGCAGGATGTTCAATGTGCTTCTTTTAGATACAAGGACTGATTTCTCAAATTTGGGTTTGGAAAGACTTTGCTTAAAGTTGATTTCTGTACCCTATATTTTGCAGCACTTGTATTATTTTAATATATTTTGCCTTTGTTGCCACAAGCATTGTTGTGCCAGCGAAATGGTTCAGCAAGAGGCCTTCAGAGATATATTCAAAATTCTATAAATTTTGATTGTATCCAGTAGTAGACACGAAAACTATTGTTCAGTTTTTTTGGATGCAAATAAGTACATCTTTGCTAGATGCAAAGAAAGTTGTCTATGGAGTGCTGGATAAAACAAATGAAAAATATTTAAAATGATTGGGAACTTCTGAAATATAGACTCTTCTGGCGTTCTTACCATATAGACTCCACGATTATCAGTATCCTCTGTTTGCAAATTTGGCAAATTCCCTAATCACATTGTGTGCAGGATGTTCAATGTGCTTCTTTTAGATACAAGGACTTATTTCTCAAAGTTGGGTTTGGAAAGACTTTGCTTAAAGTTGATTTCTGTACCCTATCTTTTGCAGCACTTGTATTATTTTAATATATTTTACCTTTGTTGCCACAAGCACTGCTGTGCCAGCGAAATGGTTCAGCAAGAGGCCTTCAGAGATATATTCAAAATTCTGTAAATTTTGATTGTATCCAGTAGTAGACACGAAAACTATTGTTCAGCTTTTTTGGATGCAAATAAGCTGGTCTCTGTTGAGTGCTGGATCAATCACATGCCAAACTTTGAAAATGGTTGGGAAGTTTTTGGATAATACAACTCACTGTTTTTCTAACTATATGAACTCCACTAGTGACAATATCCATTCTTCCTAATCCGGATATATACCTGGTTGAGATTTTGTGCAGAATTTTCACCATGATTATATTTCAATATGATGATTGATATGGATTGTTTCAGCTAGCGATTCAACAAGAGGCCTTCAGGACTTATAATAAAAATTTGTTGACTTCAATAGCATCTTGATATTGTTGCAGAAAATTGACTATTTGGTAACAACTGTTAATAGTTCTTCTGTGTTGATTGCAAATGAGCTTCGTGAGATACTGTGTAAAAACTCGGGAAATTTGAATTAGTCAGGATGTTTGGTGCAGTTTAAGCTATGTATTGGCATTATGCTTCCGATTGATGCTAGTTCTTGAAAAGAGTTGGAATTTTTTTTACAATTCAGCTTCTTAAATTCTAGCAGCTTTTCCCTTGTTTTGTGTTGTACACTTAGTTTTGGTTTCCCCAATTGTTCTAAGCTTCAGTAGCCTTAGGTTTTTTTCCAAACAGAGCTTCTGTTAGAGAAGAGTTGGAATTTTGTTTACTATTCAGCTTCTTAAATTCTAGCAGCTTCTCCCTTGTATTGTGTTGTGCACTTAGTTTTTTCCAATTGTTCTAAGCTTCAGTAGCATGTGGTTTTTGTCCAAACAGAGCTTCTGTTACGTGATATCTTTATCTCTTTCTGGATTACATGTGATTACAGCCATCTTATAGAGGGACACGAGATCTATAAAATACTTAATTTCTGTTGTTTTTTCATGTGAAATTCGTTTACCTTCTTTTGCATACTTCTGTAGATAACATGGTCGCAACCATAATTGACTTAAGGGCTAACTTGCAGATTAGGAAGCAATACTGGGAGGCTTAAATTCATATAAGAGAAGAGCACAGAACGGAAAGAACTCAGATAAGAGAAGAGCGCAGAAAGGAGAGAAGAACGCAGAACAGATTGTAGCACCGTGCCCTTGAAGGAGAAGAGTCCATAGTCCCGATTTTTTCATTTTCTGCATTCACTTCATTCGACATCACCCGGTAATTTTGCTGCACGACTTCTTAGATATTGCGATAGGGATAGCTCAATTGTGGGCGTCCGGTATTGTTTCAAGGATGCCTGTTTGAATTTTTTTTTATATCTAATTCAGCTCTTAGGTTTTCCATTCCCATTTCATTTAAGAAATACACAGATCAAATGGTTTTATATCTGATGCCCTTGAAGGGGAAGAGTCCACAATCCTCAGTATTTCATTTCATTTTCTGTATTCACTTTCACTTCGTTAGACATCAGTGGGTAGACGACTTCTTAGATATTGAGATAGATAGCTTACTTGTTGGTTTGTCCGGTCTTTTTTCAAGGATGGTTGATTGAATTTTCTTTTATACCTGACTCCTAGGTTTTCCACTCCCTTTTCATTTAAGAAATACAGAGATGAAATGGTTTTTCTGTTATGCATTTTGTTGGTTGTTCATCATTTGAGGTGTTTCTATTTTAATATGATCTCATAACAGGATGTGTGCCTCTTTTTATCATCTAATGATGAAAAACAATTATGTAATTCCAAAATTATGGGTGGCGGATTATAGTAGTGAGAGTTCTAAACAAAAAAAATAAAATCCCTCAACAATATATCTGCATATGGCAACATACATTTTTCTTATATTCTGTATTACATGTGATTGCAACCATCTTATTGAGGAACATGAGATCTATAGAATACTTAATTTCTGTTGTTTTTCATGTGAAATTCGTTTACCTCCTTTTGCATACTTCTTGAGCACAAGTACAATAAAATCATTTCAAGCTGTTACACTCGTTCTTTTGCAACTTTGGTAGTTCTTTTACATGGCTGTAGCCTGTTAGAGGCATGCCAAAATTTTTCTCCTCTCTTTATCCTGTTTTGGTTGTAAATATATTTATCGTTTTTTTCAGTGCCCTTTGCAGTTTTTTGTAGCATGTCTGACTCTTTTTATCATCTAATGAAGAAAAACAATTATGTAATTCCAAAATCATGGGTGGCAAATTATATTAGTAACAGTTCTATTTTCAATCAATGTATTCCATTTTCTTGTGCGCTTATGTTTCAAATTGTCATGTGCATCATGATTTTCAATAAGTTGAAAAAACCACTTAGAATATTCAAGATATACAGTTACAAGTAGCATACTTCACAAGCTCATTTACAAATATGGTTACTTTGGTAGTTCAGTTACATGGCTGTTGCCTGTTAGAGCCATGCCAACAGTTTCCTCCTCTCTTTATCCTGCTTTGGTTGTAAATATATATATCATTTTTTGCAATTCCCTTTTGTATTCCATTTGCTTGTGCGATTATGTTTCAAACTGTCATGTGTATCTGTCGTATCAAACATGATTTTCAATAAGTTGAAAAAACCACTTAGAATATTCAAGATATACAGTTGCAAGTAGCGTACTTCACAAGCTCATTTACAAATAGGCCTATTTCACATTACTATTTCCTTTCCTTTTATACCTACAACCCAACATCCTCTCCTAACCTATTTTATGCCTATGCCTTGTTTACCATCAAAATAATTCAACATGCTCTATTCCAAAATATATGTTCCATAGGGAAAGCCTTTGCAGTACTCATTGTAAGGAACATATTTGCACAACTTCCACTTGTGCAACTTGCAATAGCATCTTCCATATACCAAATTTGTCACTATTAATTGAAGAGTGGAAATCATCCAAATTAGCAATTCTACATTTCATCTCTCACAAATTAGCAATATCGAAATTTCCCTTTGTTTATCTGGACATGTTCTTCTTCACTATCTTGACCTTACTATCTCTATTCGCTTGCAGCGTATTGTTTTTTACAAGCCACCCGTTCTACCATGGAGACGTCATTATCTTGCAATTGTCTTCCTTCTCTACTAGTTGGTGCTACCGACCAGCAACCAACCCTCCAAGTTGTTGAACTTGCGGGGTATTTACTATTCTTCTTTCCCATTTCACTATATCTTCTATACATCAGTCACTAACATGCTTTCAATTTCTGTGCAGGAACATAATGGATCATAAATATATCTCACAGCTCCAACAATTTTGCAAAGAAATCAATGAACAAGAAGCTGCGCTTCTCAATGTACAGGAGCGATTCCTACATCCACCTAGGCTGCCTCTTTACCGGTTGCGGCCCACAATACAACTACTGCAACGGATCAGAAATTGGATGAATCTACTCATCCATATTCATGAAAAGGATGCACACAGAGCACTCCGAGCATACTATCTTGACCGTGTACCTTCTCTGGACGTGAAATGGTGCTGTCGTTGTCGAGCAACACCTTGTCTATACGACTAGTTTTTCCTCTACTACAAAACCATCTAACCACTATGCTACACATGATGCAATTTTGTCAATACATCTTATTTTGTGTTTGAAAAATTTACAGCACATCTTACTTTCCAAACTCTTCCTACTCAGAAATTTCTGTATATACAAAAAAAAAATTTGAAGGTTCCTATGGGTTCTCTTGATTAAAGTTTGTCTTATAGCCATGGGATCTAGTGCTATTATGGGTTACTGATCACAACGAATTATGATCAGTACTCATGAGTTTGATGCCAGATGACAACTATCAAACAATAGTTCTATGTTTAGTGCTCAGCACTTTTCAATAAATATTCATAGTTATGTTGTAGCATGCGTTATGTTATATAAAGCTGTTATTGGTACTTGTTGATTTTAAATTTTCTCTCCGTAAACAATTGTCTATGGGAAATCAAAAGTTCAATATGCAGACAAGTGTGCATCATAGTGCAAAGAGCTGTGTGAATGGATTGTTTTCTTTTTAGAAATTTCCATTTAGCATTCATTCATTTGATTTCTGTGTATTATGTAATCAATTCAATTTTACGCCTAACTTGAGCCCTTATGTTGCTATGGATTATGGGTTATAATGGATTCCCATTGTCATGCTTAGTGGAAGGCAATTGCACATACGAGCTCAATTCTTGCTGTCTTGGGATTCTCCTGGATTTTAATCTGATGTTTAGTGGAAGGTCATATTAAGTCAGTTGAGATAAGTTCAATCCCTGAGCTATGTCAGTCAATAGTTTTCAGTTTGAGTTCATTGGAAATTGCACATGTATCATAATGCTTTCAGGGGATGGCTTAATGGAGTCATATTCAGCACAGCACCTTAATGATGAGCTCAGTTCCTGTACGGTCAGAACAATGGTGCACATACACATGGGCTGTAATTTTGCCTACCTATCTAATGGTTTTTAGTCTCATGTTCAATGGAAGGAAAATAATCAGCATTACGAGTTCTTCTGTCAGTATGATGCTTAGTCAATGACAAATATTTATATCCTTACATGAGTTTATTTCATATAGAAGGGTGATGTTAATTTAACAAATATCATGGGTTTTAATGCCTGCAGTGTGTTTCTGAGTCTCAGCAACATTAGATTGTTGCTTCACGTAGAAGGTAATTATTGATCATGTCAGGAATTCGATTTGTTGGCAACTATTAATTAGTACCGATTCATTTATTACCTTTCATATATCATTTCTAGACTAAAATAGTTATCTTTGTTCAACTGAATTCAAATAGCTAATAAGAAATTTAGCCCTAAATTTTTATTTGCTCTAATTGCATTACTTTTACTTTTCATTCCTGTGATCTCAGATTGACCCTGTGAAATACAAGAACATGTTTACTGGCATGAACATGGTCATAAAAGAGCAAGGAATTAAGGGGTTATTCAAGGGTTGGGCTCCAACTATGGTGGAATACACTGCACAAGGTGCGTTCAAATATGGGTTCTATGAGTTCTTCAAAAAGTACTATTCGGACATTGCAGGAGCCGAGTATGCTGCCAAGTACAAGACCTTGATCTACCTTGCAGCTTCGGCCTCTGCAAAGGTCATTGCTCATCTTGCCCTCTGTCCCATGGAGGCCATTAAAATGAGGATGCAAACACAACCTGGATTTGCCAGATGGCCTGCAATGATGAATATGCTCCCTCCTGCTTATTTTCTAACCCAACTGTATTTCTTTCTGTGTGGATTGCAGTTTGTAAAAGGGCATTGGTCCGCTATGGGGACGCCAAATTCCTTGTAAGTTTATCTTCCATTCTTTGCAATCTGCAGCCGCATGAATCTACCAAGCCCATGTCTCTGTCTGCCAAGTTTTACATACTATATTTAGATTTGGAATTTTTAAACCTGTATTCTCTTCTTTTTCTGTTGAGGGGTTGTGTCCAGGGAAGCAAGGTGTGCTAAAACATGTGATATTTATAGGTATACTGTCTATCATTTTCTATGTCACAGCGGTGCAAACAAACCTCAATGGTTACACAGTTTATCGAAAATATAAAAATTTGCATTTAAATTTTGAAATCCCTTTGAATGTTAAGTAAATTAGAGGCTAAAGTAAATCTATGTTAGTTTATCTACTCCATGTGAGCTTACCTTCTTTATCTTTATGTCTCTCCATTCTGTATATATTCAAATTAGTTTATCTGCTTGAGGTCTCTCCAGTTTGTATATATCCATCTTTTAAATTCAATTTCAATAGACCTTTAAATTCAGAGAATATGAAAACTAACACCATGTTAACTAGTGAAGGAGGCTTTGTGGTGGTGATATTCTGTCACCTAGTCAAGGAGGATTTATGGTGGAGATATTCTTCACTCAGAATCAAATAAACCTAGGCATACATGCTTTAATATCCTTTACATTAAGTTTGGACTTTTTATTTCAAAAAAAAAAAGTTCAGAATTAAGTCCAAGAATAAAATATTTCAATCTCATCCCATTGCTCATATGTGCAAAACACAAACAAAATGCTATAAAAACAGAAAAATATACCTCTTGAATCTTTTCCAACCTACTGATCAATACAATAGAAGAAAATTCCCACTTACATTAAAAAAAAAAAAAAACCCCTTCCATATTCCTAAAACAAAACAACATTACAAAATTTCTTATCACATAGACATTTTTAACAATTAAATGGGTCTGAATCTGTTCACTGGTTTTATTAATATATTGGTATCATTATTGCAGATACTATGATGAAATTCGTATCATTTGAGAACACAGTAGAAATGCTATACAAGCATGTGATCCCAACCCCAAACGAGCAATGCAGCACACCTGTTGAAGTGGGTGTGAGTTTTACAGGAGGATACATCTCTGGGATATTCTGTGCTGTCATTTCTCACCATATCTTTGAATGGTCTACACCTATTATTTACAAATTCCAGCTGTTGTGATATTATTAAATGTAAAGGGTAGGAATTGCCAAAACAATTTAACATGCAAATAAACTCTTCTTTTTCTAACTTGTTTGATATGGTATGAAATCTTATGTGCAATTGGAATGTTGTCTAATAAATTTGATTTTATAAGAAATTGGGACTGACATAGTGGTTGGAGCTATGGTGGGAAGTGCATACCTCCGCTCCTTGTTTTCGTGGAAAGATGTTGAAATTTTGGCATTTTGTGGTGAGTGAGGCGGTTTGTTACCTATTTATTTTTCAATTGTGTTAATGACGAATTGCACTTTTAGAATTTTGACCTGTTAATAGGTGTTCTCAACTTTTCATCTTATGTAGATTGATATGAAGCTATGGGAATACGATTTCCAGCATGCAAGCAGTTATCAATTTTACTCTTTTTTATTTTTTTGGCTTGTTGAGGTGCGATTTTCTCTGGTATTCCCTCTGCCTTTTGCCTTGTCGATCATGAGTAACCTTTTGAGCCGGAAAAACGAATTAGTAATAGGTTTTTCTTATTAGAGGTTGCAGGAATATAGCTTTTTACTGAAAGTAAAAATGATACTCTAATTCGCATAGTTTAAACAGTTCTAATTCGCAAAATTTAAAGAGTGCCACAATTTTCGCAATTCCAGTAAGACTTTGAGAAAATCTAGAATGAATATTTTGAAAAAAACAAAAAAACTGGACTGAAATTTTGAAAATTAGGGTTGCAGATTTTAAGTTTCAGGCTTTTCGATGAACTTAGCGCCTACGTTAATCAGATTTTTGAAAACAAAAATAATTCAGATTCCAGCGAGAAACTTGCCAAAATTCAGTCTCTATCGACAACACCGTTCTAAATAGTAATGTAAGACTTATGCGCAGTTACACATGATAGATACCAAACGTAAGAATACAAATATGTGGCTCTAACAGGCAAGTCATTCGTGTCCACGTGGAGAATTGTATGATGTCAATGTCACAATTTGTATTTTAAAATAATCTTTAACTCGTAAAGTCTTCTAAGTAATTTTATGTCAATACTTCAGCCTTGCCTACGAGTGGCCAAACTCAATTAAACCTCGAATCTTATTTTTTGGGAAATGAAATATTTCTACTCTTCCCCTAGTTCTTGACCACGCTCGGCAAATCACTCTCGTGCATTTCCAAACCAAAAAAAAGAGAGAAAAAAAAAATCATAATAATAATAATAATTAAATAAATAAATAAAATATGAATAAATAAATAGAAATAAAATAAAATAAAGATATAATTAAAATTAAAATAAAATAGATAAAAAAAAATCTTTATTGCAAAAATAAGAATACAATAAATAAATAAATAAATCAATAGAAACAAAATAGAACAAAGATTAATAAATAAATAAATAAAATGAAAAAAAAAAAATTACATAAATTACAACTTAATCATATTAAATTAAAAATTAATATTTTTATTAAAATAAATATAAATATTTAAAATTCAAATTAACTATTTCAAAAATATGTTTTCAGATATGGTCTTATCACTTCTATCGTTCTTGTTATGGTTTCAGCTCCTTCTTGTTATATCATTTTCAAAGCTTCAACTCTTGCTCACAACATCTTCAGAAATGTTTTCCACACTACTCAAACCATGTAGCTCAATCCACCAACAGGTGTCTCTCCATGTAGCTCAATGCAGACTCCTCCAATCCACCAACAGGTCTCTCTCCATGTTTGATGATTCTGTTAAGATAACAAAAACATTGTGTTGAATCGAATCTACCATATCTATCCTAAGGAGATTTCTTTCTTTTTATCACCGTTTATTTATTTTCTTTCATTTCCATTTGGATTGAGCACATTTGCATTCATAGCCTACTCATGTTTTGTTCCGACAGTTCATTTCTTTCCCTATAATTTCCTTTCAAATCATTTTCCGTTTTAATATTGCTGTGGGTTAAACAAATGCACAGATATCTCATTAACAGTTAACTCCTTCACCAAATCCATTTCAAAACTGACATATAATCTAATTCAACTCCCCTCTCACAGATCTTTATACTTATGGCACAAACTGCCCCCGCAAAAACGTTACGCCTGGCGGTGAAACCGAAGATACACCATTCCTCTCCTTTCAGCGTTCCTTTGCGCCACAGGTGAAATTGCTAGTATATATATATATTTAATTTATTTAGAGTGTAAATTATAATGAAATGTTGAGTGTAAAAAGTTAGCTTAACCAAAACAAAAATTAAGTGGTTTTCGATATGGGTTCCATGCTTTTCTAAGAGTAAAGTCATTTTTTATTTTGTTTAGAATACAAAACTTTGTGTGTTTTTAATTGTTTATCATGTGTTTTGTTTGAAGTGGATTTGTAACCATGATTATTGTTGTCTATGCAAATATTAATCTAGGTTGCATTATTTTGGTATCAAAGTAGGTTTAAGACCTACATATAAATTGAAGAACAACGTCATCAAAAAAAAATTGTTTGGTGGATCTATAATAAGGAGAATTGCAAAAGAGCACATAAGGAATTAGGAATACAAGCATAGGGTAGAGGGAAACATATCTACAAATAAAATCACCTAGATGTTGAGGTCCATGTTAACTATAATGGATTCCATGAAGGAAGCTAAGAAAATAGGGGTTGTTGTAGATATTCATGATGTGAGTAATGAAGAGTGAAAATTAGAGGCCCCATGGGAGATAAGACTATATGATTGATTAGATTGGGAATATGGAGAAATCCATAGAGTTTGAGAAATTGAGGACCCCGAGAGAGTGAAGCATATATTCACAAAGTTGAAAGGGCATGCATCCCTTCAGTGGGATAATGTATTTTGACAAAAAAATAAGAAGGAAATATAAAATTAAGACTTGGGAGGAGATAATTTCCAAACTAAATGGTATTCCACAATTTATAGTTGTTGGCTTGAAAACAATTATCTGCCAAAATTAAAAATTACTAACATAAATGACTAATTCATATACTTGTTGTTCTTGTTATTTGGTCATATTTTTATTCTTGGACTATAATAGTCATTTATGTTAATCATTATTAATTTTGTCACTTATTATCTAGTCATATATTTTAGTCATAGACTAAATTAGTCATTTAAGTTAGTCGTTTTTAGTTTAGTCACTTATTATCTAGTCGTATATTTTATCTCTAGACTAAATTAGTCATTTAAATTAGTCATTTTTAGTTCGGTAACTTAAAATTGCTTAAATTTAGTAGTAATTCACTTGAAATAATTGCGGTGACTAAATTTTTTAGTCACCTAGTCACTAATTTCAGCATTTTCTACTAGTGACTCCTGCCATTTTCCGTAGCGTTATTTGGTACGAGAATATAGCTACTGGTTAATTTACCAGAGGTATTATAAAGGTAATTTATATTTTCAATATTGTAGTTAGGATAGTCTGTGGTAATTTATTAAGATATTCTTTATAGCCTTACAGTCTGGTAAGGCATTGGCATATCGGATGGAATTATTGTAATAGACTCCAAATATTCATGAGGAATTCCAATTGTTGATCAAGAGAGCCAGACTATCCTGAATGCAGAGGGTCTTCGGTGTATGAATGGAGAGAGTGGAGAATGAGGGACTGTTAGAGGGACTGTTTCGGGGTGCTTGCAGACTTGAGGAGATGGTGGTCATTCTCAGGAAGTCATAGTTGTTGCTGCTGCAAATTCTGAAGCGACGAGTAGCTAGTCTTGCTGTTCATGTAGTTTTGTATGCTTTTACAAGGATCCATGGAGAGGACTCTTGGACAGGCGTTTCGACCTTTGATTTTTAGGTTCACTCCCATCTGAGTTGGCGCTCATGAACCATATAGCTGGAACCCTTTGAGGAAAATTAGTTGTTGTTGTTGGTGGCTATTGGTGAATCATAAAGCTGGAACCCATTTTGGACAATTTTTGTGGCTTTTGGTGGCTATTGTTGAATCTTATAGCTGGAACCCATCGAGGTCAGTTGTTTGCTGCTTCTGGTGGCTATTGTTGATTCATAAGGCTGGAACCCAATGTGGACAAGTTATTGTGGCTTTTGGTGGCTATTGTTGATTCAGAATGCTGGAACCCAATGTGGAAAATTGTTGTGGTTCTTGGTGGCTAATGTTGTTTCATGAGTGCTACTGTTTCTATCGTTAGCATACATGGTGTGGTGTGGTGGCGGTGCAGGGAGGTGCTGCGTTGGGGGGAGCTGGGTGTAGGCGGTGGTGATGTGTGGTGCGTAAGTTGAGCGGCGTTGAGTGCGGGTGCCACGGGGTTTCGGGTGGTGGCTGTTTGGAAGCCCATAACAGTCCCAATATTCACGAGCATCTTGCAAAGTTGCAGATGGTCATCCGTTATTTCGAGCTGATGCCATGAGGTGTGGGGGCAAGGGGTTTAATTTCCAGGAGGGGTGGGGCATGGGGTTCCCCTCTATCATTGGAGTGGATGATTTGGTTTGATGGTCTTCTGGTTATGTTTTGCTTGGGCGGACATCCAACCATCATGAGGTTTCAGGGTGCTTGCAGACTTCAGGAGATGGTGGTCATTCTCAGGAAGCCATAGCTGTTGCTGCTGCAAATTCTGAAGGCTTCCTGGTTTTTCCGATTGGCCTTTCGATTTTCTCCGGTTATTTTTGAATTGTTTTCCGGCTCAATTCAGTCTGTCTTTGGCAGCGGTATAGATTCAATCGCCATTTCCGGTAGGTGGACACATTTATTGGTGGCACCGTTTGTAGCTGCCCTGTTAATGATTCGTGCAGGTATCCGTTAGACGCTCCTCATCCAGAGATCTTCCATATCCATATTCGAGATTCGTGCGAGATTTCCTGGATCTGTACTTGCATTGGGTGTTTGGATTGTTGTTATTTGAGCTTTGTGAAGTTCTACAGGAGGGTCTAGTCATTACCTTACATCGCATCCAACTGCCGTTTGAACCTACCCGTTCCATTTTATTAATCTTCTGCACCTGTCTGACATTCTGTGTCAGATCTCTGGACCTTCGACCGATGTTCCTTGTATCTGTGATGGATCCCGGAATTAAACTGTTCTCTGATTACACTATTTTTGATGCTTCGGGTATAAGCAAGGACCAGGTCGCCGAAGAGTTCAATATTCGACTGGATTTCTCATATCCATTTGATTCTGGATCTGATGGGCTTGCCGGTCATGATAGGACGTAGAAGGGTGTCGGATCTCCGGATCGAGCTGGGGAGCCAGATCTCCCCCAATGAAGGGGATCAGAAATTCATCGTTTTCGGGCGCCTTTTTGTTTACAGGACAGTCTTTCTTTCATCAAGCGAGCCTGTTTTAACCTATTTTGGAGTGCAGGGTTATTGGTTTTGTCCAGGGTTGGTTTTTCTTCATCATGCGAGCCTGTCAATATTCTTCAAGCGAGCTGGATTTCCATCTGCCAAGCGTGCATGGTGATTTCCAAGCGAGCCAGTTCTATAATACATGGGTTGCGCACTGCAAGATGGATATCGAAGTCGCCCAATGTTTTCAAGCGAGCCTGAATTGGTGTTTGCACAAGCGAGACTGCCTCTTATCAGTCATGGAAGACACTATGGAACACACCCTTTTGTTAGCCTTCTTTCTATTCAGTTATCTTTTATTTCCACATTGTCATGAATATGATGCTGCTGTATTTTCTTTGTATGTTTTTTCAATGTATACAGGGATGATCTCGTGGGTCTGTTTTTATACTACCCATAATTGTTGGCCATGAACATCGAATAACTTCTCTTCAGAAGTGTATTCTGGATTTTTTTGGGTATATAAAGTTTTCTGGCTATTTTTATATAACAGTTTGAGAATGTATTGATGATCATGTACTGTCATATATTTATATTAACATATACAACGTTTTTTTCTTTTTGAAAAAAAAAGTCTGTGGTTTAACATTTTTATGTTGGGGAATTTTTTTTTCATGTCTAAAAAACTTTTATCTAATCTATAGATCACAAAAATCTAATATATCTATATATATTTATTGATATTATCAAAGTTTCCCCGTATAAAAATCTTGGCTATCAGCCCTAAACATTTACGAGTGTTGATTGATATTGGAATGGACGCAACGTGACATTTTTCATTCTATAACCTTTCTCAAGTAATCTTTTAGAGTGAATATCTGATTGCTTTCAATTTTTGTTACAATTTCATATGTATAGAATTAAATTATAATGGTGGGTACCTTTGGGTTGATTTGTTGTCTTCTCCATGTGTTACCTTTTCATTGGAATAACTTTAGCGACTTCAGGGTTTCATATATCCAAGCTTCAATATGCAACCCCTTCAAATGTTTTAGGTGAATGTATTGAAACTTATTTATAGTATTAATTACAGTGTATTTAGTTCCATTCTATGGGTTTTCTCTGTTACTCAATTATTTCCACCACAAATTTACTCTACGGTTTGTACCAATTACGACTCTAAGTAATTTTTTTATTATTATTAAATTTTCCACATAATGTCGTTAGGGTTTTTCTCCATTCTCTTATTGGGTTTATCTCTTTTTAAAAATTATGGCTCTTCTTTTAATTCTAAGTCTATTATGACTATTTACAGGTTGTGTATTCTTGTTATGGTTTTTAACTATGGCCTATGTTTATACGACCTTCGTTTACACATAAGCATTTATTATACTTCACATATATAGAATAAACTCTATAGGTTGATATTGACCAAAGTTTAGTTCTCTCGGTCATAAATTACTACATGTTTTTAAGTAATTTGATACTACCCTTTTTTTTAATATACCCTACCTCTTTGTGGATTTTTACATGGATTATAACCGTGAAATTTCTTGCTAATTTTTCCTAATCAATTTTCTTGTTTTCCTCTGTGGCTTATTTATTTTTTAGTTTGCTTGCTATGTAAGAGTACTCTTATAATTTTTATTTTCTGTCGATATGGCAACAACGAGGGTAGTATTACTCTCTCCATACCCTAATATCCCTTTTGGAAGTTTACAGTAATTACATAGACATAAAAATAATGTCTTTCTTTTTATAATCCATAGTGTTGATCCATTTAACTTAGGTATCTATGATATATACGCTTTGTTTATTTAAATAGTATTTGTTTATTTAAAAAATTTTATTTATTTTAATTCACGTGTTCTCCTGTAATTATATTTTGGATTTTATTCAGAGTCCTAATCTCTTCAAGGTAATTATAAGACGGACTACTTTTTCTCTTTTCCCTTTAAATATTTATCACAATTTGAGTAATTTATGATAATTACTATTTAATTTTGTTATTGTTTGTATCCTTATAATCTTCAATTTTCTTAATTCTTTAGTTTTTTGCAATTTTCACTTAATGTTGAGCTTCTTCTAAAGCAAATACAGGAGGATCTTCAATCATTTCTATGACTACGACTAATAACATGAAGATTTATTTGCTTGTGGCCATAAATAAAATTCTTCCAACTTACTTTCCACAACTCGATCTAATATTTCCTTTGAAAATAACTTGATTCATGCATAGATATCGAGATGTTTTTCAACATTAAGTAATTCTAAAAGTGCAACAATTTGAGGATAATACACTACATGTTAATGTATTTCCTTTGGATGTGCAAGAATATCCTTACCAAAAATGTATACAAATCTTCCTATTGGATTCTTTTCACCACAAAGCATTGATAATGTTGAACATTTTCTAGCACCATTTGTGCGAAGAAGTCCAAAACAGTATCCTTCTTGAACTGTAAGGCTCACGGAATGAACTGAAACCTTCTCTGGTTGATTTCCACTTCTTGGATATATCTTTCTGAGATTATGTAGGAAAATTTTGCTTCCTTTTGCTGCACCAGATAAAAATAACACCCTCTCTGTAGCTACATCTTCATCCTCGTCCTCAAAATTTGAAGCATGATATTCAACCAAAGAAACAATGAAAGGTCCTTCGTCCATATCAAATAACACTCATTAACCATCGAAAGTGTACACCAGAATCTTACTGAAGTCCAATAGATAGATGGACCAAGTAGGAGGTCAAGCCCAAGGACAAATATGAAATATATAGTACTCTCCAAAATTAGATAAAATATTGATGCACCAATTACGTTCCAATCTAGAGGTCCCTCTCCATATATAAAATTCATACCCTATATTTGCAATGCAATGGTTGCAAGTCCATTAGCAAGGAAAAATGATGGTGGTATCCTATGAAAGAGGATATCAAACACAAGCAACATGTTTAGATAGAACCGAAAAAATATTGTTTCACGATGTGAATCATTCCATTGTCAATAGCATAAAATGAGATGATCATCTCAATCTCTTTTCAAATGTGGCATTCAGAAGGACTACAACTGTAAGACTAGAGAAAAATACGAACTTCCCTATTACAAACCTAGTTAGTCAGTCAACAATTTTATGCGCCAACCAACTAAAAATACAATCCATTCATGTCCTCCTTTCATGAAATGAGCAAAAAACACCGCAACGTGATAAAAAAGAAGCAATAGATTTATTTGATTTACAATGTGATAGTGTGAATTATTCTAATATTTGACTCTTCACTTCTTCTAATGTACAAATGTGCAGAATATCCACCAATGGTCTATTTTTTGTAGGCTCAAATTCCTGGTCCTTTCTATGGGCAACTAAAGGATTTATAAGGGTCTAATCTTCATCTTCATTGTCTCTATCATAATTTGAAAATCTGAATTATATCCAAGTCTAGCCAACATTTATTCCTAAATAATGCTTAGTTTCATATCATGTGTAAATAGAAATGTGAACCTCCACTTGTAAACTTGTTGGAAAAATGAGCTCATCACTGAAATTACATCTGTTTGGTTGTAAATTTTCTCAACCCGAGAATGACTTTAAGCTATTGTAAACATGGAATAGTAGCTTCCCCTACCATTAATGCTACTATCGTTACATGGGAAAGAAAATATGTAATGATTATAATGAAACCCTACCTGAGAAGGCCCAATACAGATTGGGAAATTCCAAGGAAAACATAACAGTGAAAACCAAACACATATACAAGCATGGATTTTCTTCTGGAGATACCTCACTCCCAATCTTGGGTGCTAGAATTAGCATTACAATTTCCACAATTCCCACTACGAAGTCTTTGGATCTCCCCAAAATAAATATGTTGTAAGTGGCATGAAGCTAGAATAGAATTAAATTATTGGAGGCAAATGAGCATGTTTATCATATATTATTCCATATGATAAATAGTGTGATACTGGGTGCTAATGAAATTTGTGTATGAATAGGATAAATAATTCCAAATGGATTGGAAAAGTAACCACGAGAAGAATTGAACATAGATTCAGGAAAAATGAATTGTCCCATTAAATTTTTTAGATAAATTACATCCACTTTTCAAACAACATGAAATTTTCAACGAATCCAATGAGCTAGCATCAAGCGTAGTTTTCAGATTGAAACCTTCTATTGATCATGCAATTGAAATATGGCTTGAGCAATGATGTCTCTATTTTTAAAAGATGTTGACCAAGGTTTAATTTTCTCTTCTATTCAATGAAGTTACATTTAGGATCATCTGTTCCTTCTGCCAAGGAATTGGGGTTGCCCTAAGGGGATTCTATCACCTTGATTTTCCCATTTTTTTTTTCATTTCATCAGATAGGGACATCACTGGTATATCCTCTTCATCGAAATTCTTTTATCCATGAATTACATTTAATTCAAAATCAACACTATTGTATTGAATCAACAACTTCTCACTCAAAACCTCACCTAATCTTCTCATTTTTTATTGGAATTCAAAATCAAACTATTCTTACTACAACCAACAAGCATAAAGAGTCTTTATCTTTAATAGACTCCAAGTTGGTCTGAGGCGTTCCCTGTCTTGAGCTTGAGTCGCTGTAATATTTCAAGTTACAACCTTAAATTTAGAAAAGTGCATGCAACCCTATTAACGCTAAAATCTGGTAAATAATTTGTATTAGTAAGCTGATTCCATTGACTTTTCTAGATTTTTTCACATGAAAATTCCTGCAAATCCTACGTATTTTCTATGGAATGAAAATGCATGGAATTGAAACACAAATTCCATGTTTTGTTACCTTTTCCTGCTCAGATTGTAGTGACAATATTGGAGCCAATTAACACAATTTACTTCCTAAAACAAAGATATATATATATATATATATACTTTTCCCATTTAATAAAATGATTTTCTTGAGGGTAAATAAATCTAAATCTTCAGCTTCCACTACAGTATTAGACATAGGCAATGAAATCAATCTCACCAACAAGGTTAGACAATGATTCATCAGAAAGATAAAACAACTTTCCAACTTTTCTTGAGTAGTGCCTTAACAATTAATAGGGACCCATGAAGGCAGTGCCATGCTACCCCATTAGTGCAAATATGAAAGGGAAACTAGATCACAAAACAGTACACATGCCACTCAGACAAGGTACTTCTGTCAACTAATTTGTTGCTCTAAGAGGATAAATTCTCTAAATTTCCACTTTTCTTTTAATCTCTTGAATAATATTACTATTTGACATTTTTTTTCTTATGAATGCCTTCTATTGTATCCGAGACATAATTTCAATTTTGGTTCCTAGTTGGATTTTTGTGCAAAATTTTGACATCTTAACTCTACAGGATGTTGAGCTACAACCAAGAGCATTAGGTTCCATACAATTTTTAGGTTGGAAATAAGGCATGGTTTCATTTGCAAAAATATTGTGCCTTATATTCCACCACAAGAAGATCAAAACACTTATGTTTTGGCCTTACACCATTGTTATCCTTGATCACAACTACGTTTGTCTAGGTTTGTTTAGGTTGGTCATAGGTAAGTTAGGTTGGGTCATTTGGATGAAATAAGGTCATGAAATTCACTACATTTAAAAAAATGTACATAGTTTAAGGGGTCTAAATAGTCATTGGTCATGAAATAAAGGTCTTATCAAGGTAAATTTTAAAAAAATCTGATTGCATGGGTAATAAAAGAATAAAGATAATTCTGTGACACTTGGAAAATTTTCCTCGATTCCACAGTGTAGTTAGTGTAAAACAATCTGATTTCGTTATGGAAATGCCTGACAGTTCCGTAGCAAATTCACTACAATTTTTTTTTTCTGCTAATGGTGGGATAAGCTGTGTCTTGTCATAATTTCAGTGGTCATTGCACACTTGGTCATAATGGTACTATTCAATTATGTGCCATCATATATCATGTGCATGCACAGTAATCATTATTCCTCACATCATTTCATTTTTCCCACTCATTTCCTCTTTCCTAATTTAGTTTGATCCCTAATTGGAAAAGCAACACCTTACCTTCATCCTTGTAAGCTTTTTGAACACTTTTGCTAGAAATCTAGAGTCTTGATTTTTGTCTAGTAGTTGGCTTAGGCTAGGTGTTACCTGTGTCAAGAGAGGTGCTTGTTGTCACAAAACAATTCTTCAGGTGTCAAAGGAGAAGTGGATTAGCGCTTTGTTTGAAAGTAAGGCTTCACATAAAAAGGCAACCAAGGGTGGCACTATGGTCAGATATGAGCCCATGGATATGAGGCTAATTGCAGAAGACTCCATCTTATCACAAGATTTTTAAAATATAGGTTGCATGCGGTTTTGCTAGAAACTGCAAGGGTATCCTGCACAAATGTTTAAATATTTTGTTGTAAACTTCATTGGTACAGGTTCAAAGGTGGGCATCCTCAATTTTTCCATGTCTCGTGACACAATTTCAAAGGAAATCGAGATTCCAAGGTCTAGAGAGGAGTATTTTAAAGCAATGAAGTCTAAGCTTCAAAAAAATGATGAGCTTCTAAAGGAGGAGTACATAGGCATAAAAATGAGCTAAACCATCTCCAGGACTTGCCTCAAGGACAATTATTCAAAACTGTTGATGATGATTCAGAAATAATTTACTTGTGAAGGTATATTTCACATGATCTATCAATACCACTTCAGATTGTTGCTTCATTTCACAGGTAAACAAACTCTAGATTTACCATTTTTTCTGTTCAGGAGTTTAGGAAAAATGGCTAATAAAGTTCAAGCTAAATCTAAAAGTAGTGACACTTCCATTTTTCATCATGGTTTGATTAAATTGTTCATTATGGAGGAGTTAAAGAAGCTAAACATGGATTGGTCCACTTTTCTATCCTTGAGTGGCTATGAGCTTGATGTCCTCACTCCTAGAAAGACACCTAGATCAAAGGAAAATACTCCAAGAAAAGATAAAGACTCTAGGGATGAAAGAGAGGTTGAACATGAGGTGGAAGTGAAGATAGAGGTGTAGCCTATGGTGGAGCCTATGGAGGTATAAATTGAGCAATTGCAGGAGAAAATGGTGCCTAAACAAACCTCTACCAACAATAAAGTAAAAAATGATATAAGAACAAATAGAAGGATCACTACAAGTTAGACAGAGGCGAAATGCAAGATAGAGGATATCTTGCAAGAAATTGATATTGAGGAATATCCTGTTGTGAAGCCTGTAGGAGTTAAAGGAAAAAAAACCAAGTAAAAGAGTCTTAAAGCTAAGAAAATAGATTTTTCCAAAGAAGACTCAGGTTTTTTTTTTTAAACCTAGGAAGCCACTCACTAGGTCACAATTATCAAAGGGAGAAAAATCTGAGAAGCTGCATAAGGAACTAGAAAAGGAGAAATAATGAGCAAGGGAAGAAATAATAGAGTTATCTCCAACAGAGAAAGAGGTGAGCAAGGCAAGGAAAGGCAAGGAAAGAGTTCGAGAAAAATCTGAACTAGAGCATTTCAAAGAACAAATTAAGGAAGCTAGAGAAGAGATTTTGGAAATTAAGCTGGACTTAGCAGATTTCAAATAAGAGAGGCAGGAGCTCACAAACTTTAAAAAAGAAGTGAGAAAACAGATATATTTTTATGATGAGGTTGTAGAGGGGTCAAAGAAGATGTTGAAGAGGACACCACCTCTACACAGAATGATGAAACATCTATTCAAGAGTAACATGTGGTTGCAATCGGAAAGAAGGAAGTTACAAAGCCAAGTCAAAGAATTGGAAATACAAATGGAGATGGTGCAAGCAACGTTGAAGAAAAAATGTTTAAAGATGATTGTGATGGAAGATGACCCTGTTGCTCCTTGAAAGATGGTAAGACACGTCTTTTTTGGATACTTTTTTTCTTAAGATATCACATCAAGTCATTTACAGGGTTGTGAGCATGTTTTTTGAGTTTGGAAGACAAATTGCAAAATTTGGTGAAATTAGACAAGTCCGTAGCGAGCTTGAGGTTGAAGCTTAGTTTTCGCTAGGAACTCGTTGTAGAATTTTTTGAGGCAAAATTTCCCAAAAAATATAATTTCGGGGGTAAATGGAGGCATGTGTTTAACTTATTATACACAATGAATATCCTCTCACAGGTAGAAGAGTTTAAGAAGTTGTAGAAGGTGGTGTTATGAAAATTGTTGGAGTTAATGCTTACATTCCATATTTGAGAAATTGGTTTGTGATGGTTGAGAAATTCTCTCAACCACTCTCTCTAAATTAGGAATAAGTTGGATCTCAAAAACTCTATTTAATAGAGTAATCAGAATGTAAATCTTTGTGTGTGAGTGTTTACACATACACCATTTGTGCATAATATATGATTTTGTTTCTGTAATTATGTGATTTTAGCTATTTCTGTCATGGTATCAGAGCACAGGATCAGAGACCTGTGTGTTGTGAGTCTAAGTCCTTTGAGAAGAGGAGTGCAAATTTATTTCCTATGTTGAATTTTAACAATTTGCAACATCACTGAATGAAGATTAAGCTTTCTCTCGTGGGGTAATTTCTCGTGGATCAAGAAAAGGCGGAATGAGTATCGATCGTTGTAATGGTTTTTCATGTTACTTAATTCAACAAACGGGAAAATGAGGTCCATGTCAGAAAATGCTCTAGCGAAACCGTCTAGAGAAACCACAACAATTCTCAGACAGCAAAATTTTTTATTTCGCTTTCACTGACAGGCAGCCCTTCGGCTCTGGGAACGAGTCCTTTCAGGATCAGGATGCTTTCCAGGAGAATCTTCTCCTTCTTTGGTCATGAACATGTGTTTATTAATTTAGTTTTTTTTATAGTTATTTCAATCGTTGCGAACATAAGTTATAGAGGGTAGATGATCGGATCACGCTGTATATGAAGAAATCGAGGGAAGAAAATTATTGCAGCGTTGCCTACCCATTTTCTTTGAAATAGATGTATGAAGTGTTTGTTTCGTTTGTAAACGCACCAGGGAACAGAGTTTGAAGAATTGTGGTCAATGTAGATGATTGGTCGTGCTTCATCCGTTTCAGCACCAGATCAGGCAACAAAGGACATTCTTCCAAACACAGTGCAAATGAGCGGAGACTTTCCTCCATGTTTTATTGCATATATACTCGCGACATCTTATTGGGGTTTTGTGTCACGTAAATTCTCTTCCTTTGCTTCGGTGAAATTTATCTTTTGAAATGCGTGATAATGGGGAGGAGAATTATGAGGCTTACTGTAATATTTCGGATTTACAATAGATCAACATAGAAATGCATTGTGACAGTCACTGTTAGCGTGACAATACCGGTTTTTGGAAAATACATTTGTGATTATATTAGTTTAATTGTATCTATCTATTATTATAAATTGTTTGTAAATTAAGTGATGAATTCCAAAATAGATATGAAGGTCATTTTGTAACACTGATTCTAGATACATTCTGTATCTAGACGGCTTTTCTAGATAACTGGCGAGTACAGCGGTTGGCACCCATGTATCTTGGTGGATGGGAGCTCGTCCATAGAATGACTAGGAGTTCAGAAGTTGCAAAATGTAATCAATTGTTTTTGAAGAGATCAAGTGGCAGTAAGGCTCAATATGGATGGTTGTCCAGATAGTATGGCAATTGCGGATCTAGGGAAGGATCCCTCATTAGTGGTAGACGTGGAAGTGGTCTCCTAATAAGGTTATGCGACAGATTGGGATGTTGTTCAGTAATTGACTTCGGGAGGTCCTTGATTCGGGAGTTGAGGAAGTGAACTCGGGAATCCAACTTGCCAACTACACCTTTCCGAGGGTTATGAGGCAACTTGATGGAGCATATATTGATAAGCTTGATTATTTTGTTATTTGTGAGTGAATTCAATAAATTCGTGTAATGTAATCATTAAAGGGGGATGTTGGAGTTAATGCTTACATTCCATATTTGAGAAATTGGTTTGTGATGGTTGAGAAATTCTCTCAACCACTCTCTCTAAATTAGGAATAAGTTGGATCTCAAAAACTCTATTTAATAGAGTAATCAGAATGTAAATCTTTGGGTGTGAGTGTTTACACATACACCATTTGTGCATAATATATGATTTTGTTTCTGTAATTGTGTGATTCTAGATATTTTTGTCAAAAATGCTTCGAAAACTACATTATAAACTTGCCTAAAATACTCTATTTTTCGAGTGTTTTAAAGTTTTGGTATTTTTGAGGCATTCAATGCATTTCAGGAAGGATATGAGTCATCAAAAGAGATTGTTAAGTGTCATTGGGACATTTTTTGATGAAGACAACCAAGAAATACACTTCATAGTATTGATATGGCTGACAACACATCACTTTTTCCACCTCACCAATGGACAACTCATCATCAAATTCGGTATATCGGGACCTGAAATCCAGTATGACAGTTTTCCACCTAAACATGGTTGTTTTCCACCTAAAAAAGGTTGTCTGGTTCGACAACCATTATTAGCATGGGTTATTAAAAGTTCTTGTTGATGCAGTTAATAGTGATAGAGACCTTTTTTACTACAAATTCCGTCAAACAGAATATCTCTATTTTTTCTCAATTTAATGAAATCCTTTTTGGATTAGATCTCTAGATCCGGTTTGAGAGTCTAGCCCAAGTGCCAGACCTATGTAAAATGGATTTCACTCTATAAATAGTGGAGTTTTAGAATTAGAGGGGGTTGATGGATGTAAATGACCAGAGCAACTATGTAATTTGATTTCACTTAGTTAATAGACAGTTGCAGAAGTGTTTTCTTCATATGTGAGTTTCTTATTGAGATTTTATGTGTTTGTATCTATTTATATTTTGAATATTGATTCAACTTGCTTATACATGATTACTTGGAATTCATAAAACCTTATGCTCCAACTTCTTTTATGTATTATGTTAGTTGTCAGAGTTATTTTGTAAAAGCTCATGTGCCTCTTTTTCCATGAATGATACTTATTTGTAATTGAATTTCCATGCTGAATCCATGCCTAATGGTAGCCCTCACTCATATTCCACTTGCAAAAATCATCTAAAAACATATAAGAGTTAGTCATCTTCATTATTAGTTTGTTTCTTGAATATCTTACCTTTTTCTTGAGAGAGCCCTCTCTAGCTGGAAGGGCTAACTTCCAACCCCAAGTGGTTTGAAATAGTTACATCAAATTGACTTTTGAACAACCCAATTAGTCCCAGTTTGGTGATAACAACCATCATGAAGGCTTTGGGTGACATTTTTTTTTAATTTGAATATTCTCCCCTTCCTTGGCTTGAACCCAATATTTTATGTGGTTGTAGTGAAATTCTCCTAACACATTTTTTTAATGTAAACCTTTATTAATGTTACCATGACACCTTCTTGGTAAAACTACATTAGTATAAAAATGGTATTTAATGAACTCATTACTCCTTAATAAATATTCAAGAAAAGTTACCATATTCTAAATATGATTTCCTTGTTCTAGATACTACTCATTACTTTGGTAATTCACAACTCCCGTCTCTTCAATGCAATTTAACCTATTAAAGTCTTTTTAAAGCTACTCTAAGATTTGATATAATCCATCCTTACCAGAATGGAGTTTTTTTCATTTTAATTTTCTCTTTTTCTTGAGTACTTTTTTTTATGTTTCATAAATTACTTTCTCTTGCCATAATGTTTATTGGTGATATTTTTTTATTTCTAGAGTTTTTTTTCAAGTTTTTCCCATAAAACCATTGGTCATCAACCCTAAAGCTTTAATGGTGTTGATGTATATTTGAATGGAGTCAATGAGTGATTCAGGTGGATATTGGTGGCCACCCTCCTATTCCACATAGACCTCTAGTCGATTTCATCATTTTCCTGGTTTATAACATCATTTACTATTTTTAGTAGTTTTTTGGGTACTCAACTTCCGTAGTTGTTTAGACCCTCCAAAACTCATTTTTTTGAGGTTTGCAATAGCACCATGGCCATAGTCAAGGGCACTTGGAAAATACTGTAGTACTCTGAGAGATCTTTCCAACAAGGTATTGTATGCGCCAAACAAGGATAATATGACCAAGTTACGATCTTGGGAAGTTGGCTTCCCAACTCACCCCAACGAAGCCCACAAATGCTTGGAATTTCATCTCCTGGGGTTAGGGTTTTTTTTGCTATGGATTTCCCTTATTGTTCAATAATAGAAAAATTCCCTTGATCCTCATTGTAACATAGTTCATAATCATGTAGCCACCACATCTCTTATCATAGATAACCTACCATTGCTCGAGTTAGTTTATTTCCATTATGTATGTAAGCATATTTCAGTTCTTTGATATCAATGAAATGAAGTATTATTTAAACCGCATATTTTTATTTATGGTTATATATGTATTCTTTTTTGTTCCTATTTAAGTTCATATCAGTGGTATCAGAGTGGTTTTCTCTTTCTCTATTTTTCTTTGCATGTCCCCAACGAGGTCAAGGTATAAGGAGTTAGGGCTCGAACTGGTTGAACCTTTTCAATACAAGCCTTTAAAATCTCGTTGGTCTCCCATGGCAGAATAAAATAAATATGAGGTAGCAGAAGATACTTTCTAAATATTTATCAAATAATCCATCAAGCGATAGAGGAATGCGATGATGGACAAATTTTCCCATATCCTTCGGCGACTATGGACAGGCAACACCTATTTTTCCAACATCCAATCTAGAAGCACCAGTCCCTTTAAGATACATGCCAAATTAGACATCCCCATATTCGAAGGTCAGATAGATGGAGATGTTGTAGCTAAATGGTTAAATCTGCTAGAAGGATATTTTTCGGTTCATGATTTGCCAACCAGGAAAAGATTACTTTTGCACTCCTTAAAGTCACCCCCCATGTCAAGTAATGGTGGGAAACCTACTGTGAAAAGAGAGATGAGAGTGAACGCTCACTATTATTAGTCACACCCACCTGGAATTATTTCTGGGATGCCACCAACCAGAAGTATTACCTTGTTGGGTACTATGAGGATAAATACATAAAGTGGACCACACCGTGGCAGGGAAGGGACCAAGACATAATAGAGTTCAAAAATATTTTTCATACCCTGGGTATCAAGGATTATAAGTGAAAATTGGTACTTAAGTACTATGGTTGTTTACACATGTACATCTAGGGTGAGATGGAGGTCCTAGACATCTCTTTGCTCAGCGTTTCTTATACATATGTTGTCAAGATCAAGAAGAAATTTAAATATAAGAAGTGATAATTTGGATCTATGAATCTAAAACAAGGGAAAGGTGCTCCCTAACCGCATAATAAAGGACAGATCCAAGGTGTGGCAACCCAGGAAAACCTATCAAAGCCACATTTAAAGAACAACACCACGAAGACAAAGAAGGATACGGGAAAATGTTGTGAGTTTCATAAGAGCCCCACTCACAACACAAGTGAGTGTCTGGCCAAGTGGTCATTGGTGGTTGAGCTGAAGGCTTCCAAATTATATCAATGTTCTGACTCAGAGTGAAAACCTGACAAGGGGAATGAGAAGGGGAATCATATTATTGATGTGGAGCCGAGTGCCACCTTTTCCACCACTAAGATCCAGAAGGATGAGCCCTAATATCCATAGGAATGGGAGCATATTTTCCACTCAGAAATGTGGGTGAAGGGTTCTCTATTGCAGTTCATTATCGATAGTGAGTGCCAAAAGAACCTCATTTTAGCAGATTTTGTGAGGAAGTTCGGCGTACCAACCACAACACACTCACATCCATACACCATCGGGTGGTTCCACCAAGGACGAGATCTATGAGTCAGCCAATAGTGTCACATTCCTTACAACATAAAGCCCTTCAAGGATGAGGTATTATGTGATGTTGCTCCTCTTGAATCTTGTGATGTATTATTTGGCCAACCATGCTTGTGGAAGTGACAAGTTGTGTATGAGTCTAGGACTCACATTATTATTATTACTTTGGGCAATAATTTGTATAGGATATTGGATGTATCACCAGCTACCACCATCTCATTGATCACTACGAAGCAATGCAGTAAGACCATTTCCCAAACTAGTAAAAAAAATTTCCTGATGATTTTCTCTCAAGGAAAGAATAATATCGTGGCCACGACCTCCAGACAAGGCCCCTTTGCATGGAAAAATTAGATGGAAAAGGTCGTGGAGTACACATAAATCCTCTCCTCACCTATAGGGGTACCTCTACACTGTCTAGTCAAGTACTCCATCGATCTAACCCTGATGCACCACTACCCAATGGACTGATCTATCGATGATTTATTCTAGAGAACGATGAAATCAAGACGCAAATTTGGGAGATTTTGCAGAAAAGGCACATTCGACCAAGTTCATCACCCTGTGGGAGCCTTATTATGTTGGTACAAAATAAGGAAGATACATGGAGACTCTGTATTGCCTATCAGGTGTTGAACAAGATCATTGTCCAGAATAGGCATCTAATCCCATGGATTTATGACCTTCTGGACCAGCTCAAAGGGGCCAAATATTTCAACAAGATTCATTTGGAGTCCAATTATCACTAGGTACCAATCAAACCCTCCGATGTGTGGAAGACTAGCTTCAAATCCAAGGAGGGAATTTTCAATTGGTTGGTCATGCCTTTTGGGTTGACGAATTCCCCCACAACCTTCAAGAGGCTCATGGAAAACATCTGGAAGCCCTCCACCAACTCATTCGTGGTGGTGTGTTTATATGACATACTAATCTTCAGCCAGAGTTTGGAAGAGCACCTCCACCATATTCGCCAAATCCTCGAAACCCTGCGACAACATAAGTTATGTTCCAATTTGGAGAAATCTACTTTTCGTATGACCTAGGTTCAACATATGGGTTGCATCATTGATGAGAAGGGTGTGCATGTGGACCTAGCCAAGATACAATTCATTAGGGATTGTCCATCCCCAACCACTCTAACAGTGCTTTGCAACTTTTTGTGTATTTCCAATTTCTATTGTACGTTCATGTTGGGGTTCTCTCATATCACTTGTCCTTTAAGTCAAGTCACCAAGGGAAGAGCGAAAGAAAATTTCTTTTGTTTTGAATCCCATTAGAATTTATTTTCCGAGTTGAAGCATCGCCTCTGTTCTGCATGAGTGCTCACATTACGAGACCTGCAACAACCATTTGAAATTGAGACAGATGCCTCTGATTATGCTATTAGTGCATTTATTTCTCAACAGGGGGATCCCGTGGAATATCACAGTGAGACACTTTCATACACAGTCTGAAAGTATCCCACTGATGAAAAAAATATGTATTTCATTGTGCAGGCCTACCGAAAATGTAAGCATTAAATCATGGGGAAGGAAACATTCATCCACATAGACCACTAACCCCTGTAGTTCATATAGACAAAAGGGAAGTTGCATAATGATTACAATCAGAAATTGTCCACATACCTACAATAGTTCCATTTTAACATCAAATACAAGAAGGGCAACACCAATAATGTTGTATATTACCTCAGCCAAATTTTGATCATGGTATTGACCATTATTCTTTATTCTTGTGGGCACGAGACTTCGAGGTGGCTGCATCTTTACAAAAGCGATCAAGAATTTGGCAACACGTACTAGCCACTCCTGGAAGGAAAGCAAGTTCCAAATTTTCACCTCCATGATGCACTGTTATGCCACCTAGGACACCTCTGTGTTCCTTCAAGTGAGTGTGCCAAGATGATTTGGGAGGCGCACCATAGTCAGGCCGCTAGACATTTAAGAGTAGAGGAAACATTTGCAGTGCTGCAGAAGTATTTTTATTAGCCAAACCTTTACCAAGATGTTGGGAATTACATGATATCTTGCACTTCCTCTGTCATTGCCAAACCAATCATCAATACACAATGCATATATACTTCACTTCCTACTCTGGGTCGACCTTGGGAATCCATATCCATGAATTACATGACAAACCTTCCTTCTACTAAGCATGGAAACAACTTTATTTTTGTGGTTGTTGATAGATTCTCTTGGATGTCCATTCTAGCGGCCTACAAAAAAAATATCACAATAAAATCCATTGGAAAGCTCTTCTTTGAACGAGTGTGGGTACACTTTAGGATCCCATAATCCATCATCTCATATAGGGATAGCAGGTTCCTAAGTACATTTTGATTAAGTCTCTAGTCGATGTTGGATACCAAGCTCACTAGGTCTATGGATTTCTACCCTCAAACTAATGGCCAAACATAGGTTATCAACAGGATGGTTGTACACATTTTGCGCATGTACAGCTAGAAGAATCCATGAGAATGGGATGAAAGGCTCCCATATGTCTAACATATCTACAACATATCTCTCCATAGCTCAACTGGGCACAACCCCTTTCAGGTGGGGTTGGGATTCTAGTCGTTATGTCCAATTGATGTGACCATACAATTTTCACCTACTCAAGAAGACTCAGGTCATGTACATTTCGAATTTGAAATGGCTAACAACTTTGTTGAGCACATTCAACAAATTTTCCATCAGTTCCATGACATATTGGAAAGAGCCAATGCCAAGTAGTAACAACGACATGATCAACATTGGGTGACACATAAGTTATAGGTGGGTGAAAAATTTTGGCTACATTTGCAGAAGAAGCGTCTCTCTAGGCCCCATCGAAAGCTTCAATTGCTCTAATATGAGCCATACATAATCACCAAGGATGTAGGAGATAATTCCTTCAAGCTAAAAATTCCTAAGTTCCTTGGCCTACACCCAGTGTTCAATGGGACCACCTTCGGCCTTACTTTCCACCATTACTGGACACATCCAACATTGTAGAAAAACTCAAACCCACAATGTTAAACCCAAACTGCATGGATGAGGCCGCAATTGATCGTAACATGGACACTCAGATCAAGAATACTCACCAATAGAGGATCCAACTATATCAAGTTTTCAAAGCAGATCAAATCCTTCACCAATGCAAGTGGTTCACTAAGGACTAGGTCAACAGAAATTTCTTCACCTCATGGAGGCTCTGCACGCAAAGGGGACCATTGCTTCCTAAGGAGAGAGGACTGGTCCAGGTGGATATTGGTTTCCAGCCACATATTCCACCTAGACTTCCATTCAATTTTATTAGTTTCCTTGTTTATAGAATCATTTACTATTTTTAGCATTTTTTCGGATCCTAAAATTTTATAGTTATTTTGAACCCCTAAATGACATTTCTTTAGGCATGTAGAAACCCATGGTTGTAGGCAAGGTTCTTTGGAAAATCCTGTACTAATCATAGAAGTATTTCCAATGAGTTATTGTATTCTCCAAATAGAGATAATATGACCAAGTTATGACTTTGGGAAGTTGGTTACCCAATTAACCCCTACGGGGCCCACAGAGTGTTAGTGTTCCATCTCCTCGGGTTAGGATTTTGGTTGTTTAGTGTTTTCTCTGTTATCTAATAATAATAAATTCTCTCAATCCTCATTGTAACATAGTTCAAAGGCACATAGCCTCCACATCTCTTCTCAGAGATAAGTTACCATCACCCAAGCTAGTTTATTTCCATTCTGTATGTAAGCATATTTCAGTTCTTTGATATTAATAAAATGAAGTGCTATTTTTACTGCATCTTTATATTAATGTTTCTTTTTTTGTAAACTTCGTAGGAAATTTCATTTAAGATAATATAAAGGGTAGAGAGTCATACAGTATGAAACCAATGCAGTGACCTCAACCTGCCTGAAGGAAACCAGGTATGTTGGCCACCGCAACGAGTTATAAGCAGACCAAAAACAAAATTGTCTAAGCCTAGATCTAACATCTTTAAGGGCTGTAGTATGTCCAAAATAATTACAGCAAATACCAAAAAAAGAGTTAACAGGAGCCAAAATTACATGAAAAAGAAATAAGTTAACCAACTAAAGCAGCAACAGCCGAAGAAGTATCAGCTTGCACATGTGGCGTACGATGAAAGAGCTGCACCTACTGTTCTAGCTTGCCCACCTTATCGTTTAACTAGATCTGTACCTTGGAGATGGCATGCATATCCATCTTCAGCTGTTGAAACTCAAATATTATGGAAGAGGTAAGACTCTGCTTCTCATTCACTGCCATAGCCTTTGCAAGGATACACTTCATCTTCCAGTATATCTTGACGGATTGTTGGAAGAGAGATACCCGTCCTCGAGTGCTACTTGGATCAAGTAAAAAGTCCATGTGGGATTTCTGTTCATCCATACTCACCTCTTCACTGTCAGTTTCAACTTATCATCCTTGGATTGTAGATTTAATCTTTTCCTGATTAACAGCTTCATAAGCCTGAGCCAGCTCCTGGACGACCTTTGTATTTTTTTTGCGGCCCCGTCGACTAGTGCCTGCCATAGACTTGGATTTCCAAGTGCATGTGGCCATCCTCGAATTATTTTTCACCATGCTGGCAGTAGAATATCGTGCCAAGAGGCCTGTGGCCTGAGGAGCAGGTAAGAGCTGAAAAGTCAGAAAAAAATCAAAATGCGAAAGAACATATCCAACACAATGAACCAGCCACCACCGAAAGTCAACAGTAAAGGTAACAGTGGACCATCTGTCCACAAATGCATAGGCTGGATAATGTGTAACAAACTGCACCGCGACAATTATAGCCGAGACTGTGAGCCAATAGGTAACAGCAAACCATCGTAGAACACGACAAGAGAAATCAACATATAAAGCATGCACAGTGGCATAGTAAACACTGGAAAAGTGCTAAAGCAAGACCCCTGAGACCAGACGCAGCAAAAATCCCATATATAAAAAAATAGAAATCCGCATAATCCACCAGAAATTGCAACCCGCCAATATCGATGCCATGTGGAAAAAAATGTGTAGACATTGAGAACCCAGCATCGACCAGCCCCTGCAGAACGGAATATGAAGCCGCAGGAGGGACCGAGAAAATATTTCGACCAAAATCTGTGATACGCCATGCATGGATAGGAAAGTAATAGTTACAATAACCTCAGCCCACGAAGCCATAAACAAATCTAAACCGCAGCAAGTGGTGAAAGAGTTAATCCCCATGGAACAGAAGACCACTTCCTTCAAGAATAAAGGATGACCAACAGAGGAGCCGACCCCCGATGCGAAAGGAAAACAGGGCCATGGAAAGACAGGATTCAAAGCAAATTGATAACTACCCTGTCCCCAAAAATGTAGAAGCAAAACAGGGGGGCTACGGAAATGAGGTTCAACCTCCCCCATATGCTCAATTCTAAAGACTACCCATTTGGAACAAAGACTCTGAAACAGTATAACCGTATGCATACAAGGCAACTGAAGAAAATCGAACTGAGACTCATACTGTGCGACACAAGAATGCAGAAAGAAAAGTCCCATTACATACCAGAAACACCTCCGTAGGAAACGCGCCCGAAAGACAGATTCCCAGACCTGCAATACTACTCCAAGATAGTAGCAAACGAGAATGGAGCAGTCCAAGGAAAAACAAACCTGAAAAGGCGCAATGTTCCACATAAAATTAGGGATGAATGCACCTGACAGTGCATTCATCATACCAGCTGGTTCAAGCATGCAACGTACTGGCGAGGGAGGCTCATCGAACCAATACACCGACGACGGGACCATATACATAATGGGCTAGCGATGCCTCAAACACGTGGTCAATAACATACCACCTCAATCTGTACACACCCCGATTGGGGGGGGGGGGTGGGAGGGGAGTGAGAACGATCCCGATCAACAATAACTTGCAAAGAAAAGAGCTCTACTTGCCAGGCCTGGTCTGAACTGTTAATATACAGATGTCTGTGGTCATGCTGACAAGCCCAACTGGCCAAGTAATCCACTGGTTGATTACCTTCTCGGCGAACATGGGAAAAAATCACTGAACCAAATTGGCCGAGAAGACTACCTATATCTTCCACCAACTTCGCTGTCTGCCAACTCTTGCTAATTCGCTGCCAAGTGTTAGTATGAATTCTTCGTCGAAGTGTACGAAAAAGAACCACTTTAGCTACGCATAAATAATAGCCCTAACAACAATAGAGGCTGCCAAACATCTTCAGATCTGCGATTAGTAGTTAAAATGCTGCAACAAACAGATCTATAAATGGAAAGACATTAAGCAGTAAAGTAAAGAGTTTGCTCCATGCATCCAACAGACAAGACAAGAACACGATTTTTGGAATGAATTTTTATATTACAGGGCACCTGGGAGGAAACAAGAAGGTGTATCCAGATCTCCTCAATGGGATGGGTTCTTTGTAGTCCTCAGCACTTCAGATCTAAGCTTCCTCTCTCTTGTAGATGTAGAAAACCCAATGTAGAAGGTAGAGCCCAATGGGAGCAAAATGGCAGAAAATGAGACCAAGTGTATAGATCCAGAGTGATCTAGTATGCAACAAAAGGTGAAGAATGATGGGGAAAACCCTCCTATTTATAACAAACTATTGGGTCCTTCTAGATCTTGGTGCATGATTAAAATAATGTTAATCACATCTAGATCCACCTCTATGGAATATTTTATTATTATTTGTTGGAGGGAAAGGGTGTTTGACTTGGGTCAAATCCCTTGATTAGTGAAAAATAAATAAATAAATGATTTATTTATATTTTTAAGGAAGTGGTTGGGAGATAATCAAATAAATAATGATTTATTTGATTAATGGTGCGTGATTTGGTCATATTTAACAAGGAATATTATCTAAATAAGATTTAAATAATTATTCCTAGAAAATAATAAGATAACTATGGGTTTATCTCATTAATTTCTTTGTTTTTGGGTTAAACATGACTGGGAATAATAATTAAATTATGATTTAATTAATTATTCCATGAGGAAAATCAAACAAATATAGGCTTGTTTAGTATTTCCTTTTGGGGTTTCCTATTTTAACATAGTGAAAGCAGTTTTACTTAGGGTAAAACTGGTCTTACATGGTGTACTTGGGTCCATCTAATGGTGAAAGGTTAGATGACCAAAAAATGGTGTAACAGATTGCCCCCCAGCGTGCGAGTGTCAGGAGAAAATCGTATGACCGAAGTACGTTGTAAGAACACAATCACTAGACAAAAAAAGGGAAGTCAGAGAGAGAAATGCAAGGTAGATAGTGTGCTGAAGAACTAGACCCTGAGGATACGAGACTCGTAGGTGCAACAAGTCTCTTTTTATGAGAGGGTACCTGTGCTGAAGGCGGCGGGGGAGGCATACCTATGCCCGCCGAGACAAAGTACAAAAGAATAGTGTGTCCAGTAAACAAGGGACCGAACCATAAAGTACAGCCGGCATAATCATGAGCCAGATAAAAATACAATGAGAAATCCCATATACATGCTGTGCCTGGGATAACAGTCAGGACTTGTACAATAATATCCGAGTACATGAGATACAAATACAACCCAAATGCCCCCTGTACATGGGGAAGGGCTCACAAAATCTAACTGATACATGCAAATCAAAGAGGCGCTGCAAGTGGCTAAGGCCAACATCATCAAATATCTGGAGCTGCATCGAAGGCTGCAAGGAGGAGGTCATCCGGGCATGTGGGGGGATACCTGCAGGGCCACCCCCTCATGAGGGCTGAGACATCTCACACACACCCGGGAATCATCAAGAGCTGCTGCTGGATCACTGAACCATCGAGTATACGGATCTCGATCATGCTGAAAGGAGTTGGAGAAACAATCAAGTCAAAGGGGAAGAAGAGATCCCTTTGCCTGATCCAAGGCACCGAACAATAGTGGAAGCTGGAACCAAGGTACACCGCCCTCTAGACCTGGCTTCTGGAATGAATGAGTTGATGTCGACAGAAGGAGGTCCGCCATAGGTGAGGTAATGAGAGACCCTCAACGAAGGCACGAGAGAAAATAGTAGAGCGACGGACAGACTGACACTAATGATGATGGCGGAATGGACAGGATGGGGTGGCGAATGGACGACTTCCCTTGTTAGAGCATAAAGGGCATGAATGACATGGCAGCGACTGACACGATATCAGAAGGGATAGGGGACAGTGGGGCTGAAGGTCATAGTGTGCGACGCAAGAGAGGGAGCAAGCAATGAATGATCGAGAGCAGGAATGGTATACAAAGGGATATGGTATAGACTCTATGGAGGCAAGGATGACTCAACTTGGATGCTCTAAACAAGGGTGACACGATAGTGCTGCCACACAGTAAAGGCCCCAATGGGGGACCATGGAAACATGAGTACAAGGTGGGTACTCATGACGAAAATCGTCACGAACATGGACAAGTAAGGGGGCATTATGGTGCCCCAAGTACAAGTGTCGTAAGTGAGGAAATTCGATTTTAAGGAGCGGTAAAGTGACCCTTCTTGGACAAAATGTGTCCGGGTGAAGTATCAAATCACCAAAAACTAATAGAAACCCATTTGAGAGCTCGGTGAGAGCTTTCCAGCGGTGCTGACGGTTCGTCGAACAGGGCTACGGTGTGGTCGCAGCAGTCGAAAGAAGAAACAGGGGTTCTCTTTTAATAAGGCAGTTTTCCCTCCAAAATCATTCATTTGCTATTGTTGCTGTGGTGAATGTGGAGAGGAGGGAAGGCCCTAAATCTTGCGGTGAACGTAGCGGACAAACCGACCGTTGGAATCGAGATCTATCAGTTGGAGGTAAGAGGCCTAACCTTGCTCTTGCATTTTGATGGATTACTTTTTCAGTTTAGGGCCCAACCTTCCAGAAACAGCCCCTCCTTCATCTCTATGGTCGGGTCGCACTTTTTGGGGCAAAAAATGCGACCTAGGACGCAGGTTTGAGGGCAAAAAGTGCGACCTGGTCCAGAAAATGCCAGAAAACTGCGACCTGGGAGATGAGGGGGTTTTGGTGTTTGGTTATGGTTTGCCCGATCTGAACGCTGACAAATGTGATGTGTTTGTGCAGGTATGGCAGAGTTACGGGTCAACTGGAGAGAGAGAGATCTGGGGACACTTCGGACAGAGATCTAGGCGGATCAGGGCGTCCGTCGTGTGTTGGCCAGATTTGGGGTTCTTAAGTTTGTGGAGAACCCATTGATGAGAGCAGGGGAACCGTTACTGGCCCGGATTATCAGTTATTGGGATCCAGATCAGGAGATATTTGTGGTGCAGGGGCATAGGATCGAACTGACGGTCCAGGACGTGTACTTCCTGACCGGTCTCCCGCCACTGGGGATGGTGGGAAACACACAGCCAGTGTTGCCGCGTGGGCGACATATCATGGAGTTCGTGGAACGCCATGGGCGACCGGGTCTCCAATTCAAGGGGACTCGAATACCGATCGGGGATCTAGAGAGGCTAGAAACTTGTGCAGTGGCCGCAGCCTTGCTGCGAATCCTGGGCAGCCAGGCGTTCCATCACATCACTGGGGGGCAGATGATGTTAGTGGAAAGTGTATTGGGTGGGACCTACTATGGGTGGGCCCAAATGTTGTTGGTGTCGCTAAAGCGACAGTTGTCACTATGCAGGCGGCAGGTGAACCATGACTGTGCATATGGGACTTTGTTGTGCGCCTTCTTCTTTGAGAAGATCCCGACCTTGAGGCCTCATGTACAGCTTCCAGATGGGGGCCCGAGAGAGCCCAGGATGCACCGTTGGGGACGGCTACTGTGCAGAGGAGGAGGAGGGGCAGTCGGGCGAGTATTTCGACCAGAGTTTTTTGCCCATTGGGATCAGATGCCTTTGTACATAGACGACTATCCCTATAGTGGGATGAGTTATTGTGGGGATCTGGACCTGCCACTTCCGCCTGGTCGAGTCTGGGGGCCCGATGGTAAGTGACAGATTGCTATTCTTGTATGGGCATGTTAAAGTATTTTGAATAGTAGAGTAAGGTACTGATTCATGTACTTTTTTGGTATGCAGATATAGCACCGGTGAAACCGGCCGGATATATGGGACGACCGGCAGCGTCTGGGGCTACAGGTCCAAGTGGTTCGAGAGCAACGCAAAATGAGGATGCAGCTGCCCGGCTGGAGGATATCCGATGTAGATGCGAACGGTTGTTGACCGGAGTATCAGAGCGCGGGTGGCAGGATTTGGATGACCAGTTCATAGAGCCGTGTGTTGGTGTACCCTCGGAGTGGCGAGGTGTCATGCGGCGCATGGCGATAGCCGGTCAGGCGATGCGCGATCTACAGGCTGCAGGGGCAGAGCCATTGGCTCGGGATCCTCCATATAGTGATTAGGGGTGGGGGCATGTGGTGCCCCTTCTGATGTATGTAGGGGCAGGTGGTGCCCCCTATGATGTATGTAGGGACATGTGGTGTCCCCTATGATGTATGTAGGGGCAGGTGGTGCCCCCAGTTTTTGGATTGTGGTTTGTAACATGCTATGGGCATGTCGGATGTATCAGAGTAGATGGACTCTAACTATATGTTTTGCGACACATATTATGGATATGTATCGTCTTTTGATGGTTGATTTAATGTTATTTTCTTGTATGAAATGTGTGTGATAAATGCCAATCTAGAACATGGTTTGCAATACTATCTACATAGTGATTCTGGTCTCGGGGTACATGGTTGAAAGTTATGGTTTCAAACGCACGTATTAAGACTTTCACTCGTAAATAGCGTCTAAATAGCACAGGGTTATGCACACGATAAACACCATTTAGTTGCATTACAAGAAGCAGGGAATCCAAACGAACGTGCAGATGGGGGATGTGATGCAAGAGGGCATCAGCTAATAGGCCACGCACTGCATCATATTCGGCCTGATTGTTGGTGGCAGAACCAATGCATACCCCGTTAGAAAGAACAAGGTCATGCAAGGGGGTGAAGATGGCCCAACCTGCCGAGGCGAGATTCCTGGAGTAGAGACTTGCACCATCGGCGTAACCGATAAAGGGTGTGGACGGGGGGTCCTGCAGAATGGTGTGACAAGACAAGAAATGAGGGGATGAAAGGAACTGACGGCAGCGTGAGGGTACAGAAGTCATCGGGCAGCAACGACGGGAGGAGGGGGAAGTGGTAGGATGATCAAGACTCAAACAAGGTGGTGTATGAGAGCTATCAGAAACATGGTGAGGACTCGGGCTGCGGAGGTCAACAGAGACACCAGTGGAGTGATCTCGAGTATGAGGGGGAATCGAGTGATCAAGGGTCACAACAGGGGAGGATGCAGGCGGGCTAGGCTCAGAGTGTCGCACAGAGGAGGATAGGTAAAGGATTGTTACCGTAGACTCCGTCATCTGAACATCGGGGGGAGGGATGACAATGGAAGCGGGAGGATCCTCGGGTTGGCCTGAAGCATACTGCGCGAGGATGGGAGAGGCAGATTGATTATGTTCAACCTCGTACTCTCGAATGACCTCTAAAGAGGCGCGATAATGCGTCAGGTGAGGACAGCGGTGGGAGTAGTGGCCATGGACACCGCACAATGCGCACGGTTTGTTGGTGCGGAGAGTCTTGGGGTTCTTGGTTACGGACGAAGAGGAGGCTTCGGGGGCCGTAGATTCGGGGAACGCGACTTTAACCATGGGTTGGATACGGGGCAACTCGGGACAAGCATGGGTGGCATGACCGGCGACATCGCACAAGGCACAGGGCTTGGCAGGTTGGGGAGGGGTCGGGTCAGTCGTGGTGGTCTTATCTTTTGGTGCCCCCCTACGGGCTTTGCGTTTCTTCTCAGGAGCTGCCACGACAGGAGAGGGATCCTACGGAGGTGCTGGAGGCACAGTAGCAACGGAAGAAGCGAGGGGGACCGGTTGGACCGGTGTCAAAGCCATGTAGGGTTTGGGGTGACCAGGAGGGGTGGCGGCTGGGGGATCAAGGTACCAGACCGGAATGCCCAAGGTCAGGTTAGGAAGGGAGAGGGTGGCCATGACGGGGATAGAATATACTCCGGGAGGGGGAGCCAGGAAGGGGATCTGTCCAGCAGGGTAATGGCCAGGAGGGACGGCTCCAAGATGGTTAAGGCCAGGGGGAACCGAGCCAGGGGGGTAAAGGGGTTCAGGGATACCAGCTGTAGGAGGAAGGCCAGAAGGAGGAGGTCCGGTTGGCAGAGAAGTATGGCTAGGAGCGGGTTGCGGAGGGCGAAGGGGCGGTTGCGGACTAGCCGAAGCAGGCCGTTTGAGGGCGGCCTGAGATGATTGCATCATGCAAACATTTGACGAGCTGGGATTAGGGATAGGAGGAGGGGGAAGACAAGGAAAAGTTCCAAGCAGGGAGGAGTCCTTGTAAACGCTGGTGGAGACACTGGTCAGGGAATCGACGGTTTGCTTGTTGGCTACAGAAGAGATGGTGGTCTCAGAGGAGGTCTGAGAGGGAGGCTCATGATATGTCAACTGGTCAATGGTGACTATCTTTCCATTATGGGGGAAAGACATCTTGCGAAAGACCGCGGATGGGACAGCAGACATAGCATAGGTGTAGCTCCGCCCCAAAAGAATGTTGTAGTCGAGTGGGGCGTCAATGACTTCGACGTCAACGCAAACATTCTTACCGGCGAGGGTGATAGGGCAATTACGAAACAAGCCAATGGGCTGGGAGGCATGACTGTCCCACGCTCTAAGGGTGATCGTGGAAGGGGCCAGCTCAGGGGATCCGAGTTGCTTCCAAACCGAAGCGGACATCACGTAGGTGGATGCCCCCTCGTCAATTATACACCGGGAAACGATGGCGTTCCGTATCTTGACTGGGATTTGGAAGGCGACGGAAGGAGGGAGGGGAGGGTGATCTGATTGGGTGGCGTCGAAAACAATCATTTGGTCGTCAGCAGGATATACAGCGCCCACGGCAGATAGTAGAGCCTTCTTTTGGGAAGGGCACGACTGGAGGAGTTCCAGTGTGGAAATGGCCGCGGGTGACTGCGCCAAATCATCTACTATGCTATACGATTGAGCGGCTCGGATGGAAGCAGCATTTTGGCGTAATGGTCCCTTTGGAATCTTTGGATGAACCTCAACTTTGGGTTGAGGGATGTGTAAGGGGCCACTGGATGTCGAAAGAGGCTCTGTAGAACCTGAAGAGGGAGGCTCGGGGGCAGACGGAGCAGGAGGCTTGGGGCACTGGCGAGCCCGAGTTTGAAGGTGAAGATCGACGGAGGGGTTGGGTTCTTTGTAGTCCTCAGCACTTCAGATCTAAGCTTTCTCTCTCTTGTAGATGTAGAAAACCCAATGCAAAAAGTAGAGCTCAATGGGAGCAAAATGGTGAGCCAGACCAGTGTCCTTGGATGAGTTAAATCTAAGCAAGCTGACAAAAGGTGAAGAATGATGGGGAAAACCCTCCTATTTATAACAAAATATTGGGTCATTCTAGATCTTGGTGCATGATTAAAAATAATGTTAATCAAATCTGAATCCACATATACGAATATTTTATTATTATTTGTTGGAGGGAAAGGGTGTTTGACTTGGGTCAAATCCCTTGATTAGTGAAGAATAAATAAATAAATGATTTATTTATCTTTTTAAGAAGTGGTTGGGATATAATGATAAAATAATGATTATTTGATTAATGGTGGTTGATTTGAGTGTTCGTATTTAACAAGGAATATTATCTAAATAAGATTTAAATAGTTATTCCTAGAAAATAACAAGATAACTAAGGGTTTATCTCATTAATTTCTTTGTTTTTGGGTTAAACATGACTGGGAATAATAATTAAATTATGGTTTAATTAATTATTCCATGAGAAAAATCAAACAAATATAGGCTTGTTTAATATTTCCTTTTGGGGTTTCCTATTTTAACATAGTGAAAGCAGTTTTACTTAGGGTAAAACTGGTCTTACATGGTGTACTTGGGTCCATCTAATGGTGAAAGGTTAGATGACCAAAAAATGGTGTAACACCAAGGATCGCCTTGTTGGAGTTTTTTGAGGATACCTAATACCATTGCAGAATCCCCTTCAACTTGTAACCTTTGGTAGCCTTCTCGAAGCGCAATAAGGAGACCCTGCTTCAAGGCCATCAATTCAGCTTTGTTATTGGTAATATATCCCAAAGGATAAGAATACACTCGACAAACTCTATTAGAAGAATCCTGAAATATACCACCAATGCTTGCTTGACCAGGATTCCCTTTGGATGCCCCATCAAAATTTAATTTCATGAAAAACAAAGGTGGAGGTAAATAATGTGAGGGAGCAGAAGTGATCATTGGCTGAGATTTTCTTAATGAAGCATCAAGCATCTAAGGGGTAATATTCAAGTTACTGAGAATGCGTCTTTCGAAATCCGTGTCAGGCCAGTCATCATCACCCCAACGTTCCACCAAAATGGTTTCCCTGATATTCTGGATTATAATTGACCAAAGGTGAGGAATTGATCGTGTTAGATTGCGGAAAATGCGAGAATTATGTTCCTTCCATACTCCCCACATCAAAAAACCAAACGACAACCGCCAAGCCCTATTGATTACTTCACTCTTGAACCCACCACGGCGCCAATTGAAAATAGTGGTGTTAATACTAGTAATTTCCCGGTCAGTGCAACCAAACAACACCTTCAACTTCTCCCAAAGTTCTTGACTATACGGACAAGTATTAGATAAATGTTCAATCATTTCTTCATTGGTACAACACAAAATAAAGTAAGAAGGGCCCTCAAAACCACAGTGCTGCAAATGATCCCATGTCAAAGTGCGCTTATGGCTCAAGATCCAAAGAAAATATGCCACCTTTGGCCAAAAATTTCCATTCCAAATTTTAGTCCAAATAGGGGCTGCAACATCTTACAATTGACGCGATTTAATGGAATAAGCCTCTTTGACAGTAAACATTCCTTTAGGCTGGTAGCCCCATCGAAGAATATCCGCCCCAACAGCTGTCATAATAGTGCGAGTCTTCATTTCTTTAGCGAAATTATTCCATTGAGCTGTATGAGGTGCCTGATCCCAATGATCACGAGTTTTCCAAATGCGCCATTGTCCAGTGGAGTTATTCATCCAGTAATGATTGATATGTCTAGTATTGGGGAAATTTGTAAATAAGAATATTTCAGCCAAATCCAATCTGCTAAATAATCTTTCACGCTGCTACCAAGAATCTTCCCAGAAGAGCGTAGAATGACCACCCCGTACCTCCCAGAAACTATGTTCACGAATGAGATCTCGATTTGCCACTGCTAAATTCCAGATAGTGGAACCTTTTGGAGCATAGGTTTCATTCAATCTACCCACAGTTGACTGAGGCATTGCATACTTATTTTTCCAAATTCGCTTCCAAAGGTCCTGACCACCCTGGACCCATCACCACCAGAGTTTAGCCCCCATTATTTGATTTAATATGAAAGGATCCCGAAGCCCAAGTCCCCCAAATCGTTTAGATTTAATTAACCTTTCCCAAGATAATACAGCCCATTTGTGCTTAGTTTGCGTACCTTGCCAAAGGAATTTCCGGAAAATACTAACCAAGGTAGCACAGACATGTTTAGGAGCTGCGCGGCCTGAGAACTGATAAATAGGTATAGCTTGTAAGACAGAGCGAAGTAAAATAACTCTACTTGGTGCATTCAGCATTCGAAGGGCCCAATTTTGCAAACGAAGACAAAGACTACTGATCAATGATTCCCAAGTTGCTGCACTGAAAGGGGATGTATGCAACATAAAACCCAGATATTTAAACAGCAACTGACCAATTTGGAATCCAAGAGTACGTGCTATAAACCGCTGAAAAAGTGTAGGGGTATTGAAGAAGTAAATAAGAGATTTATCCTTGTTGATAATAGTACCAGATGCTTCCATAAAACAGTTAAGAATATGCAAAAGAGAATTAGCTTCCCTTAATGAAACCTGAGAAAAAAGAATAACACCATCAACGAACTGTTGATGGGAGAGCGTCAGAGTCCGTCCCCAGAGATTCAGACCCTTCAACGAATGATTTTGGACTTCCGCCTTAATAAGCCGACCCAGACCTTCAGCAGCAATAATAAACAAGAAAGGGGAGATGGGGTCCCTTGGCGCAATCCCCGTTGCGCAGTAAATGTAGAACTAGGAATACCATTTACCAGGATTGAGTAATTTGGTGACGATATACAAGAGAATAACCATTGAATCCAGCGGTTATCAAATCCAAAAGATAATAAAACCGCTTTTAAATAATCCCAATTTAGCCTATCATAGGCTTTAGAAAAATATAATTTAACCAGCATACCTTGTAGTTTCTGTTGTTTCAATGAATGAATTGCCTCTTGAACAGTTGCCAACCCATCCAAGATTTGCCTACCTTTAACAAAGCCCATTTTCTCTGGAAAAATAATATCCAAGAGAATTGGTTTCAACCAATTGACCATAATAGTAGAAAGTATTTTGTAAATGACATTACATAGCGCTATTGGACAAAAGCCTGATGGGGTATCCGTATGAGTTTGTTTGGGAATCAAAGTAATAAAAGTGGAATTTAGGGCCGGGCAGATCTGCCGTGTCCTGCGAGATTCTTCAACCAAAGCCCAAATGTCATGGCCCATAAAAGGCTAGCAGGCTTGGTAAAATTCGATTGTAAATCCATCAGGGCCAAGGGCTTTACCCTTAGGAATATTATGAACAACTTCCTCCACCTCTGTGAAAGTAATACTGCGCAATAAGGCAAGATTTTGATCTCGGGATACAATTGCCGGAATATGAGCAGTAATCCGGCGAATAGCCTTTGTTCGATCATTAAAAGGTTCTGTCATCATATCACGAAAGTGACCGCCCAATAGATTTTCCAATTGATCATGCCTAAAAACTTTTGCGCCTGTCCCATCCTTCAATGAAAATATTCGAATATGTTGCCATCGTTGAATGAGAGATTTATGAAAGAAAGATGTGTTTTTCTCCCCTTCCTTCAACCATTGCACTCGAGACTTCTGCTTCCATAAGATCTCCTCCTGTTTGCGTCTCTCTTCAAGCTCACCAAGAACTAAACCTTCTTGCTGAGCAAGATCTGCCGTTCGACCATGCAAGATGATTTCCTGTTGAATGTGTTGCATCCGATCCTGAAGGATTTTCAATGCAGTATGAATATTACCAAAATGCGTTTTGTTCCAGTGTTTAATCTCCTTCTTAATATGTTTTAGTTTTAATTGAAAAGTATGCATACAATTCCGTCCCTGTATCTGCGCCGATTGCCACCAGTGCTTAACTTGCTCAACAAAAGAAGGATCCCGTAACCAGAACTTCTCAAAACGAAAAGGCCTGTGCTGAGGCATATCCTTGATATCCATAAATAAACTAATGGGCCAATGATCAGAGCCTAAAGAGGCTAGGATGGAAGCCTCAAAGTGCAAATCCAGATTGTATAAATCCTCAGAAACTAAGAAACGGTCAAGACGCGATGCAACTTGGTGCGCTTCCCCACGACGGTTATTCCAAGTATGAATACCATTAACAGTATGAATATCCACCAAATGAAGGTCAGCTAATAAATCACGAAACAGTTCCATCTCCTGATGTTCTCTCCGAATGCCACCTTTCTTTTCTGTAAGATTGAGAATGAGATTAAAATCACCACCAATAATCCAATTATTCTCTCGATGAGTTAATCGCAATTCACAAAGGGTATCAAGAAACTAAGATTTTTCCGTTGGTGAATGTGGACCATAAACCGCTGTAACTAAAAATATTACATCAGACCCTACCATTCGAAAAGTGCCCGATAGACTATAGTGAAACCCAAACCAAACATCTGAAGTAACTGTATTGGGGTTCCAAAGAATTGCAATGCCTCCTGCAGTGCCGTGAGAATCAATGACCATTACTTCATAGTGAGGTGTAAAATTATTTAAAATTGTATCAAAGCGAGATGCAATGATCTTGGTTTCTTGTAAAAACATAATATCAGGTCGTTCTTTTTTTAATTTCTCCTTTAGATAGCGCTGCTTACCCAGACTATTTAAACCTCGGATATTCCAAGATAGGATTTTCATAATTAAGGTTTAGGTAGTCTTTGAAAAACCATTGTTAACGACATGATTTTACCTGTATTAACCAACATTTCACCAACTAAATGAATCGATTCTTGAAGAGTTTTTCTTCCTTTCTTCTTACCTTGTTTGGAAAGCTGCGTGCCCACTTTATGCAGACTAGACTCGGGATGATTGGTAGATTTGTTAGTCTGAGCAGTCAAATAATTCTCAAACGATTGCTTATAGAGAGTTTTTTGATCAGCAGGTATAAACCAGTCATCTAAATTCCGCCATTCATGAAGCAGCCTTTTCATAACCCGTTCCTCTGTACTAAGATCCTCTGGAGGTGTTTCCACGTCCATCGTTTCCTGATCCTGTGATTGACTAAGAACCACCGTAGACTCAGCAGTATCAAGTGGTGCTTTACGCTTGACAGAGGAAGGTTTATCAATCTGCATTTCGGGTTGATTAGGGTCCTCACCACACGTTTCCTTCCCAAGCTGTTTCTGGGATGGTGCAGGATGCTGGACTTCTACATGCAAGTCTGAATTATCATTCTTATCCATGGATACCAGAGTCTCATCTTCCTGTAAAACCTCAAAAGGATTATCCGAGACACGATATTGATGGCTGGTATTGGGGGTAGCAGTCTGTCTAACACTTTTTTTCTTTGCAACGGTAGGAATAAAGCCATCATCTGTCGCCCCTTCCTCTTTAGATTGGGCCCCTGCTACAGGCTCTTGAACCTCAGAAGCATTTTGTGGACAAAATTTATATAAATGACCATATTCATGACACCGACGACAACGAAAAGGAATGTGCTCATAATCCAGAGTCTGCTGCCATATCTTGCCTTCATATTCCAGTTCAACTGTTTTAGGAAGGGGTTCGGAAATATTCATATACACACAGATACGTGCAAACGAGGTGTAGCGACCTCGACATGTTGTCTCCGCAATTTTAACAAAATTTCCCAAGGAATTACGAATCCCTTCTAGAATATCAGGGGCCCAAAAATCAATAGGTAAAGCAAATAAACGAACCCAAACTGGTGCCTCTAGAAATTGTCCATCATCAGGATTATAAAATTCCTCCCAGTGCCTCATAAATAGCCCTGCATTGTTAAAAAAATATGGACTTCATTCAAATATTCGTTCTTTGTCCAACAAATTAGTAAATATAATGGTGAAAAATCCGCGAGGCCCAAATTTTAGATCAAGCTGCCCTTTGGGTTGCCATTTATGATGAATCCACCGTAGCAGGTCTTTCTCCGTCCGCCATAGACCAATTAATTTACAAATTAAAGCATGATCCTTCATATAACAACGATAATCTTTTAGGGTATTTGGCGGAATAACAAACCTTGGTTTTTTGTGTGCCCGTGGCAAGCACTGCCCTTTGGTCTTCGATTTCCATTCTACACCAAGAACCGGTCCAGGCCTCTGCATATCGCCAGTTTGCCGGTTCGGACGCCCCGTACTACCAACCGATGGCCCTCCTGCAGTAACATCTTTGAAGGAAGGTAACGGGCCCCCTCCTCGGGCCACCGCCATAAACTATGATCAGTCCTTCAACTATAACGATTCGCCGCAAAACAGAAATGCCAATCTGCAGACCGTCTGCTAGAAACAGTTATCTTTCTTTACAATCTTGAACCCTGCGTTTCTTGGAGCTCTGCGTCTCGCTCATATTCGTTACCTTAAAGAGAATTTATTGGGAATATGTTCTCCCATCTTTATATTAATGTTAATCTATGTATTCTATTGCATTTTTGTTTAACTTCGAATCAACGCAACATTTATCATTCTATAACCTTTCTTAGGTAATTTTTTGGAGTGAAGTTCTAATTGTTTTAGATATAATTTGATTACAATGTTGGGTAACTTTGGGTTGATTTACAGTCTTCTCCTTGTGTTACGTTTCCATTGGAATAAATTTAGTGACTTCAGGGTCTCGCATATCCAAGCTTCAACATGCGGCTCCTTCAAATGTTTTAAGTGAATGCGTTGAAAACTATTCTATGTATGAATTATAGTGGATTTAGGTTGATTCTATGGATTTTATCCAAATGTTTTAAGTGAATGCATTGAAAGTTATTCTATGTATGAATTATAGTGGATTTAGGTCGATTCTATGGATTTTCTCTGTTACTAAATTCTTTCCACCACAAATTTACTCTAGATTTTTTACCCATTATGACTCTAAGTAATTGTTTTTTCTTTTATTCGATTTTCCACATAATTCTAATAACGTTTTTCTCCATTTTCTTATTCCGTTTATCTCTTTATGAAAATTGTGGCTCTTCATTTAATTCTAAGATTATTATGACTAGTTGCAGGTTGCGGATTGTTGTTCGGGTTTTTAAGTGTGGCCTCTTTTTACATATATATATATAACCATTTATATTTTTATTAGATTTCACATATAAAATAAACTCTATCTAGTCGATATTGACTAGAGTTTAGTTATCTCGGAAATAAATTACTAAATTTTCTGTAGTAAATCGATACACGGTTATACATATTTTTTTATATACAATACCTCCCGACAGGATTTTACAAGGATTATAATTGTGAAATTTCTTATTAATTTTACGTAATTAATTTTCTTGTTTTCCTTCTTGGATTACTTGTTAGTTTGATTGCTATATAAGATTATTCTTAATATTATTTTTTTTATATGACAACAGAGAGGGTAGTGTTTACACTAATTACGAGAAACACCAAAATAATTTCTTTCTTCTTATAAACCACATTGTTCATCCATTTAACTTAGATATCTATGTAGTATATATACTTTGTTCATTAAAACACGTTTTTTTTATTTTAATTCATGTGTTCTCCTATACAAATATTTTGGAATTTCCTCAAAGTCCTAATCTGTTCCAGGTAAGTATAAGAAGAACTGTTTTTTCTCTTTTCCCTTCGAATATTTATTACAATTTGAATAATTTATACTAATCTATATTTTTATTTTATTTCCACAAGTATCCATTAACTGTATAAAATAAGTGGGTTCTTTGTTTTTCTTTTGATGTTTCCAAATACTCATGGAACAATTTCTACAACTTATTGTGCATTTGGTCATTCCTTCACAGGTCAGGTGTTCCAAATCCTTGGTCTTTCACATTCTAGATGGCGTATATGTTATATTCGAACCTCTCTTGTATAAGCCTCTCTTATAATATAACTCTTAGGTCATTATAAATAGAAATTTTAGGATCGATAGTTTTTTCTTTATTGGTGAATTTTTCGAAGACATATGTATCTATCATAATACTCGTTTATATATATATATATATATATATATATATATATATATATATATATATATATATATATTTTTATTTATTTATTTATTTATTTTTGTTACACTCTTTACAAATATATGCCGAATAATATGGGTATACGTGTCCTTAAAATTTCCTTGAATTCGTAGCATACTTGCTTTGTCATCTAGATAAGCTTCCTTGTATACATAAGTGTTCATTGATATTTATTTTCAACTCAAATTATGAATAAAAGGATTATACATATATAAATAGTAGCTATAGCTATATATATATATATATATATATATATATATATATATATATAACTCTAAACAAAGATAGTATAACAGAGACATACTTTGTAACATTATTATAAAAACCATTTAATACTCACAGAAAAAAAATTCAATAATACTAAGAAAATAACATAAAACTCTTAAAATTTCTTTTCTCGAGCTTCATCAAATTCATGCATAATTTAGAGTTTAGAATATTCACTTGGATAATATATTTTAAAAATTAATAATTAAGTACTTGAATCCGCCCAACCTTGATACTACAATACAGCTAGTATCCCCTCAAGCATAATAGGTCTACACATTTTCCTTCTTTTCTTTCTCCAAACTTGCTTCTCTTCAGTCCCTTCTATTTCCCTATAATGATAAGAAATCAAGTAGAAATTTTTTTATTATTAATGACTCATCTAGCACTATTTTGGTGGTTGGTAACTACCTCCACCTCACGAACAGGTGGTAGATAGTTACCATCTCATTAGTGAGCTTTTTTTCCCACTCCTAAAGGCGACCTCTCATTTTTTAGGGAAACAATTAATTGGGAAATTTCATAATTTATCAATAAATCTACCCATTTATATTACATGCCTAAGACTTATTGAAGGGTAATAAATATTCAGAAATATTTTTTTTGCAGCCTCATATGTTTAAGCCATCTGTACTCTAAAATGAAATTTCCAAATTTATCTATTTATAAAATAAAACATCATAATTACAAATTTACAATCAATAATTATCAATAATAAATTAATGATAATTAAATTCTTCAAATATATTTATGTTTAAAACATTCCAAAAAATGAAACACGCATATGCACAATTAATTACATAAACACATCAAGCCATGGGATGTCACATCCTCCCCCACTTGAATGTCACTTTGTCTTGGTGTATGATCATAGTCATTTTATTTAAACACTTCCAAGTTTTTTTAAAATAGAGAACTATATGCTTCTTTAAAAGAATCCCCCAACTCCAAATTTGCTTCTTCCAAACTGAAATTTTTCCATTGAATATTTAACTATGTTATGTCTCTATTCCAGAGTGTGAATACCCTCCAGTCTATAATACACAGTGGTTATGCTACGAACTCTCCCTCTGGTTCCACCTCTACAATATTCCAATTAATTATATGAGATGGATCATGTACATACTTATTTAATAAAGAGACAAGAAATACATTGTGTACTTCTTTGTTTGCTGGAAGGGCAAGTTGGTAAGAAATTGGTCCAATTCTCGCTAAGACTTCAAAAGTTCCACAATGTGTAGGTGATATCTTAACACATTTTCCAAGGATGCGTGTACTTTTATTTGGTATCACTTCTAAGTATACATGGCTCCCACATTAAATTCCTTTTGTAGACTTTTCATATTTGCATAATTTTTTTATCTATCTTGTGTTGTATTCAAATTATGTTTGCCTTGTTTAACCACTTACATTTCCTTTAACATACCTGGACCTAATACTAACCAATTTTCAGGGTTGTCCCAACTTAAAAGTACTATGCATCTTCTACCATAAATTAATTCAAAAGGAATCATATTCAAAGGAATTTAGTACCAATTATTATATGAAAACTGAAGTAGGTGAAATTAATCTTCCCACATAGATGGTTTTTCATTACATACATTCTTAACACATCTTCTAAGATCTGGTTAGTTCTTTCTTTATTCCCATCGGCTTGAGGGTGATAAGATGTACTAGAATGCAACTTTGTCCCATTCCTTCAAATAATCCCTTCCAAAATTTTGACGTGAATTTGACATCATGGTCTGAAATTACTGTTCTGGGTATACTATGAAGTCTAAATATTTCCTTCATAAAAATTTATGCTGTGTTAACAACTTTAAAAGTAGACTTAACGAGGATAAAGTGTGAAACTTTACTAAACTTACCTACAAATACTATTATTGAATTATAATGCTTCTTTGTCCTTGGTAATCCAGTAATAAAATCCATGGATATGGTTTCCCATTTCCATTTTGGAATTGGTAGGGGTTGCAACAATCTTGTTGAGTGTTGTTGAGAAGCCTTCACTTTTTGGTACTCTAAACACCTAGCCACATATTATGTTGTCTCAGATTTCATATTGGGCCAATAATAATCCTTCCTTAACATAGTTATAAGCCTCTGATACCCAAGATGACTAGCTATTGGTTTCTTATGTAACTCAACTAACACAAATATTTTCAATTCTAGGTCATTAGGAAAGTAAATTTTGCCTCAAAAAATAATGAATTTGCATTATTAATTGAAAAATAATTTTCATCTTCACTGAATTCTTCAATTTTATGTAATTTATTTTTGGTCTGTAAGTATTCTTCATCAAATTTTGTTGTTGTTTTTATCCTTTTAATCAAATATTTTGCCAATTTTTTGCTGAAAGTGTGCAGATTTGATGTTTTTTTTAGCTCAAAGCATCAAATATTTTATTTTTCATGCCTTTAATATGTACAATTTCAAAATCATACTCACTAAGAAATTTTAACCATATAGCTTGCCTAACATTTAGGTTTGGCTGGTCAAAAAAATATTTAAGGCTAACATTGTTTGTTCTTAACTAAAATTTCCTCCCAATCAGATAATGTCTCCACATTTTTAGATCATGTATTATGGTTTCCAATTCAAAACCATGCATAGCATGATTTTTTTCATGTTCCTTTAGCTTTCTAGACTCACAATTGATTACATGACCCTATTGCATTAAAACATCTCATAATCATTCTTTACAAGAACCATTTATTACAACAAATTCTTTATTAGGGTCAACTAGTTTCAAAATGGGGGAAGTAGCTAATAACTTCTTTAACTTCTCAATACTATCTTAACACTTTTAAATCCATTCAAAAAATTTCGGGCTTCTTTTGCAAAAACGTAATAACATATGCCAATTTAGAAAATCCCTCTATAAACCATCTATAGTAACCTATAGCCCCCATAAATGACCTGACATCAAATACGTATTTGGGCGCTAGTCACTTAATAATGACTTTAACATTTTTTGGATCCACAACAATCCTTTCTTTAGACACTACATGCCCCAAATAAGATTTTTCCTTGATAGACAGAGCACTTTCTAAACATATAACTTAGCTCATTCTCTTTAAGTGTTTGAAGAATGATTCACAAGTGTTGATCAAGTTCTTCCTTACTCTTAGAATAAACCAGAATATCATATATAAATACTCAGAATTTTTTTTCAAGAAAATGACTCAATACACTATTCATCAAGCACATGAAATTTATTGGTGCATTAGTGAGCCTGAATGGAAACATTACAAATTCATAGTGTTCATATATTGTTCTGGATTTTGTCTTATGTATGTCTTCATCCTTATGTTGGGAAAAATACTGAGAGGGGGGGTGAATCAGTATTTAGAGCTGACTAAAAACTTTTTACTTTTTCTTTGAGCAGATTTCCATACCCGGTTTTTATGAACTGAACTAGTGTATGCACGCGGAAATATAGAAGGAAACTAGCATATACTGATTTATCTTTCAGATTTAGAGAATCAGTCTTTTAAACAGATTTATCAGTTACGAATAAGGCTAGATAATCAGAAGTTATGATCAGTAAACAAAAGTATAAAGCATCACACAAATGAACACCAAGATTTAAGGTGGAAACCCAAATTGGGAGAAAACCACTACTGCTGTTGTCTCTGTCTTCAATCTTTATTATATAGAAAACCTTTTACAACATTGTACTGATGAAAACTTATACCAATACGCAGGCTTCTACTTGTAGAAGGCTGCAACCTTCTCTCGTTTTCCAGCTACAACTAGAAGGGAGCTCCAACCCCCCTGATCTCATTTACCAGCCTCTCCTGGAAGGGAGCTTCAACCCCCTGATTTCAACACCAGCTTCTATTGGCTGAAAGATTCTACTGCCAGGATTCAACCTTCAGACCCACTGCAGACCACGTTTCATCAATTTTCATACTGGATCAAACAGCTTCAACACAACCCTTCACTTAACATCAACAAACATATTTTTCTCAATACTTCAAACAGAACAGTGAGACCACTATAACCAGAATATCTGAAATAACCCAGACTTCAGAATAGATATGCAGATACAAACTCAACCCTGAAAATTCATTAATTCAAATAGCATACGCTACTTTTATTCACTGAAGCCGCGTGTATACGCACTTTCCTGCTCACCAACCTACGTATGCCTCTATGCATATTGTTTTTCATAACATGAAATGCATACACCACTTGTATTCACTGAAGCTGCGTGTATCGCTTTTCTTTGTATCAACCTGCGTATACTTCTGAGAATATTGATTTTCAGAATGTGATCAATCTCAGATTCAGATTTGAGGCTTTTAGTCAGACACCTTCTCAGTAATGCAGAACCTTTAGACAGTCAGTCAGATTTAACCATGTTTTCTCACTCATTGATTAGATTTGTTCATTATCAAATCAGCAGCATACTCCATATTCAATCAACCCAGAACTTCAAGTAGACTTCATTGACCGACAATAGAGAGAAAACAGAAATCACAGAAGTAATATCTGTAAATAAGCTTCAAAAACCATAACTTCCATACGCGCTTTTAATGAAGTGAACCCGCGTATATACGTGCTTTTACCGAGACAAACTAGCGTATAGATTTGTAAAAGATAAATTTTGCAGAACAGACCAGATCTATAAACTTACCCATATTTCTTCAATTTCTTCATCAGACTTGCGCCAGGTCTTCATCATTTCTTTTGCAGATCATCCTAGAGATTCATCATTTCTAGATCTAGAGATCTTGAACCTTCATCATATCCATAGGTGCATCATAGATTCAGATCTATCAATTAAGAACAAAGTTCAACCATGCAGATATTCCTTAGAGGAATTTATTCATCAACAACCCTTACACATGCACCGCCTTGCACTATGATCTTCTTCTCCTTATATAGTTTTAGCCTTTATCAATACCATGACTCAAAACCACTTAACCTCCGATGGTATTTTTTGGACGGAATCAAATAAACCATACAACGCTCAATACTATGTGCCAAAACCATGGTAATGCCCCTTGGTATTATAATTTTGGAGCGCAAAAGGGCATACGCGACTTGGCCTTTAAAAACTCGCGTATACATTGTGACATATTATATTTATCATTTCTCCGGCATTTACTGAAATTCTTTTCTCTGTCACATATGAAATGAACTGTAGATACATCATTCTTACATCTGTAATACATAGGTTGCTATCCAAAGACAACTCAGCAAGTCAGTTTCCATCGAGGACAACTTCATCAAGTAGGTTGCCATCAAGGACAACTCATTGCATCATATTGCCAACAATCTCCCCCTTTGGACTTGATGGAAACCATGACCAGAAATACATTCAGTAACAACATTCTCCCCCTTTGACATCAAGAGAAAAGGGTAGATCAAGATCCTTTGTACCGACAATACCATGCTCCCCCTGAGATCATGCTGCATCTTCAAACATAATTTTTCAATGAAGTACATGAATCTATGACCTTTCCTATCACCAAGGACTCATACTTACATCAATGATCCAACCAAGTGGATTTACATATGTGACTCAAGTACCCAACCAAGTGGGTTTACACATTTTGACTCAACTACCCAACCAAGTGGGTTTACAAATTTGAACAAATCCTTACATGACTGAATATTACAATTTTACATCATAGGTCTCAACATGACCTTTTTCATCAAATTACAGAAATGACTTATACAATCAAGATCAAATATTCTCAAGCATGAGATCAGACTACAACAAATAAATAGAATGCCAACAATGCATCCTTTTCACATGACCAATGCTCCCCCTTAGCTTGTGCATCCTGAACACTTTCAACAGCAAATCATCAAGGAATCTTTATCAGAAGTATTAAAGAATGAAACAGAAATATGAGAGTTGGAACATCACCAGAGAGACCCAACAGCACTGCAGCTGTGCTGAAGAATGCTGACCCAGAAAAATTTGTCAGCAAACACTCATACGCGGTTTTCTGTGTATAAACTCGCGTATATACACGACTGTCCTTCAGGAAATCCGCGTATCCAATTTAATATTCTGAATTTAAGCAGATCTGAATTTCTGAGAGGCAGAGACAACTCCCAGATTCTGTCTGAGATATTCGAACGCTTCCCTGGGTAAAGGTTTGGTAAATATATCAGCAACTTGTTCTTTGGAGGGAACATACTCCAACTTCACCTTTTGTTCAAGCACTTGTTCATGTAAGAAGTGATATTTGATGGGAATGTGCTTGGTCTTGGAATGCATAACAGGATTATTTGAGATACTGATGGCACTTGTATTATCACACATAATGGAGATAGGAGGTGAACATTTGTTTTGAATGTCTTGTAAGGTTTGCATCATCCAAAGAAGTTGAGTGCAACATGATGCGGCAGCCACATATTCTGCTTCTGCTGTAGATAAGGCAATAGAGCTTTGCTTCTTTCTTAACCAAGATACTAACTGGGGCCCCATATAGAATGCACCACCACTAGTGCTTTTCCGATCATCAACATTTCCAGCCCAATCTGCATCAGTGTAAGCATGAAGAATGAGATCATCATTCTTTGGATACCATAGTCCAAAGTCTTGAGTTCCTTGTAGATATTTGAATATTCTTTTGACAACCTGAAGGTGAGACTCTTTTGGATTAGCTTGGAATTGTCCAACAATCCCAACTGCATGCATAATGTCTGGTCTAGTCCCAGTGAGATAAAGTAGACTTCCTATCATAGATCTGTATTCTGGTTGATTCACCGTGGGAGAATCATCATGAGAACTGAGATTACATCTGGTTATCATTGGTGTACTTACAAGTTTGCACTCTTCCATGCCATACTTCTTCAGAATTTGCTTAAGATATTTTGCTTGTGATAAGAATATGCCATCTATTGCTTGTTGCACTTGCAAGCCAAGAAATAATGTTAGTTCCCCAAGTAAAGACATTTCAAATTCTTGCTGCATATCAGAAGCAAATTTCTGACTCATAGACTCTTCATTACTTCCAAAAATGATATCATCAACATATACAACCAAAATCAATAGTTTATCATTTTCAGTTTTTGTGTATAAGTTGCTATCAGCAGACCCCTTTGAAAATCCTTGTTGATGAAGATATTTGTCAAGACGATAGTACCATGCCCTTGGAGCTTGTTTGAGACCATATAGAGCCTTTTTAAGTCTACAAACAAGTTTTTCATCATTTCCCAAAATGAATCCTTCTGGTTGTTATATATAAACTTCTTCTTCTAGATCACCATTGAGAAAAGCATATTTAACATCCATTTGATAAACTTTTATTTGTTGGAAGCTTGAAAAAGCAAGAAACATTCTTATGGCTTCAAGTCTAGCTACAGGAGCAAAAGTTTCTTCAAATTATATACCTTCTTGTTGAGCATACCCTTTGCAAACAATTCTAGCTTTATTTCTTATAACATCCCCATTCTCATTTAACTTTTTTTTGAATATCCATTTAGTTCCAATGACATTTTTGTCATGAGGTCTTGGTACTAATTCCCAAGTGTGATTCTTTTCAATTTGATCAAGCTCTTCATTCATGGCTTGAATCCAACATTCATCTTTGCTTTCTTGATTGACATTATGTGGTTCAATAGTGGATAGAAATGCCAGATAGCTAGAAGATCCCACAAGAGTCCATGGAAAATTTTAGGGGCCAATATTCACAGGTGGGCTAATTTTCCATGGTTTTTCCAAAAAACATATTCGTCAATTTCCATTTTTTTATAAAAATGATTCGCCCAAATTTTACAATATAAAATTATTTTATGTTAAAAGTCGCCAAAATTATATAGACAATATATATAATATCATTATAAATTTGAATAATTTTACAAATACATCAATAAACATTTTATAGTTTGGATATTAGGGACTAGTGAGATTCACCAATTTTTGAAACTTCAAGATAATTTTCCATCCTTAAAATTATCCCTACAAGAGTCCTTCTTGTTTGTACACCTGATTCCTTTTCTCCCAAAATTTGAGATTCTGGGTGATTCTTTTGAACATATCTGGATGGAGCTTTTTCAGATAAATCATCTCTAGGTTCTTCATTGGGTTCACTATCTATATCATTTCTATTTGATGTAGAAGGATATGTGTCATCTTCGTCTTCATCTGTTATTTGTTTTTCTTCTTTTGGAGCTGCAGGAGACTCATCAATAACAACATAAATACATTCAACAATCTTCCGAAGTCTTTTATTGTAACATTTATATGCTCTACTCCTAGAGGAGTAACCAAGAAGTATTCCTTCATCTGCTTTGGGTTCAAACTTGCCAAGTTTTTCATCATTATTTTTTATAAAGCATTTGCTTCCAAACACTCTAAAATGCTTCACAGTGGGAGGATTACCATACCAGAGTTCATATGGATTTTTATCACTATTTACACGAACATGTGCCTTGTTAAGAATATTTACCGCTGTATGTGCTGCTTCTCCCCAAAATGTGTCAGGTGTTCCAGAATCATCAAGCATAGCTTTAGCCATTTGTTGAACTGTTCTATTCATTCTTTCTGCTACGCCATTTTGTTGTGGAGTGCCAGCTACAAAAAACTATCTTTTTATTCCATGTTGTTCACAAAATTCAAGGAATTCATCTGATGTATATTCTCCTCCTCGATCAGATCTAAGACATTTGATTTTTAGATCTAATTCATTTTCAACTAGTGCTTTGAAGATCTGAAATTTCTCAAATGCTTTGTCTTTGTGTTTAATTAACCCAATCCAACACATTCTAGAGAAATCATCAATAAATAAGATATAGTATTGTTCACCACGTGGTGAATTTTTCCTCACAAGTCCACATATGTCAGTATGAATGAGTTCAATAGGCTTACTCGATGATCCTTCCTTGGCATTAAATTGCACTCCGGTTTTCTTACCGAATTGGCAAGATTTGCATATGATACTTTCAAGTAGAGTAATATTGGGAAGATCACGAACAACTTTAAGTCTGCTTGATTTGTTGATTTGAGAGAAGCTCAGATGCCCCAACCTTCTATGCCATAGCCATTTTTCTGAAGATTTACTCAAGTAACATTGTTCTTTGCAGTTCTTCAATACATACAGGTTGCTTGGAGTTCTTTTTCCTTTTACAATTGTTTTACCTGCATCAAGATCACGTACCACACATTCTTTTGAACTAAAGACAACTTCAGTTCCTTGATCACACATTTGACTTACACTTAATAGGTTATGCCTTAATCCATCCACATACATGACATTATTAGCTTTCACCTTTTATTTTAGAAAAATAGACCCTTTTCCCTTAATGACAGCAGGAGTATCATTTCCAAATGTAACATTATTTTCCTTTTCTAGAGCACTATATGCAAGACGTTTGTTTTTTTCACCTGTCATATGTTTTGAGCATCCACTATCAATGTACCATTGATTTTCTTCACCTTTTGCAAATAAAGCTATGCCACAATTTTCAACCTGTAATTCTTTTTTTTTCCACACTTTGGAGCTTGAAGGAAACTGCTCTTTTGGCTGGACTTTGCTCTTGCATTCAGATTCTTCATGGCCAAATTTATTGCAATAAGCACATTCAAATTCGTTTTGAAGAGGAGAAAAGTTGTTATAGGTATTCTTCTTTGTTCCAATATCAATCCTTTTCTTTCTTGCTTCTCTTGTCATGATGGTTTTATATGCAACACATTGAATAGCTTTATGACCAAAATTGTGACATGAGAAACATTGTCCATTGAAGAAGAAATTTCTACGATCATGAAATCTTCTACTTGAATTTACCTATTGATTGGTGTTTCTTTGAAAGTTATTCATGTTAGTGTTCTTTGAATTGAGATGGTCATGCTTTACCTATAGAGATTCAGTATTCCCTTGCTGAGTGGCAGAATGTTGTATACTAGCTGTAACAGCTTTTAGATAATTTGGTGCTGAAGCCTAAGAAGATTCTCCGATATATCCAAGACCTGTCTTTATAAGAGGAGATCATTGTACCTTGATAATCTCATCTAAGGTTTCAGATCCTTTAGAAAATCTAAGATTCAAAGTCTTCACTTTCTCAATTTATTTTCTTAGACTTACTATTTCACATTCTAATTTCTCATTGTGTTTCTCCTTTTCTTCAAGCTGATTTTTCAGAGTTTCTATGGATATTTTACTTTCTTCTATGCATATTTTACTTTCTTCTAAGCATTTTTTGAGTTGATTTAATTCATAAAGAAAATCATTGTCCTCTCAAGCATCCATAAAAGTATCTTTTTTCTTCTCTGGATTCTTTTTCAAATGCCATGAGAAGTCTAAGATCTTGTTCACATTCTTCCTCACTGTCAAATAACCCATCACTGTCTTCATGAGTATAGTAACTTTTTCTAGTGCTAAAATGATTCTTATTTCTTCTTGCTACTTCCTTCCCTTTTTCATGTGTTTCTTTATGAGGACACTTAGCAGCATAATGACCAACTCTTCCACAAGTAAAACATTTAAAAGGAAGCTTACCTCTGAACCGTCCTGTGCCAAGTTGGAGTTTCTTTACAAAATTTACCTCATCTTCTTCTGAGATGTACCTTGATCCTTCTATCTCTTGTACTTCTTTTCCTTTTGTAGAAGCTCGAAAGATGACTTCTTTGACTTTAGATGGTCCTCCTCTTCTCATTTCACATGCAGTTAGTATGCCATGAAGTTGCACCACAGTAAGATTTTGAAGATCCTGCTTTTCTTCGAGAGCAGAAACTTTTGACTCAAATTTTGCCGTTAGTGATCTTAAAACTTTCCAACCAAAGTAGATTCGGTTATTGTTTCTCCCAGATTTCTCATACGATTTACAATATCATCAAGACGTAAAAATAAATTGGCAATGCTCTCCTCATTATGCATTTTTAGATTCTCATATTGAATTCTAAGAGTTTGGAGTTTAGCACTTTTTACATTTGTATCACCTTCATAACTTAGAATGATTTTTTCCCATATTTCCTTTGTTGTATCTAGCTGCATGACTTTGAAAAATTCTGATTCAGTTAGACTTCCCAATAGAGCATTGACCGCCTTTGCATTTTTTTCATAATTATTTCTTTCCGTCGGATCTGTTGGTGCTGCGGCTGGATATTGATATCCTCCTTCAACAATAGCCCATACATATGCTCCTAGAGACTGAAGATAGGATCTCATCCTTGTTTTCCAGAATATTAAATTGTTTCCGTTAAAGAGCAGAGGCCTGATAGATGCTATTCCATCTTGATTGCTCATCTTGTTTGATCTTCCTTCTATTGGCTAAGCCTTTTTAGAAGGACCTGCTCTGATACCAATTGTTGTGAAAAATACCGAGAGGGGGGGTGAATCAGTATTTAGAGCTGAATAAAAAAATTTTACTTTTTCTTTGAGCAGATTTCCATACGCGGTTTTTATGAACTGAACTAGCGTATGCATGCGGAAATATAGAAGGAAACTAGCGTATACTGATTTATCTTTCAGATTTAGAGAATCAGTCTTTTAAAAATATTTATCAGTTATGAATAAGGCTAGATAATTAGAAGTTATGAGCAGTAAACAAAAGTATAGAGCATCACACACACGAACACCAAGATTTAAGGTGGAAACCCAAATCGGGAGAAAACCACCGTTGTTGTCGTCTCTGTATTCAAATTTTATTATATAGAAAACCTTTTACAACATTGTACTGATGCAGACTTATACCAGTACCCAGGCTTCTACCTGCAGAAGGTTGCAACATTCTCTCTTTTTCCAGCTACAACTGGAAGGGAGCTCCAACCCCCTTGATCTCGTTTACCATCCTCTCCTGGAAGGGAGCTTCAACCCCCTGATTTCAACACCAGCTTCTACTGGCTGAAAGCTTCTACTACCATACTGAAGGCTTCAACCTTTAGACCCACTCCAGACCACGTTTCATCAATTTTCATACTAGATCAAACAGCTTCAACACAACCCTTCACTTAACATCAACAAACATATTTTGCCCAATACTTCAAACAGAACAGTGAGACCACTATAACCAGAATATCTGAAATAACCCAGACTCCAGAATAGATATGAAGATAAAAACTCAACCCTGAACATTCATTAATTCAAATAGCATACCCTACTTTTATTCACTGAAGCCGTGTGTATACGCACTTTCCTGCTCACCAACCTGCGTATGCCTCTGTGCATATTGTTTTTCATAACATGAAATGCATACACCACTTCTACTCACCGAAGCTGCGTGTCTACGCGCTTTTCTTTGTATCAACCTGCGTATACTTCTGAGAATACTGATTTTTAGAATGTGATCAATCTCAGATTCAGATCTGAGGCTTTCAGTCAGACACCTTCTCAGCAATGCAGAACCTTTAGATAGTCAGTCAAATTTAACCATGTTTTCTCACTCATTGATTAGATTTGTTCATTATCAAATTAGCAGCATAATCCATATTCAATCAACCCAGAACTTCAAGTAGACTTCATTGACCAACAACAGAGAGAAAACAGAAATCATAGAAGTAATATCTATAAATAAGCTTCAGAAACCCTAACTTCCATACACGCTTTTAATGAAGCGAACCCGCGTATATACGCGCTTTTACCGAGACAAACTAGCGTATAGATCTGTAAAAGATAAATTTTGCAGAACACACCAGATCTATAAACTTACCCAGATTTCTTCAATTTCTTCATCAGACTTGCGCCAGGTCTTCCTCATTTCTTTTGTAGATCATCCTAGAGATTCATCATTTCTAGATCTAGAGATCTTGAACCTTCATCATATCCATAGGTGCATCATAGATTCAAATCTATCAATTAAGAACAGATTTCAACGATGCAGATATTACTTAGAGGAATTTATTCATCAACAACCCTTACACATGCACACCTTGCACTATGATCCTCTTCTCCTTATATAGTTTTAGCCTTTACCAATACCATGAGCCAAAACCACACAACTTCTGATGGTATTCTTGGACGGAATCAAATAAACCATACAGTGCTCAATACTGTGTGCCAAAACCATGGTAATGCCCCTTGGTATTATAATTTTGGAGCGCAAAAGGGCATACATGACTTGGGACGTACTTATCCACGTGCATATGCGACTTGGCCTTTAAAAACTCGCGTATACATTGTGACATATTATATTTATCATTTCTCCGACATTTAATGGAATTCTTTTCTTTGTCACATTTGAACTGAACTGTAGATACATCATTCTTACATCTGTAATACATAGGTTGCTGTCCAAAGACAACTCATCAAGTCAGTTTCCATCAAGGACAACTTCATCAAGTAGGTTGCCATCAAGGACAACTCATTGCATCATATTTCCAACACCTTGATCCTTATTTGAAGATATTCCAACCTTAGATCAATTTTTGAAAAGATTTATGCTTCCTGAACTTGATCAAACAAGTCATCAATTTGGGGTAAAGGGTCTTTTTTTTTAGTGGCCATTTTATTCTGCTACTTATAGTCAATACAAAGTCTCATTGTTCCATATTTTTTTTAATGAATAAAATAGGTGATACCCGAGGAGAAACACTAGGAATTATGTTTTTTTTATCTAACAACTCTTGCAATTGAATCTTCAGTGCCATTAAATCAAGGATACTAATTCTATATGGAGCTTTTGATACCAATATAGCTCCACAAATGAGATCAATAGTGAAATCTATATCTTTTCTTAGAGGAAATCCTCACATCTCCTTCGTAAAAAAATATGTGTATTGTTGTAAAACAAGGTAGTCTTCTAAAGATGGTGTTTTTGTCTATTTTTAGCTAAATCATCAACTTGAACAAAAAACATTTGATAGTATTTGCAAGCATATTTATTCATTTGTAAGGAAGAAATTTTCCTCACAGAAACAAATTTTGGCACCCCTTTCACTATGTATTCCTCTCAATCATCATTAACAGGGGTGAATGATTTCTCCAAATAGTTCAAAATTACTTTATGAGATTCCAACCAATCCATTCCAATTAGCTCATCATATGACCCCAGAGGTAAAACATTTAGACTTAGTTGAGTGTTCACTCCATTCAAATTAAATAAACATTTTTTGTTGTTTTCAGTTATGTTCCTTTTTGTTCCTATGGCTAGTTGTACTAACCAAGTTTTTTTTTTTTTTTTTTCCTTCCTAAGTTCCCACTTCTCAATTGTAACAGGGAAAATGTAAATTAAGGTAGATCCAAGGTCTATTAATATTGACATTTTACCTTTAGAAAATTTACCTTGGACTTCCATCATTCTAGATTGATGGTCTAGCTATCTTCCATATGATGTTTCACTAATTCGCAAAATATTGTAGGAAATGTCATTAACTATTGAAGCTTCTTGTAATTTATTCATCATACCCTTTTTGTATTTTGGGTATTTTGGGAAGTCTCTCCACAAGTGATTTTCATTACAACCCCAACATTTAATTTGTTGTATGGTTACTTATGCAAAATTTGTATTCCCTATTCCAACTCCTTGTCCACTTTTCCATCCAAAATTCCTTGGTTGATTCACATTTCTATTATAATTCCCTCCTTGGATACTTTTGGAAGTATTTGGGAAAGTTGTTTTCTTGAACCATTTTTTATTAGTGTTGAACTTCTCATGCATTTTGGCCATATAAATTTTTGATTTCTCAACTTTCTTTTGATTTGGAGTATAATACAATTTCTCCTTTCTTATGGTTTCATCCATGGTTTGGGTTGTCAAACTCAATTATTTCTTTGTATGATAAAGGTAAACAACTAAAAAATATTTTTATTTTGGATTTTTCCTCCTTTAAGTATTCCACATACCTCAGAAAACTCACAAACTTATTTTCGAACTCATCCATGTTATATCGTCTCAATCTTGACTCATGGAAATCTCTAGGATTTTCATTAAAAGACCTTTCAGTTAGATATTTATTTTTAAATTATTTCTTAAATAGTTTTCAAGATGTATTTTTACTTCTATTTCTTTTAAAAACTTTGTTATTTTCCCACCATAAGGCTACCTTACCAGTCAACTAGTAAGTTGCCAGTCTTGCCTTCAAATTACTCAGATAATTATAGACCTAAAAATATTTATACATATTGAGAAGCCATGCTTATGCTTCTTATTCAAATTCATTGTCAAAATTAGGAGGAATAATATTTTTAAACTCCCTTTGTAGTTGACATGTAGTCCTTTTCTTCCTAGATGTGGAAGTAATACTCTTAGACTTATGTTATTCTTCATTGTCAAATTCATGATACTCACTTCCACTAGGAGTTATAGAATCAATAATATTTTTTGATTCACTCCTAGTCCTTTTCTTATGTTTTTTTTTTTTTTTTCTCACTAAATTTATCTTCCTCTAACTTTTTTAGTAGATACCCATTAATATATTCATGTTATTATTTAGCTTTGGACAATATTTCCCGATTTTCTTTTATATTATCCACATATGCCTTTAAAGTATGTACTACTTGAAATGATTCATATTTTTTATTTTTCGTATTACTAGTTCCTCCACCCATAATTCCTAATTTAGTATTAGGTTCTTCACCACCTCTAGGTGATCCTATGGAAGTTTTACCATTGAATTATTCCTCCATTCTTCAATTTTTTTAACAATTATTTGACTATCTGATCACGACATACATATGAATAACTATTTATTTTCAGGACCCATAAAAGGCTCAATGTTGCAACCTACAACCCTGATATGACTTGTAATGAATCTCTCCTAACATAATTTTTTTTTTAATGTAAACATTTATTGTCACCAAGATACCTTTTTTATCAAAGTGCATTAATACAAATGCAATATATAATGAACTCATTATTCCTTAAATAGTGTTTAAGATAATTTATCATATTCTAAATATGGTTTCCTTGTTCTAGATACAACTCATTACTTTGGTAATTCACAACTCCCATCTCTTTAATGAAATTTAACATATTAAAGTCTTTTTAAAGCTACTATGAGATTTGATATAGTTCATCCTTAGGAGCATGGATTTTCTTTTGCATTTGAATATGTTATTTTCTTGAATAAAAATATTTTTTTATAATATTTGAATACATTGGTAAACACATTTTACATTTGTCACTAACTTTAATTCCCTAATTTCAAGAAATATTACTTTTAATAATTTTGTAATGGTGGATACCATTAAATATTTATGACCATTACACAACTATATACATATGGTTTCATTTTTTAGAATCTATGCTTTTGTGATCCATATAAAATTGTAAAATCTCTTTCGGTAATAATCACTTATAATGGAACGTTGCCGACGCGTTTCGAACCAACCAGTGTGGTTCATCATCATATGGTTTCATTATTTCGGAATTTCTCCCATTCAACCATAATACTCTAGAATCGATTATAGTGTTTTCATGGTAAAATATATCATATCTTGAAAAAAATTCATATAGGTGTACATATATATTACACACCTTGTAACACTATATACATATACACATATTTCTATCCCTTCTTCATTATTCATTTATGTGACGGGTTAGAATTATTAACATTTGTCACAATGGTTTCTGACAACGATGTGGTATAATTTTGATCTGAAACCCGATCGTTCTCTAACACTTTGCAATTTTTGATAAATTTGGGTCTTCAAAAGTTAACATAGTTTGTAACTTGTCCAAAAGTGAATATTTAAGTTTAAAAATCTTAAAGATGAAACAAAATTATATGAAACCCAACATGATGAAAACGAAGAAGACAAAAACCAAGTAATAATGGATTTCATTCAGTGTGTACTACATCTCTAGGACTTGCACCAATGACTAGGTCGCTATATTGATCTCAAAAACAAAAAGAGTACATTACAAATATTTGACTCATCAAGTAAACCTCCTTCTAGCATGGCATTGTCTCTCCTTCAAATAAATGTTCTCCTTCCTAGAACTCTCACTCAGAAGTTGACTCCCTTTAGAAAAGAAATGATGGTGTCAAAAGAAAAGGACACTCTCACTTAATGTGGCAATAGGTCCTTGTACTCATTCTGAGATTAAGAAATAGAAATCCAATTGCTTCCTAATGAAGTGTTGAAATGGTCTTTTCTCACAATAATACTGAGAATATACTGAAATTGGCTACTCTAATGAAGAAAAAAAATGCTTCAGATGCATTTAAAATTCTTGAAAATCCCTTTGTAGGGTATTTTTATGCTAAAAAATGTTTCCATATGGCCTCAAAATGCCAAAGATAGTATTTTTCTATAGCACAAAAGGACTTGGCTCTACAAATTGTTCAATATACAATGCTCTAATCATAAAAATAGTGCTTCCATTATGTCCAGAGCACCCAAATACCCCTATGTAGGCACTTCTTAGGCTCAATAAGACTGAAAATGACCAAGTTAGTTCTCCTGGTTCATTTCTCTACTACTTGTCCTACAAAATGTCCAAACTAGCTAACTAGACAACGAAACTCCCATTTGGAAGGTCCACCTAGAAACAAATTTGCTATAGAATGACATTGATTCCACCAAAAATAGTGCATTTTTTTTCTTAGGTGTTCAATATTAAGCTCCTAGTGTCAGTCATATGGTGGTCCATGTGGCTAGGGGCGCATTCCAGAGGCCACTCGCCTGCTGAATATCTGCCCCTAGTTGGGTTGTGTGCCATGTGCCCTGGGGCTTGGCCACACACCCACCTTGACCTTTAATCCCTCTACCGATAGCCTTGCATGTGTTCTCGTTCCATAAGTGGAACCTGGGGCTAAGGCAAATTGTCCCGCCTCTTCTACTCATCGTTGGTTACATGCCCAATTTTTGTGGGTAATAAATGGAAGTGGGGGTTTGTACAACCACCTACCCCCACCTCCTTTTATTATGGTCATGTTATATATAATATTCCAAGGTTTTAGGGCCATCTGGACGAGCCCACTAGCCCATAACCCCCCCAGGTGCAACACTACCGACAACTGCTTATTAATATAAGTCACACATAATGTATAACAAGGATCAATTATGTGGTGTGGAAATAATATTTTTGGTTATTATGTGAATCCCTCTAGGTCGAGCAAACCCTTTTGTACAGAACCTGAGGGCCACATGGCTCCATCCCATTGGGCCACATGGCGTCATCCCATTGGGCCACATGGTACCTCCTAATTGGGAACCCAAAGCTCAACAACCAATAAAATTATGCCAATATAGGTTGTATGACCTGCCACATATCAACACATGATTGGTCCTTCTATCTTCCATACTTACACAGTCACTTGCTAACATCAACGCCACATCACTTATATGCCTTGCCCAGTTAGCATCTCAGTCAACCCTGTAAGTTCGCATACGGTGTCAGATTGAGTTGATTCAAGCGTAATTGGAATCAAAATGAAAAGATATATTATTTTTCACCAGCTTTGGGTGATTTTGAGAACTTTTATTTTTTACCATATTTTTGATCCCCTAGATCATTCCCCGCCACCAAAAGCTTTTGGACTACCAAAAGTATGTTTTTTACTCAAAAAATAAGAGAGGTTCAATTTCCTCAGTTTCTTAAGCTCAATCCACCTTTATTTACGTGGATTGGTACCCTTGATCCCCACTTGAAAATACTCTAGATTACCTCTGTTTGAAGTCTTGATTCTCTTGTTAAGAATTGAGTGTTCCTGCAACTCATCTAAATATTCAGGATACAAATATTCAATATATGGAATCTAAACATTCTCTTCATGATCATTAATCATTGGAGGCTCATACAGTATTCACCGTAAAGTCTTCCATTTTTTATACACAACCAAAATTGATCTCCCACATGGAAATCATGATCAACTCGATGCTTGTCATGCCTCGCTTTGTACCTGGATTTTCTTTTCTCAAGATACTCTTGTACTCCTTGATGCACTAGCTACATTTTTTCAATCAAATGTTTGCATTTTTCCACATCACTATGTCCATCAACTGCAATATATTTACTAAAAATGAAATCCGAAAGAGACTCTAGCAAATAGCCCATACAAGCTTCTAATGGAGATACTTGTCTAGATGAATGCTTGGAATGATTGTAGACATATTAGATGTAATGAAAATTCTCATCCTAAATTTTAGGATGTTTACCACAATATCCATGAAGGGGATGTATTTTTAAAAAATATGTAATAAATTCGACTCTGAAATTCCCATACAAATTGACTCAACAATAAGCCAAAATAGAAAAAAATGTCAAAGAAAACATTGTTGCATATAAGTGATTTTTTCATATCATCACTTCTACAAAACAAAAATCTATGGGGATATGCAACATGTGGAATACAAAATAAATGCAATATTTAACTAGAGCTAGAGAGTTCTTACCCAGCGCGGCTACCGAGTTTTATTTCTGCTTTTCACTTTATTCTGGAGCTGTTTCGGTGATAGTTATGGTGTTCCCCATACATTATTCTGCCTTTTATTCCTCATATTTTGCATAACTAATTTTTTCTTATTTGGATGAAGATGTGGATGCATATTCCAACATTTCTCGATCCAATGCACACCTATATAGAATTGGTTACAAAAAATTTTGAGTGTTTCTTGGAAAAAATGTCTTTGGTATTAGAAGAATATCTTCCTTCCTAACCTCATTTATAATCATCACTTTCACATTACTGGACAATGCTTTCATTTTTTGGCACTTGGCTACACAATGGTTAGGTGCATGGAAAAAAGTACAAGGACACACATTCCAAAAAAAATTATTCTAATCATCATGTTTCTTATAGTCATAAAAGGCCTTTGAATAATCAGGACATTTATACTTTGTATAATTTTCCTTTGGATTATGAGTCTGGAGAGGAGAACTTGATTGAAAAGGATAATTTAACTTAGTTATTCCTTTGATGTTATCATCTCTCTTTGGAGATGTTTTTCCATCAATGTCATTATCATGATATGATACTCCTTCAAATTGTGTGAGTTCTTTCTTCATGAATTTCACACTTGAAGAATTACTTTACTTTGTAGTTTTAGAGCATTCTCCAAATTATTCTTGAACATTTCCCAATCCTTCATGTCGAGGTTTTGTTCTCATCTCAATGGGATTAATGATATTATGACTATGAATTCCAATACCCTTACCATTGTATCCCATTCTGGTCAACAATTTCATACCAATACCTTTAATATGTTTCTCAAATGATGCAAAAGAAGAATTGTCGTTGTTAAGAGAATGAATTGAACACAAAGTATCTTTTACCTCTTTTTCTACTTATGACTCTTGGTCCTCTTCTTAAAGCTTAGCCATCTCATCCTTCTCTTTTGTAGATGAAGTGGTAGATGAAAATTCAAGAAAACCACTCTTGTCATTTAACATATAAGCATTCTTGTTCAATTGAAAAAGGGTAAAAACATCAATCATCCCATGACAAAAAACTTGTAGATTCTTGTGGGAAGCTTCAATAGCTAAACATTCCCTAATTTTCTCTTCAATGACATTCTGCAACATCATGCATGAATTCTTCTTCTCATCCTCTGTTGCTTCAAGAAATATTCTTAGTTCCATGTTCTCCACTTGAAGAGAGGAATTCATCTCTTCCATTTCTAGGAGCCTTGCATGATACAAAATTTCACCCATGCTTGCAATCTGGTTAGAAATTTCTCTGATACCAGTGATCTAAAAATTTATTTTCTTCTAACACTTTGCAAGTTTTGATAAATTTGGATCTTCAAAAGTTAAATTAGTTCATAAATTATCCAAACGTGAAGTTCAATTTTAAAATGGACTTAAAGATAAAACAAAACTATATGAAATCCAACATGATGAAAATGAAGAAAATAAAAACAAGTAATAATGGATTTTGTCTGGTGTGGACTACGTCTCCAAGACCTGCACTAATTCCTAGGCCATTTTATTTATCTTAACAACAAAAATAGTACATTACCAATATTTGACTCATAGATTAAACCTCTTTCTAGAGTGGCATTTTTTCTCCTTCAAAGAATTTTTCTCCTTCAGAGAACTCTCACTCACAAGTTGACTCCCTTTAGAAAATAAATTATGGTGTCTAAAGAAAATGACTCTCCCACTACATGTGGCAATAGGTCCTCGTACTAATTCTGAGATCAAGTAGCACAAATCCAACTTCTTCATAATAAAGTGGTTAAATGGTATTTTCACATAATCATACTAAGAATAGACTAAATTTGGCTACTTCAATGAAGATACAAATGTTTTAAATGTGTTTGGAAGGCTCAAAAACTGCTATCTAGGCTCTTTCTGTGCTAAATACAGTTTCCATATGGCCTAAAAAATCCAAACACAGTCTCTTTCTACAACACAAAGGACTTGTTTCTACAATTTTTCAACATACAATTATTAAATAAAAAAAATAATGCTTCCATTGAGTCCATAACACCCAAAATCCCCTGTGTAACCTCTTCTTAGGCTCAAAAAGACTGAAAAATGGACAAATTAGGCCTCCTGGTTCATTTTTCTACTATATTTCCTGCAAAATGACAAAACTGGCTAACCAGGGAATGAAAATCGTCTTTGGTAGGTTCTCTAGGCAAAAAATTTGCTCCAAATTGGTGCTGATTACACTAAAAAGGGTGAAAATTTCCTGATAAATAAATGTGCCACTAAGGCTTAGGTGTTGAATCTTAAGCTCCTCGTGTCGGTCATATGGCAGTCCATGTGGACAGCGGCGTGGGCTAGAGGCGACCCACCCATTGGTACTCTACTCCTAGTCACATTGTGTGTCATGTGGCTTGGGTTTGGGCCACGCACCTTTCTTGGTCTCCGAGCCCTCTCCCGATATCCCTTGTGTTCTCATGCCATAAATACAACGTGGGGCCAGGGCTTAACGCTCTGCCCTTTCGCTCACCATTGGTTATGCACCCACCGGTTGTGGGTAATAAATGGAATAGGGGATGAGATAACCTCCCACCCCTACAACCTTTGTATTGTGGTCACATGATATATAATATTCCCTGCATCCATGGTCGGTCGGGCAAGCTCGTTAGCTCTGTCCCCCCACCCCCCCCCCAAAGAAAAAAAAACTTCTGACTAATCCTAATTTAATATAACCTATGCACAATATATAACAACAATCAATGATGTAGAAGAGAGGTAAGACTGTTGGTTATTGTTTCAAATGTCACAAGGTTGAACACCATTAGGTCGAGCATACCCCAAAAAAACTTTTGCAAAAAACTTGAGGGCCACATCGTGCCCTCCCATTGGGCCATGTGGTGCCTCCTAATTAGGCCACCCAAAATCGAATGACCAATAAAATTCCACCAACACCGCCTGTACGATTTTCCACGTGTCAGCATGTGATTGGTTTATTTTTCCATCATACTTGCATAGTCACCTACTAATGTGAGTGACACGCCACATGTATTGCCTTCCTAGTCAACAACCCAATCAATCCTGCAAGTAGACTTTTTAGTTATTTTCAAAAAACTTCAGAATGCGATAAATTTTACATACTATGTTAGATTGAGGTGATTCAAGTGTCGTTAGAATTAAAATGATGATATATATGATTTGGAACTAGTTTTGAGCGATTTTGAGTACTTATATTTTTTAGCATATTTTTTTTATCCCAACCTGGATCAAATGTTTATTAACTCACAACATTGATTTCGATATGATTTATATAACCTTATAAAAGAAAATTATTGAACCTTCTGCGTAGACTTGTGTTGATCTAAAATACTTCCACAAAGTGTCTATCCCACCTAGCAAATAAACAACTGTAATGTGTTCTTATCAAATCGATGGTCTTAATTTCTTTTAGGGTTTATATTGGAACACAAAGCGATCTTTCATTTCATCAATGTGTTCTATAGGCTAACGCACTGCCACTAACTCTGTAAAGGGTTATTTTTGTGAGTGTTTTCTATGATAAATGTGAGGTTTTACTTCTGCCATTTTTCGCAGCCTTAGTTGGTATGAGAAGGTAGCTACTAGTTAATTTACAACGGGTTTTATGCGAAGGTTAATTTTTATTTTCAATATTGCAGTTAGGATCGTGTGGCTTAACATTTTTATGTTTCATAAATTATTTTCTCGTGTTGTAACGTTTATTTATTTTTTGTTAAGGTTCCACCATAAAAACCCTTGGTTGTCAGCCCTAAAAATTTACTAGTGTTGATGAATACTAGAATAGACTCAATACAACATTTTCCATTCTATAACATTTATCGGGTATTATTTTGGAGTGAATATTTGATTTTTTTCGATTCTTGTTACAATTTATTAAGTATAAAATTCAATTATAATGGTGGGTACCTTTAGGTTGATTTAAAGTCTTCTCCTTTCGTTACCTTTCCATTAGAATGACTTTAGCAACTTCAGGGTTTTGTATATCCAAGCTTCAACATGCGACTCCTTCAAATATTTTAGGTGAATGTATTGAAACATATTTCTACATATGAATTACAATGGATTTAGTTCCATTCTATGGGTTTTCTCTATTACTAAATTATTTCCACTACAAATTAACTGAGTTTGTACCCATTAAGACTCTAAATAATTTTTTGTTCTTTTATTTGATTTTCTGCATAATTCCATTAGGTTTTGCTCCATTTTTTTATTGATTTTATCTCTTTCTAAAAATTGTGGTTCTTTTTTTAATTCTAATTTTATTATGACTATTTACAGGATGTGGATTCCTATTATGTATTTTAATTATCGCCTACAACCTTTGTTTATGTATATGCACTTATTGGACTTCACATATATAAAATAAGCTATATATGTTGATATCAACCGAAGTTTAGTTCTCTCAGTCATAAATTACTACATGTTTTGTAGTAAATTGATACATGATTATACCCATTTTTTTATACACTGCCTCCTTGTGGGTTTTTACATGGATTATAATCATGAAATTTCTTGCTAATTTTTCTGAACTAATTTTCTTGTTTTGCTTCATGGCTTATTTATTTGTTAGCTTTCTTGCTACAAAAGAGTACTCTTATTATTTTTATTTTCTACTGATATGAAAACAAAGAGAGTAGTAATTCTCTCTCCATACCCTAATATCCCTTTTGGAAGTTTATATTAATTACCAAAGACATAAACGTAAAGTATCTTTTTTATCATCCACATTGTTTCATCCATTTAACCTAGATATCTATGTAGTATATACAAATTTTTCTTTAAACACCTTTTATTTCTTTTAATTCATGTGTTACCATGTAAAATTATTTTGGAATTTATTCAAAGTCCTATTCTCTTCAAGGTAATTGTAAGAAGAATTATTCTTTCTCTTTTAAATTTAAATATTTATCAAAATTTGAGTAATTTATGCTAACTTTTACTTTTATTTTTATTTCCACAGGTATCGATTAACTGTATAAAGTAAGAAAGTTCTGAGTTTTTTCTTTGATGTTTCCAAATACTCATGGAAACATTTCTATAGCTTAATGTGTATTTGATCATGCCTACACTAGTGAGGTATTCCAAACCCTTGTTATTTCTTGTTCTACCCAACATATATGTTATGTTCAAAGACTCATCACCAAATTTTTAACTCTGAAATGCTTATGCATTAGTTTATTTTTTAAAATTTCTCTGTTGTGTGTCATTCTTCTTGAGCATAAGTAACCTATAAAAGGTTGTAATCTTCTCTTGTAATAATAACTCTTAAGTCATTATAGATAAATCTTTCAAGTTTTATATTTTTTCCTTTACTGCTGAAATTTTCAAAGACATAAGTATCTATCATAATATTATTTTACCAACTTATGGATTTATGTATCTTTATAATTTTTTTGTATCCAAATATTACACTCTTTACAAATATACATCGGAGAATATTGGAATACATGTATCCTTAAATTTTCCTTACATTCGTAGCATACTTGTTTTTCATTTAGATAAGCTTCCTTGTTTACAAATGCGTTCATTGATATTTATTTTCAACTCAAATTATGAATAAAATAAATATACATATATACATAGTAAATTTGTATATATATATAATTTGTTACTCTTTTTATACATAATTTTCTAAACATAGAATGTATAACAAAAACATACTTTCTAAAAATTATTATAAAAACCATTAAATACTCAAATAACATACTTCCATAATACTATCAAAATAACATAAACATTTTAACATTTCCTTTTCTCAAGTTCCATCAAATTCATACACAGTTTAGAGTTCAAAATACCGAATTCGAGAATATATTTGGAAAATTAATAATTAAGTACTTGGCTCCTCCCAACCTTGATAATGCATCTAGCTAGTATCATCCCGAGCATAACATTCTACAAATTTTCCTTCTTGTCTTTCTCCACACTTTCTTCTCTTCAGTCCCTTATATTTTCTCAAAAGGAAAAAAAAGCAAGAGACAAAAATATTTTTATGAATTACCCATGTACCACACTTTTGGTGGTTGGTAACTACCTCCACCTCACCAACAGGTGGCAGGTAGTTACTAGCTCATTAATGAGTCCCTGTTTGGATCACTCCCAAAGAAAACCTCTTGTGTTTTAGGGAAATGATTAATTGGACAATTTCATGATTTCTTGGTAAATCCAACCATACATATTAGATTCCTAGGATTTATTGATGGGTAATAAATATTCAACAATAATTTTTTTACAACATCATCTCTTTTAGCCATTTGTACTCAAAATTTATTTTTCCATATTTATTTATTTATAAAACAAGACATCGTAATTACAAATTTATAATCAATCATTATCTATAATAAATTTTTTATAATTAGATTATTCAAATGTATTTCAGTCTTAACACATTTCAAAAAAATAAACACACATATGTGCAATTAATTACATAAAAACATCAAGCCAAGGGATGTCACATTGGAGTTGCTTTGACCATGTTTTCCAACTTCATTGGAAATCTTAATGGTGTCTAGCCATTTTAACCCTATAGAAATAATTCCTAATTGAATTTAGTAGGATAACTATACTAATGTCACAAGGTTCATTGAAATTTAACCTTGAGGTTCGAATTTTGGAAAACCTTAAAAAAATGTTGAGTTTCAACAAACCTCATCGAACCTCATAGCCATTGACCAATTCCACAGATGAAAACTCATAACTTCGTCTCACAACTCAAGCTTTCATTTATCCTTGTAGTTTCCATGTCTGTGATAACATTTTTTTATGTTTATTGATGTTGAATTATTACTATTTTATCCTGTAATTCATTATATATATACAAATGTAATGACGAACCTCATTAAAAATTTGAACTAAAACCGAACCTAATCATTGTCAAACCTAATCTCAAACTTGAATCATGTGACATAGGCTATATAGTGATGAATCATGAACACCAAGATGAAGGGTAACTATCAATAGAGCGTACAACTCTACCAAGTTTTCAAAGTAAGACACTTCTTCACCATATAAAGTAGCTCTAAAAAATTTAGATTCAACAAAATTTTCCCCATATGATGGAGCAAATTGACATCTAGGGGACCATCGGTTCCCGAGGGAAGAAAATTAAAATAGATAAATATTGGTTTCCACCCACCTCTTCCAATATCTCAAAATAAATCTACATATTGGAATTTCTTCTACAGTTTTTCAACTCTTGAATTCTTGACACAATTCGGAGGCCCTAAGTAATGTGTTTTGGCCCTACGATAGATTAGGGTTACATAATTGTTGATAAAAAATTTTCTTCTCGTTGATATATTTCCAAAAGGATATTTTGCACTCTAAACAGAGTTTGTATGTAGAGGTTGAATCTTTAAGAAATTCACATATGAACTAGATTCCTTGGGGTCTGCATTCCTTCTGCCACTTCATATCCTATGCTTAGGGGTTTTTATCCTTATGGTCCCCCCCACCACGAATTTTTATTACTTTCCATTAAAAGGGAATTTCAAGTTATTATAATTTCTCTTCTTGTAAATGAGAATTTTGAACACCTCTCTATTTAGATATGTGCTACCATTATTCTTTCTAGTTTGTATTGATTTGCATTTCATAGTCATTTTGTTGAAATAATGATTCTTTGCCATATTCTAGAATTAATTATTGTTAATTTTTATTGTGTCTTGAAGGTTAAATTTTTGATAGAGAATTTTTTTTGAGATATTTGAGGAGAGGTTGTTAAGAGATTGTATGTAATGATTCAAACATGAATTTTCTCATGGACATGTATAAATATTGGAAAATGTTCAAGTCGGTGTTATAATTGTTGAATTTGTGTATTCTTCCATATTTTTTGGTGTAATAATTCTTCATGGGTATTAGAGCATGAGATTAAAGAATGAGGAAGTTATGGGATTTAGAATTTTCATTATGCTCATCTGTGTATGTATATTGGTTGTTGAGTGACCTTGTATAGGTTGTCAACATTGAATGGAATCACACACTCCACAACTAGTTTTTATACATTTTTTATTTGTTAGTTTGGCATTCATTACATGGTCACCGAAAGAACCAAGAAATATTAGGTGTTTAGCATGGTTGCTTTAAATTGATAAATGGTCAGTCATAAGGTTACTTCAGGTAATGAAAATCCATGGTAGCTTTGAGTGAACCATTGAATATTGGATTAGTGAGAATGTGCAACATCATCAACATAAAATAAAAATTGGTAGAAGTACATGTAATCGAGGTGGATATTGGTGGCCACCCACCTATTCCACCTATACCTCCAATCAGTCTCATCAATTTCCTTTTCTATAGCAAGGTAAAAATGAGAAGGTGGGTTACACTTTCATGAGTAAGCGTTCTAAAATTTTATTTTTCGCCACAGTTTGATCGAACCTTCTAAAATTTTGACCAAAGTTTTGAAATTAATTCGGCCGAACTATTTCTCTTGTTAATATTGACGGTGTATTGATGACATGGGTAAAAAGATTTTTTTTTCTAGAGATGGGAAAACTGGAAACATTATTTTGGCCAAACTAATAGTATGACTGAACTAATATTTTGACCAAACTTTTTAAAATAATTCAGTCGAACGTTTTCTTATAAATATATCGGCCCCCAGACCACAACAAGTTTTAGTTACCATTATGTTGCTCTTTGTCTCATTGTTGTTCTGCTCTTTGTATCATTTTTTGTCTCATTGGCTATTTGTCTCGTTGTTGCAGCGAGTTGTTGCACTTCTCTTTGTCTCACTATTGTGCTGCTTTTTGTCTCGATGTTTGTTGTGCAGGCTGTTTGTCTCGTCATTGCAGCAAGCTGCTACGCTGCTATTTGTCTCACTGTTGTGCTTCTCTTTGTGTCATTATTTGTATCACTGTTTCACTGCTCGTTTTTGTGTTACTGTCTCGCTATTGCAGGGGCGAGGAGGGGAGATAGTGAAGGTGAGAACTTGCATCGTGTTGTTATTTTTATGCATTGTTTTTTTTGTTTATGTTTTTTTTCTTAAATTTTAATTTTCTGTGTGTGTGCTTGCAGGTGTGTTTGCAGGTCTTTGGCGGTCCGTGCTCTCCCTGTCTACTCACCGTCTACGCTCTCCCTATTTACTCATCGTCCATGTTCTCGATGTTTGCTCGTTGCATGCGCCCTCAGTCTCTACGAATTTCCAAGTTTTTCTCCAAGTTCATATGATAATTTTTTATCATTATGCTAAACAGTAAATAGTAAGATGCTTATAAACTATAAAATATTTTATCAAATACATTTTTTGTTCAATAAATAAAATTACATTGTTTTTATTTCAACATGTTTTAGGTTTTTATGATGTTCTCTTTTTATTCACATATTCCGGAAACTAGAAGTAATTTATCAGTTAGAATGGGTTGGTTGGGGTGATGGTTAAGAATATGTCTTTCCTCCTAAAAAATTCAATTAACTCACATGCACAAAAATCCTTACTAGCATGATAGAAGAACTGGCTTTGGCCTTAGTAGTTCTCTAAAGGCAGTGCTGTCAACTTCTAAAACTTTCCACAAAATGCTTACTAGCATGATATAAAAATTGGGTTTGGCCTTAGTAGTTATGTAAAGGAAGTGCTTTTAGTTTCTAAAATTTCAAGGAATGATATCTCAATACAAACCATGTACAAGTGTTATATCCTTTTAACTTGTACAGGGTTTGTATTGACCAATCATTCCAGAAAGTCCTTGTTTTCGTTTCGTTTCCATTTTGCAATGATGATAATCCTCATGTATTGCATGAGGTTATTAATTTTAGTATCACCATTATTTATGTATCTATGGCTTTTTAGGTTGTTTTGCATCAGTAAAAGATAGCTTATGGAGATTCCCATGTTTAGAAAATATGTTGAATATATTACATAAATGATACCTTTAACATAGTATTTGAACATAAAATTTGTAAGTTCAAGCAATAGATTAGCTGTCTATAAAATATGTTGAATATATTACAGAAATGATACCAAGAAATGATATCTTTAACATAGTATTTGAACATAAAATTCATAAACTCAAGCAATAGATTAGATGTCAAGAAAATATGTTGAATATATTACAGAAATGATACCAAGAAATGATACCTTTAACATAGTATTTGAACATAAAATTCGTAAGTTCAAGAAATATATTAGCTTTCCAGAAAATATGTTGAATATATTACAGAAATGATACTAAGAAACAATACCTTTAACACTGTATTTGAACATAAAATTTGTAAGTTCAAGCAATAGATTAGCTCTCTAGAAAATATGTTGAATATATTAAAGAAATGATACCTTTAACATATTATTTGAACATAAAATTCGTAAGTTCAAGCAATAGATTAATTGTCCATAAAATATGTTGAATATATTACATAAATGATGCTAAGAAATGATACCTTTAACACAATATTTGAACATAAAATTTGTAAGTTCAAGCAATAGATTATATGCCCAGAAAATATGTTGAATATATTATAGAAATGATACCAATAAATGATACCTTTAACACAACATTTGAACATAAAATTTGTAAGCTCAAGCAATAGATTAGCTGTCCAAAAAATATGTTGAATATATTTCAGAAATGATACCTTTAACACAGTATTTGAACATAAAATTCATAAGTTCAAGCAATAGATTAGCTGTCCAGAAAATATGTTGAATATATTACATAAATGATACCAAGAAATTATACATTCAATATAGTATTTGAACATAAAATTCATAATTTCAATAAATAGATTAGTTACCTAGAAAATATGTTGAATATATTACATAAATGATACCTTTAACACAGTATTTGAACATAAAATTCGTAATTTCAAGCAATAGAATAGTTGTCCAGAAAATGTGTTGAATATATTATAGAAATGATACCTTTAACACAATATTTGAACATAAAATTCATAAGTTCAAGCCATAGATTAGCAGTCCAGATCGCCAATTTCTAGCTTCAGTTGAATATTTAGGTTTTCCTCCTTCATCTGGAACAAGTTTGACAATATATTGTTTAGATGGTATGTGCGATAAAAATGATGCAACAAAATTGCAAAACCATTGTGTATTCAATATGAAGTGTATCTAAAAAAAGGGAAATGTTTCACGGATTTATATTTCAAATTTAGAGATGTATTTTCATTAAATGTGTTTACTTGCATCCAAAAATAATAACAAAAAATTCAACCATTGGATGTACATGATTCCTTAGGCATATTGTACTTCCTTTTCTTTTATTACCATGTAAAAGGTTCAGTTATTTGGATATGTATGATACCATATTCATAAATTACTTTTGTGATTTTTTACCGTTATTATGTGTACTCGTTAAGATTGGTGTTTTTTGAATTTGTTAGGATTTTTTTATCATTATCGCGTGTACTCTTTAAGATGTGTGTTTTTTGTATTTATTATTTTTAAATGGTTGTGGTTTATAAATAAAATGTTAAAGATAAGAAGCATAATAAATAATAAATTAAGTAAATTCAAAAACAAATTGTTGTGTTTTTTTATTTACCAATTTCAAAAAACAAATTCAAGAATAAATTATTGTATATTTTGAATTACCTATCAAAGTTGAAGAATTTTCCTCTAGATAGAAAAAATGTTTTGTAGGGAACAATTTGATGCGCTCAGTCAAGCAAATGAAGAAGCAAAAATCTATGAGGATCAACTACACCAAGAGATCCAATTGCTCAACTCCCAAAGATCAAAATGTTACAACTCTACTTACCAATTTTTATTTTTATTTTCTATTTATACCTTTTTTTGCTACTTTTGTCATGATTGACTTTATTTTATTTTGTCACATTATCATCTCTTACATCATTTTTTTTCTTTCTGTAGTCAACATTTGTTATAACAACATACTTATTTTCAGAAATATTTTTTCACTGATGTTCATACCACCTCATCATTTTTCCATACTTCATACTTTAACATTTATTGTCTTTTCTTAAATTTCTTCAATGTACATGACTTGATTTATAATATTATTTAATTACTATTATTTTATCCATTTTTAATACTACACCTTTGATAGCATTTTTCTTGACATTGTAACTTTAATAATAATCATTAAAGTTATCTATTGATAACTATAACCACATCCTACCTTATACCTATCACATAAGTTCCCAATTCGTATTACATAACGTTCCAAATATCCTATGCTCATAAGAGCTCTCTTAATTGTTAACTAGGATTCGAATATTATTATAAAGACAATTCCAATATTCATATATGGAATAGACCCCTTTAGGGTTTCATTTCTAATACACCATCTGAATTGATTATTTATATACTATATAATGAAACATGAATGTCATTTGTATTTCATATGCAGCATCTTCATATGCAGCATACCATTTAACATCCCATGATATATCAGCTGGGGATATTTCAGTATGTTTTGACCTATTGACATTATTATTGGAATGATATTCAAATCTTATACATAGCACATTACATGTATACTCTTAGCCATATCTCATTATTAATGTATTACTCCTTTTACAAATTGGGATTTATGATGCATGGTTTAATTTACTTACCATATGCTTTCAATTTCCAAATCTTATATGGATATTTGACAATACATTTTTATTTTTGTCATATCCATTCTATTAAATTTGTGACAGATCTCCCGTAATGTTTCTCTGTTCGACTATCAATTTTTAATGTCTTGTCCTCTGCATTAACTCAGTCACATGGCCATTTTGAATTTTACGTTCCACATGCATTCAAATTCATGCCACGTTGCCAGTGGAGAGGAGATCATACTTCTCCCTCCATCCTCCTTGTTTAGGCTTCTATGGCAATTCATTTTTCATCGTTTCATTTTCATTTGTTCATGTTCATATGAGGGTTTCAGCTCTGGTTCCCTATAGAATCTATTATGGCTTTCTGTGGCCATTTTTATCCTTTCAGCAAAACACACAGCTACAGGTAACTACCGTCATATTTTTTAATTTATCACTACAATTTCATTTTCCTTGAAATTTTTTTGCTTCTCTTTTTTGTTTCCTCATGAATTTAACTATGTTTACTTTTTGTTTTTACAGAGCAGTAGGGTGGACCTTTTGTTCAACCCTCTCAAAACATGGTAACCACTAAGGTAACTCATTTTATGATTACGCAAGTAAGTTAAATATATTCCCACTAGGTTACGTTTACTTATTTCTCATAATTTCCCTTACAGTTTCGATTTCCTCTGTTATGGAAGTATCAAACATATTTAGTTATGTTAAGGGAGTTTTGTCTCTGGGACAATCTACAATAGTCGTGCTCCATTTAATTAATCATTTTTCATCTACCTTTATTCTTGTAATGGACTTTTTTACTGTGAAGGAAATGTGTGTTTTACAGTTTTCCGTGTAAATTCATCCTCATGAATTTACAATGCATTGACTGTATAGTTTATGATAACTTTTTCCCCAAATTTTTATTTCCTCTCACACAAATATGAATCAGTTTAGTTTTCCACAAAATGATATTTGATTTCTACGTCTCTATCAATAATAAAATTTCAATGTTGCAATTCGATTCCCCATCGAATTCGTCATAGTTAGCTCGGATTCGTTTATGATATCTAAGATTGTATACGTTTACCTTAATCAATTGGTTTACTTATATTTATATATATTTTACCTTATTATTTTATTCGATCTCCTGTAGATTTAGAATTAGATTTAATTATTTCATTTGTACTCCACTGTCTTGGATTTACCATGATAATTTATTTTATAAGAAATTCTGGAATGGTTCATGGTTTTACATTTCCTTTCAGACTTCACTATGATTATATAGTTACACTTTTAAATTACATTTGGTAATATAATTGCTTTATTCCATATTCGTTTACGCTCAACAACTAATAAATAAATTTTCATATGGCTTTCATCCAACATCGTTTATCCTCAATGATTCATATTTGTTAATTTTCTTTGTTCTCACAAACCCTCAGGGTATGGAAAACGAATTGTAATTACTTTTATATCTAACTTCTTTTCTTATTCACTATTGTTTGTAATAATCTATGTTACCACTAAGTTAGGTTTCAATGTCTCTGTCTTCCATTACAGGCTTTGTTTATTTATACAATTATCTTCCTGACATATATATCTTTTTAATTCATTTATTGTATTTATAATTATTGAAAATAATAATTAATAATTTACAAAATACATTTGAATTCTTCTATTAGAAAATACTAATCATTTTATTAATTTCCCTCAATTAATAAAATGTTTTGTTGTACAAGAACTCTTCTTCCTTATTCGATACCATTCATGGTTTTCATTAATTACCCAGTATGCCAAAACTCAGGTAATTTACTTTGATACTTTCAATACTTATACTATAGTATCTTTCTCTGTACTTCTACCATCATAATTAATTAATTTTCCTATTTATGAGCAGAAAGTATTTCATTGCTTCCAATTGACTGATAAGGTAATTTTTTGTTGTAACTACAATTGTCAATTTATCATATCATATGTAATTATTTTAATTATCATATTCATTAAAATTCTAACCCTTCTATCTATGGTTTTATTGTACAAGTATTGCAACTCCTGTTATTGACCATTCATCAACTTGTGCATTCTTTCTCACAAGCCTAGACAATTAGTTTTATTCCTTCTATTTACAGGTTGGTCAATATCATGCACATAATTCAATCCACTAAATTCAAGGATATATATTCATGTATAATTTATGTAATTAATAGCCAGAACATTTGACTTCAGTCAATGTAATCATGACAATTTATGATGACAATTTCTATAATTTTTAATACATATTTATGTTCTTATTAAGATGATAAGAGCTTATCTTTAGAAGGAGTTTATACATGTTTTTCCGAGATATTTATAGTATTTCAAATACATACCTATTTTAAGCATGATTTCTAATTAATGTTCTGTTCACAATTGTAATATCCTCTAGTACTTCAATATGTAACTCATGTTTAATTTCTTATTTTATCATAATAATAAATAGTTATATGCAACTTTTGTATTGGATGTACAGTAGAAGTTTTTATATTTAATTTTTATATTCATGTTTTCTTCTAGATTGAGAAATATATTCTATTGTATCTCTATTTCTATTTAGTTATTGTTTACATAATAATTATGTTAAATCCTTCTATTAACATCCTTAGAATGATTTCCCCTTCTAATGATGTATTTTATGTTTGTAATATATTGAGTATTTCAAACCTAAAATAAGATTTGAACCTTCCTAATTGGGTTTATACATTCTGTGTGTTGGTTTACTAATTTAATTAGTCTATGTAACTATAGAGAGCTAAACTATACCTGCTATGGTTATGTTCTATTAAATACGTCATACACTTTACAATTAAAATTAACTGAATTTCATTATACTATTTCATAACTAAGAAAATATAATTTTCCACTTATCTTTCTACATAAAACACAAGTAATATTATATTATAATTCTCATCATAACAAAAAAAATCATAACAAAAAATTAAATTAACTATGCATACCAATTATGGTAAAGACTATTTTCCACCCAACCTTGAGCTTTCATCCACAACCCCCCCCCCCCCTGTGCTGAGACAAATTCCTCCAAAGTGTAGACAACCTCTTGTATCCCTTGGAATGGCTTATTTAAGCATGCTTTCCCTTCAACATGTTTGCATAACTGCGTCCAGTTAAATCAGGATGTTGTTTTCCTTTAGCGTAGGCTTTACTCTCTTTTTTTACACAAAATCTCTTCAAAACTAGCTTTTCCTCTTTTTAGTTTTATTTCACCTCTTCTTAGTAAATTTCCACTTTACTGAGGTATATTTTGGATTTTTATCTCCAATCTAATATTTTTAATTTAAATTATGTCCTCCAAGGATTTTTGGAGAATTTAGGAAAGTATTTAGATTTAATTCCATCCTCACGGACTTGAAATCTTGGTCTCCAATATTCTTTAGTCTTCGAAAAATAATTAAAATTTCACATTTATTAATTTAAAAAATATAATATGTCCACACATATAGTTTTACTTTAGGTCTACTTAACATTTAGGATTTTCAATTGTATAATAAAAGAAGTAAAATAGGGATATTACATATTCCCCTTCTAAACAAAACACAGTCCTCAGTGTTGCAAAATATCAGTTCACTTTTCAAACAATGATGTATATTTCTCTTTCATTTCCTCGTCTCGCTCCAAACTATCTTCTTTAGGTGTAAAGTGACTTCACTACACTTTCACCCTAGCTATAGTCCTATTCTGGAGCTTGATTTCTTCCATTTATAGTATACGAAGGGGCTCTGGAAGAAATTCCCCTGTTGTTTCCACTTGTATCACAATCCAATCAATTACATGAGTAGAGTCAAGTACATAATTTTTCAATAAGGAAACATGAAAAACATTGTGAACGTTATTATGACTAGGTAGAGCCAATTTATAAGCTACTGGTCCCACTCTTTCTAGAACTTCAAATGGTCCATAGTAGTGTGGTGTTAACTTAGCACAGCTACCAGTATATAAGGTACTATTTTTTGGCTTAATCCTCAAGTAAACATGGTATCCCACTTCGAATTCTCTATGAATTCTCTTTTTGTATGCATATTGCTTTTGCTGATCTTGAGCTATTTTAATATTTTGTTGAACTTTCTTCACAGTTCTTTCCATCTCCTGCTATGCATCGGGTCTAAAAATTAACTTATCTTACGTTTAAATCCAGCTAAGCAACGTGTGGCACTTTCTGCCATATAATGCTTCAAAAGGACTCATCTTAATTGAAACTTGATAACTATTATTATATGCAAATTCTACTAAATGCAGAAAACCTTCCATCTTGTAGGTCTACCCATAACATACATGCATAGCATGTCTTCTAAAATCTAGTTGGTTCTTTCAGTTTTTCCATCTGTTTGAGGATGGTATGCGGTACTAAAGTTCAATTTGGTACCCATTTCTCAAAATAGAGTTTTCCAAAAGGCTGAAGTAAATTTTGCATATTTTTCAGATATAATCATTTTTGGAATGCCATGTAGCTTCAAAATTTATTTCATGAATACATCAACTACTTGAGATGTGCCAACAGTAGATTGCACTGGTAAAAAGTGTGCATCCTTAGTCAATGTGTCTACAACCACCATTATAGAGTCATGTTTATACTTATTTCTAGGCAATACAGTGATGAAATCTATGGAAACTACTTCCCATTTCCATTCTGGAATAGGTGGAGGATTCAACAATCCTGTCGGATGCTGATGTTCCACTTTTACTTGCTGGCATACTAAACACATAGCTAGATAATCAGCAACATATTTTTTAATACCTGGCCAAAGCATGTTCTTCCTCAATGTTGAAATCAGATTTTGATAACCAGGATGACCTGCATAAGGAATTTTATGATATTGATATAAAATTTCATGTTTCAATGATGTCACATTTTGAATATACAATATTTTTTTGTAATGAATTAGTCCTTTCTGACTTTTAGTATATCCCACTATTTCTATTTTCTGTAATTTATCTTGAAATTTCACATAGTTTTGATCTTGCATCATCACTTCCTTTATTAATTCTTCTATTTAATATTTCACACTACTTCCAGCATGGTTCAAAATTTGATGATAATTCCTACTCAAAGCATAAGAAATCTTATTTTATTTTCCTTTAATGTGTTTGATTTCCATATCGAACTCACTAAGGAAAGATAGCCATATAGCTTGTCTAGCATCTAAATCAGGTTGAGTAAAGAAATATTTCAAACTTATGTGATCTGTCATTATTACAAACTTCTTTCCCAAAAAATAATGTCTCCACATCTTCAATGCATGTATCACAACAGCTAATTCTAAGTCATATACAATATAATTATGTTCATGTTTCTTCAATTTTCTTGACTCATATGATATGAATGAATTATCATGCGACAACACTCCTCCTAACCATTTTGGGCATGCATATGTACATACTACAAATTCTTTATCTGGATCAAAAATCTTTAGTATGGGGGCAGTTGTTATTTTAAGTTTTAATTGTTCAAAACTATTTTGACACTTTGTTTTCCATTCAAACTTCACTCCCTTTTTCTGTAAGGATGTAATAGGATAGGGTAAGGCTGAAAATCCTTCCAAAAATCTACAGTACTATCCAACAATATCCATAAAGGATCTTATGGTTGGGACATCAATAGGTACAGGCCAATCCATTATCGCTTGTATTTTCTCTGGGTCTACCGCCAAACCAACTTTTGAAATCACATGACCCAAATACTGAATTTTATCCTTGTAAAATTCACACTAGCTAAGATTTTCATATAAGTTATGTTCTCTAAGTGTTTGTAGGATGATTTTGAGATGTTATTTGTGTTCTTATTCGTTTTTGGAATATACCAAAATGTCATTAATAAATACTAATACGAATTTCTCCAAATAATTGTGCAGTACACTATTCATTAAACACATGAATGTAGCAGGTGCATTAGTAAGTCTAAAGGGTAGGACTAAAAATTCATAGTGTCCATATCTAGTTCAGAATTTTGTTTTATTGATTTCCTCATCCTTTATTCTGATTTGATGATATTCTGTTCTTAAATAAATATTTGTGAACATAGTGGATCCTCTCACTTGATCAAGTAACTCATCTATTCTTTGCAGAGGATATCTATTCTTTATAGTCAATTTATTCAATTGTCTCTAATCTATGCACATTCTGAATTTTCCATCCTTCTTTTTAGAAAACAATATAGGTTCTCCCCAAGGAGACACACTTGGTCTTATGTATCCTCTGTCTAATAACACTTGCAATTGAAGTTTCATCTCTAACAATTCAGGAGTACTCATTCTAAAGGGTTCTCCAGAGACAAGTGTAGCTCCTAGTACTAATTCAATGGAGAAATAAATTTCTCTTTCAGGGGGTAGATGGGGGTTTTCCTCTGGAAATACATTTTTGAACTCTCTGATTACTGGTAAATTTTCTACAACCTCTTTTTCAATTTTCTTTCCCGATTTTTCCACTTGTACATTATACACTTGACAACCCTTTCTTGGTGTCCTTCTTAGCTGTAGTACAAAAATTTGTCTAACTAATATGGGTCTTAGTTTTCCTTTCACTATCACAACTCTTCCCTCACCATCTATACACTGAATTTTTTTATCTAAGAAATTAACTATTGATTTCTTCTTCTCTAACCAGTCCATTCCTAATAACAAGTCATATTATCCTAGAGGGAAAATGTTTAGATTCATTTCAGTTTCATACCCATTTAAATTTACAACATTTTTTGGAAGTTTATGTGTAGCTTTTTTTTTATTCATGTAGCTAACTACACTAACTGTGCTTACTATAATTTTTATGATTTTAACTTGCACTATTCCACCATCTGTGGACTTGCATAGCTTAAATTTTCTTATGGATCTATCAAAACAGAGACAAGTTGTTCAAAAATCATACCTTCGATTTCTATCCTGAATGATTGGTGTTCATATTGGGGATCTTCAATTGCAACGCTGATCCTAGGAACTTTTCTAGCAATGCCATTCACAATAGTTGCCTCTCGTAACACTTGAATGTTCTGAACTGTTATGTGAGGAAAATCACATAATAGGTGAGGTTCTCTACATTCCCAACACTTTAGTGTTTCTTTAATTTTTACAACACTTTCTTTTTTGTTGTTTTCATCCATATGCTTAGACCCAGTATGTGATTGTGCTATTTGGATTTCTCCAGTTTTATTAATTTTCTTCCTTTGATGGTTTTTCTCTAAAATTTTCAAGTATGCTGGTTTTACACTTTTCATATTAGAGTCACTCTTCCCCTTCTCTTTTTTTTTCCAATTTTTCAGCTGATCATTTCTTCCTTTGAACTGTTGATAAAAAAATCTTGCTTTGTGAACATCTTCACCCATTCTCTTTGGATTGTCAATTTCGATCCTCTTTATATATGGTAGGTATGTAGTTTAAAAATCGGTGTACTTTAGCATTTTACTCTCTGATATAAGGCACATAGTGAAGCAAGTAAGTTAATTTGGTAACAAACTCATCAATTGTGAGTAGTCCCAATCTTAGCTCATAGAATTATTTGGCTTTATCATCATAATATCTCTCATTCATATATCTAGACTTAAATTTGGTTTGAAATTCTTCCCAGGTAAACTTTTTTTCATCTAGCTCATGTACCATTTTGGTTTCTTCCCACCAAAGGGTAGATTTACCCTGCAGTTGGTAGATTTATAATATGGCTTTCAGGTTACTTCCATATTCATAAACTTGAAAGTATTTAACCATGTTTAGAAGCCAAGCTTCTACATCCTACTCCTTTTCACCATCAAAAGTGGGAGGTTTGATTTTCCAAAATTCTCCTTGCAATTCCTTTTTCTTTTTGGAATGTTGTCGAGATGCTTCACCACCCTCAGATCCTTCTGAGTTGGTTTCAAATTATTTCCTTTTTTCCAGGGTCTTCACTTTCATGAATAGACATTGAGGTAAATTATTTGATTAATCTCTCTTGCTCTTTTCTGGCTTGCAACAATCATTCATTGCTTGTTCTCAAGTGAACCAATTCTTGTTGCATATGTCGGATCATGCTCAACAAATGAGAATCTGGATCTGGTGGATTTTCCTCACCCCGTAGATCCACGTACAACCCTCCTCCATCACTCATAATAACAGTTTTACTTTTCTGCACTTAATCACTGTACACAGAAATAAATTAGTGCATCATATTCTTAAATTTTTAAATAATTTACAGCAGCATAATTTTGGGTTTTTATTTTTCTATGTGGGGACACATAGGCCCAGTGTTTTCAACGTGGACTCTGATACCATTTTTAACAACTCTACTTACCCAATTTTTTTCTTCTATTTATACCCATTTTTTGCTACTTTCGTCATGATTGAATTTATTTTATTTTGTCGCATTATCATTTCTTACAACATTTTTTCTTTCTTTCTATCGTCAACATTTGTTATAACGACATAATTTTTTTCAGAAATATTTATTCAGTGATGTTCATACCACCTCATCATGTTTCCATACTTCATACTTTAACATTTATTGTCTTTTCTTACATTTCGTCAATGTACATGACTTCATTTATAATATTATTTAATTACTATTATTTTATCCATTTTTAATACTACACCTTTGATAGCATTTTTCTTGACATTGTAACTTTAATAATAATCATTAAAGTTATCTATTGATAATTATAACCACATCCTACTTTATACCTATCACATAAGTTCACAATTCGTATTACATAAAGTTCCAAATATCCTATGCTCATAAGAGCTCTCTTAATTGTTAACTAAGATTCAAATATTATTATAATGACAATTCCAATATTCATATATGGAATAGACCCTTTAGGGTTTTGTTTCTAACACATATACAACAAATTTAATATTTAGCCATACCACTTTAATTTTTTATGGATGTCGTTGTATTTCATAGCCAACACATTACCATTTAATCCCATGACATTATCATTGAGATAATATTGAATTTAATGTTGGAACTATTGACATTATTATTGGAATGATATTCAAATCTTATACATAGCATGTTACATGTATACTCTTAGCCATATCTCATTATTGATTTATTACTCCTTTTACAAATTGGGATTTGCGATGCATGGTTTAATTGACTTACCATGTCCTTTCAATGTCCAAACCTTATATGGATATTTCACCATACATATTTTCTCTTTGTCATATCCATTCTATCAAATTTGTGACAACTCTGTTGTAATGTTTCTCTGTTCGAGGCTATCAAGGTTTAATGGCTTGTCCTCTAAGTTAAATCAGTCACATGAACATTTTGATTTTTACATTCTACTGGCATTTAGATTCATGCCACGTTGATGGTGGAGATGATATCGGACTTCTCCCTCCATACTCATCGTTTAGACTTCTATGGAAATTCATTTTTCATCATTTCATTTTGATTTATTCATGTTCATATTAGGGTTTCGACCCTCATTCCCTACACCAGCTATTATGCTTTGCATGGCCATTTTTATCCTTTCAGAAAAACACACAGTTATAGGTAACTACCATCCTCTTTTTTAATTTATCATTGCAATTTCATTTTCCTTGAAATTTTCTCAATTTCTAGTTTGTTTCCTCATGAATTTAACTATGTTTTATTTCTGTTGTTGCAGAGCAGTATGGTGGCCCTTTCGTTCATCCCTCTCAACTCACAATAACCTCTGAGGTAATTCATTTTATGATTACGCAGGTAAGTTAAATATATTCCCAAAATGTTACGCTTGCTTATTTCTAATACTTTCCCTTACAATTTCGATTTCCTCTGTTTAAGAAGTATCAAACATCTTTAGTTACATTAAGGGAGTTTTGTCTCTGGGACAATTTATGATGGTGGTGGGCCATTTAATTAATCGTTTTTCATCTCCCTTATTTCTTGTAATGGACTTCATTCCTATGAAGGAAATGTGGGTTTTACGATTTTCCCTGTAAATTCATCCTCATGAATTTACAATGAATTACTGTATAGTTTAAGATAATCTTTTCCCCTAATTTTTATTTCCTCTCACAGAGATACGAATTAGTTTTTTTTTCCACGGAATGGTATTTGATTTATACTTCTCTGTATGTAATAAAATTTCAATGTTGCAATTTTTTTCCCCATCGAATTCGTCATAGTTCCCTCGGGTTTGTTTATGATCTATGAGACTGTATACGTTTACCTTAATCAACTGGTTTACCCCTCTTTATATATATTTTTACCAAGTATTATCGTATTCAATATCTTGTAGATATCGAATTAGATTTACTTATTTCGTTTGTACTCCATTGTCTTGGATTTACCATGATAATTTATTTTATAAGAAATTCTGGAATGGTTCAGGGTCATACATTTCCTTCTAGACTCTAATATGATTATATAGTTACACTTTTAAATTACGTTTGGTAATATAATTTCTTTATTCCATAGTCATTTACCCTCAACGACTCTAATAAAAACATTTTCACATGGCTTTCATCCAACATTGTGTATCCTCAACGATTCGGATTTGTTAATTTTCGTTGTTCCCGCAAACCCTTAGGGTATGGAAAAAAATTGTAATTACTTGTATATTTAAGTGGTTTTCTCATTCATTACTGTTTGTAATAATATTTGTTACCACAAAGTTGGGTTTCATTGTCTCTGTCTTCCACTACAAGGTTTTTTTTATTTATATAATTATCTTCGTGACATATATATCTTTTGACTTCATTTATTATATTTAAAATTATTGAAAAGAATAATTAATAATTTCCAAAAGATATTTTAACTCTTCTATTATAAAATACTAATCATTTTATTAATTCCCCTCAATTAATCAAATGTTTTGTTGTACATGAACTCTTCTTCCTGATTCAATACCATTCATGGTTTTCATTAATTACCTAGTATTCCACAACTCAGGTAATTTACTTTGATACTTTCAATATTGATACTACTGTATCTTTCTCTATACTTCTACCATCATAATTAATTAATTTTCCTATTTATGAACATAAAGGACTTCATTGCTTCCAATTGACTGATAAGGTAATTTTCTATTGCAACTACAATTGTCAATTTCTCATATTTTATGTAATTATTTTAATTATCATATTCATTAAAATTCTAACCCTTCTGTCTATGGTTTTCTTATACAGGTATTGCAACTCTCACTATTTACTACTCATCAATTTATGCATTCTTTCTCACAAGCCTTGGAAATTACTTTTATTCCTTCTATTTACAGGTTAGTCGATATCATGCACATAATTCAATCCACTTAATTCAAGGATATTTATTCATGTATAATTTATGTCATTAATAGCCATAACATTTGAATTCAGTCAATGTATTCATGAAAATTTATGATGACATGTTATAGAATTTTTAATACATATTTTTGTTCTTATTAAGATGATAAGAGTTCATATTTATAAGGAGTTTATACATGTTATTCCAAAATATTTATAGTATTTCAAATACATACTTATTTTAAGCATGATTTATAATTAATTTTATGTGTACAATTGTATTATCCTCTAGTACTTCAATAAGTAACTGATGTTTAATTTCTTATTTGATCATAAGAATAAATAGATTTATTCAACTTTTGTATTGGATGTACAGTAGAAGTTTTTATATTTAATTTGTACAATCATGTTTTCTTCTAGATTGACAAATATATTCCAATGTATCTCTATTTCTGTTTATTTATTGTTTACAGAATACTTATGTTAAATCTTTCTATTAGCATCCTTAGAATGATTTCTCCTTCTAATGATATATTTTTTGTTAGTAATATACAAAGTATTTGAAACCTAACAACAGATTTGAATCCTCCTAATTGGTTTTAGACATTTTGTTTGTTGGTTTAATAATTTAATTAGTCTATGTAACTATACAAAGCTAAACTATACCTACTATAGTTATGTTCTGTTAAATACATCAAACAATTTACAATTAAAATTAACAAAATTTCACTATACTATTTCATAACTAAGAACAGATATTTTTCCACTTATCTTACTACATAAAACACAAGTGCTCTTATACTATAATTCTCATCATAACAACAAAATCATAAGATAGAATTAAATTAACTGTGCATAACAATTCTGGTAAATGCTATTTTCCACCCAACGTTGAGCTTTCATCCACAACTCTCCCCAAGTAGAGACCAATTCCTCCAAAGTGTAGACACCTCTTTTCTACCCTGGAATGGCTTATTTAAGCCTTCTTTCCCTTCAACATGTTTCCATAACTGCGTCCAGTTAAATCATGATTTTTTCCTTTAGCCTAGGCTTTAATTTTATTTTTTCCACAAACCCTATTTAAAACTAGATTTTTCCTCTTTCTAGTTTTATTTCACCTCTTCTCAATAAATTTCCACTTCAGTTAGGTATATTTTAGATTTTTATCTCCAATCTAATATTTTTTATTTATTTTATTTTCTCCAAGTATTTTTGGAGAATTTGAGAAAGTATTTGGATTTAATTCCATCCTCATGAACTGGAAATTTTGGTCTCCAATATATTCTAGTCTTTGCACATTAATTAAAATTCCACATTTATTAATTTAAAAAATATAATATGTCCACACAGATAGTTTTCCTTTAGGTCTAATTAACCTTTAGGATTTTCAACTATCTAATAAAAGCAGTAGAATAGGGATATTACACAAAATGACATGCTTCCCCACAAATATGTTCCAACTCAAGAAAATATAGTCACTAAGAATGAGGCTTCATCATAAGAGACAAAAACACCAAGAACCATTAGGGAGCTTTGATTTATGGATTTGTAAATGAGAAGTTAGAGGGTGAAAAAACTTATAGGAGAGTAGGTTGTGCCATAGTAAAGATGTTGGAAGTTCACAAGTACAGATGGATAACGAGTTAGGCTCTCGAAGGTCATTTGAAGAGGCCTTTCAAAAAGCCCTTAAACAAACCCAAAACAATGACTCATATGCAGAGAAGACATGCCTATGAAAAAGGAGAAAAAGAAAGAAGATGATATTAAAATTGAAAAAAAAGTTGAATATGATAAGTGTTAAAGTAAAAGACAGATTCATCCTATCCTTTGACAAAAGGTATGAAAGAGAACAAAGAAAGAAACTCAAACTCTCAGAAATATCCAAGATTCTTTGATTTAATGGGAGTGTATTTTAATCATGATTGATCATACTTTATTTTTCTACGAGTTTGAGTAAATGACCTAATATTTATATTTATCTGATCACCTAGTTTTTTTTTCCTTCTATTGGTAGATAACACTCAAATACCCAACCAAATATTTCTCTTTAGAAAAAAAGAAAATTCAATGGAATTTAATGCCTCTAAATAGGCTATATTAGATAATAATACAATGGAAAAAACCACGGGTTAAGAATATCGTGATAAAAACCATGGGTTGTCAATCCATGGTTCCCAAAATAGTAAATTGATAATTTTACCTAAATTTTATTTTAATTATTAATTTTAGATTTGTCTATGTAATGTACATGTCATTTTTCACATAAAATTAAGGAAAAATTAAGGCTAACCATGTACATGTCATTTCTCCCATAAAATTTAATTTAATATATTTTTAAGGAAAATGCTAGTGTTTTTGAAAACCATGTACATGTCATTTCTCCAATATACTTAAGACAAACTTTAAGGAAAACCATGTACATGTAATTTCTCCCATAAACTTAAGACAAAATTTAAGGCTAACCATGTACATGTAATTTCTCCCCTAAACTTTAAGGAATTTGTTGGTGTTTTGGGAACCATGTACATTCCATTTCTATGTCATTTCTCCCATAAAATTTCAGGAAAACTTTAAGGCAAACCATGTACATGTCATTTTTCCCATAAACTCAAGGAAAACTTTAAGGCATGTCATTTCTATCTCATTTCTCCCATAAAATTTAAGGCAAACTATGTACATTTCATTTCTCCCATAAAATAAATGCAAACTTTAAGGCATGTCGTTTCCCCCATAAACTTTAAGGAAAACCATGTATATGTCATTTCTCCCATAAAATCAAGGCAAACTTTAAGGAAAATCATTTACATGTCATTTCTCCCATAAAATTTAATGAAAACCATGTACATGTCATTTCTTCCATAAACTTTAATTTTATATTTTTAAGGAAATCATTTCTCCCATATTCTTTTGATAGTGTTTTGGGAACCATGTAATGTCATTTCTATGTAATTTCTCCCATAAAATTTAAGTCAAACTTTAAGTCAAACCATGTACATTTCATTTCTCTCATAAACTTAAGGCTTGTCATTCTCCCATAAACTTTAATTAATATATTTTTAATGAAAATGTAGTGTTTTTTAAAACCATGTACATGTCATTTCTCCCATAAACTTTAAGGAATTTTATAACGCTTTGGGAAGTGTATACATGGCATTACTATGTCATTACTCCCATAAAATTTAAGGAAAAATTTAAGGCAAAAGAAAACTTTAAGGAAAACCATGTACATGTCATTTGTTCGGTAAAATTTAATTTAATATAGTTTTAAGGAAAATTCTAGTGTATTTGGAAACCATGTACATGTCATTTATCCCATAAAATTTAAGGCATTTTCTAGTGTTTTGGGAGCCATGTACATGTCATTTATATGTAATTTCTCCCATAAATTTTAAGGCATTTTCTAGTGTTTTGAGAACCATTTACATGTCATTTCTATGTAATTTCTCCAATAAAATTTAAGGGAAATTTTAAGGCAAACCATGTACATGTTATTTCTGCCATAAAATTAAGGCAAACTTTAAACTTATGGAAAAATTTAAGGCTAACCATGTACATGTCATTTCTCCCATAAACTTTAATTTAATATATTTTTAAGTAATTTTACATGTTTTTGCAAACCATATAGATGTCATTTCTCCCATAAACTTCGAAACCATGTACATGTCATTTATCCCATTAATTTGGCATTTTATAGTGTTTTTGGGAACCATGTACATGTCATTTCTCCAATAAAATTTAAGGAAAACCATGTACATGCCATTTATCCTATAAAATTTAAGACATTTGCAATAAAATTTAAGTCATTTGCAATAAATGTTCATTTAATATATTTTTAAGGAAAATGCTAGTGTTTTTGGAAACCATGTACATGTCATTTCTCCCATAAACTTTAATTTAACATATTTTTCATAGAATCATTTCTCCCATAAACTTTAAGGCATTTTTCGATGTCTTGGGAACCATGTACATGCAATTTATATGTAATTTCTCCCATAAATTTTAAGACATTTGCTAGTGTTTTGAGAACGATGTACATGTCATTTCTATGTCATTTATCCCATAAAATTTAAGGAAAACCATTTACATGTCATTTCTATGTAGTTTGTCCCATAAAATTTAAGGAAAACTTTAAGAAAAACTATGTACATGTCATTTCTATGTAATTTCTCCCATAAACTTTAAGAAAAACTTTAAGGCAAACCATGCACATGTCATTTCTCACATAAAATTTAAGGAAAACCATGTACATGTAATTTCTTCCATAAACTTTAAGGCAGACCATGTACATGTCATTTATCCCATAAACTTGAGGCAAACCTTAAACTTATCCCATAAACTTTAAAGAAAACCATGTACATGTCATTTCTCCCATAAACTTTAAGGCAAACCATGTACATGTCGTTTCTCCCATAAACTTGAGGCAAACTTTAAACTTCTTCCATAAACTTTAAGGCAGACCATGTACATGTGATTTTTCCCATAAAATTAAGGCAAACTTTAAGGCTAACCATGTACATGTCATTTCTCCCATAAAATTTAAGGAAAACCATGTACATGTCATTTCTCCCATATACTTTAATTTAATATATTTTTAAGTAATTTTACATGTTTTTTCAAACCATGTAAATGCCATTTTTACCATAAACTTGGAAACCATGTATATATCATTTCTCTCATAAACTTGGCATTTTCTAGTGTTTTTGGGAACCATGTACATATTAATTCCCCAAAAATATTTAAGGCAAACCATGTAAATTCCATTTCTCCCATGCATTTGCAATAAAATTGAAGTCATTCGCAATAAATGTTCATTTAATATATCTTTAAGCAAAATGCTAGTGTTTTTGGAAACCATGTACATGTCATTTCTCCCATAAACTTTAATTTAACATATTTTTCAGGAAATCATTTCTCCCATAAACTTTAAGGCATTTTTCGATGTCTTGGGAACCATGTACATGTAATTTATATTTATTTTCTCCCATAAATTTTAAGACATTTTCTAGTGTTTTGGGAACAATGTACATGTCATTTCTATGTAATTTATCCCATAAAATTTAAGGAAAACCATTTACATGTCATTTCTATGTAATTTGTCCCATAAAATTTAAGGAAAACTATGTACATGTCATTTCTATGTAATTTCTCCCATAAACTTTAAGAAAAACTTTAAGGAAAACCATGCACATGTCATTTCTCACATAAAATTTAAGGAAAACCATGTACATGTAATTTTTTCCATAAACCTTAAGGCAGACCATGTACATGTCATTTATCCCATAAACTTGAGGCAAATCTTAAAATTCTCCCATAAACTTTAAAGAAAACCATGTACATGTCATTTCTCCCATAAACTTTAAGGAAAACCATGTACATGTCGTTTCTCCCATAAACTTGAGGCAAACTTTAAACTTCTCCCATAAACTTTAAGGCAGACCATGTACATGTGATTTTTCCCATAAAATTAAGGCAAACTTTAAGGCTAACCATGTACATGTCATTTCCTCCATAAAATTTAAGGAAAACCATGTACATGTCATTTCTCCCATATACTTTAATTTAATATATTTTTAAGTAATTTTACATGTTTTTTCAAACCATGTACATGCCATTTTTACCATAAACTAGGAAACCATGTATATATCATTTCTCCCATAAACTTGGCATTTTATAGTGTTTTTGGGAACCGTGTACATATCATTTCCCCAAAAATATTTAAGGCAAACCATGTAAATTCCATTTCTCCCATGCATTTGCAATAAAATTGAAGTCATTTGCAATAAATGTTCATTTAATATATCTTTAAGGAAAATGCTAGTGTTTTTGGAAACCATGTACATGTCATTTCTCTGTTAAAATTTAAGGCATTTGCTAGTGTGTTTGGAAAACATGTACATGTCATTTCTCCCATAAACATGAAATTTTCTAGTGTTTTTTGGAACCATATAAATATCATTTCTCTCAACCATGTACATGTCATTTCTTCCATAAAATTTATGGAATTTGAAATAAAATTGAAGGCATTTGCAATAAGAAAAATGGTAGTGTTTTTGGAAACCATGTACATGCCATTTCTCCAATAATATTTAAGGAATTTAATAGTGTTATTGGGAACCATGTACATGTCATTTCTGCCATAAACTTTAAGGCAATTGTTAGTGTTTTTGGGAACCATGTACATGTCAATTGGCCCATAAAATTTAAGTAAAACCATGTACATGTCATTTCAACCATAAATTTTAAGGCAAACAATGTACATGTCATTTCTACCATGCATTTGCAATAAATGTTCATTTAATATATTTTATTGATTTTTTTTTCAGGGATCAAAAAGCCCACTGAACATGGTTGAAAAATGGACATTATGCATATATATTTCTTGCTATCCCAATCCAGGGAAAGCAATGATTACATATGTGCTCTGCAATATTGTGACTAAAAGGGTTCTCCAAAAGAAAATGAATATACCAGAAAGAACAAAAAACAATGAAGCATATTATATTGCATTGATATAAAGCTTGGGAACAACTAGGGAGTATGGATCAAATGGAATTGTAGTTTTCACCAATTCTGAACTTGTGTGCAACTAGATAAAAGACGTGTAACAAGTTAATAAGGAGAGGCTAAAACAACTGCTTCGAAAAGCAAACAATATTGTTAGACAAATTCTTTTTTTTTAGTATAAGACATTGTGAAAATGTTAATAAGATGTTTGGTGATCTATTGTGTGGGAAATGCCAATTCAAGATTCATCTGTCAAATATGAATTAGTATTATACGAGGCAATGCCAATTCAAGATTCATCTCTCAAAGATGAATTAGTGTTGAGATGTTCTCCTTCAAAATTTATTGATAGACATTGTAACATGTCTTTGACATGTGTCTGTTTTTTACATATAAATGTGTCATTTTTAATGACCATGTGTTTTTTTCAATTATATACCAATTGTGCTCCCACCATGTAAGCGCAATTTGGTGAACTTCATGTTTTATAAAATTTATTTAATGTGATTTTCACACATCAATTTGTGCTTTGAAATTTTTTTTTTACATCATTTGTGTTTGTGCTCAACATTTGTTTACTAAACTATATTAATTTTTTGAAATATTTTGAATTTATTTTAAATAGTAATTTTAAATAATTCCTCTAGCCAGCATGAGTATCATATTTTTCTCTTGATGAAAGCGAATCTAATAGAATCACACTCTGAGAGGGATCGTTGATAAAGGGATATTCATAATATTTATATTAAATGTATGTTTTTAAATACATTTGAATATATAATTTTATCTCTCTAATAATAATTATACGTATGGAGCTAGTATATATATATATATATATATATATATATATATATATATATATATATATATATATATATATATATATATATATAATTTTTATCTCCTTGTATATACATGTATACATATGGAATTTATTTTTTATCAATTTTGTGAGTTAAATTAGTTTTTGATAAATTTCATTTTCTATTTTTTAGGAGTTAGGAGGAAAAGAGTATCTACTCCATCAATGGATAATAGCCATGGTTCATGCAATCGTGGTATGGTTAATGAAATTTAATCAATCATATGTACATGTATTTATATGTCTGTATGTATTTTGAATTGATTATAAATTCATATTTTTTTATGAAGCTTCCCTCTCGTTGCATGAGGGTGGTGGTGGTACACATTCCCCTAGTGGCCCATCAACATGTGGTGGCCAATTGCATGAAGGTGGTGATATGCATTCTCCCAGAGGCTAATAAATGGGTGGTCATGTTGGTTCTAAACCAATCGATGGTCATTCTAGTTCTAAACAATATTAGGGTGGGCATGATGTTGCCCAACCATCTCGAGGTAGCCATCAATCTGAATATTATTTTCATTTAATTTGTACAAAATTTTATATATTGATGTATAGGGTGAAAAATTTGCTCAAAAAAGATGTAGGCCACAACGCGTTATTCAAGAAGAAGGTTGTACACAAACCACGACTTATCCGTCTGGCATTTCCGATTTACCTTGGGAAAAAAACATCCAGCAATGCACATTATAAAGGTGTCAACATCTTTATTCAAAATTGAAGAAAGATCTTGTGTCTTTGAAACTCCTTGCTGAGAGTCGAGAAATCTTAGAAAAATTTACTCACTCTTTAAGCACACTTGTAGATGTGTGGAAAATGCTTGGGCCAACCACTGATACTTTTTGTAGAAGTGATGAGGAAAAGAAAGGAAACAGTGATGCGTATTGATACAGAGGAGGATTTTAAACACAAAGTTACAACATAAATGGCTAAGTCTATGTTTAATTTCAAAGAAGGGCCAAAAAGAAAGATGCTAAAGGTGCAATATTTCAAGCCCTGATACAACTTACCATTTGTATGATAAGCACCTTGTTGCCTATGGAAGGCTACCATGGAATGACAAGGTTACTCTTTATTTTGAAAAATTATTTTATGCAGAACTAATTTTTGGAATGAAACCCAGTTAAAATGACCTTCCCTCTGAATTTTTTAGTCCTTAGAAAGGTAAATTTTATGACTATAGAGGTACTAAGTGTGATGCTAATTTTTCTTGCCCCGAGCCACCATTGGTAAGTCGACCTCTTGGTGTGGAAAATGTGAGATGAGAGATTGATGCTACTTCTCAAATTTGTTGAGAAGCAAGGGATGTCATCATACACAATGTTCAGAGTGGACTTGGTGCAATTGATGTTTGTCTTAATCGAAAAAGAGAATGAGAGAATGCATGTGTTAATTTTGTGTATCATACAAATGATGAGATAGAAAACATGAATATTGAAGAGCTTAGAACATATGCAAATAATTTTCAAAATGGTTGGCATGAATTAATTATTCATGAGGAAGAGGGAATGGGACCGGTATGTGTTAATGGTTACGGTGAATATTTTAACACATCTAAAATTTGTAATAAATACATATACATACATTTATTTCTATATGTTAATCTAACAAAAATGTATCATATATGTGAACACCATTTGCAATTCTCACGCTTGATGAATGAAGATTTTAATATCACAGTCGAAGCTTCAGCTTATCACAATCATGATGGTTCTCACAATCAAGATGATATGTTGGAAAATTTTAGTGTTTTTAAGTGTTCATGATGTTGATGTACAATTATTTTAATCTATTATTATATCGGAACATGATGAAATATTTTTAAAACAAATAAGTGTGTACACATGTACATGTATATAATTAAATGTTAACAGATTTTGATTCCATCCGATATTTTTGCAATGGAGGTATCCTCTTCTTCCCTGTCAGGGAAAATTTTAAGGATGGAAAATTATCTTGAAGTTTAAAAAATTGGCGAATCTCACTAGTCCCTAATATGCAAACTATAAAATGTTTATTGATTTATTTGAAAAATTATTCAAATTTATAATGATATTATATATATTGTCTATATAATGTTGGCGATTTTTAACGTAAAATAGTTTTATATTGTAAAATTTGGGCGAATATTTTTTATAAAAAAGTGGAAATTGTCGAATCTTTTTTTTGACAAAACCATGGAAAATTAGCCCACGTGCGAATATTAGCCCCTAAAATTTTCCATGTTCCCTATTAGGATATGTGCCAAATCCACCGTCACAATTATGAACAATTTTTCACTTAAATATGTTTTTAAGTTATAAATTGAAGTGAAATTTTCATTAAAAAATGAGATCTAGATCTTGAGTTATTTTACAGTTTTAAGGTTGTTGAATTTTCGGTTTGTGGAGATGATTTTCATTCAGAGCCACCCTCTTCTTCCCTCTTAGGAGATGTGCCAAATCCACCATCACAAGTATTCATTTTTTCACTTATGTTTTTAAGTTATATATTGCAGTTCAAAAGTTCCATTAAAAAATGAGATCTAGATGATGATTTATTTTGCAGTTTTAAATTTTTTTAATTTTAGGTTTGTGGAGCTGATTTTCATTCAGATCCACCCTGTTCTTCCCTATTAGGATACGTTCCAAATCCATTGTCATAATTATTCGATTTTTCACTTAGATGTTTAAGTTATAAATTGAAGTTCAAAAGTTTCATTAAAAATTGAGATCTAAATCTTCAATTATTTTATAGTTTTAAAATTTTTGAATTTCAGGTTTTTTAGGATGATTTCTGTTCTCCAAAGACTCTAGCGATGGAGTGTATGATGGAGATAGAAACATCCGCACTATTTTAACAAGTTGTATAACTTTTATTTTAATATTATTGAAAATTAGTTTATGCATTTTCATTTGAAAATTTTTAATATATATATATATCCATATATATATATATATATATATATATATATATATATATATATATATATATATATATTTGTACATGTATATTGTACAATTTACAGTGGAAGATGTATTGATGGACAAGCAACAGAATAAAATGGAGAGGGAACGACATGAGGTATTGCATTATTTTTTTACATGAAGTTCTACATTTTAATTCAATTTTAAAACATTAAATTTTAATGTTTTTAAACATTGTGTATGGGTTCCACATTCTTCAGATGATAGCAAAATGAGGCTGAAGATGCTATTGGAAGAGACACTAGGTCCATATGTATTTAATTGCAACATTTTATTTGATAAACGGTCTTAAATTTACTTTTTTATATAGTCTTATTTATGCATTCATATTTACTTTTCTTTATAAATTGGTACTTGTAACATTATACATTGTTATATATATTTACTTTTATTGATCATGTGATATGAATTCTCGACATATTTTACATTTTGGATATATTTTCAAACTACATTTAGTTTTATCAAGAATTATTTTAAATTTTCAATAACATGTTGTGATATAATGTTTTTTTTTTTTTAAACTCAAGTTGTCATTTTATTTGTTTAATATAAAATGAATCTAGATGGAAATTTCAAATTACAAAACACATACATGTGTATATTTTGGATAGTTGAACTACATTTGGCATGTGATCACATGTGGTGATATAATGTTTTATTTTTAAAACTCAAGTTGTCATTTTATTTGTTAAATATAAAATGAATCTAGACAGAAATTTCAAATTACAAAACACGTGTATATTTTGGATAGTTGAACTACATTTGGCATGTGATCACATGTTGTGATATAATGTTTTGTTTTGAAAGTTGCCATTTTATTTGTTAAAGATATAATGAATCTCTAGATGGAAATTTCAAATTACAAAACACGCGTATATTTTGGATAGTTTAACTAAATTTGGCATGTGATCACATGTTGTGATATAATGTTTTGTTTTTAAAACTGAAGTTGTCATTTTATTTGTTAAATATAAAATGAACCTAGATGGAAATTTCAAATTACGTTTAACACATACATGTGTATATTTTGGATAGTTGAACTATATTTGGCATGTGATCACATGTTGTGATATAATGTTTTGTTTTTAAAACTCAATTTGTCATTTTATTTGTTAAATATAAAATGATTCTAGATGGAAATTTCAAATTACAAAACACATGTGTATATTTTGGATAGTTGAACTACATTTGGCATGTGCTCACATGTTGTGATATAATGTTTTTTTTTTATAGCTCAAGTTGTCATTTTATTTGTCAAATATAAAATGAATATCTAGATGAAAATTTCAAATAACAAAATATGTTTATATTTTGGATAGTGAACTACATTTGGCATGCGATGACATGTTGCGATATAATGCTTTGTTTTTAAAACTCAAGTTATCATTTTATTTGATAAATATAAAATGAATCTAGATGGAAATTTCAAATTATAAAACACATACATGTGTATATTTTGGATAGTTGAACTTCATTTGACATGTGATCACATGTTGTCATATAATGTATTTTTTTTAAAACTCAAGTCGTCATTTTATTTGTGAAATATATTTATTGAATCTAGCTAGAAATTTCAAATTACAAAACACGTGTATATTTTACATAGTTGAACTAGATTTGGCATGTGATCACATGTTGTGATATAATGTTTTGATTTTAAAACTCAAGTTATCATTTTATTTGTTAAATATAAAAAGAATCTAGATGGAAATTTCAAACTACAAAATATATTTTGGATAGTTGAACTACATTTGTCATATGCTCACATGTTATGATATAATTTTTTGATATAATGTTTGGCATGTTTTATAATTTTCTTAATAGATACATCTAAAACAAAATAGTGCAACTTAAAATTTGGATTATATCAACTATGCTAGATACACAGATATGTACATTTTGCAATAATGACATGATGACAAATTGTACCAGAGAATGTATGAAACCATTTAAGACCAGTTAATCTACATGTGTATGTGTAAACATGTGTTTAAATTACTCGTGTACATGTACCAAGACAATGTACATGTGAAAACACCTATACATATAACATAAAATGTGTACATAAATTATACTAATTGTAAAATTTAAGAATGCACAAAAAAGGCTAGTGCAATTTTTAGTTGAGTTCTGGAAGCTATAAAAGATGAATCCAAAGAGAAGAAATTGTTGGGAAGTTCAATAAAAAAAATTCCAATGGAATTATATCTTCAATGATCCGTTCATGATTAGCTTTTGAAATTTTCCATTTTTTCTTTGATTTAACTTCTATCAACTTTATGTGTGCTACACACACCAAGTGACTATAATGATAACTTATGCCATTAGGTTCATAGTCTTGAAAGAAAAAAAAGTCCCAACTTTGATGAGTTTGTTGGAAAAAATAACCTTTCAGTATAATAGATCATCTGTCATACGTAAACCCATTATCATCATAGTTTTCCAATAATTTCATCTGTTTTTCAATGAAACACATCAAATAATACTTCACATTTTCATCGTTGGTAGTAGGTGCAACTACAAAAAAAATGTCTTTCACAATAAAACAAACTTATGTATTTCACTTTATATCATAATTAACATGAAAAATTAACTTTAAAATTAACATGTGTACTTGATTTTATTATCTATTTCTATATCTCTATCATTTGAAAGAGATAGAAATGTTACCTTCACTAACAAGATTAGAAACTTGATCACCTTCGAATGATATTGTAGTCTCCTCTGATTTCATTTATTCAAAGTTTGCAATGGGAATTTTCCCCTTTCTATTTAGCTCTGTATGTTGCCAATATTTTACATACATTTTGTTTTCACAAACATCATTGGATTATTTGTTGTCTATGCAAACATGACAAAAACAAGAATATTTTCTTTTATCCAATGCAAACACATTTTTGGAAAACTTTGTTTTAATTGAATGCGATTTTTGAGTCTCTTTTATTGTTTCAAATTAATCTCAATCGATCTATCTACATGTTGGACCCCAATATGCCAAAAAACCTGTATGGAAAATTCAAACAAAAATATAAATATGCTATTCAAAATACCATCAAAGATAATCATTGTGATAAATAATGTTTAAAATTATAAATCCAATAAAAATTAAATCATGTACTTTCATACTTCCCTTGATTGATTAGTCTCATGGCTTAGTGTAATGATGCACCATTGAACAACTTGTTCAACTGAGACAAGTCGATTTGTAGAGTGGTCCATTTGATATCTTCGAATTACTTGTTTTATACATGCCCCTGCACCATCATGTTCTCCTTCTCCATGATAAGTCTCAAAGAAATTCCAACAATTTTTAGTGAGGGTTTTCATATGAAGACGACACAACCAAAAGAATGATTGTGAAGATTTGAATTGACTTTTGCATCCATCTGACCATATCCAATGTTCATTTAATTTTATTTCATGACTTTTCAAGGAGTCATAAATCTTTCCAAAACAATGTTGTACAAAATATGTATCATGTGTATGATCGCCACTGATATAAAAGTGATATTATTTAATACCATGTCAATTTTCACTGGTGATTTCTATATGATAAAAATTTTGTTCAATGCGTCTATTTAGAATATGGAAAAGCATGGAGACTTGGTCAGAATGATAGTATTGACTATATATTTATTTTTGTGGAACCAATGTGTAGTTTTCTGCAAAATCAGCTATTGAAAAAATGGTCCCTCGTGGAAAAACTTCACTGGATTTTTTGAATTGCAAGTCCTTCCATCAATTTCTATGGCAATGCTTGGTGTATTTATAATTTTTTTCCTCAAACTTTCTCAAAAACTCTATCACAAAAATTTCTTCTTCTTGTAAATCAATTCTTTTAGCACTTGTAGTACTACTTGAACCAATCAATGCATGAATATATTAATATCTCTTCCATTTCAATTTTATGTTGGACAATGATTGATCATTTATATTAGTACAATATTTGTTTTGAAATTTAGTCAAATTTCCACAATCATAGCAGTTTTTACCACCAACACATTTCTTTTCATAAAATAATTCATGGATTTCTCTTCCACATAGAATTTGAAATATGAAATCATGGATAATGGAAGGAGGAGGTGAATCTTTCCAAAAAAAAATACCAAAATTAAGGAATGTGTCATAATACAACTAAAATTCCACATGATAACGACGACAACAACTATCGCGTACAATGATAGGTTTAACATACCACAATTTTTGTTGCACAAAATCACTGATTGAGACATTAATTTCACGATTCTCTTCTTTAAACTTGTTTAATAACTCTATCTGAGTGGTGTCTAAGAAATTGTTTGCATGTTCTTCGTATTGATTTCATGTTATTCTTCTTCGCATCACATCTTTTGCTTTTGCTGAAACACGTGAATTTTTCATCAAATATTCATATATTATTTTTTTTAACATATTCTCCAAGTTTATCTTTGTATGATTTCCTACAAATAGTTGTCCAACAAGTGATTTCATCATTTACATATATTTTCAATCGAAATTTCCGATGTTTGTGAAAAAAAAATCGCGAGGTTCCTAATGCTTGTGCCATAGATTTTACCAAGAGATTCTCTTTAGTACTTGATGAAATCACTACCATTTGTATTGCTCTAAGTGCATCTAATGAAATTTCTTTCTAGATCTTCCAATTGACTTTAGAGCATTATTTATATTTAGTACCACATTTTCCTTCATTTTCTTTTCTATCTTTTGTTGTTTTTCGAATACCGAATAAAGTCATAGCTTGTTTTAATTTCTTTGATGTTAAGATAATTTTAAACATTTGGGATTGATCTGCCATCGTTTCATCTTTGAAGAGCGAATCAATAATGTGATTAACACGATATCGTATAACATGGTTAGCTCTTTTACCTCCATATGTGTGAGTGTCAACATTTTCTAATATCTCATCATCGATATTGATTTCATATGTACATATTAGAATTAAATGTACATAATGAGTTTATATATTCAATAAATAATTAAATTGATAAATATGTATAATTTTAATAATACACATGCAACATATATAAATACATACCTGGTGATTCAATTTCTTCACTTGAATTTCTTTCAACATCTTCAATCATTGATTCAATATATCTTTCACTTTCTCTTTCAAAATTTACTATCTCATCATCAATGTTTTGAGGAATATCTCTCTCTGTTTACATTGAAAAATATTTTTCAAATTAGTTCATCAAATAAAAATTAAGTTTTACAATACACTAGTCAAATTTTAAATATCAAATTCATAATATTTACATTTACATACCTGCTTCAACTTTTATTTGAGGTTTATTTTCTGTTTCAATATTTGAGTGTTCTTCTCTCTTTTTTTTTGCGATATTCTCTCCCATGTTCTCTATGTTCCTCAGGATCTCTTGTTCGATCATATTTTCTCTTGCAATTGCTTCAATTTCCCATGATAATTTAGGATGAAGCTAAAAAAAATTCCTTCAAAATCCTGTAAAAAAACTCACTACATCAAAATTTAGACAAAATCTCAATTTAAAAAAGCATCACAAAAGATTTAATTTTAAAAAGACTCATTTAAAAAAAAATTCACAAAAGACATACTTCAACCCAAAACGCTTACTTTAAAAATTTCGCCAAAAAAATGTCTTTTAAAAATTAAATGAAGCTCAAAATATTTCCTTCCAAGTCCTGCAAAAAAATTTCATTTAAAAAGTTAGATGAAAACTCACTTTAAAAAATCATTATAAAAGATTTACTTCAACCGAAAACACTTACTCTAAAAAATTGTCACTTGAAAAAATACCTCCAAAAAATTTCCATTGAAAATTAAGCCCAACCTCTTAAAAAATGTCACTTTAAAAAATACCTCCAAAAAATTTCCTTTGAAATTTAAGCCCAAAAAACCTCCTAAAAAATGTCAATTAAAAAAGATACCTCCAAAAAATGTCCTTCGAAAATAAAGCCCAAAAAAACTCCAAAAAAATGTCACTTTAAAAAATACCTCCAAAAAATGCCCTTTGAATATCAAACCCAAAAATAGTGCTTTGAAAATTAAGCCCAAAAATAGTCCTTTTCAAAATTAGCCCAAATGAAGAAATGAGCGAAAATATGCGAAAATAATGATTCGTTTTTGGCTATTTATATAGCTGCAAAATGTTTTTTTGGAGGGGCTTCATTGAATTTTCTGGCCAATGCAATTTGGAGAAAACTTTCGGTCGAACTTCTTTAGAACCTTCGGAAAAACTTTTGTCATTAGAATTAATGGGCAGACGCGGAAAAAAACAATTCAACCAAACTTTTTTAAAAGTTCGGCCGAACTAACATGTCTACAACTACGCAGTAGTTCGTCTCTAAACACATTTCTTCAACTTTGGAATGATTAAAATCCATCAAAATTTATGAATTCACTATCGGAATCAAGACAAGGATTTGCAAAATTCAATCTACTTTCAAGAAATATAACTTTTATGGAATTCCATAAATATTTACTAATTTTAATTAATTTTTTAATAAAATGGCTGCAAACAATTTCTAAAGTTCATTATGATTTAGTGAAATCAAAATTATTTATCTTGAAAAATACACTGCAAAAAAATTTGAAACAATTATGGTGCATTACATTGGTCTATCGTATGTAACGGGTAGTTTTTATATTTTTAGTTTATAACTAATACGTTGAGAAATTTCACGTGAGCCGAAACATATTCAAAATATGTAGTTTTTTCATATTGGATCAGTTCAAACAATTCTAGTAATTATGATATGCATAAGTTGGTTTCATAAATATAACGAAACCAAAGTAGACTCTGTCTAGATTGTTGTAAGACATTTTTTACTCAAAAACACAAATTTTTCAAAGAAGACACCAACGTGTCTGAACATGAATTTTTATGAATCCTTTGATTGTTAAAGAATACACACTGAAAGAAATGTTAAGCTGACATATCAAATGTGAATATAAAAATTCCACAAAATAAGTAATAGAAAGCTAATAAAATTTCTGACAAGTTTTATTTTTATCGTAAAATGAAATTCTAAACAGAAAATTTGTTTTGGCTTGCAGAATGTTGAAGAATAGAAAAAAAATGATAATTTTTTCTAAAAAATGGGAAAAAAGTGTAACCCAACTTCACATTTTCACCCAGCAGCATTTACTATTTTTAGCATTTTTTCGGGTCCTAAAATTTTGGAGTAGTTTTGACCCCATAAACGACGTTTTTTTGAATTTTTTCTAAAATCACTTGCCTGTGGCTATGGGCCTGCTGCAGACCTCAAAGAAACGTCGTTTAGGGGGTCAAAACTACTCTGGAAGTTCATGACTAAAAAAACTGCTAAAAAAAGTAAATGCTGCTATAAAAAAGAAAACTAGTGAAACTGAATGGAGGTCTGGGTGGAATAGGTGGGTGGTCACCAATATCCACTTAGATCACGAGAGAGAGAATAATATGGAGGTTGTATTGGTCCATTTTATTTACATTTAAGATCAAGTATAATATTGATAATTCAAGGAACAACATATAGTGTATGATACCTACATGTGGACCATTTCTACCTGAAGACCTTTAGTGTATATAGCTAGAAACATTTGGTTGGCGCACAAGAGACATGGAAAGTTAGATGAATTAGGGAGTGTGGATTTGTGCCTTGCTACATGAAGCTTTGTTTTGTTGCGTGGAGCATGTAGCCTTGATTTGTTGCATGGAGTATGGAGATTTTCATTAGAGCATGGAGTTGTGCCTTACTATTGTGTATTTTTTTTAAAAGTGCATATGATGATATGACATGTATATTAGAGGTGCGTTTAAGAAAATTTCACAATATATTCTATAGAATGCTTGTGAAAATTATTTTTGGAATGTTATCTAGTGTAAGAAGGCATATTACCTCTCATCTCTCATTAAGGGATCTTTTAAACAAAGAGTTTGTAAGTTTGTAAAATGGTTTATCCCTTATTTTAATTGCATATTTATGCATTCCCCGCACCATTAATTTTATAAAAATATCATCTTTGATGATGATGGTTGATTCTCAATTTTTGGGATAGTTGTTCTCATCTTGGGCTGAAGTGTGAAAATGTGTGTATTTTGGTTTTTTTGTTCATTTTTTTCAAATGGAAACAAGCAATATTGTGCTTCCATAAATCATAGGTATTAATTTTTTTTTACTGGAGAACAATAATGCAACCTACATTTATTAGAAAATATTTATGGAAATTGGTAATTCATGGTCATGATATGAATTTTTGAGTGAAAAGTAAGGGATATTAAAGAAATATAATGAATCACTTTATTTAATTATAATGTTGTTGATGAATACATTTTTCCAAGAATTAGCAGAGCATAAATTTTTAGCCGTGCATGAACTATATTTAAAAAACATATGAACGAGTATAAATCACTCATTACAAACACTAAGGAGTAAGTTTGAAAATTCTAATATGCAAAGTAATGAATCAATGAATGATTATATCACAAAAATTTAGGATCTTGTTATTCAAATAAGTACATTGGGTGAATAAGTTCCAAACAGAAGGATGATTAAGAAATTTTTAAGGAGACTTGAACTAAAATTTGAAATGGTCAACACTAGTATCACAGTTTATAAATATCTCAATGTAATGAGTATTGATGAATTAAGTGGTTATTTATTAATTGTTGAGGACAGTCCTTCAAGTGAGCATATGAAAAATGATTTCTCCACAAAGTATAGAGGAAAATGAAGAGGCAAATAAAAAATTCAGAATCAAAACATACATGAATAGAATTTAGAAGGAATTATATTCACTTCATGAGGCAGAGGAAGAAGTCCAGGTCAATTTATATGAATAATAAAATAAGGATGCCATGGAAGAGGAAGAGGAAGAAAAATATCTTAGGAAATATAATGATCACAATGTTATTATTGTAACAAATTGGGTCATATTAATAAATATTGTTATGCAAAAATGTAAGATAATGAACATAAATGAACAAATATAGCTTTTGAAGAGACCAAAAATGTGAATTTATTCATACCAAGTTTAATGTCACATAATGAATAAACCAAAGAATGGCATATTGATTCATGATGTTCAACTCACATGACATCTTAAGAGAAGTTTTTTAGTAGAATGAATAAAATTTATTCTCATAAATTCATATTTAGTAATGATAGTGTTTCAAAAGTAAAAGGAAAATGTACAACTGCAATTACATCATGGCATGGAAAAAGAAGTTTATTAATGACATGTTTTTGACACTAGCTTTGATGGACAATGTTACAACAAGAGGATAAATGATGAAGGAAATTTTCAAGATTTATTTTGATTGAAGAAACTCACATAGTTTGAATGCTACAAAATAAGTTACTATCGAGCTTTGAAATTTGAGGATAGGACACTTGGATTTCATAGTTTGATATTGTTAAGGAAGAATAACATAGTGAATGGTCTTCCTTATATCAAAGTGGATGATTAAGTATGTGAAGGATGCATATTTGGGAAGAAACATAGGGAATGTTTCTCAAATATAAAATGGAATGATGAAGAAGGTATAGTGTTGATACATTCATATTTGTGTGATCCAATGGAGAGTATTTATTTTAGAAATGCACACTATTTTCTTACTTTTATTGGGGATTATCCCAAGAAGACTTGGGTGTATTTTTCGCAGGAGAATTCTAAGTTGTTTTCTTATTTCTATGAGTTAAATGAAATGGTTGAAAATTAGAGTGGTTTGAATAATTCTTACCCTAAAAACAAATAATAGAGGAGAATACAAATCAAATGAATTATTGAAGTATTGTATAAGGAACGGAATAAAGTGAGAGTTCACTAGTTCATACTCTCCTCAAAAAAATGAGTTCACGAAAGGAAAGGTAGTTCTAACCACAATTGAAATGGATAAAATCATGTTCAAAACTAAGTATCTTGTAAATGAATTTTGGGAATAAACAATGCACACAAAAATTTACACTCTTAATTGGTGTTCTACAAGAGCAGTATTGAATTAATTCAAGAAGAAGCTTAGTTAGGATAGAAACCAAGTGTTTCACATACGAAAGTTTTTGGTTGCACAACATATGGACATGTGCTAAAGGAAAAGACAAGAAAATTGTATGATAACAATTTTAAGTGTATTTTTATTGGGTATAGTATCGAAACAAAAAGTTATAAACTATTTTATCCTCAAGAAAATCAAATCATAATAAGCATAGATGTTATCTTTGATGAGAAAAGATTTTGAGAATGTCTTTTGGATTAATCACATCATTAGTTGTTTTTCGACGTTGAACCATCTAATATGGTTCATCCTAAGGATAAAGATGAAAAAATCGATCTATCCTTAAGATTAAATAGCAAAAATGCCTCTTATTCCAAAAATAATTGTTAATAGAAATAAATTATTATAATCAAAATATAAATGTTAGATGAGAATATTTGGTAAAAAAATATTAAAAAACTATTATTTAATTATGAAAAATAATTATTATAAATATGAAAAAATATAAATTAGAGAAATTAATAGAAGAAACGTAGGAAAGTAAGATTTTTTTTTAACAAGTCAATATTATATTATTATATTATTATAAATTTGGAATAAAGAGATCAAATAAATTTTAATTTATATATTTGTATCTATTATTACTATATAATATTATTATATTAAATTTATATATATCGTAATATCTATGAAAATGTAATAATTTAATTAAAGAGAAGGTAAAATATTCTTGTTTAAGAGACAAATGAATTAGAAAAAATATTAAAAAGGCAAACAAAATTATTAAAAATAAAAAATTGTTTGACTAAAATATATTATTTTTATTAATAATATATGAGAAAAAAAATCAATAAAAATATCCATAAATAATTTTATGGTAGTAAATTATATACCAGAGAATAACATATTATTGTATATAATATATATGTTCAAACCTTATTCTAATAATTAATAATCAGTTTAAATGAAATTAATTATTACAAATTTATATTATTGGAATAAAATACAATATTATTATTATTATATGATATTATATATAACACTATATAGAAAATTGCTAAACAAAAAAGAATAATTTGATAAGTTAGAAGAAAAAATAAAATATATATAAAATCATGGATAAAAATAAAAACAAATAAATATATTAATGAATAAAATAAATAAATAATGTTTTTTTTTATATTGAATTTAAAAAATATTTGGAGAGAGATACGTTTGTTAGATATAACCAAGTAGTTTAACTAACTAGAAACCATTTTGAAAGTGATATGTTGAATAGAAATTTTGAAAAAAGAATGATTAGATAAAAAATTTCATTTATGGTTAAATTAATGAAGATGGATGACTTACATAATTATGAAAAATAATTAAGGAATAAAGAATTGAATGAAGTCCTGGAAGTAGATTTGAATGCTTTAATGATAAGTGATACTTTGGACTTGGTCAAATACCCAAAGGAAATGATGTAATTGGTATTCAATGGGTGTATAAGATTAATAGAGTTGAATGCTTTAATGATAAGTGATACTTTGGACTTGGTCAAATACCCAAAGGAAATGATGTAATTGGTATTAAATGGGTGTATAAGATTAAGTATAAATCATATGGTTCAATTGATAAACATAAACTTGGTTTAGTTGCCAAAGGTTATGCTTAAAAGAAGTATAAAAACATTTTCTCCAATAGCCAAGATAGATACAATCGATGTGGTTATTGTACTAGGCACATAATATAAGTGGATAATTTTTTAGATACATTCTTAGATTGGTATATAGATGAAGAAATATATGTGGAGTAGCATGAAGGATTTGAGATTCTAGGTAAAGAAGATCATGTTTATTGGTTGAAGAAATTTTGTATGGTTTGAAGTAGGAACCAAAGAGACTGGTATTCAAGAATTGATAAGTATTCCAATATTCATTTGAACCCAATTTTATATACTTAAGATAGGTCAAGACATTCTAAATGTTGCACTTTATGTTGATGATATGATATATATACAAAGAATCATTTTGAACTACTAGATATGTTTAATTCACATGTGATTACAAAATTTTAGATAATAGACCTTGGTTTGATGAATTATTTCTTGGGTATTGAAGTATGGAAGAAGGAAGATAGTATTTTTATTTCTTGGGATATTCTCAAGAAGTTTGAATATGTTGAGTTCCATGCTATAAAAAAATACTTTAGAAGTTGAGTTGAAATTACAAAAAATTTATCACTCTAATCTAGTTGATGCCACTCTACATGAAAAGTTGGTTGGAAGACTAAACTATTGAACTATAATTTGACTAGCTATATCCTTTGCAATCAATACAGTACCAAGCTTCATGTCATGGCCTAAGGAATTACATTGGAAAGCAGTTAAAATGATTTAAGATATTTGCATGGTATAATTGGCTATGGTCTAATATAAAAATATACAAAAATATTTTAGGATGATTGGTTATACAGATTCATATTGGGTAGGTTGCATAGATGACAAGACAATGAATTCAACATATTCATTCAACATGGGTTCAACAACAGTTGCTTGGAGTATTAAAAAACAACTCACAGTTTCTCCCCACAATCATAGCATAGTGTAAAGTAGAAATAATAGTAGCATTGTGTAAAGTAGAAATAATAGCAAATTGTGACACAATATCATTAAGAATAATTTTGGAGGATATACACAGTAGAAGAAGAAACCAACTCAATCGATTTTTGATAACCAATGTTATTAAAACAACCAAGAATCAAAGTTTTCACAAGAAGACCAAATACATTAATATTCAATATCATTTTTTTTAATACCTAGTTCAAAAAGGTGTGATCAAGATCATGTGTTGTAAAAAAAAATATCAAGTTCAAGATACCTTTATCAAAGCACTACCAAAAGAAAAGTTCTACAAATCCCAAAAAATGGAAAAATTCCAAATGATCATTATGGGGGGAAATGTTAGAATAACAATCCTTTGTCATATTCTAGAATTAATTTTTGTTAATTTTGTTATGTCTCAAAGGTTTAATTTGAGATATAGGAATACTGTTAAGAGATTTATGGAGAGGTTGCGAGATATTTTAGGTAATGATTGATTCAAGCATTTCCTCATGGACATGTATAAGCATTGATATTCTTAATGAAAATGTTTTATTTGGTGTTATAATTCTTGAATTTATGCATTGTTTCATATTTGTTGGTGAAATAATTATTCACTTTTCCAATTTCATTGATTAATAGAATTTGGTTTTCATTATACTATTCTTCTCTCTCCAATTTTTTGTTGTGTGTGTTTCCATTCATATTATGGCCTTGATTTCATCTTCTATACTATCTATATCATATTCATTGCATGATTATCACTTAATAAAAATTATTTAATAGTAATTATAAGAAATATCTAGGTAGATTCACTTGAAGTGATCACATCTTATTGACTTATTAGTAGAGTCTGACCTCGAGAGTGTTGAGGAGAATTGATCCCATAACTTCCTATTAACGAATTTATTTAGTGATAAGAACTTGACCAATTAAACTAACCCTTGAAACTACAATGTAATGAATAATATACCTATATTACTACTAAATTTAATCAAATTTTAAATCATATTACATTATTTGAAAAATACCAATGATGAATATCTTAATTTTCCAACGTTGATTTCATAATGGATTTTATAATAATAGGTAGCCTTTTAATAAACTTACTATCTAAAGTAACGATAAGATAATATATATTTTATATCATTCACTACCGAAGCCTTGTGGTCACATTAAAAATGAAAACCTCTTGTAAAATAATGCTTAAGATATTCTTCAATTAAATAATACTTACTTTAATATTTTATGTAGACTTTTAATAAACTTACTATCTAAAGTAACGATAAGATAATATTTTTTTTATATAATTGACTACCGAAGCCTTGTGGTGACATTAAAAATGAAACCCACTTGTAAAATAATAAGATATTTTTCAATTAAATAATACTTTAATGTTTTTGTCGTGGGAAAAATATATCTCATTCATTTGGGATTAAGATATGCCATAATTGGTTACTGATGGTTCTTGTATTATTATTATTTAAATATCAAAATATTTAAGTCAACCACATACTATGATTTGATTGTGGTTGTTGGTAGTGAGCATTTTAGGCATGTGAAAAATACAAATTTTGTTGACATTATGGTTTTCCATCATTTCATGTTGCAATAAAGAATGATAAATACTCGAGCTGTAAAGAATGTTCATTGCATGTTGCAATAAAAAGAGATAAAGAATGAACATGATGTTTGACCATGAAAAGCTCCTCTCTCTTTTTTCCTTCAACATTCAAGGTGATATCAATTGTTGGTGCATGCTACCACTAGGTCGATCTCTAATTGAGCCACGTCCTAATGAATGCCTTCCAAGAACTCAACATGTACCCTAATAATCCCTAGGATAGGGTCCATATCAATTAGAATGGGGTCATGTTGTCCTTTGGACTATTTAAGGTGAAACCAACACTAAGGGTGGCTAGGATTGGGTGACACTGATCTTTAACATAATCACATTGAAAACATTGGGTAGTGGTTCCCTTCATAATCAACTAGAGATAATGATGCGCTTTTGATATTTTAGTTATTTGAAAAGTGAGGTGGGGCTGGTTAATGTTTAAAATACTTTTGTTATTTTAAAAGTAAATGGATGTCTTTAGACATATATAAAAATAAGTTTAATAATTAAAAATGTGTTTTTTTAATATTATTAATTAAATTAATTAATTTATTTATTTATTGTTAAATAGAGCATTTGCACATAAACACATAAATCTCATATAAATCAAGTTAAGTTCGAGAGAATTGATCGTGTGATATTTTAATTTCACAATAATTTTTTTTAATTGTGATTGTCAATTAAACTACACCCATAAACATTAAAAAAACTTTTTATTACTATTATAGTTTAAAAAAAATTGTTAAATTAATTTAAAATTATATAAATTATTTATTTTAATTATTTATTTCAAGTTAAACAAAATAAAATAGATTTGTTTATATATATTAGATAGAAAAAATAATATGTTAAAAGAGATACTTTCTCTAACGAACAAAGGGATTTCATATGACTCAATAAAATAATAAGACTAATCTAAAATTATATACTAAACAATAAAATAAAAAGATAACTTTATTATTATAAGTTTTGAATTAATTATTATTATTATTATTATTATTATTATTATTATTATAGGTGTGATTATTTTGGAATAAGTTATAATTTTAATTTAATAATTATTAATTATTAGATGGATAGTAGGAATTTAATCTTTATGGAATATTTTAGAAAATTTTTAATAGTGGTTACAAATCAAAGGTTGAGATTTATCTCAAAAGTAGTTATGTCATTTCTACATTTTAATTAAATTGATTAATTAAGAAAATATGTTATATGAGTGAGTGTCATTTAAAATGAGTTGTGCTTTTTGGGACATGTTATATCATGATGAGCCATGATATTGACCCATGGCATTATAACAACACCTATTAAAGATACCCATAGTAAAGTGGGGAAATCCCCATGATTAAGAATATTGTTACATATTTTTTTAAATGTATATATGTTTAACTCATATATTAATTTCATTTGTAATTAATAATAACAAAATTAAAATAAAGTTCTAATTAGTTATTTTTTCTAATGTTTATTTTGGAACAAAGTTTCTAAAATTTTTATTTAATTATCAATAATTATTAGGTGAATAGTAGGGATTCAACCTCCATAGAATATTCTCTTATAGTAAACACAAATCAAATGTTAATATTTATTTCTAAAGTAGTTATGTATTTTTTATTCTTTTAATTAAAACATTGGTCATATGAACAAGTGTCATATGAAATTACTTATAGTTTTTTCAGCATGTGATATTGATTAACCATGGTATTGACCCATGATATTGTAATAAAACCATTTATAAATTAAAATTTTCCATTGTTAAAAATATTTCTACTTGCTTGTTAATATTTTTTTGTGTGTGTGAACTTCTACATTAATTATTTTTATCATTAATAATAACTATTGTTATTTTAAATAAATTTATAATTTGTTAATTCTTATGATTTTTTTAAATTTAGAAAATTGAGATGTATGGTGAAGTAAGTGTTTTGATTTTTATTATGGATTGATGTCTACCCTAGTATTAATCTTGGAAATTTTAGATGTATCATGAATTAAGTGTTTTGATGTTTATCATGGAATGATTCCTATTGACATTTACCAAACATTTAATATATATGGTTGGGCTACTTACCATCCTAGATCCATCTTAACCCTAGAACTATCAAGTGTAAAGAGAGATCAAATCTCTCGAGGTCCTGTTGAAGGCCGGAAAGTGACTTCCTCAACATTAGGGATTCCACCTGGTCGGGAGCTTAAAACAACTCCTTTTTCATTCAAAATGGTGGGTCCAAGTGGGGATAAAGGGACTAGTTTCTCGTATAAAGAGAGTTTATATAACAAGAGAAATTAAATCAACACTAATGGGATGATTCATTCTAATGATAACATAAATTAAATTAATCTAACTATTTCTCGGGATTGGATTCAGATATATGATTAAGGCATAAGATTTCACAAGCATGAAATAATATAGATCATCACATACTTAATGAATATAAGCACATTTAGGAAAATAAATCAATTTAATTGATTTAGTTGATGAAGAACATTAATCACATAAAAGATCTCTAAGTATCACATCTAACAGCATATCTTTCAATACATTATATCAATAGTAATAAGAACATATATCACTTCAATGCTTATCAGAATGAAACTAATAAAAATAATAAGTTTTCTACAATCTCGGAAACATAAACAATCAATACATAGATAATAGTACCCACTACATCATAGCTTTAGATCTGAAAAGATAGCTTCAAGGTTCCGATTTTCAATTAGATAACTTCTGTTCAAACAGTAGTGTGAGTTCCAAAAGAAATCTTCTCAAAATTCTGGACCCCTTTCTAAATGCATGAAAGGGGTTTAAATACTAATTAATATTACAAAAATATAAGACTTGTAAAAGAAGTCTTCTAATATTACTCTAAACTATAAAATTATAAACTAGGAAAATAAAATGCATAAGTTGCAACAGTCTATGACTGTTTCTTGGATTCATTGTCTAGCTAGTCATTGAGCTAGCATGCTTTGATCATGTGTTCGAGCTAGGGGGGATGAAATGGATGCATTCTCATCTGGCCCATGAATACTACACCGTTGAGTGTCGGAAGAAGCTAAGCTGCTACATTGGAGAGGCACCTCAATATTAACAATTGGTTATGAGGCTTTATCAACAACTACCAATAAATTTCCATATTTAACCTTGTCAGATTTTCTATGTCAAGATATTTTTTATTTGATGTCTCTTGCCAGGATTGTTTTAGGAAACTGGTTTCTGGAAAAGTGTCTTTCGATGCTTCATGAATTAGGTTGGCTTGTAGAAGAGAAAATTTTATATATTCAGAGATGTTAGAAGATAAATTATTAGCTTTGTTAATAGCTAATTCAACTCTCTTCATTTTAATATCCCAAACTCAAAATACTATATCTTTGATTGATTCTTCAAGATGAGGGAGATAGACCACTCTACCATGTGCAGTATCTTGCCAATCAATATATTTTGGCACTTTGTCATCAATTTCTTCATAATGAGTTGTCAGATTGGAAATCAGAGTAACTAATTGATCACTAGTATTGACTTGCTCTTGACTCTGATTGTACTTCTGATAGAAAACTACTTGTTGTGTTTTCAGTAATGCTTCCAAATTTGTTGCTTGTTTCTTTACTTCATTTATTTTGGGCTTCTTTTGGAGCTTTTCAATCTTCTGTTGCATTTGATGAATTAATTGATCATTTTCTTTAATTTCAGTTTCCAGTTTGAGTTTGAGACCTTCAAACTATTGTTGCAGATTATTAATGTTTTTCTGAAGCTCCTGCTCGATTCTTTGCTTTTAATCAGAGAAAAATTTCTCCATTTGAGCAATTTTCTGGTTCTTTTCTAAAAACAATGATTCAACCTGAGGTGCCTTTTCAATTGTTGCGTTTGCATAAGAACCTGCAAATTGATATAGTCTATTTAGCTCTTTCCCTAGAGATGATTGAGTTTCTTTCCAAAGGACTCGCAATAACCTTGAATCCATAGGCAGTTCAGGAGATTCTCCTATCTTTCGTTTCTTTTTTGACCTGGTCATGACAACCTTGTGCTTTGGGCTATAAAACACGTCTAGTGGAAGTATCTCTTCAACTTTCAGGAATATTTTAGTAGTCAGAAAAGCAGAAATGATTTCCATATCTTGAGTTGGTGTTTCCTCTGGTTTCTCCTTTGTTTCATTATTTCCTTGGATCTAGCTTTTCTCAAGGATACTTTTGGAAACCTTTGCAGTAAATGAGGTTTCTCTAATTTCTTATTGATTCTTGGAGTGATCTATATCAGTAGAAACATGTTGCATACTTGATTCTCCTATATGATTCATAGAACTGGTAGCACCTACAACAGGCATGGTTTCTGACTGAATGGAATTTTGAATGGCAGGAGTATCAGTCTTTGATAGTGCTTTCTCAAATTCTTCCAATTTGGATGAATCTATCATATTATTGAACATTAAAATTTTCTTCTTCTTGAACTAGTACTGGTACTTGAGCCGTTATTGCAACTATAACATGTTCTACCTTCAGCTCTGGTTTGTGAAACAAATAATATGGTAAATGAGCATTTCTCTATTCCCAATACACTTTGAATCTTAGTGAATCTTCTGGACTGATAATTTCATCTGCTTTATGCTAAAATGTTGAAAATTCATGAATTGATTCAAACATATATGAAATATGTCAGGCTCGCTTGAAAATTATCTCATCTTGACTGAATTCACTATCTCTCTAAGAATACCATAGGGATCGTAACTTCTATTAGGTAACACTGGAAAGTTAAAAGGTTTTAAATGATCAATTTAAAGACAGGCATGCTTGAAATTTTCTAGTGCATATGAACCACAAGAAAAAGGAAAGGTTGGCCAAACGGTGTTTTTAGCATCTTTCAGGATTTTAGTCAAACCATGACCAATTGTTTGATAAGAAATTTCTTTGGCTAACAATTTATTTGGTATATACAAGGGTAGGACATGAGGATTGGCATAACTTCCAAAAATATGGATGTATATAAAATTCTCTTCACCAAACCATCTACCTACTGACTTGAGACTCTTATTGGCTTCGGGAGCGACTCTAGTGATTTTTCTTTCAAAAATGACTTGGAAGACTGAGAGAGTTATGTCATTTCATATTTTGAACATGTGAGAATGATATTTTTACTCCTAAGAAATATAACTATATATAAATGGGGGTTTGGACTTCTCTGGTCCATTTCCATCCTAATGATGAAAATTCAAAGGAAAAACAGGTTGCTTCTAAGATATAGGAGCTCATATAAAAATAAGAGAATGCACGGGGTGGGGCATTCCTATTTTCTCTATAGACCATAATAAATATGATCAAATTATCAGAAAGAATGGTAGCCCAATCTAGAATACAGCCATCAGAGGCTGCTTCTATCAAGGGTGTCCAATTTTCTTTAAATTTGGTCATATTTACAAATCCAAATAGATGACACATCATTGCAACTATTTGAGAGAATGGGATTTTGAGAGAGACGACGAAATACATACCCTTATCGATGCACTTATGCCGGTTAGGATCATTTCTCCATTCTTTAATTACAGTCACAGGATGGTCATTCTCGCGCATAAACTCTTGAACGAATTGGGCATCATATCTCTTTTGGGGTTCTGGTAGTTTATATATTTTCTTCAAATCTGACGGCTTGAGAGAACTAATGACAATTCTACTTCAAGTAACAAATTGTCTATCTCTGATATCTATGTTTTCCAACACCCATTTCACTAAGTCAGTGTATGGCAGCATTTTAGGACGAGCAATAATTTCGTGAAGAAAAGAATTAACATTGTCTGTCCATGATTTTGAATCATTGGACAACGTATCATCGGCCACAACTTTTCTATCCAGAATTAGTTGTGGTTTCTCATTCTCGAACAGCTAATAGATCCATTCCCAGCTTGAAGAACCAATTTTTGGTTTTCATGTAGTATCCGAGATTAGGGAAGCCATTTCGCTTTTTTCCTCTTACTGTGTGACTAACAATGATGGGGTGGTGAATTTCCTTTGTGCTTTAATCAGCCTTGACATACTCTTATGCCTAAGTGTTTGGATTTACCCTGTTGAAAATAAAACTAGAGATGATAATTTGAAATCACTTTGAATGATATTAATTGTCGTGTCAACTTAACTCATGCATAATGGGAGATCCATGGTATTAATATTTGAAATAATTACAAATCAATTACAAACCTGGAGACCATAAAACACCTGAATTAACATTAAATTGACAAGCATAGGTTCGTGTGATTTTGACATATGTCATTATATCGGGATTGATTGATCGATGATTTTGATTGTTGGTGATTTATAACACTCGAATCAGTCTCCGAAACATGAAGTGCAACATTGCGATGTTTTAAGATGGGATGCGATGTCTACATCTGTCAGACAATGGTTAGCAACGTCAGCATCTATCAAGTGACGGATTCGCTATTTCTCATTTCAGTGTTCGTAATTGTACACTCTGTACTTAGATTTTGGCAATGCGCCATTTCGGAGATTCGTTGTTTGCAATTTCGCTAATGTTTTTCCCCGCTTATGTGATTTTTAGGTTTGAGGGTTCTTTTTTAGGTGTTTTTATTTATTTTGTAAAGCTCAATCTAATAGAAAAGCTAACATTAAGTTTTATTTCTAAAACAAACATTAACCTAAAATTCTTAAAGGGTCCCCATTATCCTTTCTAATCTATTTTACTTAGATAATAGGTAGTTGTTGTAATACTACAACAATTGGCGATACACTGGATAAATAAAGAATCTATGATAAATGTTAATACTCAAAGACAATTTTTTAGGAAAATCAATAAAAAAATTGAAATCTAAATTTGATATAGGTAAATTCTAATTTAGATACCCTGGTTTTACTTGAAAAAAATCCCTCTTTCTTTTGTGAATGAAATTTCTCTTTAAATGAATCAAATATTAATAAGTTGAAAATATAAGTAGGAATTTAATCAAAGCTTAGCTTATTTTATAAACTTATTATCCACTAGTAGAGTCAGTGTTGCTAGCAAGCATTCATAGCCTCGATAGGGTTACTATTTAACTAAAAATGAACCAGTATCCCATTCATAATATAATAGATATCTCCAAAGGTAATATAATTACTCATTTTGTTTGTGTAATTTCTTCTGCCACTTTAAAATCATTATCCTGGTTTGGAGGCCAGAAGTGATAATGTCATTCACTGGTTATAATAAATTTGAACAAGCTGACTCGTGATGAGATCTCTTGTCTCAAGGTTTTTTATGCAATGAGCCATTATATTGGTTTGATAGCCAATTGATAATGTCAAGTTTATTAGTTTCCTATGAACATGATGAGTCAACTCGTGATGAGATCTCTCAACTTTAATGTCTTTTATATTTTTTAAATACACTTTGAATGATAAATCTAATATATAAATGAATGAGGAGGTTTTCATTTTGCTCTTTATGAGATTTTGGATGACCATTTGAGAAAAATGTGCTAATACTTCAATAAAATTTCCCACTTTGTAAAAGTAACTTTTCCAACATGATCCATGTCAAAATAATTTTTCAAATCACATCAGTTAGAAGTATTCTTCTTCCTAATTAGCTATTTAAATCAAAATTTTCCAAACAAGTAAAGAATTCAATTTATGATTTATTTTCTTTTATTTTAAGGATTAATACTTCCATGTTCAAGACAAATAACAAAGTGTTTCACCTTTTGCATAATATTGCAATAACTTGATTTATTTTAAATTAAATCTATCTAATATTTATACAAAAGAAAAATTGTTATTTTAAGAATTTTTTTTTAAAGGAAAAGTCCACTAACAGGAAGAGTTTCCTTCTTCCCTTGTAAATCTTGCAACATAAAAGTTGATGGACCTATTTTTTCAGTTATTTGAAAAGGGTCAATCCAATTTTTTTGAAATTTTGTATGTTTTCCTTTATGCTCATGCACTTTATCCCATTTCAATACCAAATCTCCAATCTCAAATTGTTTAGTTTTGACAGTATTTGAATCAAACGAAGTTTTGATCAACTGTTGATGATGATTGTGTACCGTTTTTTCTTTTTCTCTTTCTTCTTCCATTCTAATTATTTCAGACATTATTAATTGTAATGAAGACAAAGGTTGTTCATTAATGAATTGAAGTAGAGTTGTTGATGGGATTGATATATTCAAAGGTAAAATTGCCTCTTTTCCATATACCAATCGAAAAGGAGAAGTTATTATTGAAGCTTTCTAGTTATCATATTTGCCCATAATGAAAAGGTTAAGGATTTATGCCAATTTTTCTGGTTTTGATCAATAGTTCGTTTAATTATCCTTACGATGTTTTTCTTTGTTGATTTTTCTAGACCATTTCCTTGAGGATAATAATTTGCAGAATATTTTAATTTAAAACCTCTTTTCAAAGAAAATTCAGTCACGGAATTACCTGAAAAATAAGAAGCATTGTCAAATACCATAACGTTAGGAACACCAAACCTTGTAATGATGAATTGATCAATAAACTCAATAATTTTTTTTGAACTGGCCATCTTAAGAGGTATTTCTTCTACCCACTTCGTAAAATAGTCTGTAACAGTCAATATATATTTGTGTTGTTTAGAATAATGAGGAACGATCTCACCTATTATGTCAAGTCCCCATTATTCGAAAGGTTGCTCCATATTGAGTGGTTGTAGTGTTGGGTATGTGTTATATTCTTTCCACGACTAGCCCCACGCGATGTACGTTGCGACGGGTGCAGCAGGGGGGGTCACAAGGGGGGAGGCAGCCCCCACTGTTGGGGTCCGGGGCAGCGCCCCGGTGAAAATTGTTTTGGTGTGTGGACCCACTCATAGGTGGACCCACCCATGTTTTTTGCATGAGTTTGCATATGGTTTTGGGGTACGATGGTTTTCGGCCCCTGGTATTTTGTAGATCCAGTCAAGGGAACTACGGTTATGTTCTAATCCAGGGTTAATGGATTGGGGTTTATGTATGCTTCGACATATATAGGCATGTATATATATGTGTTGTAACACTAAAAGGAATATAATGAAAAATCAAGTTGGTCATCCCAATTTGGGATCCAGGGGAAAATATTTGTGTTTATCTATTTTGTGTTTTATGCTCTCTCTACTGTTTAGTGGGAGATCTGCAGGATCGATTCTTGCGATGAAAGAAGATGGCAAGCGGCAGAAAGATAAAGATAGAGAAATTTAATGGTCAAAGTTTTGAGTTATGGAAGCTCAAGATGGAGGATCTGCTGGTGGATAAAGATTAGTGGATCGTAGTAGATACGGGTACTAAACCAACGGCAATGTCAGATGAAGACTGGAAGAAAATGGATCGAAAGGCTAAGAGCACAATGCGGTTGTGTGTCTCAGATTCAGTAATGTTGAATGTATCTGGGGAAGCTACGGCGAATAATTTTTGGGAAAAACTTGGGACTTTGTACTAATCTAAATCTCTAGTGAATAAGTTGTTCCTGCGGAAAAAGTTGTATAACCTGAGGATGAAGGATGGAGGCTCGGTGACAGAGCATCTGAATGCCTTCAATACTGTGGTAAGTCAGCTGTCATCTGTTGATATTAAAATATCAGATGAAGATAAGTGCATCAGTTTGTTGTGTTCTCACTGCATTCGTGGACACTGATATTGCAATAGGTAGTAAATAAAACTAATACCTTGAATTTTGATGACATTGTCTCAAATTCCTTTGTCGGGAGGAAATGAGACGGAGAAATATGGAGGGCCAGAATGGAGATGCCTTATCTGTACGAGGAAGGTCACAAAACAAAAACAAGAATAAGGTTTCGAGTGGGAGATCCAAATCTAGAGGGAGATCTAAATCTCCTGGAAAGTTTGTAAAGGTATGCCGGAAATGCGGAAAGGAAGGGCACTACAAAAAGGACTGCAGATCTAAAGCTCCCAAGAAAGGAAAGGGATCTGACGATGCTCCTTCTGCAGAGGAAAAAACCACCTCGGATGAAGGTGGGGATGTGTATTTGGCTTCTTCTTCAAATACACATGTAGATCATGAGTCATGGTTGATTGACTCAGGTGCATCCTTTCACTTCAATCCCCATAGGGAGTGGTTCTGCGAGTATGAGAAATATGATGGTGATGTCTTCCTAGGGGATGATAGGAAGGCCATAATCGTCGGACGTGGAAAGGTCAAGCTGAAGCTGTAAGGTGGAAGGATTAGAACACTTCCTAGTGTTCTGCATATTCCTGAATTGGCCAGAAATCTGATTTCTGTAAGCAAGATGGACGATGCAGGTGTAAAAACAGTGTTCGAGAAAGATGCCTGCAAGATGGTTCGGGGAGCACTGGTATTAATGCGGGGAGTTCGGACTGGAACTCTGTACAAGCTACAAGGTAGCACTGTTATTGATGGGTGTAACATCTCTATGGTTCCTGAAAGTGGAGCGGAAAGCCTAGCTGTCTCTGGAGAAAAGACCATGCTATGGCATCAAAGGCTTGGACATATTGGAGAGAAGGGACTTCGGATACTGCATAGAAATGGTATGGTAGAAGGTATGTCTAATTTCTCTCTGGATTTCGATTTCTGTGAAAATTGTGTATATGGGAAGCAGAATCGGGTGAGTTTTCCTTCTGGTGCTAAGAGGGTGAACAAGATATTAGAACTTGTGCACAGTGATGTGTTTGGACCTGTGTCAGTTCCATCACTGGGAAATTCTATGTACTATGTTTCATTCATAGATGACTTCTCAAGGAATACATGGATATATTTCTTGAGGAAGAAATATAAATTCTTTGACAGATTTAAAGAATTTAAGGCACTGGTGGAAAACCAGATAGAAAAGAAGATAAAGGCGTTGAGGATAGATAATGGTGGGGAGTTCTGCAAGAAGGAATTTGAAGAGTTCTGTAAGAAGTGTGGTATAGCACGGCAGAAGAATACTCCATACAAACCTTAGCAAAATGGAGTTGCAGAAAGAATGAATAGAACGCTGATGGAAAAGGCAAGAAGAATGCTCAGTGGTACCAGGTTAGGACAAGAATTCTGGGCAGAGGCGGTGGAGACTGCATGTTACTTAGTTAACAGATCATCTTCATCAGTGTTGGAGGATAAGACTCCACATGAGGTATGGACTGGTAAGAAACCCTCTCTTTCACATCTAAGGGTATTTGGATGTGATGCATATGTACATGTTCCAAAGGAGAAAAGGACCAATTTGGATAATAAATTTGAAAGGTGCATCTTTATTGGGTATAAGGATGGTTTAAAGGGTTACAAGCTTTGGAACCCAGACACAAGGAAGGTTGTGTACAGCCGAGATGTGGTGTTTAGAGAGGTGAAAGATGTTGTTAAACATGAAATCATACCAAAGGAACCTGAGAAGATAAATTTTGAGCTAAAGGAGTATGAATCAGACTCTACAGCAGAAGAAGATTCAGAAGAGGAAGAGCCACAAACTCCAACTTTGAGAAGATCAGTTTGAGAAAGAAGGCAACCAGAAAGGTATAGTCCATCTGCTTTCTGTTCAATTTTTGGCTTAACTATAATTGATGATGATCCCGGAACTGTCAGGGAGAATGTAGATTCAGAGGATGGAAAACTTTCGAAGGAGGCCATGGTTGACGAAATGGCATCCTTGCACAAAAATGAGGCATGGGATCTGGTGGAGTTGCCAGCTGGAAGGAATCCCATCGGGAGCAAATGGGTGTTTAAAAAGAAGATGAATGTAGAAGGCAAGGTGGAGAAATACAAAGCTTGGTTGGTAGCAAAAGGTTATTCCCAGGTGCCGGGAATCGATTTTGGTGATATTTTTTCTCCTATTGCCAAAGTTACTTCTATTAGATTAATTTTATCTGTTGCTGCTACATTTGATTTTGAGATAGAACAGATGGATGTGAAGACAACATTTCTTCATGAGGATCTAGAAGAGGAGATCTACATGAAGCAACCTGAAGGCTTTATGGTGAAGGGTAAGAAAGAACTGGTGTGCAGGTTGAATAAGTCTCTGTATGGGTTAAAACAGTCACCAAGGATGTGGTATCAAAAATTTGATACCTATATACGGGGACTTGGCTTCACCAGAAGCAAGGAGGATCACTGTGTTTATTTTAAATTAATTAGTTACCGTGTTATTTTTTTGGTCTTGTATGTCGATGATATGTTGTTGATTGGAAATGACAAAGAAATTATCCAAGATTTGAAGACCCAGTTGTTCTCTAAATTCGACATGAAGGATCTTGGTGCTGCAAAATATATTTTGGGCATGGAAATTAAGAGAGATCGGGAAAAGAGGAAGCTCTAGTTAAACCAGAGGAAGTATGTCGAGACTATATTGTAGAGGTTCAATATGCAGGATAGTAAACCAATGAATGTTCCTATTCCTGTAGGTGTAAAGCTATCTGCTGAATAGTGTCCCAAGACACAAGAAGAAGAGGAGGATATGTCCCGTGTTCCATATGCAAGTGCAGTGGGTAGCCTGATGTATGCAATGGTCTGTACTAGACCAGACATTGCACATGCAATGGGAGTATTGAGCAGGTTTATGTCAAACCCAGGGAAGGAGCATTGGACAGCAGTGAAGCGGGTTTTCAGATATTTACGTGGCACTAGTGATTATGGCTTGTGCTACCAGGGAAGACCAGGATTGGAAAGAATGTTGGACATCCGTGGTTTTGTTGATGCAGACTAGGCTGGAGATCTAGACCAAAGAAGATCTACAAGTGGGTATGTGTTTAGCCTATTTGGAGGCGCAGTCAGTTGGATGAGTAAAAGACAGTCGGTAGTGGCTCTTTCAACTACAGATGCAGAATACATAGCAGCCACTCATGCAAGCAAGGAAGCAATTTGGTTGCAAAGATTGTGTTCAAGTATGGGGTTGGTACAGCAAGCTATAAGGATAGACTGTGATAGCCAAAGTGCAATTTTCTTGGCTAAGAACCCTGCTTACCATTCAAAGACAAAGCACATTGATGTTCAATATCACTTTGCTAGAGATATGGTTGAGGCTAAAAGGGTGTTTCTGGTAAAGGTGGACACTTTGAAGAATGTTGCAGATGCATTGATGAAGTCTGTGAGCACTCAGAAGTTCTCTTGCTGTAGAGAAACAATGGGTGTTGAAGAATTGGCCCAATGACTAAGCTCTCTTATGGCCCCCTATGGAAAGAAAACAACAAGTGGGAGAATGTTGGGTATGTGTTATATTCTTTCCATGACTAGCCCCACGTGTTGTACGTTGCGTCGGGCGCAGCAGGGGGGGTCATAAGGGGGGAGGCAACCCCCACTGTTAGGGTCCGGGGAAGTGCCCCAGCAAAAATTGTTTTGGTGTGCGGACCCACTCATAGGCGGACCCACCCATGTTTTGTGAATGAGTTTGCACATGGTTTTGGGGTACGATGGTTTTCGGCCCCTGGTATTTTGTAGATCTGGTCAAGGGAACTACCGTTATGTTCTAATCCAAGGTTAATGGATTGGGGTTTATGTATGCTTCGGCATGTATATATATGTGTTGTAACACTAAAAGGAATATAATGAAAAATCATGCTGGTCATCCCAATTTGGGATCCAGGGGAAAATCTCTGTGTTTATCTGTTTTATGTTTTATGCTCTCGCTATTGTTTATTTTCTGTTATAAGATTCGTGTGTAGATAATTTATGTTCAAAGTTAAAACCTACATGAAGTGCCATTGACGCTTTTCTTTATCTTCATGTTACAGTTTGGAAAATCTTACAATTAATGACATAACTATGTGCATATTTGAATAATTTTCGGCAATAATGTCCTGCATGTAAAATTTTATGTGTTGTGGTGTCTCCACCAAAGTGTCCACCTACTGGTCTATCATGAAGTTCTTGGAGCACATTAGGTATTTCAGTTTTCTCTAGGAATCTGAGTAAGACAGAGTCATAATTGTTTTCTGAATAACACATCATTGACTATTTGATACTGATTAGCTTTCAATCTTAATGCTCATTTTCTTTTGAAATTCAAATTTTGTGGAGCATGACCATTCTTTAAATAAAATATTAAATCAGCATATTGATATTGAGGGTTAACATTGAGTACCTCTGTAAAATGTTAAATACTAGCCGTTACCTCATCCAGTGATGTATCATTCATCCTTGTAATCAATTTGCAAAACCCTTGACTTCTTACAATTTTAGCAGGTTTTATTTATAAATCGTATTCTTTTATCGTTGTTACCCAATTGGCCCTTTTTTTTCCTAGTTCCATCTGTATAAGTATTTATTTGACTGGTGAGAATGGAACTATTACCTTAACATGAGTTTTCAAAAGAAATGGTCGAAAATATTTGATCGCTTTATAAATTGAAAATGCATGTTTTTCGGCTCCTGAATAGTTCAATTCAGCTCCTTGAAAATTAGAACCGAAAAAATCAATTGGGGTTTCAAATTTTTTATCATATGGTTGAGTTAAGACCGCTACATATGATAGTTCGGAGGAAAAGGTATACAAAATTAAATTATTGGAAAAATTAGGAGTTGAAAGAGAAGGAACATCAACGATTGCTTGTTTGATGATTTGAAATGCTTCCTTTTCTTCTTCTCCCCATTTAAACAATGTCTCATTTTTTATCATTTGTTTCTAATGGAAGAACTATATGTAAAAAATATGGAATTAATCATTTGACAAAATTATCTGTCCTAAAAAGGATTGCATTGATTTCTTGTTATGCGATAATTGAATTTCTGAAATTGTTTTAATCCTGTCTGGATCAATACAAATTCCATCCTTTGAGACAATAAAACCTAGAAGTTTGCCTTCGTTTAAAGAAAAATTTAACTTCTTTGCATTAAGAGAGATCCCAAATCTCTTTCATCTTTCAAAGATCTGCTTTAAGTCATGCACATGATTGTTTCTATCTTTTGAATATATGGTTATATCATGAAGGTATACTAGCACTGTTTTATTTATCAATCCTTTGAATGAAATATCCATGGATCTCTGGAATGTGGCTTCTACATTCATTAGTCTGAAGGGCATCTTCTGATATGCATAATTTCCCCATTTGGTTCGAAATTTTGTTTTCAAACGATCTTCTAGAAGAACCAAAATCTGGTTGTACCCTGAAAACCCATCTAAAAAAGACATTAATTCAAAACCTGCTACTAATTGTAAAACTTGTTCCATTGATGGTAAATGAAAGTTATCCTTTTGACATCATTTGTGTAGATTTCTGAAATTGATACAAATGTGAATATCTCCACTCTTTTTCCTAACATGTACTAAATTAGAAACCCATTTTGAATGTCTAACGGGAAAAATGATCTTGGATTTCAATAATTTTTTTAATTCATTTTTTATTTGAGTTTCCAAGTTCAGATGAATTTTCCCGAGTTTTTGTTGAATAGGTTTAACATCAAGTACCATAGGAATAGTATGTTGAATTATTGATGGGCCATGTTGGAACACCTAATCCTACATGGGTAGGTGTGGAATGCGAAAAGTCACAATGGAGTCCAAGTGACCTTGGAATATGAAACCAAGAGTCACACCATTGTACTATAAATGTACATCTTTGTATAATGGAAAAAAAAAAAGCTTCACTCTTACCTTTCATTGTGTGTTGAGTCTCTTGTGTGTGTGTTTATCTTCTTCATACACCATGTGTGTGCCTTAACATGGTGTTTAACATGGTATCAAAGTGGGCGATTGCTGGCCCTGCTCAACCTTGAGTGAGCCATTTGTGTTTACGGCCTGTGTATATCTGCAAAATTGTTGATAATTTTTGCAGCATTTAGAGAGTTTCTGCAGCAGAGTTTTTTCCGCCATTCAGAGGTGTTTTGAAGAAGATCAGCATTGGCTTTGAGAAGGAACAGCATTCAAAATCGCAGCATTCAAAATCCTTGGCAGCATTTAGAAATTGGTTTGGAGACGCAGCCTTGTGCATCTGAAGGTTTTCTCACTACTTATTTTTCCATTGAAAAATCTCTGCATTTTAAATTCTGCACCATTTTGGAGCTACTAGAAAAGTGTTTAAAATAAGTTTCTGGAAAATTTCTGAGTTTTTCCATTGAAAGATTCTGCATTTTTGAGCTGCTGAGAGGGTTTTTGAAGATAAGTTTGATTTTTTCTGCTGCTGGGCTATTAGAAAATTTTCTGGGTTTTATTAGCAATTTCTGCAGATTGCTATTATGTTTTAGTGCTGGAAATTTCACTGTTCTGCAATTTCTACAAGCTATTTTATCTCCTCTCTGTTGTTTTTAATAAAAAATAAAAAATAAAAATAAAAAAATTCTCTGCAACCCCTTGGCCTTTCGGCCCTCTCCTCTTCCCTATGCCCTACGGCTCACATCCTACTCGAGCTCGGCCCTCTCCAGTCTGCGTTCAAAAACACTCCTTCCCAACACTCCCTCTCGACCTCTGCACTATCGCTCCAAGGCCTACAACTTCCCCTTACGCACCCCACTGGCCCCCTCTCATTCTTGACCTCTCAACGCAACCCCTTTTCTATTTCACCGACGCTCTGTTGTTACCCAACCTGCAACACTACCCTACGCCCCTATTCTACTCTGTGCTCCCCTCAATCTACAGCCTACACTCCAGGCAACGCTCATCTCCCAGCTAGCCCTTCCGCAATTTTTTTAAAATATATTCCCCCCTCACTGCTATCCTCCCTCCCTACTCCTCAACGCCGCTCCCTTTTTCAAACTCCGCCTCTCTATGGCCACTACCATATTCCCCACGGCCCATTCAACTCAACGCCCTCCCTATCCCTGCGCCTACCCTCCCCTTCGCCACACCAATATGCTCCCTTCCCCCAAATGCTATCCCTCTCCCACATCAACGCTACGCCCTTCCCTCCAATCTTCAAACACGCTCCACGCTTCACATATACACAAAATTGATTCAAACTCACGATTTTAATACCGCCCCTCTTTTTTAAAGTAATTTTTTATATTTAATTTTCTAATATTCGCCATCTCATTCGACTGCCCTAACGCGTCCTACCCTGTTCACGTTCCACTTCCACACAACAGCTGTCACCCGAGCTCTCACCTTACGCTTTCACTCCAAATTCCCCCTTACGACTTTTTCATATTTTGTTTTTAAATTTTTTAAAATTCTCTCCCACATGTCCAACTCCCATCCAACCCTCCCTTACGCCTCTCTGCAATTTAAAATCTGCCCCTCCATATTTTAATACCGCCCTCTCATTTACAATAACGCCCCTCCTTTTAAATTAACTCCCACTCCCTCATTTTAAAATTCGACCTCCACTTCCATGTAATACTCCACCTTCATATGATATTCCCTCATCCATTTAATTCGATTCCCCTCCCATTTAATTTCCATCCCTTTTAAATTAATCCCATTCCCTTTTATTTTTAATTATTCCCATTTTTTTTAATTAATTTTTAATTTAAAAAAATAAAAAAAAATAAAAATAAAAAACAGCAGAGAGAGAGAGGAAAGAGAGAAAATTTGAACAGCAGAAATGAAGAGAAAATAGCATGTGAAGCAAATGGACAGAATACATAGAAGAAATTGAGATTTGACATTGACATAAGGGTGTTTTTTTGAAGAATTTACATGTAAAGACAGTTTACCATCATTGCAAAACAACTATTTGAAAAAAACTTCAGCTGCCTTAAAGGCCTCTTGCACAGTATTTTTCAGCTACACATTTACAAAATATTTTGCAGAAATATTGTATTGTAATGCTTCTTCATTCATAGTTGGAAACAGTGAATTTGAGTTGTTGATGTAAGCCATTGTTGATTGCCCTCCATCATTTGAGGAGCAGATTTTGTACTTTCCATAGTTGGAATTCCTCTTGAGTCATTTGTATTTGTTGTTGAATCACATTGTAAACGGGTGCATTTTCGGTTGAAGCCGACACCCTTTCATTTTTTGAGCCTAAGTTGTTGAAATGGCTAAAATCAATGAGGCATTAGTGTTGTTGAATGACCTCATTCATTCCAATGTTGATGATATCATAAAAATGAGCAAGGATGCTCTTTGTAATATTCAAAGTTGTTTACAAGATGCACAAGAAAAGATTGAGTTTTTGCAGTTGGAAACTCAGCTTTAGCAAGACGAACTTCACCAAAAGAGTCACCATTCTAAACCTGTTTCTGTTCAGAAGATTGAGAAGGACTCTCATCAGAAGAAAGAAGATAAAGTTCCAGTTGATTCCCATTCAGTTCATTGCACTAGAGCAGATGTACATGCAGATGCAACAGTTCAACCTGCACTTCTCAAGCCCATCATCAAACCTTGGGAAGAGCTTGTCCACAACAAGCACAGAACTGGTCTTGGACATGACAAGGATGTGTCCTTTCATATTCCAGACTACACCAAGCCTATCATATTTCAGAGTGTCGGATTCCTGTATGACAGTTCACCTGCAGCTGTTTCAGATCCTGTTCCACTTCCACAACAGATTGTAAAATGCCAACATTGTGATCGAGTTGGCCACATGAAAGATCACTGTTTTGATCTTCATCCATGCAAGCACTGTGGTCGCCACACCCATTCTTCAGACAGATGCTTCAGACACAAGCCTCCTGCAAGAACCAAGATTCATCTTGGATGGATCACTTCTTGGCAATGGGCATCAGCAGCCAAGAAGATGTTTACGACACATGTTAGAACTTGTTCATGCATATTGAGCAAACTTGCAGTTGAGTTTTCGCCATCATCTCACCTTGTCCTTGACAGGGGGGAAAATGGTGGTCATGTACAAGCTTCGACGACAGATCAAGTGAGCGTGAGCCACAATCTCTCATTCCATGTTCATAGTTGTAGCCAGCAGTTCAAGCGAGCCTGAGCCACAATTCGTCATTCCGGATTCAGAGATGTAGCTAGAGATACGGATGCCCATGAGCATACCTTCGGTTGGTGGATAACCTAAAACCATCATCTTTGGTTGGTGGATAACCTAAAACCATAATTTTCGGTTGGTGGATAACCTAAAACCATCATCTTTGGTTGGTGGACAACCTAAAACCACCACAGGTCGTAGACCTCCCTTCTTTTAGGTTGAAGGTCTCCCTTTTTTATGAGGGACAATTCCTCTAGCAGAAGCTTTCAGCTTCTTGCTAGTTTTGGAAGAGTTCCGGGAACTGCAACAAGTTTTGCGTTCCAATGTTTGTGGTCATCCTAAAACCACCTCTTTTTTCCAACATTTCAGAGAGTTGATTCAGCCCAAGTGCTGCCATGTATACTTTGCAGATTTGTATTACAACTCTTTTCTTGGACTCACATATACCCCTTCGGATTAAGGGGGGATGTTGGAACACCTAATCCTACATGGGTAGGTGTGGAATGCGAAAAGTCACAATGGAGTCCAAGTGACCTTGGAATATGAAACCAAGAGTCACACCATTGTACTATAAATGTACATCTTTGTATAATGGAAAAAAAAAAGCTTCACGCTTATCTTTCATTGTGTGTTGAGTCTCTTGTGTGTGTGTTTATCTTCCTCATACACCATGTGTGTGCCTTAACATGGTGTTTAACAAGCCATATGTTTTATGCTCTTGGTAATCCCATGCAAAAATCTCTTTGTATATTTTTTATAATGAAATGGACACATTTCTTTCTTCCAATGAAAGGCTAAGCCCTAGATTTACATCTTGATGTAAATCAGTAGATCCTAAGTTAACTAATGCATACCTTAGAGTAGAACTATGTAGTTTAGAATTTTTGACTTTCTTTAATCTATCTTTTAAATCATATAAATCTTCAAGCTTGACCACATATTTTGGAAAAAGATTTTTATTAGTCTGTTGCTTGATTTTATTATCATGTTCATCCATGTCCATAATTTTGTTATCATATGTTTTCTCATAAGTAAGAAAACCTAAAATATCATTATCTTCATTAAAAACCCGCCAACTAGTAACATTATCTGGTATAGATGGTTGGAAAATTAATTCAATATAAAATATGTCAAGACTAAAATTTTCAGGTGGAATAATCTTAGAGGCAACATTAGCTAAAAGGTTGGCATTGGCATTCTGTGATCTAGGAATAGGAGAGATATTGAATGCAATAAAATGATATGTGAGGTCCTGAACCAAATATTGGTAATTTTTTAAGTGAATTGAGAGATAGTGAATGGTATTTCAGAGTTGTCTCACCACAATATCTGAATCTCCAAACACCTTAATATATTGTATATCAAGAGTAATTTATTTTCAGAGACCTTGAACAAATGCCTCGTATTCAGTAATATTGTTAGTACATTAAAATTCTAGCCTACAATCTAGCATGGTTTTCTCACATTTTGGGCTAATAAGTAAACATCCTTCTCCTCCTCCATCATTGGATCTTCATCCGTCAAAATAAATTTTCCAAAACGGATATTGGACTATATTTTCCTCTTCAAAATTGAAGCATCTAATGGCATCATTTTGAGAAAAAATTTCAACTTCTGATTTAACAGATTTCACTGAAAAAGGTGAACTTTGTGCATTGAAGTTTACTAAGAATGAATATACAAAATAATTTCCCAAAATTTTATTGTTAAATGCTATGGGCTCATTTTCTTCCCCAAGATTTGTAACTCAGTACTTCATATGTTTTTCATGATCGACTCTGATTTGGTTTGGCTTTCCATTATATGGGAGCCACATATGAGACTAGTCTGTTGCAAAATATCCATGTAATTTTTCAAACTAATCTCGGCTAAGAACGAAACCGTAAAATTCAAGGATATCTGCAATCAGTATATCAATCATCTGAGCGACTTTTGGATTTGATGACAATATAATACTTACCGAGTTAATCTCTGCTAAGACTTTAATATTTGTTCTATCCAATTGAAACTAACTAATGACTTGTGGGGTGCGATATTTAATTTATCGCAAATTTAATATGGCATTATATTGGATGAAGCCTCGGAATCGATCAAACAGTTATGAGCATTTCTATAGTAGATTTCAAAAGTTAAAATAAAAGGAGGAGTATGAGAATTAGATATATCAGCAATAAAAATAGAGTCTGAAGAATTAACCTTGTTTGAATTTTCAATCAGAGGCTTTCCTATTCCATTAGGAAGTTTAGCAACAACAGTTGGAGGAAGAGGGGATGTTGTCACCGCATTCAACTCTTTCAATAAAAAATTGTGTTGTTGTTTTAATTTGCTAACTTCATAAAGAGAAATATTAGCTTTAATATTCTTCATATCCTCATTTATATTATGCTCAATAGTATCAGATACAACCAAAGTTTTACATTGAGGATTGGCTGTAGATTTGAGTGGCTGAGAATTGGTGATAACCTACTGAGATGGTTTGACTGGAGACTTTTTATTGACAGGTTTATCTTTAGAAATAGAAATGGGAATTTTCTATTTTTGAGTTGACTAAGTTTGTTCTACATAATTCCTACTTCTAGTGCTAACAAGCATGGCCTCAAATTCTGTTTCTTCATCAGAGGAAGCTAAAACAAAATCCCATAATCCATGTAATTTAACAATTTCTTCATCTTGGGATTCATCGGCAGAAGCTGATTTTTCTTCTTCTTCTTCTTCTTGGTCAGATTCAACATTAGAAATAATGTTGGGAGGCTGAGAAATAGAGGATTATTTTTTTCTAAATGATCTAAAGGGTTTTCTAGTAGAGGTCTCCAGAACCTTCTTTTTGATTTCAACCATATCGTTAGACATGGTTTTAAGAACTTTTTGCAATCCCTCGAGATCAAAAGGATCTTTAGGAGTTTTCCTCTTTGGATCCTCTTTGAATGTTACCTTTTTAGATATTTTATCTTCAATCTCAATTTTACTTTCTAAACCAACAATTCTTCTCTCAACGGACAAAGCCTCTTTCATGTTTTCTACAAGAGTGACTTTATTAGCTCTATCTACAAAAATTGCTATATTAGAAGGGAGAGAAGATATGTACCATTATATTTGTACATCCAATCCAGGTTTAGAGGAAGTTGGGATTTAATTCAATAACTTGTTAAACCTGGAATTGAAATCTTTGATATTTTCACCTATATTAGCTTTTAAGTTAGAAATATCATTGATTAATGATGCAATTTTCCTATCATCACAAAATTTGGCAAGAAATGGTTTTTGAAAATTATTCCAATTGCCTATAGAACCTAAGGGAGGGAAAAATACCAGGATCCTGCAGATCCTCGGAAAGTATATGGAAACAATCTAACTACAGTATCTCCATGTTCAACATCGTTAAAATTCATGGCTAACATAAAATTATTTAGATGTTGTTCTGCAGGAAGACCATCATGAGGATTATACTTTGGTAACCATTTTTCTGAATGATCTCGAATAGGATGTAAATTAACCATTTGAATGGCATCCGAAATGACCCATGGTAAGTTAGCCATTTCTTGACTCGTTGGTTGTGAAGATGAGATGGTAGGTCCAGAAGAAGATGTGGATGGTGAAGAACTATCTACTAGACTTGTACTACTTACATCAACACTAAATATTTGAGCAGAAATAGGTTGATTAGAAGAGAAGGTGGGAGTAAATGGAGATGAAGATGATGTGATCTCACTAATACCTGATTGAGATGCTGATGTAGTAGCTTTCTTACAATGAGATAAAATAGGAAACTTGAAAGGAGTTATCCCAAGTTTCTCATTTTGTGATCGCGTTAACACACCAGTACCTCGAAACTTGGATATAATACTTTCTTGAGAAATTTTTGGATTAACAGTTTTATCCGGAGATATAGATATGTGTTCTAAATTCTCAATCAAATAATGAACTTCAGGAGACTCGAGAATATGATCTGAAGAAGGTCTATGAGGTAATGTTTAAGGAGATGAAAGAAATATCTCTACAAATTTAGACTTATGACCTGAAGATAATGAATGAGATCTAAAAGTGGTAGCAGATTTGGAGGGAGATTGAATCTTACGTTGGCTTTTTAATTGAGAGTCAGATTTATATGCCATATAGAGTCGGATTCCCTCCTTCTAGCACCAAAAATGTTGAAGGCTGGAAAGTGACTTCCTCAACGTTAGGGATTCCATCCAGTTGGGAGCTTAAAACAACAACTTTTCCGTCGAAAATAGTGGGTCTGACTGGGGATAAAGGGACCAGTTTCCCGTATAAAGAGAGTTTATATAAAAAGAGAAATGAAATCAATAATGAAACTTAACGGGGTGATTTATTCTAATGATAACATAAATTAAAATTAATCTAACTATTTCCTGGGATTGGATTAAGATATATGATTAAGGCATAATATTTCACAAGCATGAAATAATATATATCATCGCATACTTAATGAATATAAGCACACTTAAGAAACTAAATCAATTTAATTGATTCATTTGATGAATAACATTAATCACATAAAATATCTCTAAGTCTCACATCTAACAGCCTATTGTTCAATACATTATATCAATGGTAATAAGAACATATATCACTTCAATGCTTATCAGAATGAAACTAATAAAAAGAATAAGTTTGCTACAATCTCATAAACATAAAACCATCAATATACAAATAATAGTACCCACTACATCATAGCTTTAGATCTGAAAAGATAGCTTCAAGGTTCATATTTTCAATTAGATAACTTCTGTTCAAACAGTAGTGTCAGTTCCAAAAGCAATCTTCTCAAAATTTTGGACCCCTTTCTAAATGCATGAAATGGGTTTAAGTACAAATTAATATTACAAAAATATAATATGTGTAAAAGGATTCTTCTAATATTACTCTAAACTATAAAAATATAAACTAGGAAAATAAAATGCATAAGTTGCAACAGTCTATGATTGTTTCTTAGATTCATTGTCTAGCTAGTCTTTGAGCTGGCATGATTTGATCATGTGTTCGAGCTGGGGGGAATGAACTGGCTGCATTCTCATCTGGCCCGAGAATACTACATCGTTGAGTGTCGGAAGAAGCTTAGATGGTGCATTGGATAGGCACCTCAATATTATCAATTGGTTATGAGGCTTTATCAACAACTACCAGTAAATTTCCATATTTAACCTTGTCAAATTTTCTATGTTAAGATCTTTTTTATTTGATATCTCTTTCTAGGATTGTTTTAGGAAACTGATTTCTCATCAAAGTGTCTTTTCATGCTTCATGAATTAGGTTGGCTTGTAGAAGAAAATCTTTTATATATTCAGAGATGATAGAAGATAAATTCTTAGCTCTGTTAATAGCTAATTCAACGCTCTTAATTTTGATATCTCAATATCCAAATATTATATCTTTGATTGATTCTTCAAGACGAGGGAGATCGGACGCTCTACCCTATGCAGTATCTTTCCAATCAATATATTTTGACACTTTGTCTTCAATTTCTTCATAATAAGTTCTCAGATTGGAAATCTGAGTAACTAATTGATCACTGGTCTTAACTTGCTCTTGTATCTGATTGTACTTCTGATAGAAAAATCCTTGTTGGGTGTCCTATAATGCTTCCAACTCTGTTGCTTCTTTCTTTGCTTCATTGATTTCAGGCTTGTCTTGGAGGTTTTCAATATTCTGCTGTATTTGATGAATTACTTAATCCTTTCCTTTAATTTCATTTTCCATTTTGAGTTTGAGACATTCAAACTGTTGTTTCATATTATTAATGTTTGTCTGAAGCTCCTACTCGATTCTTTTATTTTCATCAGAAAAAACCTACTCCATTTGAGCAATTTTCTGGTCCTTTTCTAAAATCAATGATTCAACCTCGGATGCCTTGTCAATTTTTGCATTTGCATAAGAACCTGGAAATTGAGATAATGTATTGAGCTCTTTCCCTGGAGATGATTGAGTTCCTTTCCAAAGGATTCGCATTAACATTGAATCCATAGGAAATTCTGAAGATTCTTCTATATTTCATTTCTTTTTTGACCTGGTCACGACAGCTTTGTGCTTTGGGCTATAAAACATGTCTAGTGGCGGTATCTCTGCTACGTTCAGGACTATTTCAGTAGTCAGAAAATTTATAATGATTTCCATATCTTGAGCTAGTGTTTCCTCTATATCATTGTTTCCTTGGGTCTGGATTTGCTCAAGGATAATTTTGGAAACCTTTGCAGTGAATGAGGTTTCTCTAATTTCTTCTTGATTCTTTTAGTGATCTATATTAGCAGAAACATGTTTCATACTTGATTCTCCTATATGATTCATGGAGCTTGTAGCACCTACCATAGGCATGGTTTCTAACTGAATGGAATTTTCATGGCAGGGGTATCAGTCTCTGACACTGATTTCTAAAATTCTTCCCAATTTTGAATGAATCTATCATCATGTTGAACATTAAAAAATTCTTCTTCTTGAACTGGTACTAGTACTTGAGTAGCTATTGTAACTATAACCTATTTTGCCTTCGACTCTAGTTTGTGAAACAAATAATCTGGTAAATGATCATTTCTTTGTTCCTGATACACTTTGAATATTAGCGAATCTTCTAGACTGATAATTTCATATGCTTTATGTTGAAATGTTTAAAATTCATGAATTGATTCAAACATATCATCAAATCTGTCAGGCTCGCTTGAAAATACTCTTAGCTTGACTGAATTCATTATCTGTCTAGCAATACCATAGGGATCATAATTTCTATTAGGTAACAATGGAAATTTAAAAGGTTTTAATCGATCAATTTCAAGAAAATAATTCTTGAAATTGTCTAGGTCATACGAACCATAAGAAAAATGAAAAGTTGGCCACACAGTCTTTTTGGCATCTTTCAAGTTTTTAGTTAAACCATGACCAACTATTTGATAAGAAATTTATTTGGCTAACAATTTATCTGGTATATAAAAGGGTATGACATGAGGATTGGAATAAATTTTAAAAATATGGATGTATGTAAAATTCTCTTCACCGAACCATCCACCTACAGACTTGAGACTCTTATTGGCTTCAGGAGTGAATTTAGTGATTTATATTTCAAAAATGACTTGGAAGACCAGAAGCATTATGTCATTGCTTATTTTGAACATGTGAGAATGATATTTTGACTCCCATAAGAAATCTAACTGTACATAAATGGGGGTTTCGACTTCTCTGGTCCATTTCCATCCTAATGATGAAAATTCAAAGGAAAAATAGACTACGTCTAAGATATAGGAGCTCATATAAAAAGAAGAGAATGCATGGGGTGGGGCATTCCTATTTTCTCTATAGGTCGTAATAAATCTAATCAAATTATCAGAAATAATGGTAGCCCAATCTATAATATAGCCATTAGAGGCTGATTCTATCAAGGGTGCCCAATCTCTTTAAGTTTTTTCTTATTTACAGATCCAAAGAGACGACACATCATTGTAGCTATTTGAGAGAATGGGTTTTTGAGAGAGACGACTGAATACATACCCTTATCTTCGTGCTTATGCCGGTTAGGATAATTTCTCCATTCTATAATTACAGTTGCAGGATGGTCATTCTCGCGCATGAACTCTTGAACGAATTGGGCGTCATATCTCTTCTAGGGTTATGGTAGCGTATAAATTTTCTTCAAATCTGACGGCCTGAGAGAACCAATGACAGTTCTGATTCTAGTAACAAATTGGATATCTCTTATATCTATGTTGTCCAACACCCATTTTACTAATTCAGTGTATGGCAGCATTTTAGGACGAGCAGCAATTTTCAGAAGAAAATAATTAGCAGTGTATGTCCATGATTTTGAATCATTGGACGACATATCGTTGGTCACAGCTTTTCTATCCAGAATTACTTGCAGTTTCTTGTTCTTGAACAACTGATAGATCCCTTCTTAGCTTGAAGAACCAATGTTTGGGTCGCATGTAGTATCCAAGATTAGGGGAGCCATTTCGCTTCTTTCCTCTTGTTGTGTGACTAACAATGATGGGGTGGCAGATTTCCTTCATGCTTTAATCAGCCTTGACATCCTTTTATGCCTAAGTGTTTGGATTTACCCTGTTGAAAAGAAAACCAGAGAGGATAAGTTGAAATCACTTCGAACGATATTAACTGTCCTATCAACTTAACTCATGCATAATGGGAGATCCATGGTATTAATATTTTAAATAATTAAAAATAAATTACAAACCTCAAGATCATAAAACACCTGAATTAAAATTAAATTGACAAGAATAGGTTCGTTTGATTTTGACAGATGTCATTATATCAAGATTGATTGATCTACGATTTTGATTGTTGGTGATTTATAACGCTCAAAGAAATCTCTAAAACGCGAAGTACAACATTGTGATGTTTTAATATGGGATGCGATGTCTGCATATTTCATATGACAGTTTGCGATGTTGTCATATGTCAAGTGACATCTTCGCTATTTTGCATTTCCGCGTTTCGCAATTATACACTTGCTACTAAGTTTTCGGCAATGCTCCATTTTAGAGATTCATTGTTCGCAATTTCGCTGATGTTTTCCCCGCTTATGTGCCTTTTCAGTTTGAGGGTTATTTTTTAGGTGTTTTTCTTTATTTTGTAAAGCTTAATCTAATAGAAAAGCTAATGTTAAGTTTTATTTCTAAAACAAACATTAACCTAAAATTTTTAAAGGGTCCCCATTATCCTTTCTAATCTATTTTACATAGATAATAGGGAGTTGTTGTATACTACAATAGGTGCAAACCTCTTTTTTAAGTGAAAAACTTGAAGAACGGTTTTCACCTCAAGAGATTTGATCCTTCTCGTGATTGATAGATCAAGGTTAAGATGGATCTAGACTAGTTTCAGTCGTGTGTGACCATGGAAAATTTGTTGAACATCTAATTATTCTTATCATTTTAAATATGTTAAATATGTCTAAGATTATTTTAGTCATTTTAATTTTAATTTTCTGAGTTACCTCAATTTGTTGAGATAATAGAGGCAATAAATAACTTGAATGATGAAAAATAATGAAATAAAAACTTTGAATGAAAATTGACAAATAAAAAAATTGAATGATAGAAAAAGTTGAATAATAACAATGTAGTCAATTACAAATAGTTTTCATTTTGATCAATTTCAAACTATTTTATTTTATTGTTCTTATTGTCGCACCTGTTAGCTTTCCCATATTTTCATATGGATCATATGAAAAGGGTGGTTGAAATAGTAGAACATTCACATATTTATCTCCAATTGTTGTAGTAAACATAGTATCTTTCCTTCTCTCCAATATTAATAGTATCTTTCTCCAAATTCAATCATTGTGACTTATAGTGTATTAAACTCTAAGTAAGTTTCAATGGTAGTTATTTTCTATTACGTCATTTGAATGCAAAGTGACTAACAATGTTGAATGTTGGAATATGGGAATAATAACAAAGTAGTCAAATGACAAATAGCTTATAGTTTCAAGAAGAGAAAATTTCACGTAATTAAACACTTTATATAAGACGAAAATTCAAGTAGTTTATTTATGGTTGAATTACTGTAACACATAGATCAATGCACATTGTCAATATTTTTTTGTGCTTACACTAAAACAAATACACATTATTAATCTAATTATGTTGAAATTAGTGTACATCATACATCTAGTTACATCAAATCAAAAATCAACATCTACATTGAAATCAATGCATCTAGTGCAAGCATACAAATAGAATTAGAAATCAATATCTACACTAAAATCAATGCATCTAATGCAAGAAATAAAATAGGATTATAAATCAACATATACATTAAAATGAATGCATCTAACAGAAGCAATCAAATATGATTAGAAATCAATATATACATTAAAATTAATGCATCTAGTGTAAGTAATGAAATAATATTAGAAATCGCCAACTACGCTGAAATAAATTCATCCAGTGTAATCAATCAAATCAGATTAGGAATCAAAATCTATGCTGAAATCAATGCACCTATTTTAGTGAAAAACCAAAAAATTCATGGATTTCTAAATCCAACTTCTTTTACCCTTTGTAAAAGTCTTACTTCCTCTTCCTCTATGGTTAATAATGTTCAATATTATAAAATAATATATTATAATATATATCTCTCATTCTCTATATATATGTGTGTGTGCGTGTGTGGTGTGTGTGTGTGTGTGTGTGTGTGTGTATCTCAACCCCCAAACACGCATGCTCTCTCTATCCATGTCGAGCTATCTCTCCCTCCCTCTCTCTTTCTATCTCTCCCTTACTCCTTCTCTCCCCCCTCCATTGATTTCTCTTTATCCCTTTGTATCTCCTTCTTTGTCTCGATATCTCACCCAAAAAACATATACACTCTCTTTCTATATATATCTGTCTCTCTTCCCCTTCTCTCTTCCTCTCCCTCTCTCTCTTCATCTTATCTCCCCCTCTCTCTCTCCCTCTCCTCTCCTTCTCTCTATCTCACCTTCCGATCTCCTCTCTCCCTCACTCTCTCTCTCCATCTCTCCCTTGTCACTCCCTCTCTCTCCCCACATATCTCTCTATGCATTTGTTATTATCTCTCTTCCCTCCTGCTCTCTTCTCTCCATCAGTCTCTCTCCTTTTCTCCTTTGTCACTCCCTCTCTCTCTTCAGTTTTATCTCTCTATGTCTTTCTTCTTCCCTCCCTCTCTCCCCCTCCAACTACATCTCTTTCTCCCTAACTCTCCCCTTCTCTCCATACCTCTCTCCTCTCTTTCTTTTTCTCTTCCCTCCTCTCCTCTCTCCCTCACTCTCTCTCCATCTCTCCCTTCTCACCCCCTCTCTCTCTCCATCTCTATCGCTTTATGTCTTTGTTCTTCCCACCCTCTCTCTCATCCCTCTAAATCTGTCACTATCTCCTTCTCTCTCTTCCCTCCAAATATGTCATTATCTCCTTCTCTCTCTCCCCCTCTCCCCCCCTCTCTCCCCTCTCCATCCATATGATCAATAATTTCCATTCTATAATCAATAATATATGTAAGGTGTAATATAATAATACTTATAATGGAGAGCATTGTAATATAATAATCTAATACAATAATCAATATTATTGATTGTTATGCCAATAAAATATAAAGGAATAACAATTAACTTTACATTATAGATGGACGAATTTATTTTGATCAAATTGGTAGCTTCTTGCCTCACATTTTATATTTTGCATTTTACATTTATAAATGTTTCTATTTGAATATCAATTTTATATATATATATATATATAATGTTGACTTACTTACTTACATCAGACCTACACATCTCCCCTATATTGAATTGTAGAGTGTCTCTAGATGCAATAATATATTAGAATAATAATAATAAATATTATATATTATAATACCAATAATATATATATATATATATATATATAATACATAAAAAAAAATTATGTTAACTTCATTATAGACACACCAATTTATTTTGATCAAATTGATATGATAATATTATAATAATCTTAATATTAATATTTTTAATATAACATTTTATAGTTTACAAGTGTTATGATTAAAGCTAATTTAACACATATAAATTTTATTATAAGAAATAATTTATAATCACATGATACATAATAATATTTTTTAATATATTGTTCTATAATTTATACCTACACATAATATAATTTAATACACATAACATTTTTTAATATGGTGAATATCTATTGGTTGGTGTTAACGCACCAAAAACTGGGTTTAAAACACTAGAGATAGGATACTATATTTCTTAATATAATATTTTATAATTTACAACTATGGTTAATTTCATATAATATATAAAACATTTATTATAATATATAATTTATAACTATAAATTACGGTTAGAGCATTATAAATTAGGTTTAAAGCATCAACACATGCTAGAGGGAGAAGCAAATGCTAGAGGGAGAAGCAATACGTGAATTCAAGGTCAAAAGATATACAGAGTGGACAAAGTTTCCAAGTCATCAGGAGGAAATGATGAAATGATTGCACAAACAAGAGTTTAGTAGAAATCAATCATTTTTTTTATCCGTCATGTTTTTACTCTCCTTTTAAATTTTTTGTCCTAGATCTTTGGGCTTATTTGGAATAAGATTTAAGTTTCAGTTCAAGGTTTTTGGGTTTAGTTTGTGTGTGTATTGTTTCACTTTACCCAATAGATCAACTTGAGTAATGCATTATAAGTAATGGCTATTTGATTTGTTTGAACCATGCATCGAGGCTCATAATCCGGATTTGAATCAATGATTACTATATTCGCATTCAAAGTAATAACTTATATTGTTACTGATAATGAAGAATGTTACCAATACGTGAAGAAAATTTAAGGTTAAACTTTTTTATATTTTTTTATACTTGTATAATTGACTCAGTTATGTTGAATGCATTCTAACCTACAAATTTTTTTTATAAATTCAAATATAAAATTTAAGAGTGAAAAATATTTTTTAAAATATTAATGTAAATATTATTTTATAATATTAATTTATTTAGGTTATTCACGTTTTCAAATAGTCTTATAGAAATTAATAGAACTATTGAAATTTAAAATATGAACCCTTTACCATATTATTTTACTTTTTCACCATGTTTTTTTACTCTCTTTTTGAATTCATTTTCCCATATTTTTGTGTATATTTGGAATAGAATTTAAGGTTCAATTTCGGGCATATTTTTGGAATGGCTTTTTGGGTTTATTTTGTATGTGTTGTTTCACTTTATTGAAAAATAAAATAGATCGACTTCAACAATGAAGCATATGTAATGGCTATTTGTTTTTTTGGACCATGCATATAGGCTCATAATCCAGTTTTGAATCAATGATTATTATATTTGCATTCAAAGTGATAACCATTAATTCTTTAGTATTGCTTATATATGAATAACATTGCCAAATTTGAAAAAAAATTAAAGTTAAACATTTTTATTTTTGTATTAGTTTTTCTATTTGAATCAATTTTTCTTGCTACCCTATAACCTGCAAGAAAAAAGATAAATTTAAATATATAACCTGCAAGAAAAAAGATAAATTTAAATAAGAGTGAGAAAAATTGATATTTCAAATATCTGCAATATGAGTTTATGAGTTATATTGTAGTGCTTCCTGATCCATCACATAGGGTTATTCTTTATTGATTTTTTGAACCAACCTATATAGCTCATCATCAGGACGAATGTAAGATGAGAAAGAATAATATAACCGTAAATATAAAAGATATAAAAGGAAAGATTAAAATTTATTTTGGCTATCTACAATATGAATTGTTGAAAGCTACAAATTTCTTCAAGTTTCTTGAAATTTGAGATTTATGCAATATAAGTTATCAAAATACTTCCAGATCCATCACATATGGTTATTATTTATCGGTGTTTCAAGCCAGCCTATGTATCTCATCATCCATATGAATGTAAGATGAGAAAGACTGATTCAATCATTCAAAGTTACGAACTTCTTTAAGTTTCTTGAGATTTGAGACTTCTGCGATGCGATACGAGTTTTGTTGATGTGTTTCTTTTTTAATTATTAATGAAAATATGATTTTATAATATTTTTATGTTTAGATTATTAGTGTTTGAAATAGTTTTATACATATTTAAAATGTAAATTCTTTATTATATTATTTTATTTTTACTACATTACTTTATTATATTTAGTTTACAAATTTTGATATATTAATTTATAAAAAACAAATATTATGTAAATTTATAATATTTTTATTATTAGAAAAAAATAAAATGGTGGAAAAAAAATTCTGCTAGGGTTTATGGTAAATCTATGGTTTCATAAATCGCTTGAAGTAAGTCAGATCAGTTAGGAGACTGCTGCAGGCTGCATCGTGTCAGTACGAGACTGCAGTAAGAGATGAGTGTTCCCACAGGGGAGGGGAGGGGAGGGGAGGCGATGGGGGGAGAGAGAGATCCCCTCCTACAAAGATGTCATGACCGGTGAAACTAGAGGGAAACAAGTTGCAACCACCTTAACCCCTCAGTTGGGAAATCTGTGAGGGGAGCTAGTCCTAGGCGCCCAATGGCAGAACCTTTTTCGAGGCCAGTGCCTCCCTCGTGCCTCTAAAAAACCATGGTTTGTCATTCCAGAGAACAAACTTGAAAACCATAGAAAGTACATGAAATATCATGCCCTGATATGCAAGTTCATAGGCATCTGGCCACTTGAAAGGGACCTTCTCAAATGGATCCAGATAAAATGGCAGCCAAAAGGGAATATAGATCTAAAACTGGGAGCGAAAGGTTTCTTCAAGGTCACCTTTGCAAACCTGGAAGACAAGGAGAGAATATTCGAGAATGGACCGTATTTGTATTACAACATTGATTTTTTTATGAGATTCCAATAGGAGTGTTATAATTCATACTAGGAACAATTCATGGCGGCATCGATATGGGTCCAGTTTTTTTCCTTGCCCATGGACTTCTAGGACCCAGAAAGCTTTGAAGGGATAGAAAATTCTATTGGTAGATTTGTTAAGGTTGCAGACTCTACCAAAAGAGGTAGATATAGCTCGTACATGAGGATCTGCATATACATGAATACAATGAAACCATTGCCAGATTCTTTGGAACTCGAGTATCACGGTAAGATTTGGCGATAGCCCCTGGACTATGAGCATATCCCATTTAGATGTTGAAGGTGCCACACTTACGACCACCTATACAAGGAATTCCCCTTGAATCAGGTACAAACGCAGGAATCGACTGCCAAGAAAGCAACCCATCACAACCAGAGGAGGGAGAAGGGTTTCAATAAGTTTCTTATAAGAAGCGATTGACGAAATCGTCTAAAACTAATCAAGATAAGCATACCCAAAATACCCCAGAGAGCCATAACTATTTTTGGGTCCTTCAGGAAGTGGGAGAGAGTTCGAATACAAAGAAGAATGGTCAGGAAGGGGATAAAATAGACATTCCCTTAAAAAACACGATACCGAAGAGAAAATATCAAGAGGAACCATTGGATCAAGAATGAAAAGAACTAACCCAAGATTAGTCCATGGAGATTGTCGGGATTAGAGAGGAGTTGAGCATAGAGGAACAAGTTCTAAAAAAAATGTTGCGGAATGGAGGAATCTAGATGAAAGATTCATACCAGGAGACCAAAAGAGATTGTATAGAGACACATTTCAAATATATCAAGCCCAACAGGCCCAAAAATAGACTAAGTCCCAAAGCATTTTAGGATCGCAAAATGGGAGCACCCAAGATCAAGGAAGCCATTGTAAAGGAGGAAAAAAAGAGGAAGGGAGAACCTAAATGAATCAATTCAGGTGGTAGTAGAGATGTTAGTTAACTCTGGTAGGGTAATACCACTACAGGAAGTATTCCACCATCTAAACAAACCTTCCCAATGATAATTCTCTCCTGGAATGTTAGAGGCCTCAACGACATAGGCAAGCAATGGTATTTGAAAGAAATACTGAAGAAGGAAAATATCGTCATATTGTGCCTATAGGAGAGAAAATTCTCGGAGGAAAAGCTGAAGGAGATTATCCAAAAATAAATATTAGGGTGTGAGGTAATGAATAAGATGCGAGAGGAACTGTTGGGGGGTTAGCTATCTTTTGGAACCTTAATGAAGTTATTTTTGACAGTTGGATCAACCTTCCGTGTATACTCTTGGGTCACTTCCACCACATTGGGACCCAAGATTAGGCAATGTTCTCTACAGATTATGGGCCTCATATTCTATGAGAGAAATTGTTGTTCCCCATAGTATTAGAGCCTTTCGTGAGTTGAGACCATATGATCTCTAGATTGTAGGAGGGGACTTTAATCTCATGTCTTCTTTAGAGGATAAAAAAGGAGGGATCATACATATGGACAAAGGCATGGAAAACTTTAGGGATCTCATCTCAGATCTAAAATTGGTGGATATCCCAACCATTAATGACATCTTTACATGGAATAATCGACGAGGCGGGACGAATCATATCGCATCAAGGTTGGATTGATTCCTAGTTTATGAAGGAACCATTAGCAAGGATATCTTTTTGGAGGCCTCTATTTGACCTTGTATGGGCTCAGACCGTTGGTCGATCAGTCTAGAAATGGATCTAAAGTTGGTCCCCATGAATAGATCCTTTCATTTTGAGGCGTTATGGCTCATAGATTGAAGCTTTTTGGGAAAACACGAAAGTTGGTGGGTGGATATCACTGTCCATGGCAGGAAAATAATACATGCTTTTCAACTCAAGCTCAAAGAATTGAAAAAGAAGGATCAAAACTTGGAATAGAATGGAATTCGGGAACATCATGAAAAATCAGTTGATTCTCTAGGATAAAATGCAAGGAATTCAACAAAGGATAATCAAAGAAGTTAGGATAGGACCTTTGGCACTAGAATAAGGTCGGACCCTCACAAAATAGAATAAAATTACAACAAGAGTAGCTATTTTGGAAGCAAAAATTGCGAGTACAGTGGCTAAGAGAAGGGGAATGAAATACCAAATTCTTTCATAATGCCATGATCCAACACCGTCAAAAGAACCACATATTCTCTATGAAATATTTATTAGGAAATAGGAGGGTTCAGCATGAGGAAATGGAAGATTTTTTGGTGGTACACATCCACACCTTGCTCTCGGAGCCAAATAATAACATAGGGGAAGAAGTAAAACGCATCACCAGACACATCCCTCATATTGTCAGCAAAGATCAGAACATGGCTCTTATGCGAGCCATCTCTTTGGAGTAAGTGGAAGAAGTTGTGAAAGGGATGGCTAGAGTTAAAGTGCCAAGCCCAGATGGCTTTACAGCAAAGTTCTTCCAAGAAACTTTGCAGTTCATAGGCCAGGACATCTTGGAGATCGTGGAGGAATCCAGACATACCCAACATGTAAATAATGGCCTCAACTCCACTTTTCCTACTTTAATTATTAAAAATTCTTAGTCAGAGGAGCCTCAAGGTTTCCATCTGATTTCTCTTTGCAATGTTATATATAAAATCATCTCTACTGTCATGGTCAAGGGTCTTAAGCCACTCCTTTCTTCCCTTATCTCTCCCGAATAAATGGGATTTTCCAGGGCTGTCAAATCATGGACCATATTTTTTCCTCCCAAGAAGTCATTCACTCTCTTAAAAGCCTCAAAGCCAAAGGCATGCTCATAAACATGTATTTATCGAAATCCTATGATCGCCTATGTTGGAATTATCTCCTAAATTTGTTACGAGTCTTCGATTTTGATTCCAGATGTATTTATTGGGTTTACTCCCTCATCTCTACCCCCGGCTTCTTCATTATTTTGAATAGATCACCTTCTCATACCTTCAACCCCCCTAAAGGGATTAAACAAGGCAATCCCTTATCCCCGTTTTTGTTTATAATTACTGTGGAAGGATTGGGAGGATACATAAAAAATGTTGTCAGCTCGGGCTCCCTAAGAGATATCCACCTTTGGGGTGAATATCTATCGCTTACCCACCAATAATTCGTTGATGATATCATGCTCTTTTTTCAAGTCACCCTCAAAGAATTGAGATCCATTAAGAAGATCCTCAATGATTTCATGCAAGCTTCAGGAACGATGATCAATGCTGACAAGTATAATATCTACTTCTTCAATACCCCAACTGCTACTGAATCCTTCCTGGCTCAAACCTTCGGGTTCCAAATTGGATCCCTCCCTACTAAGTATCATGGTGTTCCTCTAGTCCTTAATTCTCTTCAGAGGTCCTACTGGAAAGACCTTATAGACCGCATTCAATATAGACTTCAATCTTGGTCATTATGGGCATTGAACATTGCTGGAATGGTGGCCCTCCTCAAAGAATTCCTTAAGTGCATGCCGATCTATCAGTTTTCCAGACTTCCAGCTCCTAAGGTGGCCTACACTGCAATGGTTGATATTTTAAAAACATTTCTATGGAGAGGGGCTAAGGAGGCCAAAAAATGGGCCTTCGTTTCCTGGGAAAAAGTGACCAAACCCAATATGGCTCGAAGTTTAGGGCTTCAGGAACCCTATACCCTGAATTAGGTATTCAATGCAAAAATCTAGTGGAGATGGATGTAAGGTGGCCATGATATTTGGAAAACTATATGGACTCGTAAATACCAGATGCCTCAAAATCCTGAAGGAATATTCATGACTCCCCTTACCTTAAATGGATCTTCAATCTAGAACCTGGCCTCGACTAACAAGGATCTCATCCGGTCTCATAATTTCTGGGAAGTAAGGGATAGAAGAAGGGCACTCTTCTGGCAGGACTCATGGCAGCAACGTGCAAAATTATTCAGTCGACCTGATCTTGGGGACGTATTCCTATATAAAACTATATTGAACATCAAGATGGTGAGCCAATACTAGAAGTAGGATACAGATAATGGGTGGAGACTATGGAGAAGTAAATAATATTGTCCTAATCCACTAGACTCAGAGTAATGGAGGATACTTGATGGAGAACTACAATCAAGAAAGGTGGATGCAATAGAAGGGAATGACATTTTAAGATGGGGATATACACACAGAGGTATGTTTACAATTAATGAAGCCTACAAACTCTCCACGGAAGCCCCTCACAACCAAGAAAACCCCATATGGTGGAAAATTTGGACGAGCCATCCCTGGCCCAAAGTGGCCCAATTTCTCTGGTTAGTTTATAGATGAAGAATCATTAAATGGGACCAATTGATGAAGAGGGGATTTTTTGGGCCTACCCAATGTTGTATGTGTGAGGTTGTAGGGGAAGATGGGGAACACTTGAAAATCAATTCCCCTACACAGAATATCTATGGAAGAATCTGGAAAACACATTTGGACACACATACCGAGATATTAATAGTATTCCCTCAACACTGGAATTATGGAGAATTTGGATTTTAGGAGTGCAGTATTAAACCAGTTTTGGACCATCAATGTTGGTTTCCTTCTCTAGGCTCTCTGGAAGGAATGAAATCGAAGAATTTTTAAGAACCAAAATAATTTCCCAAAGGAAAGTGTGGGAAGGAGTCATCTTATACATCTAAGAAACAATCCTCTCAGAAAAATGGCTCCCGGAGGATTGGAAAGTGGTGCCTCGAGAAGCAGACATTCTTATAGCTTTGAATCTGATTCCAGAGATGTTGTCCCCTACCTCATGAAATTTACAACCTTCCCTCCAAGTGTAACCAGCTAAGTATAAGACGCCTCCCCAGGGGTTTATTAAATTAAATTTTGACATGGCTTCCAAGGGAAATACTGGTGATGTTGTGATCCAAGTGGATATTGGTGGCCACCTGGCTATTCCACTTGGGGCCCCACCATTGTTTCTTTCAGTTTTTCATTTTCCTTAATTTTAGCACAGTTCACTATTTTTCGCAGTTTTTCAGGTCCTGAACTTCTGGAGTCGTTTTGAGGCCCTAAACAATGTCTTTTGGAAAACCTGGGAGCAACATTAATCTATAAATTGATGTTTCTCACTAAAAATATGTATTCCTCAGATAGATACTTCTAACAAGGTATTGAGCGCGTCAAACGAAGATCATATGCCAAAGTTACGTCCCTAGGAAGTTGATGTACCAATTTACCCAAACAGGGCCCATAGTTTTGGCGCTTCATCTCCTAGGGTTGAGTTTTTGGATGTTTAGGGTTCTCCATTATTTATCAATAATAAATAGGTCCTTGAGCCTCATTGTAACACATTTCAGAGGCCATTAGCCACCACATATCTTCTCAGATATAAGCTACCAATGCCCTAGCTAGTTTATTTCCATTCTACCTGTAAACAAATTTCAGTTCTTTGATATTAATGAAATGAAGTGTTATTTCCATTGCATATTTTTATTTATGGTTATATGTGTATTCTATTGCATTCCTGCATAAATCCGGATTATTGGTATCAGAGCAGTCTTCTCTTTCTCAATCCTTCTTTGCATGTCCCCAACAAGGTCGGGGTATAAGGATTTAGGGCTCGATCTGGTTGAACCTTTGCAAGATCATCCTCGCAAACCCTGATGGCTACCCATGTGGGACAAAAAGAAAGATGATCAAGAAGTATATCGTATCAAAATATTGCTCGAGGAGGCCCTCGAAAAACAAAGGAACGCGATGATGGATAAATTTTCCCAGATCCTTCAACGAATGCCCACCGGTGGTGCATCTGCATCCAATAGCCACTCTGGAGGTGCAACCCCTTTTAAGGTGCAAGTAAACTCTGACATTCCCATATTTGAGGGCCAAATATATGCAGACATCATAGATAGACGGTTGAATCGATTAGAAGGATATTTCTAGGTTCATGACTTTTTCGACCAGGAGAAGATTATTTTTGCACTCCTCAAAGCTACCCCCCATGTCAAGGACTGGTGGGAAACCTAATGTGAGAAAAATGACGAGGAACACCCTCTCTGTTCTCAGCGATACCCACTTGGAATTCTTTCTGAGATGCCATCAAGGAAGAATATTATCCCGTGGGGAGATATGAGGACAAGTACTTACAATGGACTATGCTGCGACAACAAAGGGATCAAGATGTGCATGAGATGACAAATCTGTTCCATACCCTGTGCACAAAGTTGGGTATCAAATATTCAGAGAAAAATTTGGTGCTGAAGTACCGCAGTTTCCTGCACATATACATTAAGGAGGAAATGGAGTTCCTCAACATCTCCTCGTTCGGTATGACATACCGGTATGCTGCCAAGATTGAGCAAAAATTCAAACAGAAGAAGCCAGACTTTGGATTTGTGAATCAAAATAAACGGAAAGGTGGCCCCAAACTACAAAACAAAATACAAAGCCAAGGAATGGCAGCCCAAGATAACCAACCAAAGCCGCAAGAAAATAAAAACACCGCGAAGACGAATAAGGACATGGGAAAGTGGTGTGAGTTCCATAAGAGCTCCACTCACAGCACAAGTGAGTGTCGGTCCAAGCACACCCACAGTCATACACCATCGGGTGGCTTCACCAAGGACAGGAACTTCGTGTCAGCCAGTAGTGTCGCCTTCCCTACAGCATCAAGCCCTTCACAAATGAGGTATTATGTGACATTTCTCCTCTTCATGTTTGTGATGTATTATTAGGCCAACCGTACTTGTGGAAGCGACATGTTGTGTATGAGTCCTAGCCTCACGCTATTATTGTTACCTTGGGAAATAAGTTGTACAAGATACCAGAGGTACCAATTCCTATGGCTATCTCTTTGTTTAATACAAAACAATGCAGTAAGCTCATTTCCAAAACCAGTAAATTTGTTTTCCTGATGATCTGCCCCCAGGGCAAGAAGAATATTGTGGCCATGACCTCTATACAGGGCCCCTCTACACGAAAAAAAACAAATGGAAAAGGTCATGGAGGAGTACAAGGACATATTCACATCACCCACATTGGTGCCTCTACACTGTTAGGTCAAACACCCCATTGATCTGACCCCAGGTGTGCCACTGCCCAATGGACTGATCTATAGGCGCTTTGTTTTGGAGAACAATGAAATCAAGAGGCAAATTCAGGAGCTGCTATAGAAAGGTCACATCCAGTCGAGTTCATCACCATGTGGGAGCCCAATCGTGTTGGTGCGGAAGAAGGCTAGGACTTGGAGACTCTGTATTGACTATCGGGCGCTAGACAAGATTACTGTCTGGAATAGGTACCTGATCCCACGGATTGATGACCTTCTGGAATAAATCAAAGAGGCAAAATATTTCAGCAAGATCGACTTGAAGTTCGGGTATCACCAGGTACCAAATGAACCCTCTCATGTGTGGAAGATTTCCTTCAAATCCAAGGAGGGCCTTTCCAAATGTATGGTCATGCCTTTCGGGTTGACGAATGCTCCTGCACCTTCATGAGGTTGATTGACGAGATCTTGTGTCCATTCACCAAATCATTTGTACTAGTGTACTTGGATGATATCCTGATCTTCATCCAGACTTGGGAAGAGAACCGCCACCACATACGACACATCCTCCAAACACTGTGGAAACACAAGTTGTGTGCCAATTTAGAGAACTACACTTTTGGCATGACCCAGGTTCAGTATCTAGGATACATTATTGATGAACGGGGGGTGCATGTAGATCCAACCAAGATCTAAGTAATTTGGGATTAGCCGACCCCAACCACTCTAATAGAGCTTCACAACTTTATGGGTCTTGCTAATTTCTACCACAGGTTCGTGTTGGGATTCTCTCATATCACTTGGCACTTGAGTGAAGTCACCAAGGGAGGAGTGAAAGGAAAATTCTTTTGGTCGGAATCTCAACACAGACCACTGGCCCCTCTACTCTGCCCCTTGTGTCTATAGGAATTGCAGGCATGCCGCCAATGGAAGAATTACATTTTGGCGAAGGAAACGGTCATCCACACAAACCACCAACCCCTGCAGTTCATATAGACACAAGGGAAGTTGCAGAATGACGCAATCAGAAGTGGTCCACATATCTGCAACAATTTCATTTGAACATTAAGTATAAGGAGGGAAACACCAATAATGTAGCATAATGCCTCATCCAACCACTGATCGTGGTGCTAACCACCATTCTCAACTCTTGTGGGCATGAGACTTCTGATTGGTCGCTTCTCGACAAGAGCGATCTGGAATTCGGCCACACATACAAGACACTCTTGGAGGGTACATACGTTCCAAATTTTCACCTCCAGGATGCACTGCTATGTCAACTGGGACACCATTGTGTTCCTTCAAGTGAGCCTACCAAGATGATTTGGGAAGCACACTACAGTCGATTCGTTGGGCATTTCAGGGTTGAGAAAATAGTGGCAGTACTGTAGAAGTATTTCTATTGGTCGAACATTCGACAAGATGTTGGGAAGTACATCAGATCCTGCACTACTTGCACCATATCCAAACCGACCATCAAGAAGCAAGGCCTCTATACTCAGCTACGTACCCTTAGTCAACCTTGGGAATCTATCTCCATGGATTACATGTTGGGCCTTCCTTCTACTAAGCATGGAAACGACTTTGTTTTCGTGGTCATCGACAGATTCTCGAAGATGGCCATTATGTTGGCCTGCAAGAAGAATATCACAGCGGAAGCCACTGCTAAACTCTTCTTTGAACGAGTGTGGGTGCACCTTTGAATCCCACAGTCTATCGTCTCAGATCGGGACAACAGGTTCCTCAGCAAATTTTGGTCCAGCCTCTTGCCAATGGTTGACACCAAGCTCACCAATTCCACAGTTTTCCATCCCCAAACTGATGGACAGACAGATGTCGTCAACAAGATGATTATACACATTCTGCGCATGTACAATTCAAAGCATCCACATACATGGGATGAGAACCTTCGCTATGTAAAACATAGTTATAATCGGGCTCTCCACAACTCAACCGACCACATCCCCTTTCAGGTGGGCCTAGGGTTCCAGCCATTATGTCCCATTGATGTAGCCATGCCATTTGTGGCTACATAGGCCGATTCAGCTCATGTCCAGTCGGAAGCTGACAAAGCGAAAAACTTCATTGAGCACATTCAACACATCTGCTAGCATGTTCATGACATATTGGACAAAGGAAATGCTAAGTAAAAGAAATTACATGATCAACATCGAGTTCCACACAATTTCCAGGTGGACAATAAAGGGTGGCTAAATTTTCAGAAGGAACGTCTCAATGGAACCCACCGCAAGCTTCACCTGCTTCGATATGGGTCATACACCATCACCAAGGTTGTAGGGAACCATGACTTTGAGCTCAGTATTCCACCATTCCTTGGTCTACACCCAATATTGAATGTGGACTGCCTTCGGCCCTACTTCACACCTCTCCTGAACACCTTCAACATTGCAAAACAACTCACACCAGCAGATTTAAAACCAGACTTCATGGAACATGCCACCACATATTATATCATGGAAATGCAAATCGAGAACACTCACCAGCAGAAGATCCAACTGTATTGGATTGTCAATGCTGGCCAACTCCTGCACCAAGGCAAGTGTTTCACCAGGGACCAAGTTCAATCGAAGTTTCCTTATCTCATGGAGGAACTCAACGCAATGCGAACCATTGCTTCCTAAGGGGGAAGGAATGATATAGGTGGATATTGGTGGCCTCCTACCTATTCCACTTGGGGCCCCACCATTATTTCTTTCAGTTTTTCAGTTTCCTTAATTATAGCACAATTTACTTATTTTAGCAGTTTTTTTTATCTTGAAATTCTGGAGACGTTTTGAGGCCCTAAACGATTTTTTTTGGGGGAAAACGAGAGAAAAATAAATCTATAAACTGATGTTTCTCACTAAAAATTTTTATTCCTCGGATAGATCTTTCTAACGAGGTATTGAGCGCATCAAACAAATATTGTATGCCAAAGTTACGTCCCCGGGAAGTTGATGTACCAATTTACCCAAACGGGGCCCATAGATTTGGTGCTTCATCTCCTAGGGTTAGGTTTGTGGATTTTTCGGGTTTTCCATTGTTTCTAAATAATACATAGGCCCTTGAGCCTCATTGTAACATAGTTCAGAGGCCTGTATCGACCACATCGCTTCTCAGAGATAAGCTACCAATGCCCTAGCTAGTTTATTTCCATTTTGTTTGTAAAAAAATTTCAGTTCTTTGGTATTAATGAAATGAAGTGTTATTTCTGCTACATTTTTGAATTTATGCTTATATGTGTATTCTCTTCTGTTCCTACATAAATCCGGATCATGCTGCTTTTGGTGGACTATTTAGAAATTATAGGGGTAAGATTTTGCGTGTCTATGCCACTGATAGTGGGTATGCAAGTAACAATGAGGCAGAGTATAATGTTGTCAAACAAGGCCTTATTATTTCATGAATATTGGGTTATATAGAATTAGTGGTGGAGGGAGACTTGCCACTAGTTATTGGCACTATCAAATGCCTTAACCAGGGAAAGACTTGGGAAAAACTAAGAAAAATTTGGACAACAACCCACCTAGTCTAGGAAGCTAGCACCCTCCTCCAAGATCCCGGTACATTATCCCATTGCATGTCCTCTGTAATGGAAAAAAAGCGACATACATTCTAGAAAACTAGGGATGTGCTCATATGGGACTAACTCTGGATTTAGACTAGAACATTGGCTACCCAGAAGAATTAGGACCACTGATCAGAATTCTTGAACAAGACCAGCAAGATTCTAGAAACCACTTGGATGGAGGCAGAGAGGAAGCTCGATCGGGGTGTGATACGGTGGAGGATCCTCATGGACATCATAATGAAATTAATTAAGAGAGGGCATGTTAGCTTGTAGGCTGGGAGGGACAGTTGCAAATGAAATGAGAAACATGCCAACGTTGGCCACATGCGAGTAGGAGAATTAAGTGTAGGTGTGTACCACCATCACAAAATTTTGCATGTGGAGTATGAGCCGATGGGAGATAATAAACCTATTTTTGTTTCAGTCACTACATTTTTCCTCAGGTGGTGGGTTGATGGTTGGTTCCAGACGTGAGCGTCGTGCAGAAGCATTCCAGAGGTAGAAGAAGTGTGAAAATTATAGGGTATGTGTTGCAGTCCTTCTCCTTTTTATGTCACAAGAACATGGAGAATGTAGGTAATTTAGCTATTCCAGCATCTAAGTGGAGTAGTCTGTCGGTAATACCAACTATTCTGTTTTCATGGCATCCTGAGAGGTTTTTCTTTGTTTTGATTGGGTTGATAATGTCAATCTCAATTCTCTTCGACATTATGCTTCAAAAAATGGGAGGCTTAGGCTTGGGTTTGGGGGGGGGGGGTTATGCTTGTAGCCATCCTGACTACGCAGGGTTTGACACCCATATAAAGGGTTGGTGGAAAATCTCATACTTGCATGTTAATTTTGTGGATAACATTGTGTTTAAGACCTATCATCGCAGAGCCTCTCTGGTGAGCGGTGATATTCTGGAAAATTCACATGAAATTATATCTAAGGTGCCTGGTAAAACCAAACATCGAACCTCCCCTTTTACTATGGCTAGAAATCATCATCGTGGTGTGGAAAGGTAGTATATGTTTCATAATTCAAGGATAATTGATGTTGCTTCATATTTGTGTCTAGTCTTGACCCTTGTCACAGAGACAGGTCTCAGTCAAGGAGTTCGATCCTATATCGAGAGGAAGGATGTCTGTTTTATTTGCGAACGTCGAACCCTCACAGTCCCCCAGGTACCGATGGTGCGTGCAAAGGCTATCAAGGAAGAAGTTGGGGTCGAATGCCTCTAGAAAACATGGAAGAGAGGAGCTCGAAAGGAGAAAGGTGAGCCTTCCTCCTAGACGCTGAGAAGATCCAGTCTCAGAACTAAGTCTAAACATAATAGGGATGTTGCCCAAGACTATGTGAAGGAGATTTCGAAACATGTCAGAAAGATAATTACGGGGTGGGAAGAGACCCTCACTTGCCAAGTAGAAGAATAAGAAACATATTTAGATAGTGAACTTCTAGTTCCCGATTCTGGAAATACTAGAGGCAGAGTATCTCAATACAATCAAACCATCCATCTATACTAGATAATGAAAAATCTGGGGGCAAAAGCCATCATGCATACTTTAGATTTTATGCAGATTGATCTTTCCCTCCAAGAAATCCAAAAATACTTTCAGCTCTTGTAGCTTCAGGTTTATCAATAGAATGCCCGCCTCACTAGAATTGAGCAGCTTCTCCAGAGGCCTCAACACTCTGAAATTCCCAGGTCCAGTGCTAAAGACCCGCCACCTATTGAGTCCTCTGAGGACTAATTTATTTCTTGTGATGTCTGTCAACAGTTCAATTTTTGTTTAATTTTGATGAAGATCATAGCGATAGGAAGGCTTAGAATTAGAAAGATAATCTTATTATGGGATTTAGACAGTATGACTTATCTAGCCGAATTTTATAGACTCAAGACATTTCATTTATGGTTGGCTTATAATGCCTTCCGATGACCAACATACCCGGTTTCCCTTTGGGTGGGTTGAGGTCTCAGAAGCTATTTCTTATTGTATCCTGCTCTTTTGATGATTGAATGAAATCTCCTACTCATCTTACCAAAAAAAAATTACTTTTATTAAAATAAAATTTATGAATAAGAATAAAATATTTACATATTGTAATTTATAGTTAAAAAATGATAAATTGAAAAGAAATATAGGATGGACTTAGTATTAGAGGAACTTTTCTTTAATTTTATAATCATGAGAGGGATAAATAAAAATATATAATATTTAAAGGTCACAATGTATAGGTATTATAAATCAATGTAGATTGATCTCAACTTTCGATTTATCTAGAGCCTAGAAGGATCAAATATCTTGAGGTGCAAACATTTCCTCAAGTTTTTCACTAAAAAAAAACATTCCCCCTTCAGAGATTTGACCCCGTTGGTGCTTAATAGATCAGGGGTTAAGATGGATCTACATTGGTACATTTTACATTTATATATACTTTAATTTGAATAATAATAAAACATTTCAAGCCAACATTATTTAAAAATGGCATACTTCTTTACTTACTTACTTGGCACAATAATTTATTTAAATTTAATTAAAATATTATAGGGTTAATTAATTTATTATAGCTACTTAAAAAATTAGATAGAAACATCTTAAATATTTACAATTTAATAAATTATTAGATAAAAAAAATGTTTCATCTTTATATAATATAAAAATTCCTTGGAATTCACAAGAATATTGGTTTTTTTTTTAACTTATTATAATACAAACATACTTTTAACATTTTAGATGAAGTGAATAACTTTTTTATAATATTTTAATTTTTTCCTTTCTAAAAATAAATTATATTATATTACAATTTTTAAATTTAAATATGATAATATTTTTAATAAAATAATGCTGTGTACAATGATTTTTTACTTTATTTTATTTTTAATAAGCCCAAGTCAACCAAGCCTAAGGTTTTATTTTTCTTTAAATGGATTGTATTTTATATCAAGAATAAAATGATAAAAAAACACTTGAGCTAAATGTTGTCATTAACTTGCTCTTGCTCCCACTTCTTTCTTGTTCTATTATTCAATCTCATGCATCTCGTTAGGATTTGGCTGATCTTAATGAAAGGATTTGCAGGTAGAGCCTTGGTCAACTCCAGCACAAACCCTGGAACCCTCTGTAATATCTTACGTATTTTCACTGCACAAAAATACGATAGGGAGAAGATCGAAGAAAACTGCCAACAGATAGCCCACGATCAGCAATCATCCGTTTTATTTTTTATCAACTTTTTCCTAAACTCTTATATTCTAAATAAAGGCTTAATTCACTTGATTTCAAAAACGATAGTTTGGAAAAATTTGAGGAAATAATAGCAAACATATGCATGGAATAATTGGCTAATGAAAAATGATATGTTTGAAAATAAGTATATCAAGCATCCCTTTTTTATGGCATCATTACAATTATACTAATTAAAAATGATTGAAGATATAGATAAAAAAATATATTACCACATATTTTACGTTGGACAAAATATTGACATTTATTGCAAATTAAATTTAGATGTGTAAGAGAATTGGTGGAAAGATGGTTTTCCAATATTGATTTTATGGATGTATAGGACAACAAGGTTCGGTGATGATAATTTTTTTTAAGGTGTTATTTGATGTATTTGTTGTAATTATTTATTTTCCTTTAATAGTTTTTTAAGGATAATTTGTAAATTTTAGTTTTAACTTTGATATACATATGGAATCTAATAATTATTATGATTTCAAAATAAGATATTGTTTTGAACATTATGACCAATTTTTTTAAAGACATTCACTTTGAAATTCCATTTCTTGATTAGTGTAGCGTGATGTGTTCGTAGTCATCCTCAATTGTGTGGAAAAGCGTTCTTGAGCATCATTAGGTGTATTTCATAAATTATGGTTATGATTACTCTTTTGTTATATTGCCTAAACCACCATGTGTTCTTAGCCATTGTGTAGAAAAGCGTTCTTGAGAATCATTAGTTGTATTTCATAAATTACGGTTATGGTTACTCTTTCGTTATATTCCCTAAATCACCATGTTTATTTCATGGTGATTTTTTTTCCTACCATGTTTTTTCCATGGTAATTTTTTTCTTACTTGTTTAAGAATGGATGTTGCTTTTGTGAATTATCTTTTATACTTTCGGGCATATTATTCCTTATTAATAAGAAAAATGGTTATTTTATATCTTCACGCATTATTAAGTATAGATATTGACTCGCACTTGTGCAAATTGGCTAATATTAACATAAACAAGTATGCATGGTGTTATCACTGAATTAAGGCTGATGGGTGGCTTCAAAAGTCAATTTAAAGTAAATATTTCAAACCTACTTTTGGTTGGAACTTAGAGAGCTCTCTCAAGGATAAAGATGATATTAAGTAAATAAAGATCAACATATGGCTAACTCTGAAATTGGCTTTAAATGTATTTTTGTGCAGGTGAAAGATGCAAACAAATAACTACCATTAGGCATATGGAGTCAACATAAAAACTCAGTGACATATGAAACTTATCTCATGGAAGTTGAGGCATGTGTATTCTAATGAAACATAACATTTACAGCAGACTAGATGCATAAAGGAAGTTGGAGCATGTTGACCATGAATTCCAAGTAATCACACAACTAGAATACTGAAGATAGAGTAACAGAACATATAAGACAAATACATATAAGAATACCAATGAATCTCAGGTAAGAAAAGAAGTTGGTTTCCATTGTATATTACTAATAAAAAAGATTTACAATAGTAGTCTGCAATATAACATCCATCAACCCTCTCTCCATCTATCATCTATCTATTTATAAATTTAGGTACCTTTACAATGAGTCTACCAGCAAGGCCAAACATTCGAAGACCTCTAATGACACCTTGACTAACCAAAAAGCAGATTACGAGAGAAAATATAGATCTACTATTTTTAGGAATTTTAAACCTAATAGGACTCTAATACACTTTATTACATTTAAAAAAAATTAAAAGCCCCATGCTTTCTGATATACATCGAAAAGATCATGTGTCTGAGGTGGAAATGACCATGATGGAACAATAAACACCCCCACCAAGATAGAAGCTATGTATTCTGAGATTTGAGGAGGTGATGTCATATTTGTTGATGTGGTTTCCATGATGAGCTGGTAGCTTAATCAGCTTTGTCAATGAGTGTTTCTTTAACCAAAAACTCTACTAATTATTTCTGACCGAAGTCTTGAAAATTTTCAAAAGTGCTCATGGCTATGTAAATGATGAGATATAATGAGGCAAAAAAAAAAAAAAAAATTACCCCCCTTCAAAGAGTAGTGGCTTCACCCTTGGCGACAGTTGTTTCGCCTTCAATAGGTTCATTCACCACTATCATCTTCAAGCCTTTTTTCTTGAGTTATGTTTGCGCCATTTCCAACTACACCTCCAGCTCCTTCACTTGGCCTTTGAGCTTCTTCCTCTCTGCATGCAGCCAGATGTTCCTTTTCCTTTTGTGCTTCATCACTCTGCGTAAAGGGAGGGGTCTCTTCAGTAGTTACTTAGCACTTTCTATGACTTCATCGTAATAGATAATCTTCTCATCCACTTTCTCCTTAAACTCCTCTACCATATTCCTTTCTTTCTTAGCCTCTTCCAACTCCAGCTTTGTTTCAATGACCTCTTCCCTAGCTTCCCTCAACTGTTCCCTTAGAAGCTCCACTTCAAATTTTTTTGTGACCTTTTCTTTGCCTTTCCTCTGCTTGATAATTTATTCTTTTCTTGGGGATAGGTTGATGATTTCTTATACCATAGGTTGTTTTCCCTTTTCTGTCTCTTCGGGCTCCTTATCAACCTTAATACCTTTGGCAAGTTGCAATCTAGTGAGAGGTTTTCTTGGTTTAAAGACAAAACCTGCATCTTCACTGGAAAGTCAAGTTTCTTGGCAGTGAGGCCTTTCCTCTTCTTCTTACCTCCTTTGGCCTCCACATGTTTAACCACAAGGGTTTCTTCTATATCTATGGCTTGTACAATATCTTCAAGGTAACCTTTTCCCACTGTCTAGCTCCTAGTGATTCTCCCATGACCTTTTTTGCTAGGTTTAGACTTGTTGCTTGTAGGTGTGGGCTGAGGTATCTATTTCTTCTGCAAGTGCTCCATTTCAACCTCCATGGGATCTGTAATTGGCTGCATTTCTCCTTCCTGTCCACCTTCTGCTTCAGTTGTGGGCTCAACATTATTACCAGAAGGGTTGGTCTTTGATTTGGGTTTTTTCTTAGGAGTCAACACATCCACTTCATAACCACTTAAAAACAGAAATGTAGCCCAGTCCCTATTCAATTTTTTCAACTCTTCCATTACCTGTAACTTAAGTAATCCATGATGGAAGATAGAGGTTTCACTACTCTCAGGACTAGCTTGTACTTTATCTGATATTTTTCCTAATCTTCTGAATAAAAAAAATGGAAGGTCCAAAAGTTGCTTACCAGTGAAATGTAGTAAAAGTATGAAGTGGTATTGATATATCATGTAAAACCTCCCTTCACATGTTAAATAATTTTAAATCACCAGCAATATTTTGGAGTAATTCTCTTTGAGACAACTTCTTGGTATCCCTGAGGTCATGTCCACTCCTATGTGCTCAAGCTTTAGGAACTCATCACAATTATGCAATCTGAATATGGTGAATTTAAACCACTCTTCCCCTGTCCTTGGAATTTTTGTTACTTGAGAAATGGCGCAGGAGAAACCATGAAATTTAGTATCCCCACCTTTGATGCACTTCCAACAAAATTGACTGTAAAATCCTTGAAAACTTGGGCATGATACCCCTGCAACTTCTGACAAAAATTCATGAAGCCAACACTAGTGAAGGCTGCTACAAAACTTGGATCTTCCATGACCAATTTGAGGTCCATTGGCTCATACCTGACCACTGAGCCTCCTTTGTTGGTATTCTTATGCATGGACATTCCTTTCAATATAGCGTTGGCCTCCTTGGCAACGTGACACCTGCAAAAGACAATTATGCACAACAAGCAGCTTGTAGATAGAGGTTGGACCTTCCTTAAGACAACATCAATAACTATACTCAGAAAAAAGGAAAAATGTGGCAGCAAGCAACTCACAAGGATGATTTGAAATGATAATTTTGAATGCAAGAGTAAGGAGGCCATACAAGGAAATAAAAACAAAATGATGGGATGGTAATGATGACCAAGCATGAACCATGACTCCAAAAAGCTCAACACATGACCTCATACTGACCCCTATCCATTTTCAAATCAACACCTCATCCATTACATTCCCGATGTAGAAAAACACGAGTTCGTAGTGTTTTATGTTATGAGTATGGAAGATTCGCTACGGAACTGTCAAGTGAGTCTGTAGTGAAAACAACCTGTTTTCCATAGAATTTGTTGCAGACTCAAGAGAAAGTGTACAAGTGGCTTAAAAATTAATTTGAACCAATGCATGCGTATTCTTTGTATATTTGTATCGACATGACTTTGATAAGATGACATGTGGGGACTCTAAAGACTTAGGACTATAACCAAATCATGAAATTTCATCAATTTTCATGAATTAATTCATCAACACACTAAAACCTATAAAAAATGACTTTCCTAACCAAACTAAATGTTATTGATCATAAAACGACAAATGGAATACCTACCCACTCCAGGATATAATGTATCTAGGAAAGGTAGGGATAGTAGCCCTAGATATAATGTAGTTGAGAAAGAAGATGGGAAAGGTAGCGATGTAAGCCCTAGTAATATGTACCTCAATGTAAGCTAACTTTGTATCAATTATTTGATACATATAGCCAAATAAATAATGTGTCAGCTAACTTTGTATCAATTCGCTAATACAAATAACCAAATCAATAACAAAGTTCATTTTTATGTTGAGAATACTAAATATGGTATCGAAAACATTGCGTTATAAATCACAATTCAATGAAATTGATCATTAAAACCTCCAATCATTAAAAAATACAATATGTATTTCTTAAGTATTTATGCAAAGTACAAAATTAAGGTAGCAAAAAAAGTACATGGAACAATCTTCTTTATTATTACGGTTTGAAAAATATATATTTTTTTAATGAAAACCCATGCACTCCATGATGGAATGACTCATAGGTCCAACTATATAATTAAACTAATCTCTATTAAAATTTTCATGTTACCCATTTTGTCTACTATAGAATCTTCACAATAGTACGAAAGGGCTATGCTATCTATGATTTCTTGCGACTATCAGTTTAAACAATAAGGAATGAAATTCTAATGCACCATTATCATAGTTGATAATGATGAATGTAATTATAATGCATCATTATGATATGGATATGCTTGATAAGGAAATATATCTAGGAAAGGGATTTCTTGTACCTTAAAAACTTATATGTGCTTATATGTGCGGGGAATGTGCTATGTTCCATTGATTCTGATAGATGAAAAAGGGAAAAAAATATTTATGGTAATACAAGGGGCACACAAATACAACGTAACTAATTTTTTGAGGGATAGTTCTTTCTAATTTATTTTGAAGCTCAACTACTTAGTTATCGTAAAGAGGTTGAAAACTGTGGTAGAGAAGAATCCTTGGTGGGTTTTCTATCAAAATAATGAACCTTTCTCACCCATGCATGCATATTATAGTGAAGGCCACTTGACAATACCTATCTCTTCTTATACGTAAGCAAGTCTGCCAACCCTGTATCCTGTAAATTCCACACATCAAAGAAATAGGATTCCTCGCTTCTTAGGAGGGAATTCTCTATCTAAGTCATTAAATACAAAGAAGCAAAGGGAATGTGTAGTGAGTATTGATTGGTAAACTTCATATGATATTTTCTATTCTTTTCTATTCTAGGTTTGGAATATGACTATAGAATACTTCGAAGCCACTCTATACAAGACAATGGGTTCTAAATGATGTCAATATTCTGATACCTAGTTTATCTCAATCTCAAGCACAACACATTTGTAGATTCCAAGAGGTGACCTCGTTTTTTTGTTTGCAAATATTTTGTGCTAAATTGGTATTGGACATACCCCAACTATGCTATAATTTTTAAATGTTGATTCATGGTGGCAGAGCACACTGGCCATCATAATTCATTACTTTGTATAAGTTCAAATTCATCAAATTAAAGATGACCAAGTGAATAAATCTCTTGAGCATGTATAATCCGATGTACTGACTCGAAATTTTACAGATTCCATAATGGTGTGCATTAGTTCTTGATACCTTCTTTAGTAGCTTTATTACTTTGGAGCAATGTGATAAACATTTTTTTTTTTTTTGAGTTGGTAACGGTCAGAGCACGAACATATCAAACATATCACCATGCATCACCATGCTTATTAGGCATCCATGTTCCAACTCGGGGGTACACTTCAGTTTCATAAAAAGAGAAATAGCCCAATTTCATTCAGGAATATACATGAATTTTATGACATTAGGAGATATAAAATGGGTGGTATTTACATCCCTTTAGGTTCAGGCTATGAATGGAAAATTTTGGTTAATCATACATCTAATCGAGAATGGAAAAGCATCATAGATGAAATATGTAGATAGCTATAGAATCATACAAACATACAACATTATTTAACCATTATAAGAAATCAAGCTAGTGTATGCTAAGGAATTTGTCACTTAGTTCACACAACCATCTGTTAATAACTACCATAAAAAAATATGAATCTAATTAATTACATCCTCATTAAATAATAAACCCCTGGTTTTGAATAAAGTGCCTCAGTATATAATGTTTGAACCATGGTGGAGTCATATTGAACTTATAATCTGTGAAGTTTGGCAAGAAGATGAGAATTATCTTTGTTCGTTGCATAAGAAACAAAAATCCATATGAAAATGAGAATGTTCATTAGATTCAAATTAATTTAGTTTATTAACTAGTTCGTAGAAACTACTTTTAACAATTTTTATGTCTGTAAAATACAAAATTTGAGAGTAGATGCATGTATTTCCCTGGTTTTATGAATTTGGGCATTTGTTGGAAAATCTCAAGAGCCTCAACATTGTTCCCATTCTGCGCATACCAAACAATCATAACTGTCCAGTAGATCAGATTTCGCTCAGGAATTTCCTAAAAGAGTTTTAGGGCTTCATAGACATGCCCATTCAACATGTACCTTACAATGATGGAATTCTAGGACACCCTATTTTGTTGATGTATTTTTTCAAACAGATGGCATGCATTCTCTATACTTCCACATACTGTGTATGAATGTACAAAATCATTATCCACAAAGACATCAGACTGAAAATCCCAGTTGATTATCACTTCATGCATGGCCTTAAGGGCTCCCAGATTTGGACAAGCCTAAATTACACTAGCAAAGGTGAATTGATTGGGTTGGACGTATTTTCTTCACTGAATTTGGGAAAACATTATTAATGCTTCTTCAGTGAACCCATTCTGTGTGTATCCTGCAATCATGGAATTCCATGAGAAGGAATCTCATGCAGCCAAGGTCGAAAATTCTGCAAGTGTACTGGAGACTCCTGCATCCAGTAGACATATTGATAAGCATAAATGATATATATATATTATATGCCTAGAACAAGTCTAATTTTAACGATATGCACATGGATTAACTTTCCATGAGACAATTCTTTCGTCTTGATGCAACCCTACAAGAATAAACATATATGAATGAATCATGGCCTTGCCACCAGTCGTTGTCTGACCAACATGCCAACAACCACATATTGACAGTTACATACACATGCAGAGGCACATAGCAGAAATATTCCACGAGGAAAATGACCATCATGTTGCAAAGCATACCAAATATATGTCCAAATTAGTTAAAATAAAATGTTATGTTGTAATTCTAGTCTTAAAGCTAGCATTAATCAGCGTCACTGGTGTAATTATGATTTATGTCATGATCTATGTCCTAAGTCTACGTCCAAATATAAGGATCACTGGCAATAAGACTCCAAACTGTATGAATGGAATTTTCAACATCCGATAGGCCAAAAAAATTAGTTAACAATATATTAATCAAAATTACTTTATATTAATCTTATTGTTTTGTTTAAAACTAATGCCAATGTGAGCGATATCAATCTCTATATACTATGCTATGGGAAGATATACTAAGGATTTATAGTTTCTTCTCCTCTATTCATATATTTTATATAGTTACTTGAAATCTTAAACATTATGAGTTTAGTGACACGATGAATAGAATTCTTTAATTTGCTACATAAAATTATTGGAATAATTGATTTCATTGTCAAATTATAACATGTAAATTACCTTTTTTCATCAACCATTATGAAAGTATTGTGTACAATTATCAAGAAATATTCTAAGTCTAAATTTTATTCATAGAATATTTTTCTATGATTTTTTCCCAAAAATTGATTAACCAATTTCCATTTTGTTTGTTCAAATTTTATAGCATAAAATTATTCTACTATAAAAATGTTACTTTTTTAAGACTATACTTAGAAATTTTAGTATTTTTACAAACATATGACCAAAAATATTTTAACTGTCATTTTAAAAATTAGTAATATTCACCAAAGTTTCTTTAGGGATCCTTAAAATTTTCCTTGAAAAATACCTTTCTTAGTAAAAAAAAGGTACACCCATAAGTTTAGTTGTGAGAAACTGTAATACTTGGCATTCATTTATGTTATGATTTAATGAATCAAAAAACAAGCACCACTTCAACATTTTTGTTTATTTTTTATATCGTTGAATCTTAAATAAGCATACTCTATTGAATGTTATCCTCCCCTCCGAAGTATTATTCCTACAAGTCACATGATGAGCTCTTAATAAGTATATTATGTAACTACTTCGAGCCCTATTATTGACATGGCCTTATGCCCTAAATAATCCACGTTTTACCTTATGGGAAATCCTTGAAATGAAAGGAAATAAATAGGGGTTCTCCTTGGAATATGTTACCTAAAACAAATTGTAAAAATTTTATATTCCAAGAGGTTAATTCAATTGGTTGTTGCAATGTGTTGAGCATTTTTCCAGCTCGATGTTGACAAGTGTTTGATTCAAATTCCCTTTAGATAGGCACACTAATCTATACCAATAATTTTATTACATATGGAATTCACTAATTTGGAGAATCATCCCTTAAAATTTTCCTTGGAAACAAAACATTTACAAAGTTTACACGCTAATGAGATTTTTTCCCAAGGAAAAAATATATTTTTATATTCAAGTAGAATTCAAAGTACAATGTGAAGTTTCCTTTAGCATGATCATCAAAAAACTAAAATCGCATCTATGATACACACACACACACACAAGTGTTATCACTCTCTCTATAATATACTTTTATCAACATAATTGTCCTTTGATTACTACATCAAAATATCGAAAAATACTATCTCAACAAATTATTCTAGATGATAAGAAATCAAAATGAAAATAAATTAAAACATAATCAGGTATTCCATCCAATTGAGATTCACATTGTCAATTAATAAACTATGAGTGATTATTTGGAAGGTCGCAACATGAAGCGAAAGTCCCTAGACAAAGAATTTTCTAAAAATAATGTTCCTAATATATGTGTTGATATTGATATGAAAAGAGTTTGGAAACATCCATGATATGTTTCACTAAGTATTGAAGATTAATATTATAAATTTGTGAATCAATTTTCATCCACTTTATTATAAGAAGATAATTCCACATCACACTAGACAAATAAATATTCTAAATTCTAACAAAGTTTAAAGGAGAAGGTAGCGATGTCAATGTTTTCATATTATGTTTTATAGGACCAACATTGGATTTGATGGAGTAAAATTATTGAGGAGAGACATAAAACATAAAACCTAGTCCACATATTGGTTTGTTTCCATGACAAGCCCCATCAAAAAATGCCCAAGGGTGCCTTTGATTTATAACCATAGTTATAACTTATCTTCCATCGTTGTGCATTGTCCAAAGACTCCATTAAACAATCAAAAGTAATGCATGAAATTGTTTCACCTGTATCCTTAAAATCTAAAATTGTAAATAACACACTGATAAACTCAGTTAAATGGTTCCTAAAATTATCTTAACTAACATCTATCCTACCATAGTCGAAATGTTACTATGATGACAACATACTAAAAATAATAAATTATATTAAAAAGTTATTAATTCCACCCTATTCAATATCTTTGTATTAATCTATACATAATCTAAAAGTTATGGTATAGCTATTAATCTTAACTCTATTAAATCTCCAATATCTTTTATGCTTAGAACCATAGCTAAAGCACCTTTATAGTTTACTAATTCTTCTTAAGTAAAAATCATTTAACTTAGGGAGCATTGCAACATCCATCAAGCACTAATATGGAAAAAGGTGAGTCTCATGCCCAAGCCCCATTTATTATATATCCTTTGAGGCTCATGTAATTTTTCCATCTCATGCAAAAAAACTAGTTATTTTAATTAATAATTGCATATTATTCACCCAATCATGTGTTATTTCATGTACAATTAATTATTTTATTTCAAATTATAAATAAATATCATTTATCACACCCCAATCTCTTCTCTTATTTTTATTATTAGATGTTCCCTAAATTCCTCTTTTGTTTCCTCATTGCGTTGGTGCACATGGAATTGTTATTTTTGATTTAATTAAAAAAAAAATAGTTTCATTTAACTCACCCTTTTCTATATGCATCTCCATTTCTAATTATAAACTAAATTGAATTTCTCTTTTTGTCCAAACATGTGCATGGGTTTATATAATTAGTCAAATCTATCATGAAATTTATTTGATTTCCCTTCTTAAAAAGAAATGCATGTTCCATAGGATATTTTTGTCCAAAATATACATAAACCAAATCAAATTTGATACCAAGGGTGAAAATAAATTAACTCATGCTCTTTAAATATTCGGTGCCAAAATATAGACATGATCATTACAATCAAAGTTAATACCAAAGGTGAAACCAAATTAATTCAAAGCCTTAATGTATTTGAAACCAAGAGCTAGATATGATCATTACAACTATTTAAGTACCCCGCACCAAGAGATAGACATAACAAACAGTACCATTCCCCTACATGCCCTTTGAGTACTACTTATTGGTATATACTAAGGTTTTCATGCTTAAGCATGCCCTACAAGTATCATCTTTAGATGGTGGGGGGAAATTTCATGGTTGGGACTTAACTAACACAATTCATTCGCTAGTGATGAGGGACTAATGGTAATTAAGGAATAAGGGATGAAAACTTATTGTGTCCTAATATCCAAGACCTTGTATGTGACCAAATCCATGACCTACTCTTAGGACAACATGTAACCTCGAAGAAAAAACATAAACATGTGTTTTCCAACCTATTACATGGTAGGGAGGCTAGTGGGTAGGAATATTAAACCTAAATGTACTCTACCTCATGGAAATCATGTCATGTCTCATAATACAATCGTATTCCCATGTGTAATCTTATTTAGAAAATGCTTCCCTCTCTCTTGAATGCATATAGAGACGAAAATATCAAATAACACAATATAATGACGATAAATAAAAAATGATAAATTTCATATATATGTGAACCAAAAAAAACTTCACCCCAACCTAGGTGACTCAATTTGTAGTCTATATGCACCTGTAGTACTTCCTATCACACATGAAAATCCACGAGTAGAATCACATAACATAATAGATTGCAATCATGTGTTCATTTTCAATATTCTGTCGCATCACAAAAATATCAAATAATAAACCATAAAAATATATATGTGCACATCAAGCAATAATCACAACAAATTAGATCAAAGGGTTTTCCAGCTCCATGTCGACAAGTGGTTGATTCAAATTCCCTTTAGATAGGCACACTAATCTATACCAATAATTTTATTACATATGAAATTCACTAATGTGGAGAAGCATCCCATAAAATTTTCCTTGGAAACAAAACATTTACAAAGTTTACACACTAATGAGATTTTTTCCCAAGGAAAAATATATTTTATATTCAAGTAGAATTCAAAGTACAATGTGAAGTTTCCTTTAGCATGATCACCAAAAAAACTAAAATTGCATGTATGATACACACACACACACAAGTGTTATCACTCTCTCTATAATATACTTTTATCAACGTAATTTTCCTTTGGTTACTACATCAAAATATCAAAAAATACTATCTTAAAAAATTATTCTAGATGATACGAAATCAAAATGAAAATAAATTAAAACATAATCATGTATTCCATCCAACTGAGATTCACACTGCCAATTAATCAAATATGAGTGATTATTTGGAATGTCCCAGCATGAAGTGAATGTCCCTAGACAAAGAATTTTCTAAAGTATAATGTTCCTAATATATGTGTTGATATTGATATGAAAAGAGTTTTGGAAACATCCATGATATTTTTCACTAAATATTGAAGATTAATATTATAATTTTGTGAATCATTTTTCATAAACTTTATTATAAGTAGGGAATTCCATGTCACACTAGACAAATGAATATTCTAAATGCTAACAAAGTTTAAAACAGAAAGTAGTGATGCAAAATTTTCCATATTCTTTGTTCTAGGACCAACGTTGGATTTGATGGAGTAAAATTATTGAGGAGAGACATAAAATATAAAACCTAGTCCACATATTGTGTTGTTTCCTTAACGAGCCCCATCAAAAAATGCCCAAGGGTGCCTTTGATTTATAACCAAAGTTATAACTTATCTTCCATCAATAGGAGAAGAGTCCTTAACATAAATATTAATCACGTTGACATTTCTAAGGGTCATGACTTCCTGTGGAATATATCTCCCTTAAAATTTATCTATGTTGTGCATTGTCCAAAGACTCCATTAAACCATCAAAATTAATGCATGAAATTGTTTCATCTATATCCTTAAAAACTAAAATTGCAAATAATACACTGATAAACTTAGTTAAATGGTTCCTAAACTTATCTTAACTAACATCTATCCTACCATAGTCGAGCACTAGTTACTATGATGACAGTCTGTGTCACCAAAAATAATAAATTATATTAAAAAGTTATTAATTCCACCCTATTCAATATCTTTGTAGAAATATATACACAATCTAAAATCTATGGTATAGCTATTAATATTAACTCTATTAAATCTCCAATATCTTTTATTCTTATAACCATAGCTAAAGCATCTTTATAGTTTACTAATTATTCTTAAGTAAAACTGATTTAACTTATGTAGCATTGGAACAATTATCAAGCATTAATATGGAAAAAGGTAAGTCTCATGCCTAAGCCCCATTTATTATATATTCTTTGAGGCTCATGTAATTTTTCCATCTCATGCAAAAATAAACTAGTTATTTTAATTAGTAATTGTATATTATTCACCCAACCATGTGTAATTTCATGAAAAATAAATTATTTTATTTAAAATTATAAATAAATATCACTTATCACACCCCAATATCTTCTCTTATTTTTATTATTAGATGTTCCCTAGATTCCTCTTTTGTTTCCTCATTGAGTGGGTGCACATTGAATTTTTATTTTCGATTTAATTAATTTGTATTTTTTTAGTTTCATTTAATTCACCCTTTTCTATATGCATCTCCATTTCTAATTATAAAATAAACTGAATTTCCCTTTTTGTCCAAACATGTGCATGAGTTTATAAAATTAATCAAATCTCTCGTGAAATTTATTTGATTTCCCATGTTAAAAAGAAATGCATGATCCATAGGATTTTTTTATCCTAAATATACATAAACCAAATAAAAGTTGACACCAAGGGTGAAACAAAATCAATTCAAAGCCTTCATATATTTGAAACCAAGAGCTATATATGATCATTACAATTATTTAAGTACCATGCACCAAGAGCTAGACATAACAAAGAGTACCACACCCATACATGCCCTTTGAGAACTAATTATTAGTATATATGAAGTTTTTCATGCTTGATAATGCTCTACAAGTATCATCATTAGATGGTGGGGGACAATGTCATGGTTGGGACTTAACTAACACAAATCATTCGCTAGTGGTGAGGGACTAATGGTAATCATGGAATAAGGAATGACAACTTATTGTGTCCTAATATCCAAGACATTTTATCTGACCAAATCCATGAACTACTCTTATGACAACATGTAACCTCAAAGAAAAAACATAAACATGTGTTTTCCTACCTATTACATGGTAGGGATGCTATTTGGTAGGAATATGAAGCCTAAATGTACTCTACCTCATGGAAATCATGTCACATCTCATAATACAATCGTATTCCAATGTGTAATCTTATTTAGCAAATGTTTCCATATCTTTTTAATGCATATAGATACAAACATATCAAATAACACCATATAATGATGATAAATAAAAAATGAGAAATTGCATATATATGTGAACCATACAAAACTTCACCCCAACCTAGGTGACTCAATTTGTAGTCTATATGTACTTGCAGTACTTCCTATCACACATGAAAAGCGACAAGTAGAATCACATAACATAATAGATTTCAACCATGTTTTCATTTTCAATATTCCATAGCATCAAAAAAACTATCAAAGAATAAACCATAAAAAATATATGTGCACATCAAGCAGTAATCACAACAAATTAGATCAAATTTTTTTCCAGCTCCATGCCGACAAGTGTTTGATTCAAATGCCTTCAGATAGGCACACTAATCTATACCAATAATATTATTACATATGAAATTCACTAATGTGGAGAATCATACCTTAAATTTTTCATTGGAAACAAAATATTTACAAAGCTTACACACTAATGAGATTTTTTCCCAGGGAAAAAATATATTTTTATATTCAAGTAGAATTCAAAGTACAATGTGAAGTTTCCTTTAGCATGATCATCAAAAAAACTAAAATCTCTTCTATGATACACACACACACACACAATTGTTATCACTCTCTCTATAATATACTTTTATCAACATAATTTTCCTTTGATTACTACATCAAAATATGAAAAAATATTATCTCAACAAATTATTCTACATAATAAGAAATCAAAATGAAAAGAAATTAAAACATAATCAGGTATTCCATCCAATTTAGATTGACACTTTCAATTAATCAACTGTGAGTGATTATTTGGAAGGTCCCAACATGAAGTGAAAGTCCTTAGACAAATAATTTGCTAAATTATAATGTTCCTAATATATGTGTTGATATTGATATGAAAAGAGTTTTGGAAACATCCATGATATGTTGCACTAAAGATTGAATATTAGTATTATAAATTTGTGAATCATTTTTCATCCACTTTATTATAAGAAGAGAATTCCACATCACACTAGAAAAATGAATATTCTAAATGCTAACAAAGTTTAAAAGAGAAAGTAGTGATGTAAATTTTTCCATATTCTTTGTCTAGGACCAACATTGGATTTGATGGAGTAAAATTATTGAAAAGAGACATAAAACATAAAACCTAGTCCACATATTGGCTTGTTTCCTTGACAAGCCCCATCGAAAAATGCCCAAGGGGGCCTTTGATTTATAACCAGAGTTATAACTTATCTTCCATTAATAGGAGAAGATTCCTTAACATAAATAATAATCACATTGACATTTCTAAGGGTCATGACTTCTTGTGGCATATATATCCCTTCAAATATATCTATGTTGTGCATTGTCCAAAGACTCCATTAAACCATCAGAAGTAATGCATTAAACTGTTTCATCAATATCCTTAAAAACTAAAATTGTAAATAACACATTGATAAACTTAGTTAAATAGTTCCTAAAATTATCTTAAATAACATTTATCCTACCATAGTCGAGCACCAGTTACTATGATGACACTCCATGTGTCACCAAAAACAATAAATTTTATGAAAAAGTTATTAATTTCACCCTATTCAATATCCTTTTAGAAATCTATACACAATCTAAAAGTTATGGTATACCTATTAATATTAACTCTATTAAATCTCCAATATCTTTTATTCTTAGAACCATAGCTAAAGCATCATTATAGTTTACTAATTCTCCTTAAGTAAAACTTATTTAACTTATTTTGCAAGCCACCTATAAGCCATTCCTTGAATTGGAAGTCAAAGAATTTCAAAATAATTTGTGAAAGTTTCTTGAAATCATTAATTATAATTTTAAAAAATTTATTAAAATCATGAATCATGATTTTGAATCAACTATCTCAATTTCTACTTATTTCACAATAAATCGAGGAGATAAGAATCTTATTTTGAATTCCTATTCGAGTTATTCTACTATTTCATTTGTATGCTCTTACATACTCATAACAAATTATGTTATTTGATTTTTCATTCATTCCTCTAGATCCCCAAATGCCCACATTCATGAACTAATATTTGTTCGCTTGAACTTAGTGTACGACTCCATTCTATCCTCCATATCATAAAAAAATTCTTCCATCCAACTCTCTATTCATGCCTTTAGAATCCCATTATCACATTTGATTATTTATTTGTGATTTTGGGTTATTACATTTGTGAACTGATGTTTGTTTCCCTTTGTTCTATATTCTTTATTCATGACTTTAGATTATTACATTCGTTACCTGATGTTTGTTTGCCTTTGTCCTAGAATACAAAGATAAGGTGACTGGTGATTGATTGATAAAATGGGTGCATAGGTTTGGAATGTTGCTCATTCCTCTTTAGTCTTACATGTTAATCTATTATGTTTGCATTATTGTATTTATAGTATCAATTTCAATCACTAATTTTGACTTTGTGTAACCCAATTAATATTTTAATATCATTTACTACCAAAATAAGACTCGAAAATGTATAGGTTAATCTTTTATTCTTGTATTACTAACAAATAGTAGAGTGTAGTCCGTGGGGTCTTGGTTAAATGGTGATGAGGAAGGTTGTTATAGCACTCATCATAGGTTCAATTCCCTTCTCCGATCGGGGTGATAATGAATATGGAGTAAAAAACAAAGGTGAAAAAAGATAAAAATGAATAGTATTACCAAACTTACAAAAAAAACAAATAGTAAAATATAATAATATGTTTTTTAAATATTTAAATATTTTCTACTATGTGTGACTATTTTGATTTGAAAATTCATATGCATAAAATTTAAATCAATATGAAATTTAAAACTTAAAATTTTCCCAAAAAAAAATAATAATTTTAATAAAAGTTATCCATCTCAACGAAAACATTGTTAAAAGAGATGTTTCATGTTAATAGCATAAAATAATTAGTAACACTTATGATATTAACAAGCGATTACCATTAGTTCGAAAAATGGGCTCCATCCATGTTAAAAGTATGATGTGTGTGGGTAAAGATGGTTATGAATAAAAATTCCAAAAAAAAAACGATTATCATTGAGTCTTCAATTATGTGGCACCTTTTCCATAGTATTTATTTCTTCATTTGTTGTAAGTGAATCTAACATCCACCTCTTAACCATGTTTAAAAAAAATCAAAGTTTGATACAAACATATGCACACTCTTTACAACGTCAATAAAATCAAATTACAAATATATATAAGTATAATATGATGATAAATTAATTTAATATACTTATTTATATATATAAAATGATGACATATTAATTTAATCCCTTGTAATTCCCTAATAAACCCATAAGGGTTAATAATAATGATTATAAAATTACAAGATGGATTTTAGTAATCACTTCTTCTTTTTTACAATTTTATGTATGCTTCTAATATTTTGAAATGCATGACAAACATTTCAAACTAAGTAACAAAAATAGCTCAATTACCAATTTAATGTTTTTAGTGGCTAAGCAATAGAAAAATGTTATCATCATTGGTTTTTGTTTGCTTTCGAATAATGTGACAAGATTATGAATATATTTAAAAGTATGTTTTTTTAGCTACATTTATTTCGAAAGTATAAAAATATGGCAGTAAGTTATATTATAGTAATAGCATGCATGTAATTGTATTTGGACATGTAAAAATTAGATATTTTTTTGGGATTAAATACATAAGTATTAGTTTTAACTGAACAAAATTGTCATGATTTTGAATAGTCCAAATAACACTCATTGCTTTAAGTGATGCTTACAAGGGTAAAAAATTGGGATTAATATTATCCCAATATATCGCATAGCATTAATGTATCAAGCTCTCATTTTTTAGAGGTTATGATTTTTATGTTGATTTTGAAAAGTGTTAATCCAATGTTTATTGAAGAAATGTATTTTTTTATTTTTTTTCTATTTTTTTTTGAAGTACAAATATTTTCTTTTAAAATGTTTCTGATTTTCATGCAAATTTTGAAAAAATATTGATGCAACATCAACTAAGCATATTTCTGACAATTTAAATTTTATTATGTCTTAAGTATGAACCTGTTTTTTAAATGTTAGTGATTTTCATGTTGATTTTGAAAAACATTGATGCATCATCAATTTTTTTGGGCATATTTTTGACACTTTAAATTTTCTTATATCTTAGTATGCACATTTTTATTAACTGTTGGTTAGTTAACCATTTTTCAAGTTGACTTCTTCTCCTTCTTCTTCTTTGTTTTCTTGTTTTTTAAGGTTGTGTTTTTTGTTTCTCTTTGCCATATTTTTTTGTAATGAAATTTTAATTTTTTCTTTCAGAGTCACTTGGGGATAGCACCCGGCCTAGGCCACACCAACTCTAAAGCTGACATGATTTTTAGCATGTCTCCTCCCCCTAGCATGAGCGCAACCCTCTCCATGAGGTTGGATCCTAGGTCGCCTTGCTAACAAGGCCCATCCTCAACCAGTTGTGCCAGTGAGACTTGACAATTCACATAAAAATTTAACCAAAAATAATAAAATAAAATAATATTAAAAAAAAAGTCAAAATAATAGAATAAAAATAAAATATTTAAAATAAAAATTTGAAAAAAAAATAAACAAGCAAAAATTAAAAGACACCATTAAAAAAACAATTTAAACACAAATTTGAAAAAAAAAACACAAAAAATATTAACAAAATAAATATATAAATAAATAAATATATAAAATGATATAATTCAAGGAAAAAAAATTAGAAATAAAATTATTAAAAAAACAAAAAATTAAACAATGGTTAAAAAATAAAATAAAACATATTAGAAAAAAAAAAAAAAAAGTAAATTTATTTGAAGCTTCTTTGATGCATGATTTAAGAAAAAATATTCCAGAAAAATCACATTGATAACTTAGGGTCGATTCTTTTGAATCCCTACTAAGGTTCATCATCAGGACAAACATGGAGAGCAAGATTAATAGTTCAAATATTTATAGTATAGATATTAGGATTTTACTGTTAGATCTCTATTATAAATATTTGAATTGTTGATATTTCTCTCTATATCTGTCTTGATGATGAACCTGGTTGTTAGGATTTTACCGTTGCATCTCTATTATAAATATTTGAATTTTTTATCTTGCTCTCCATATTTTTCCTCATGAACCTTAGTAGGGGTTCCAAACACGTCAACCCTAAGTTATCAATGTGATTTTTCCGAAAGATTTTTTCTTAAAAGTAAAATTTTATTAAAAAATAAAACAAATTAAAAAATTACTAAACAAATAAGGAAAAAAAATAATTAAAAAGAAATTGAAAGAAAAAAATACATTAAAAAAATATTATACAAATTCATTAAAAAAGATAAAATAGTAAAAAAATATTAAAGTATAAATTAAAAAAACAGCAATAAAATGAATATAATAAAAAATGTAATCAAGATATAAATTTAGAAAAAAATTAATAAATATTAAACTATTAAAAAATGAAATAAAATTAAATTAAAAAAGATGGGGCGTCCTTCCTTGATAGTTTCGCAAAAGGGTCGTTGCCAGGGTGGAAGGAGTGACTCCAACTACCATTGCAAAGGCCCTTTGGCATCGGGCTAGGGCAAAGCAACAATTCCTGGAATCAACCCCCACCCACAACACATTGTGACACTGTGTTGCAGTCACTAGTCAACAACCCTTTGAAAATGCATCTAGGGCAAGGATAGTCCATTTTTTATTTTTTATTTTTATTAATATTTTTTAATTCTCTTTTTTCTTAAAATATGTTTTTATTTTTTATTTTAATATTTTAATATATATATTTTTTATGATTTTTTTAAAATTATATATATATATATATATATATATATATATATATATATATATATATATATATATATATATATATAATTCTTTTTTTTATATTTTATGTTTGAATTTTCATGTTTTATGAGTTATTTTTGGTTTTTTTGGGTTTATATTTTAATTAATTAATTTATTTATTTATTTTGATAGAAGGGTTGTGTCAATATACTAAAAAACTAACCACAATATGTGCTAATTTCATAGTTGATTTTTTAGTTTTCATTATAATGAATCAAATTTGTCTCTATGTTAATTTGATGGTTGATTTTTAAGTTTTCATTGATGGGACAAACGTGTCCCACTATGTGTCGATTTGATGGTTGAGTTGAAAAATGCCAAAATTTTAAGTTTTTTCAAAGTCGCGATATTTAAGGTTGTAGTTAAAAATTGTTGGAATTTTTAGGTTTTTTGGAGTCGTGAAATTATATCATTAACGCTATCGTTGAAAGCTATTGGAATTTTAATGATTTTGGAAGTCATGATATTCTATTTCTAATGTCATTACTAAAAAAAATATTGAAATTTTAGCTAAAAAATAAATGTTGATGCAACATCATCAATTTTTTTATTTCGGGGTGTTTTTTCATGTTTATTTCCCAAACATTTTAATTTCTAATGCCATTGTTAAAAATAATAATGGAATTTTTGTTTATGTTTTTTCATATTCATTGCACAAAAAAATTGGTTTTTAATGTTGTTTTTAAATTGTTTTTGGAATTTTAACTAAAAATTAATAAGTAAATAAAAGAAAAAAAATATTGATGAGACATCAACATTTGGTGTATTTTCATGTTTTTTTACCCAAAAATAAAGTTTTTTTTATAGAGTTAAATATGCCATCAATTTTAAACTCTAATATATTGTTATAACTCTCCCCTGCAATATACAACTCACAATTTTTAAAAAGAAAAGAGAAAACTATAAAGATAATTTCATGTTACAAGTTGTAAGATGTTTGTATATAAATTTAAATTTCCAAAATGTCTTTTTGTGACTTCTGAAAAGTGTTTTTATTATACACACAATATTACTATTCATTTTTTATTTGAGTGCATATTAGTTTGTCTTTAATTAAAAAAATTGTCACTTATCCATAGTTTAATATTGGGAATTTATTTTTATTATTTATTATTATTATTTAAAATTATTTATTTGTAAATTGATTGGTTGAGGTATTATTATGAGCTGTTTTGTAACTTCCATTTCTAGAAGTTACTATTTTTTTTTTGTTTTATTTTCTTTTTATTTGATTTTTTTTCTATTATTTCTATTTTCATGAATTATATATTTTTATTTTTTTTTGCATATTTTCAAGTTGGGATAAGTTATTATTATATTAAATATATATATGTTATTATAAATAATATTAATTAAGCATATTTCTTAATTTTTTGTGATGGCATTTAACAATATAAGTTGTTTTGTTTTTGTCATGAAATATTTGTATTTATTATTTTTTAATTTAATTAAAATATATTTAAGCTAAATCGCTATTACTAACTACTATGTATTCTATTTTTATATTAAATATTACTAATTATACATTGTCTTTTTAATCATCAACCAAGTTAGTAAACTTATAAGACCTTCACTGGAGTAGAAACACAAGTCAAAACTTTTAGCTTATTCACTGACTTATACTAAACATATGAGAATGGTGATATTGTTAAAAAGGTCCTACTTCCTTAACTTTGTGGTGGCTCCTAAATTACCCAAAAGTGTTTAATGGGAATGCTCAATGTAGCAGTTATGCAAGTAACATATAATAGCTTAATTATTAATTCTATAGGAATTTCATATGTTTAATTCTTTTTAAAATGAAACTTATCACTAAACCTGAATCAAAGAAAAATTATTGAAGGACTTTGCATGAAAATAAAACTACATTATCGCACAAAACACATTGGAAATCAAAACAATGCAATTGTTTGAAAATTTTATACATATAATTCGAGAGTTAAATATGACAAGTCTATTCGTAAAGAGTGGGCAGTTGAGAGTTATTCAACTCTCATTTGAGCTATCACCACACAAGTAAGATAAGTACATAAAATAAACAAAGAGAACTAAGAAAATAAGGAGGCTGCGAAGCAGCAAGTCCCTTCCTGTTACCAGTGGGTGAGGAGATATTAAGGAACGGGAACCAGAGACTATGAAGCTAGAATGAACATGTTTGCTAGTTCGATAAGAGAATGAATAATTTTAAAAACTCCATTTCTCGTGGCATCTGCTACTTGAGATTCAGATCATGATTGATGCCTAGGCTAAACATCCCTTACTCAAAAAAATTGGTTTGCATTTGCCAATTTAACTCAACCCAGCCTGTAGCTCACTTACACTACAAGTCCTTAGCGTGACTTGGGTCTCTAACTTAGCTCAACGTTTCTCACTTGAACCACAGGGCCTTGACGTGAGCGAGGGATATTATTGAATGTCCATGACTAGTCCCAGAAAAGATCAACCCTTCCACCAGTTGTGTGATTGATAGTTGAAACACCAAATACATGGAGCAATAGTGTGGTTTCACTTAAAATAAAATAGTGGAAACTAGAAAAGAGGATTTCCTAGCTGGACGGTCGAGATAAGACTCTCTTAATCAAAAAAGGAAAGAAAACTAAACAAGTCAAGTTGTGTGGCAACTAGTCCCTGCCGACATGATCAGGAAAGTAAGATCGGGCCATATGCTAGAAACTACTGGTCATATTCTAGGTTTAAGTATTATGTGGCAACATATATCAGTCTTATGCACGACATGATCAGGTCATATGCCATGTACTCTGATACGCACACATCAAGCTCACTATGATGACGTAGACCGGATGATGAATTTAGATGGAATAAGCTCTTAATATCTTAGAAAAGTGGAATACAATATGAATCCTGCGGTATAAGCTTAGAAACACACGGTGCCTGAGGAAGAAATAAGTGTATAAATACTTACTTGTGGCAAGGGTCGATCATGTAGCATGCCAGCTGTGCAGCAATGACTTCATCACATGTATTACATTTTTCTGAGCTGCTTGATAAGTTTTATTTTAATAAAAAATCTCTGCAACAAAGTTGGATTTAGAAAGGCACATTTATAATGTCCTCGCCCTCCTAATGTCATCGAACCAGCCATGAGACCCACTTAATTCTGAGAGCCAGACTGCTTCAGGCTCTGAATAATCCATTGCTAGTGGATTGCTAGTGGATTTCCATTGAATTGGTGCTCGCTTGGAGGAGTGAGAACTCGACCTTCCAAGCAAGCTACAGGGTTACAAGATTGGTCCATGCATGTTGCAGATGTTTCACATGGATCATGCATGTACATAAGTGGATTTGATGTCGAAATAACTCAGAAACACCGTATTTTCAAGAGAAGCGACAGGGCGGAGCTCGCCGTTTCGTTCTGGTTAATTCGCTAATGAAAGTAGAAATCATGTATCTAAATCCTTGTCCAAGACAAACGCAAAAATGAGGAGATCGGAGTTGAGACAGTCATCTTGCCTGTTATTGAGGCAATCAATGGAAATTCTATCCAATAAGTGGCTTGGAATCTGGGGTTAATGGTGGTTGACAATGACGGCTATTAGCATATTGACAAGAACGCGTAGGCCAAAAATCTGAGTGATGCAATGGCTACAACTAATGTGAACGACTGTCATGTAGTATTAAAAAATAAAGTTTTCATAAATCTGTTTTTTCAGAGGTTGTTCATGAATCCCCTCCTGTTTTCAGATTTTGACTCCTTCTCCTTACAAGCTGTCACAATATAAGTTGTCACAATATATGGATGGTTGGATCAGATTATATTATCTCCATGAGATAAGATTGTAATGCCTTGTTAAATGAACTGTTAATGAAAACAGCGTCAAATGTGAGTTCATTAAGCTCATTATGTCTCAAATAGGTGTTAAATTGTCTTTCAGGAGAGCAACTAATTAACTTGAGGAATGAAACCATGGATATTGTAAGGCTTATGCTTGAATTGCCAATATTTTATTTTGGGCATTTGTGATTTTTTGCTAAAATTTGTAATTAAGAATTTGTCTTTTTAAGCTAAAATTTGTAATTATTATATGGTAATTTGATTTTTCAGTTAGAAAATTTCGTGTGCATGAAGGTTAGTAGCTCTCTATAGCTGTTATAGTTTCTCTGTTATTGTTGGCTCTCACCCTCGAATTTTGAGACTTCAGTTGAAAACAAATAATTATTTCGAAAGTTTATTTATGTTCACTACATGCATGAAGCACAAACAGATAATGTTAAGTAAGATAGATAATGTTAGGTAAAAATGAAAGAAAACCAGAAAGTATGATTAAAAAAATGTTAAGGTTTAGTTTTACTGTCTGTCATTAAATTATTTATATTGTGTAACGATTCACCAAACCAAGAATGTGAAAATTTGAAAAAATCCCTATGAATTTCTCCCTAATCATTAGAATCATAAGGCTAGGTAATTCCACCAAAGAACTTTGACTAGTCTTTTTTCCATACTAGTGTAAAAGTTAGGAAAGATGAAAGCCTTGTCAGCCAGAGCTCTAGCTGTAGTTATGCTCTTTGGGAGAATATTAATCTAGGCATAAGTACTGTGCTATATATATTAGGAGGAAGGCACATTATCAAGGAGGGTAAATGCTATTGACTTCATGCGTGTACACCTATCTAATACTTGTGTGAAACTTAGATCAAGGGTGGGCGGGAAAAATCCAAGTACGAGTTTTATAAAACTTAATCAGAGTTTTTGTTGAAAATGGCAACAAGAAACAATGAAGGAGGCCTCCTAAAACATCTTTCCTGATCCTAGTTGGAGAGTGAACACCTAAACTAGGTGGGGACCACACATGTGATTTTTGTCGAAAAGTCTCAATATATGCTGAGACTATGTCATCTGTTTTTAGACATATAAGGATAATATGGGTGGGAATTACGGTAATTCTTATAGGATTGGTCATGTTGGTAAAAATAGATGGTTTTTAGAAATATAGAGTGAAATCTATTTTAAATTTTGTCTAAAAAAAATAGAGCAGGTAAATCTGTATTTATAATGTTTGGACTCTGGCATAGTTTATCTGTGAACCTTGGGTTGGAGCTCGAAGTGGCTCATGCATCGAAGAAACGGAGGAATTACGCTATTCCTGGGGTTTTTAATGAGCTCATGCATGGTTGTGACTTGGTTTAGGACCTTCGTGGCAGAATTTTGGTGGAGTTGATAAGACAATTGGTGGAGTTGTGTTCGGTTTAACTTAGTTGAACTAGTTGAGATTAGTTTAACTAGCTAATCAACTAGTAATGAGTGGAGTGAATTAAATATTATTTAATTCATTAATTAGTAACTCATTATTCAACTCAAGAGCACATCAGTTCACTACAGTGCATGATCAGTTCAGTGAAGACCAGTGAAAGAGGTAGATGAACCCATGAAAAGGAGTGAGGTATACAACATCGATTGTGCATGAGATTTTCACTGGAGGCAATTTCCCTGATGATTGGGTGTCCAAGCCAGGGGTCCCGAACCTTGGATCTCTATTTAGACAGGCCATGATTGCGCAATAGAGGCAGGCAATTAGTGGATGTTTTTTGAACCCGTGACTTGTTCAAAACCAAGCTAGTTTGTGTGTAACTTCATGAGATAGTACTGAGTACTTGTGAGGAGTATTGTACTGAGTTTGTTACATGTTTTCTCCATTATAATGTACACAATAGCTGCGAGGTTTTCAGCTATAAGCTTTCCCCATACATATTGTGTTAATGTGTATGATGATTTGATGTGCTATCGCTTGTTTTATTTCCGCATGTGTGATGATCTGAGTGGAAGAGATTATGTGTTGCATATGAATTCGAATTGATATGTGATTAGAATAGTCTCGGTGGATAATTATTCATTATTCAGCAAATTTCTACATGGTATCGGAGCAAAATTAATCATCAAAGATCTATTACGGTGATTGCAATTATTTCCTTGGACAGAGTCTGCACTCGGGCCAGGTAGCCTCCGGATTAATCTTTCTTCGGAAAGTGAAAGGTTTGGTAAATGCCCATGCAGTCAAGCTCTGATTTGGAAATAATTTGTTCTCAAGTGTAGATCGGAAGTAGTTGAGTTATCATCTCTTGGAATTTGAATTTGCAGATTTGTGTTCTTGGTGCCACGGCAAAAATGTCTTTCAACGGATTGCGACTAGAATATGCCTTGGAAGGCAGTTCGAATTATGTTGCATGGAAAGACCGCATGGAGGCTGTATTAGATGATAATGGGTTGTTGGAATTCATGGAGAAAGAGATTCCAAAGCCTACTTCTACTGATGCTGCTGTTGTGGAAGCCTGGCGAAAGAAACAAGCAAAATGTCGAAGGATTATGTTGGAGGGCGTAAAGGATCACATAGTGTCCAGCCTGCATGGAAAGGCTTCTCCATATTTGATGTGGAAAGCCTTGACAGATCTGTACTAGAGCAAGAGCGACCAGAGGAAGTTGGCGCTCAAGGATAGACTCAGAAACATCAAGATGGAGAAAGGAGAGAGCATCCCCAAGTACCTCACGAGGTTCACCCAATGTAGGGATGAGCTGGGAAGCGTGGGAGTGATGGTGGAGGATGAGGACTTGGTGAGCTTGGCTCTCCTGGGTCTTCCGAAAAGTTGGCATGCATATCAAGATAGTGTCAATGGTCAGGAGAAATTTCCCAGATGGGAAACACTGTGGTCTGATCTGGTGCAAGAGGAGATCCGGCGGAATACCAGGGATGGATCTTCATCAAAGGCATCTGATGAAGAAGACTGCGCTTTGGCTGCAAAGAAAGGAAGGGGAAGGGCAAGGAGAAGGCTTCTCAATCCCGTGCAGATGGTAAAGAGCGTGACATGTCCAAAGTGAAGTGTTTTCACTGTCACGATCATGGACATTACACCACGAATTGCCCAAAGAAGAAGAAGAACAAGCAGGCTACTGGAGCTACAGCTAGTGAGGCTCTTGCCTCGCAATTTGAGCTAGACTTCTCATTGATCGCATGCATGTTGTCTAGTGCATTGGGATCGAGGTGGTACTTTGATAGTGGCGCTTCCTTTCACATGACGGGAGATGTGAATATTTTTAGTGACTTGATGGAGAAAGGTCTCCAGATGCATGTTGAGTTGGGTGACGGTGGACGATACAATGCGACCGGCATTGGTACCATAACCTTTCAAAGGGAGTCAGGTAAACTCATTCTTTTACAAGATGTATTGCATGTACCAGGTCTAACAAAGAATCTGATCTCAGTCGCAATGTTAGAGGATAAAGGGTATGAAGTTGTCTTTAGAGAAGGAAAATTTTTCCTTCGGCACAAGGCAACGGGACAAGTCAAGAAGGTTGGGATTCGAGCAAAGAATCTCTACAAACTTGAAGTAGATGGGATGTCTACGGAGCTTCCTACTGTTGGGAAGCAGGAGAAAGACATGCAACTGATGCTTGAGAGGGAGCAAGTTTTGCATGCAGGTGAAAGTGAACCTCGGGGTGTGGAGCAGCCACAAGAGGATCATGGAGTGGGAGAAACCACTCATGTAGAGAAATTTCATGCCAGATGGGCAAAGGGAGTGCATGCAGCTATACCACTAGGTGATAGGTGGGGCGACAGGCATGATTAATCCCAAGAGGATATTTCTGGGTAGGATTCATGATATGGTGTGGATCTCATGAGTTGAACCTAGCTACGAGGTGCCCATAGCACAGTAGTCGCAGATCAGTTGGATTGATGCAGGAAGATCAAAGTGATAGTGTCGGATACTGGAGCGCAGATCAGAGTTGACAGAAAGTGCAAGAGTGCATGGGTGCAAAGAGTTCAACAACGCAGTGGTTCCTGATGACATGTGTAGTAGCTAAGCAGAGGTCGAAGACTTTGATGATAGATGCTAGATGCATCAGACTGATTGAGTTGTTTGGAGCCTATTCAGTTTCATAGATGGCACATGCAAAGGGTGCATGGCACATGCAAAGGGTGCATGGCACATGCATGGAGTTGCATGGTGCATGCATGAGTTTTCATGGCACATGCAAAGGGTGCATGGCGAATTCATGGAGTTGCATGTCGCATGCATGAAGTTGCATGGCACTTGTGAAGGTTGCAGGGTGAATGCATGGAGTTGCATGTCGCATGCAAAGACATTCCTTTCTTGTTGAGAGGGAGTGTTGAAAATGGCAACAAGAAACAGTGAAGAAGGCCTCCTAAAACATCTTTCCTGATCCTAGTTGGAGAGTGAACACCTAAACTAGGTGGGGACCACACATGTGATTTTTGTCGAAAAGTCTATTTTTAGACTATGTCTATTTTTAGACATATGGATCGTGGACTGGGAGTTGCAGTATGCTATTCTTGGAGGATTGGTCATGTTGGTAAAAATAGATGGACCTCTATTTTTAGACATATAGGTCGAAGTCTATTTTTAGATTTCCTGTCTAAAAATAGAACAGTCGAATATTATTTACCCTTAATAATATTTGGACTCTAAACTTCAGTTTACTCTCTTGAACATAGTTAGAACTCTGAAGTGGCTCATAATGATCGACGAGGAGGAATTATGCTATTCCTTGGGGTTTGGTGAGCTCATGCATGGTTGAATTCAGTTAGGACTTCAGTGGCAAAAGTTTGGTGGAGTTGATGAGACAGTTGGTGGAGTTGTGTTCGGTTTAACTTAGTTGAACTAGTTGAGATTAGTTTAACTAGCTAATCAACTAGTAATGAGTGGAGTGAATTAAATATTATTTAATTCATTAATTACTAACTCATTATTTAACTCAAGAACACATCAGTTCACTACAGTGCATGGACAGTTCAGTGGAGACCAGTGAAAGAGGTAGATGAAAGGGTGAGTACAACTATCAGTTGTGACATCAGTTGCGCATGAGATTTTCACCACACTTGGAGGCAATTGCCCATGATTATTGCACTGTCAAGCCAAGGAGATTCGAACCTTGGATCTCTATTTAGACAAGCCATGATTGCGCAATAGAGGCAGGCAATTAGTGGATGTGTTTTGAACCCGTGACTTGTTCAAAACAAAGCTAGTTTGTGTGTAACTTCATGAGATAGTACTGAGTACTTGTGAGGAGTATTTTACTGAGTTTGTTACATGTTTTCTCCATTATAATATACAAAATAGCTGTGAGGTTTTCAGCTATAAGCTTTCCGCATACATACTGTGTTAATGTGTATGATGATTTGATGTGCTATCGCTTGTTTTATTTCCGCATGTGTGATGATTTGAGTGGAAGAGATTATGTGTTGCATATGAATTCGAATTGATATGTGATCAGGATAGTCTCGATGGATAATTATTCATTATTCAGCAAATTTCTACAGTTTTGACTGAAAACAAATAAGATAACTATTAATTATTACATAACCCCGGTGGTAATGAAACCCTGAACAGAAAATGATGGCATCTCATTATTATTGAAGAATCATTAGTCGACCATGCTAATATAATATCAGAACTTACTGTAAAAATTGAAAATGATAATACATTAACATGCATTGTATTCAACCATTAAAATTTTATTGTGGTATACCATGAAAGTTATAGGTACAGGAGGGTTTGGAATAGGCCAAGCACCGGCAACATAAAAAGATAATAATCAGTTTAAAGTTTCAGTGTGATATACCATGAAAGTTACATGTACAAGAGTGTATTTGTTACCTATACAGGAGGGTTTGGAATGGGTTTGGAATACACCAAGCACCTTCAACACAAAAATATAACAAAAATATAAAAATTAGTAAGGTTAACACTACCTTCTATCTACTCCTTGTACCAAGATAAGAGCAGAATCTCCTGCTAAAAAAAACTGACACATCCTCGTGGTTAACATGAAGAGTTACTGACGCGTGGTCAACATGTAGAGTGAGATAGAGGTGAAAGGTGGGTAAGTAACACTACTTGCATATAACATTTAATACTATGGACTAATGTTAGCATTAGTTCTGAGTTGTTTGAAATGATATTGATTAAGATGAAGAATTTATGAAATATATTCTTATCGCCTCTATATGAGGCCAATAAGACGATAAAATGTTTCATTGGTTGACATAGAATATTCCTCTGAATATAAAATAAATAATATTTTATTTGTTTTAGTCATAATGTTAAGCAGGTTAAAGTAATGTTAAGTCCTCCATTTCGATTGCTATAGTCCTAGCCACAGCGGCGGAGACTAATAAGATATTAAGTCAGTAAGCCTAAATAAATAAATTCACATAAAAATATAAGAAAAATATTACTTATTCAAAAATTTAGTATTAAAGGTTTGACGGCTTCGTGATACCTATCATTGATTATTATACTTGGGCATCAGTCAAATGTTTTATTACGACAATTTTTTTAAATTTATTCAACTTCCCAACTCGAGCACCCACATGGTAATGTTTCTATGACAACCACGAAGACACGTGACATTTATAATCACATGCTCAAAACTGCATGCAAAAAACTTGATTTCATGAATCTTCATATTGGAAGGTAATGTGGAATGTATCGAGAAATGTGGAAGGTTATGGTTGCTACTACTGCTAATGCGGTGGGTGATAGGAGATGTCTTAGATTGACTATTGTAGATTAAATAGCTTTGAACTGAGATGACAGAAAGGATAAAGGAGAATTTTGAGCCCAGGAAGAGATCTCCTCGTATATTGATTTATGCCCTCCTTCGATAGGACATTCTAACTTCTTAACTGACATGGGGCACTCTTTTTTGTCAGTTATAATGAGCTTCTGCTAACTTGTAATTCATATTATTCACTCACTAGAGCAATAAATTTAACAAAAGTTGACATTAATTCAGTTTCAAATATTTATCATCAAGCTACCAGTTAAATTTAGGGTTACATATTCAGTTTCATATCTTGATCTTGAGTTCTAGCTGGTGAGAATCAGTTTCAGATCTTCATCTCTGGTTCCAACTACTAATATTTCCATTCCATCTTACTGTGGTGTGCACCAGACGGTGGTGGCATTAAAAAAATGTTCCACATGTTGTTTTAGTTGTTTCAATTATTGATTAAGGTTGCTACAGATGTGTTCTATCTTGCAATACATAGAAAGATTTGTGCCCAAAGGATGAATTTCATATTATTTCAAGAACACTGATCTAAATTATTTAGAGAACATCATTTCCAAGGCTTCCAACCTGGGACCTGTTGTCATAGGAGTCCAATAAGGAGGAGGGTAAAACATGTGCATTTTTTCTGACTCGACCAAATGCATAGATGATGGCATTGGGAAGAAAATAAGAGCTAAATATTTGACTTCAATAGACAATGCCAAGGTTCGAGCTCTATAACATCTCATATTTCTTTGACATTTTCTCATAGTTGAGCTGTATGATTATATCCACTGATTGAATTAATGCAGGAACTAGAGAAGGTTGTCTACAAGATTTTGCTTGTATCTAACCATTTTTCCATTGGGATGTTGGGAGACGAGTAGTAGTACATGGCCACATATGAAGCGGGCTGAGGGTGGAGGTTTCTGTCATCGATGAAAGGGATAGGAAACGGTTCTATCGGTTTTCTATTTTCGAAATTTGACTTTGATATTCTGACATGGTTGAGGGGTGAGAGGATGTGGGGTTGTAATCATTAAAAATGGTTTGATTACAGGGAAAGAGAATTGCAAGTGGAATTCTTCTCGACCTGCTATTGGATCATGAGGTAAATGGATTGGTTTTTTATTAGTCATATGAAATTCTATAGGTTAGGATTGTTGGAAAGGGGATATAATATAGGGTTTTCAATATTTGAAGTTTGATTATAAAATGCCCATTTTTCTTGTTTAATTTCTTCAGATGGCATCCAATTGAAAATTTAAATGTGTATTAGTTTGATAGGGAAATTGTGGTTTTCTTATTTCCTTGCTGAATTTTAATTTTTCAGAAGGTACCCAATTCAAAGTTCTCCTGTACATCGATTTAATCAAATCATGCCCAACTGAGAGTTTTCATTTGATCCCTTCTTTTGTTTGATAAAATTAGCAATATTGCTACTGGCATTGTGTCCTTTGACTTTGAGATGGAAAAAACTAGGACCCAAACATAAATCCATGTTCATTAGGTTCCCTTCTTTTCCCATGGATTGGGAGTTCTGCACCATGCCCTTCAGGAAACTCTTCACTTGACAATGTTCTTAGATTTTGGATTCTGTGGATTTTTATGCGCTCAAACATAACTCCATGTTCATTAAGCTCCCGTGTTTTATCGTTCCCTGTAAGAAGCACTTTACTTAACAATGTTGTTAGAATTTTAGAATTTTGAATTCCGTGGAGTTTTATTTCCCTGTTTGTGACTCTGATATTGCAGAGAAGCATGCTCTTTCCTTTTTATCTAAGATTTTGGTCACGGGGGTATCCTTAACTTGATAAATATGGGAAGCTTCCTACTTCTTCCATCTGGGATTATTTCTACTTGTATGTTAAATGTTTTATGCTAGCTTATGGGTGTGGGTGTATGGGGGTGGTTGCTTCTACAAGAGGTAACCTAAAGAAAATGTTCTTATTTTATTTTCATCCCTCTATGGAAATTTTTCAATCCCTTATATAAATACCAGTGATTAGTTTTAATACAATCCCTTATGTACAGTCGAATTAAGGATAAGGGTCATGTCTTGAATCATAATTTCCACACTCAGATGTTATGCATAACCAGTGATTAGTTTTAATATAATCCCTTATGTACAGTCGAATTAAGGATAAGGGTCATGTCTTGAATCATAATTTCCACACTTAGATGTTATGCATGGGTAAGTATTTGATAAGATATTCGAACATGGATATTCAAGCATTGCTTTGAGAATTAAGTATATATTTGAATTGTTTTACTTAATATATTTGTTTATTTAAGTTCACGAATTATCAACATTTCAATAAATAATAAATCTACTTGTTCAGGATAAAAAATTACAAACAATATTGATTCTCACTTGGAAGCCAAACCCAGATTGTGCTTTCTTGTGATAAAGGGAAAGAGCTCAGGGAAAATAATGATAGTGCAATTTCAAGCGTATTCGGATGAATGCCACTAGTGGTATAAATGCTATTGTATCGTGAAGCATCATAATTGTTTGGTGGTCTCTCATCGCATGGTCTATCCAGCATCATCCCACCCGCCATCTCTCTTTCTTTCTTATCCCAGTCGGTTTGGATTCTCTAAGAGGCCATCCATCCCTGTTCGTAAAGCCCGCAAATCCAAAAAGCAGTGTCAATTTCTTTCATTGTCTCCAGTTTGTAAGAATAAAGAGATAGAGAGAGATATGAGTCTCAAGAGATCAGATCCCATGTCTTTGAACTGTTATAGTGTATTGCACCTATTATATGTAAAAAAGAGAGCAGTGGTAGACGTACATATGGCAATTGTTATGTCACCTGTTATAGGTGTAGATGTGACAACTGTTATCGTGAATGTCACATGTTAGAAGCGTTGGACAATGGTTTTTAAAGCCATAGTTTTTCAACATAAACATTTTAGCATTTAATGTTCAGAATTAATTTTAGCATTAGTTCCTATCAATATGAAAATTTGGTGGTTTTCTGATACTTATCCTAAGTTTGACCTCATACGTTCCTTGGTATGAGACCAAATAAGATGAAAATTGCACTGATTGGTTAATAGAAAAAAGTTTGTATACTTCATTGGTCCAACAAATGTGGTGGGGACATAATATGTAACAAATCATATTTCATAAGTTTTATTATTATATTTATTTATGTGCGAGCTTTAGACTATATCGATTTCGATTACTATATTCCTATGTCGCAAGCGGCAGGGACTAATAAAATGAAAACAACTATGGCAAGTGATTGCACCTTCAGTAGGCTCGACTCAAGGCTCTATTTGTGTCTTTGTTCTTTTAACGATTCGGCACAGAACAATAATGAGTAAATAAAATATCAACACTTACCTAAACGCATAGCACAATTATCAGAGTGAACCTTGGTCGATCACAAAAAACTTATTATTATATCTTAGTGAAAAAGGAGAGAAACAATAGTGTCAGAGCTCTGAGTTCTCTCTTCTTGCTCTCTTATTTATATAAGGTTCACAAAATCTAAAATAGGCATACCAAGGTTCAACTTCATCTATGCTAACTTATAAGAAACAAATAAAGTAAATGGTTACAACCATGTATCAATCCTTAGCCATGGCTCAACAAGTATGTACTAAATTTATCCTTAAGAAATATGAACTGAAAATGGTTTGATAAAGCTCTAAATACTATTCTTGGTGTTCTACAATAACCAATTTCCCCACATCCTATAAGTGATAGAGAGTAATCATCTCAATTATAACTGAGTTTATTTTGATAAGTGAAATAGTTTGAGGTGATCGCTATCTGTCGAGAGCTTGAGATGCTTTGTTTGATGTCGGTTAATAGCTTCTTGGAAATAGAATAGAGCTCATGAAAAGGTCATTTACGAGGTTTAGTAATCAAAATTTTTGCCCCAAAGTTTTTTCATATCAACCAACAGGATTTTTCTTTAAGTTATAACTAATTCCTTAGCAACTTGTGCACACAATTGAAGCTATGAGTTCATCCATTTGGCATTCCATCTTGTTCACAAATATGTCCATCTAGTAGCTAACTATAGCCAAGGCCTAGGTATTTGGTGAAAAGGCTTATGAATAACATTCTAGCAATATGTCATTGGGTAGTTGATTGTAGCCTAGGCCTTTAGTCGTTGCTAAAAATGACATCTCATGAGAGATTTACATATATCATATGTGTTGGTGTACATGCACCTAGATTAACTTTAGTTCAACTCTAGAGATTACATGCAATGTGCACTTGTCTTTATCTAGTTAACTTGAGTGTTGTACATGCACATAGTTAACCTTAATTAGCTTTAGTTCAACTCTAGATATTGCTGCAATGTGAACTTGTCTTTACATAGTTAACTCAAGTGCTTACATGTGGTGTGCAGTTGGCTTTAGTTAGTTAACTATAATTCTTGCATGTGGTGCACGTGCACATTAACAGAACATAAAGAACACTTAGCTTCAGTTAGCTTTAAATATCCATAGTTATTGAATGTACAACAAAGCTTAACTTAATTTCTTTATATATTGATTCTCAAACCAATATTGAGATATCAATTTCATTATCAATTCTAATTATTTTTCTTTTTCAACTTGGAAAGTTTGTGCAATTATTCTTCAACTAGATCCATATTTGTGCTTTAATAATTTTACATGGCATTATAGCTACAAGGGTTTGGAGAAGTTGCATGAACAATTTGTTGCAGGTTTGAAGAGCATATAATTGGAAATTGTTCGAAGATTTGATTTGAAGATCAAAATATTGGAGGATTTTCGAAATTGTTGCTACAAACACAAAGTGAAAGAATGGAATTCCAAACTTCCACTATTCTGACTCCATACAATTACCATGAATGGAAGCCAATGATTTTTGTTCATCGTAGGAGCAAATTCTTGTACCAAATAGTCAGGGGAATTGAGACAGAACTAGTGTTAGAGGATGAGAAGTCATATTGGCTTAACAGATCTGACATGGCTTATGGAAGATTGTGTTTATCTATGTCTCGTGATATTCTTTATGAGTTCATAAATATTGAATCACCACATGAAATATGGACTACATTGAAAGGATTATATGGTGATTAAAATGATCTAGAAGAACACCATTTGGAGGCAAAGAGATCGACTTATTATAGCAGTCATGAGAGTGGTGAAGACTCCAATAATGTGGAGAAATATTCTCAAGATAGTGTTGAACAAGAAGATTCCGCTTCTTCTATTGTTAATGAACCTGTTTTAGATGAGAATTTTATCTTTTCCAATAACGAAGACATTGCACATGAGGAAATATCTTCCTTTGCTAGTGATGAATACACTACTTTCAAAAACATAGAAGAGGACTTTGATTCCTCTACTATTGATGATGTTGATGATGCAGATCTAACGAGGTCTCATTTAATGATGCCCCACATGCACTCTCAGTCGCAGAGCCATGCATGCCCATGCATGCATCTAAGGAGGCATTTATAGCACCATGTATGCACATGTATGTATCCACAAAGGCATCTCTAAGGCCACACATGCACATGCATGCATCCCTACATGCAACCATTCTCATGCATGCATATAGGGTACATGAATTTGATAGTCAAATGCATGACGAAGTTGCATGGAATCCATATTGGCATGCAACCCTGTATAAGGAAATTTAGTCCTTGATCCAAAGATCAGAGTCGATAACTCTACTTCAAAAAATGAAGCTTATTCCTCTAGATCCATGATGGGATCATCAGTATTCAGTATTTTTCGATTTCAGAGCAGACTAACGATATCTTCACCAAGAATTTCACTGAGGAGAAGTTTCGATTCTTGCGAGATCGTCTCGGGGTGAAGGACACGACTGCCTAGCAGTTGTCTTTTCTCTACTTTTGCATTATATTTTGAGGGGAGTTTTCTTCCCACTAGGTTTTCCCTCTTTCCTCTTTTCATGCATTATATATGGGTACCTAAAATGGACATGTTGTTAGGACTCATTCAATTTTCATCACACTCACCTAAGTTATGCTTAAGGTGGAGGTGTTTGTGTACATGCACCTATATTAACTTTAGTTCAACTCTATAGATTGCATGCAATGTGCACTTGTCTTTAGCTAGTTAACTCAAGTGTTGTACATGCACATAGTTAGCATTAATTAGATTTAGTTCAACTCTAGATATTGCATAAAATGTGCACTTGTCTTTAGATAGTTAACTCAAGTGCTTACATGTGGTGTGCACTTGGCTTTAGTTAGTTAACTATAGTGCTTGCATGTCGTGCATGTGCACATTAACAGAACATAAAGCACACTTAGATTCAGTTAGCTTTAACTATCCATAGTTATTGCATGTAAAACTAAGCTTAAGTTAGTTGCTTTATATATTAATTCTCAAAACAATATTGAGGTATCAATTTCAGTATCAATTCTAATTATTTTTCTTTTTCAACTTGGAAAGTTTGTGCAATTATTCTTCAACTAGATCCATATTTGTACTCTAATAATTTTACAATATGAGACCATGTATAATCATGTAATCAAACACTTCCTCAATCCTGAATCAGTAGCCCAAACAACTTATTATTCCCTGCCTACAACAATGGAATATAGTGATCGATCGCTATTGATTTTATATTATTTGAGTAAAGTCATTTATTTAACCAAACTTTAAAAAAAAAAAAAAAAATTCAACAAAAATGTTTATCCAAACTTTTTTTTGGAGGGCTTATTGCCCAGCTTCATTTTCATATCGATGTCTTATTCCCCAGTTTCATTTTCATATCCAAATATCACTGTGCCTTTTTAACATATCCTAAGTTTCCAAAAACTTCCTGAGGCGATCCTAATGGAGAACCCTAAATCTAATAGGTATCACTCGCTTGCCAACACTTGGAAACTGGAAACTAGTGTCCAGAATAGGCTCTACCTGGCTCCCTCTCCCAAGATGGTGAAAACTTCACAGAAACTTGAAGTTACAACCAGCCCTGCCCTTTGAGCTCATCCAGAAAACCATGGGGTAAGCATTCTGACACTATTGAAGAGACTATGTCTGGATGAAGAAAGATATTGAATGATCGGAAACCCTAACCTTTTTTACTCCTCCAAACCATGTAATTGTATTTCCTTTTCAGGTAAAGTTTTTAATGTTACTACGAAGTTGCTATTTATTTTAGTGGTTCTAATTTTGCATTGTGACCCTTCTATTTCCTCGATGACGCTTTTTTCTACAGGTGTTTTCAATAGAATTTTTATCTCTTATGTCCGCAATGGCTTGCAGAAACCATCATCCTTCGAGAACTCCTTCAAGAATGAGGTATATATATATCAATATGGTTATGCTGCAAAAGTTATTTGTGTGTTTTTTTGTCACCACCATTAACAATTATTGTTTGTTCCAACTAACTCACTAACTGCATAAAATTTTGTTGGAGGCTTAATATACTATTTTTGGTTCTCATGAAGCTACTGAGTCAACCGATGCTTGCTTTGTTGTTGGATCAATATCAACTTGTTTATTATAAGAGAACCCATATTTTTCATGGTTCGAGTCATCATGTCCGTGTTCTGGAACTAGAAATTCTCAAATCTGATCGAGGAAGCTTATCAAGTTGCTTATCAAGTGATCAGGAGATCATGTGTTTTGCTCAAAATTGAAAGTGCACGAAACTATACCAAATCTGAGCGACCGGAAAGGCCTCATCATTGCAATTCTGACGCCATGAAGGCTTCGAAAAATCGATGTCATTTGAGGAAGATATCGCGTTCTATTCATTTTCCCAAACAGTTAAAATTTTTGTGACTGGGATGCCCAGTCAGCATACAGGTACAGTCAACAGGTGGCATATTCTAGGGAATATTCCTTTTCTCACAGCCAATCGAATCGTGCCACATGGTTGATTATGAGCCATTGATTTTGGTTGTACAAATTTTCATTTCTAACCATTGGATGGAGTTGTACATGTTTAAATTAGCCATTGGATGGGCGACACATGGAAATCCTAGAGGCTGCCACGTGTCCCCAGGAGGTTTCATTAAAATTTGGGTGCGATCATCGGGGGGGGTCGACCCCGCGACCTCCGGGCGTGACAAAGATCTCCAACCATCTCCACTATCTATTGGTTCTTACCATGTTAGTCTACCACTCTATTTTATGATGTATATGTTTTCAATTCGGAGGGGGGGACCGCTAGTGGTCCCAACCCGCTGGTGGCCCCAAGCTTGCGATCACATGGACTGGAGTTAAAACACAACATTTAAATTTAAAAATCGATGGTTTACATCCAACGTTTATCCCGATGGTTTCAATGGACAAGGTCACATATAACGACATGACATTAAACTTCAACATGACAGTTTTCTAAACCATAACCTCCGACGGAAGGTTAGACATGTCACATGGAAATTGTTTGTGGATAAGGTTAATGTGGCAGTTATATAAAATTTAAACCTCAGTAGATGAAACAACAGTCACATGGCGGAGTTCATTGGCAAATAATGTGACAGGTTCAGAAATCGTTTTCATAACTGTGACTCCGTTTTCAGAAATAGTTAGACCGTGGAATTAAAGGCGGGGGTCGGCATGTGACCACCCCACCCAAACCATTTGATATCAATGCTAACGGTCTTATCTAGCATTACTATGGAGGCACCCTAAATTTAGGGTTTTTACTATTTTTAGTGGAAGTTAAGTGTAGTCTCCACTTTTGGTGGAGCTTTTCTAGCTGATATTGGGAAAAATGCATTGGGAGGTCAATTTTCGACCAATTTGGGTGAAACAAAAGTCTACCTAGACTAACTTGAGCATTCTGCAGTCACTGGTGTAGAGACAACAGCCATTAGAGGCTTGTAAACACATGTAATTTTCACTTTTGAGCATAATGACAAAGCGGGACATGCCATTGGGAGTTGGACCAGCAGATGTAGCCCAGGAAGGGTGAAATACTTCATCATGCCTACTGTGTAAAACTTATGTGTGATGTTTATTCTCTGTTATACACTTTTGTACAGTGTTATTTAGGCTTATTTTCATGCTTAAAGTTCACAAATTCATCTATGTTTCATGTTTAAAACACTAATTCCTTAAACAAACAAATGGAGATAAATTGTACATGTTTTAAATATTGAAAGGAAACTTATCACAACAAACTAATACACTCCTTTCAGATCAGGTTGGTATCAAAGCTAGAATTTAGTGTCTGGTGTTTTTGTGTGCAAAGATTTGTTTAATTGTTTTCAAGGATTTTCATGCTTACTAGGCTCAAGCTTAAGAGAGGAGAAGGAAAATTGGTGGAAGTAAGAGGTTCTCAGAGTGAGCCACATCAAAGGATGGCAAGATTTCCACATTCTCCACCACCTAGTTCACCTCTAAAAGAAGCAGAAGAAGCTATAATAATGCCTCCAGGAGAAGAAGAAACCCATGAAGGGGTGGATCCCAAAGAAGAAGAAAGAGTTTTCAAGAAAGCATTCCTTGACATGACTGAAATGGTGAGATTCCTTTATCAAGAAAGGAATGAAATACTAGAAGGATAAGGATCCAAACTTCACAAGGAAGGTCACGGACCATCAAGAGGCCACAATGATGAAGATATATCAAAGAAGGTAAATGGAGGAAATGGAGGCAGTGGAAAGTCACCATCGTCACCCTCATCATCACCATCCTCTACTTCATCTTCAGTACACCAGTCACACAAGTCAAATAACACTAGTAAAAGTCCTTTTCTAAAACTTGATGTTAAGTTTGAATTGCAAATGTTTAATTGTGAAGTCAATGCATAAAATCTTGATATTTGGATTATGTAATTGGAGGTCTATTTGATAATTTAGAACCTTCATGACGAGGATACCAAAATCAAACTAGATTCATTGAGGATGGAAGGTCCATCTCTTGTTTGGTGGGATGCCAAGACAAAAGAGGAGATAAAAAAGAATGGTAATATTATTCTATCATGGACTGATTACATTACTACAATAAAACAACATTTTTATCCATTATATCGCATGGAGAAAGCCATAATGAACTAGAAAAATTTTAGACAACTGAAAGGACAAAATGTACAAGACTACACCCAAGAATTTAGGAGAAGAGCTCTCTTATTAGGGGTAGATTTGCAGAGCCAAGATACTTTGCTCAAGTACATAGTAGGCTTACATAGCTACCTAAGACATACTATTCTCATGTTTAACCCTACAAGATTAAATGAGGTTTGTCTTTAGGACACACACTTAGAAGCAAGAGGGGAAAACATTACTGATGAGAGTAGAAAGAAACCTTTTAAGGGGAAAAAAAAAAGAGAAGACCTCAAAAGATAAGGGAAAAAAGAATTCATATTTCAAGAAAGAGGCAGAGAAAATGGTTTATAAACATTGTTCAAGAGAAGGCCATGAAGAGAAAAATTGTTGGAAATTACATCCTGAAAAGAGACCCAAGTATAACAATAACACAGGGAAGCAGAAAATTGCAGCTACAACTCAAAATGACTTTGGAGAGGATTCAGGTGATGAAACTAAAATTACAGCCATGGGATTGAATAATATGAAGGGGAAATAAATTGAAACAAAACCCAATACTAGTACTTCAAACTGCCACATACAAGCTTCAAATGAAGAAGAGAGAATTGAATTGTCTCATGTGAGGGTCATATCCAAACATACCAAGATTGACACACTGTTTGAATTGTCTCATGTGAGGGTCACAAGCAAACTTAATATTTGAAGACTTGGTCAAGAAACTTAATCTTGAGACCATTCCACATCCAAAACCATATCCACTTGGATGGATTTTGAAGGATGAAAATTTATAGGTTTCAAAGAAGTGCATATTGCACTTTCCAATAACTACACATTTTGTTGACACAGTTTATTTAGATGTGGTTTCGCTTGATATTACAAGTGTTGTGTTGGGAAGTCCTTACTTGTATGACAGGAAAGCGATCTTCCATCGCCATGATAACAAACACCATTTATTCAAATATGGCAAGGATTACATTGTTAGATCACATCGCAAGAAGACAAATATTTCAATGGTAAATGTTGGACAGGTAAAAAGGCTGGTGAATTAAAGTAAGATTTTTTTTTCTTCTTATTATTAAGCCTAAAGCTGATGTTAATCATGATTCATTTTAAGATTGTGATCCTAATTTTAAATCAGATTTATATGATGTATTTGATGCACATCATGAGATGTTTCAGGAGCCAACATGATTGCCTCCTAAAAGGGAGATTCAACATGAGATTCAGTTACAACAAAATTGTCCTCTTCCAAACATTGGCATGTATCACATGTCGATAATGGAGAATTCTGAAATAAAGAGGCAAATCAAGGACTTGTTGGACAAGGGACTCATAAGGCCAAGCACTTCGCCATGCAGTTCATCCATAGTCTTGATTCTGAAGAAAGATGGGACTTGGCACATGTGTGTCGACTTTAGAGCTTTGAACAAGATAACGGTAAAGAATCGATACCCACTCCCAAGGATAGATGATTTCATAGATCATCTGAAAGAAGAACATTTTTTCACTAAGTTATATTTACGAAGTGGATATCATCAAGTAAGAATTGCAGAAAGTGACATATGGAAGACTGCATTCAAAACCAAACAAGGATTCTTTGAGGGGTTGGTTATGCTATTTGGTTTGTGTAATGCCTTGACGACTTTCATGCATGTTATGGATAATGTTTTGCATCCATTTATTGATGAATTTGTGATTGTGTATTTAGATGATATAATAATTTTCAACAAAACAAGAGAAGAACATGTCTTTCATGTGAAAATGGTACTTGATGTTTTGAAGAAAGAGCAATTATTTCTTAAGATGTCAAAGTGTGAATTTGGAAAGACTTATCTAGTTTATTTGGGACACATTGTAGGAGAAGGTGAGTTGAGAATTGATCCTCATAAATTGGAATCCATTGTGAATTGGCCCACTCCCAAAACAATAACCGAGGTAAGAATTTTCTTAGGCACAACTCACTATTGGAGAAAGTTTATTGCTAACATTTTTGCCATAGTAGCTCCTATGCATGCTATGACAAGTGTGAAGAAAGGCTTCCAATGGGGAGGAAAACATCAGCAAGATTTTGAAGCTTTAAAGGAAAATATCAGTTCAGCTCTGGTCCTTGCATTACTGAATTTGAGATAGTCATTCGAGATACAAACTTATGCTAGTGATTATGCCATGGGCGACGTACTTTTGCAGCATGGTAAGCCTATCGCTTTTCATTCTGAAACATTCATTGGTGTTGTAACTAATTATCCTACATATGATAAAGAGTTGTATGTGCTGGTACAAAGCATCAAGAAGTGGAAATAATACTTGATGGGTAAAGAGACGATTATACATACCTATCACCAACCATTAGAGTACTTGCAATCATAAACAAAATTGCAGAAATCACAACATTTTAGGTGGATGGGATTTCTTCCACAGTTTCATTTTTTTATAAGGTACAAGAAAGGTATTTTCAATAAATTTGCTGATATGCTTTCGAGGCAAATTATAAGTTCTTTTACTTTACTTAAAAATGATTCTATTGTACATGAGAGTTACATAGAACAATATACATCTAATGCTGACTTTCAAGATGTGTATGCTAGTTTGAATGAAGGGAATCAAGTTGAGGAAAATGATTATCACATGCATAACAATTTGTTGTTTCAATTGGGCAAGTTGTGCATACCACAAGGAGAGAGAATTAGTTTCATGAGAGAGGCTCATTCGTCTCTTATTGCTGGACACTTTGGGGTAAGAAAAACAGTGGTGCATCTACAGAGGTATTGCTATTGGCCTCGCATGATAGATAGTGTGTCATGTTTTATAAGAGGAGGTTCTATGTGTGCAACAAGCAAGCCTAGCAATAGGAAGCTTGGGTTGTACACGCCACTACCGGTGCCATCAAGGCCATGGGAGAGTGTCTCCATGGACTTTGTTGGAGGTCTACCTATGTCAAGAAAACAACATGATTATCTTTATGTAGTTGTGGATAGATTCAGTAAAATGTGTATAATTATGCCATGTAAGAAAATCATTACTACTAAAAAAAATATTGAACTTTATTTTCAATATGTATAGGTTCATTATGGTTTTCAAACTTCTATTTTTAGTGACAAGGTTTCCACGTTCGTTGGAAATTTTTGGTCCAATATTTGGAAGATGATGGACACAAAGTTGAAAAAGAATACTTCTTTTCATCTGCAAACTGATGGCCAAACCGAGGTGTTGAACAGAACCATTGTGCATCTATTGAGAGGATATTGCAGCAAACATCCCAAGTTGTGGGATGAAAAATTGCATTACATTCAACATTCTTACAACCGGGCCAAGCACTCTTCTACAAATACTTCACCTTTTGAATCCTCCTTTCGGTATTTGCTGAAATTGCCATTAGAATTCATATTTGAGAAGGATGTTTCAATTGATGGGCATAGTGATATTGACAAGGCTCAAAATTTCATTGAGAAAATTCATATTATTCATCAAGAAGTTAAAGAACAACTTGATAAGAATCAAAGAAAATACAAGGAGAGGCATGACAAACATAGAGTTGATTACAAGTTTCAAGAAGGAGATGAAGTATGGTTGCACATAAGAAAATAAAGGATTCAAGGAGAAGGTAAAAAGCTCAAGCCCATTCGCTATGGTCCATTCAATATCATAAAACAAGTTGGTAATAATGCATTTCAACTTGACTTGCCTTCATATATGAAAATGTATTCTATTGTCAATGTGGAGAATTTACATTTGTATGAGCCTCATTTGATTGACGATCATGGGAATGATATTCAGCTACCCTCTATAGAAGATTTCTCGCCAGAATTTCTGGACGAGCTCAAAGAAGATTCCATCCTTGACAGGAGGACGCACACTTCTAAGAGGGGAAGTGTCGATTACCTTCGAACTGGGCTCAAGGGCAACAAACCAAGTAAGGGAAGGTGGATGGAAGTGGAAAAGGTGAGGGAGTTGTACCCTCATCTTTTGAATAGTTAATTAAAGTATTTTGGGGTCCAAAAGCTTCCCAATGGGGAGGTGTGATCAGGAGATCATGTGTTTTTCTCATAATTGAAATTGCTCGAAACTGTATCGAACCTAAGCGACTGAAAATGTTTCATCATTTCAATTCTAGCACCGTGAACGGTTCGAAAAATCGATGTTGTACAAGGAAGATATCACATTCTGTTCATTTTCCCAAATAGATAAAAATTTTGTGACTGGGATGCCCAGTAAGCATACAAGTACAGTTAGAAAGTGGCATATTCTAGGGAATATTCCCTTTTCTCACAACCAATCGGATCGTGCCACATGGCTGATTCTGAGCCATTGATTTTGGTTGTACGAATTTTCATTTCTAACCATTGGATGGACTTTTACAGGTTTAAAGTAGTCTTTGGATGGGTGACACGTGGCAAGCCCAGAGGCTACCACATGTCCACAGGAGGTTTCATTAAAATTTTGGTCGAGTCAGGGGGGGTTGACCCCACAACCTCTTGGCACGCACAAAGACCTCCAACCGTCTCTGTTATCTATTGGTTCTTATCATGTTAGTATACCGCTTTATTTTATGGTGTATATGTTTTCAATTTGGAGGGGGGAACCGCCAGAAGTCCCAACCCATTGGCGGCCCAAGATTGTGAGCACATGGACCAGAGTTAAACTGCAACATTTAAACTTCAAAACCAGCGATTTACATCCAACGTTTATCTCGACGGTTTCAATGGACGAGGTCACATGTAATGATGTGACATTAAACTTCAACGTGATGGTTTTCTAAACTGTAACCTCCCACGGAAGGTTAGACCTATTACATGGAAATTGTTTGTGGATAAAGTTAATGCTGCGGTTATACAAAACGTAAACCACAGTGGGAAAAACATAACAAACACATGGCATGGTTCATTGGCAACTAATGCGACGGGTTTGGAAATGGTTTTCAGAACTGCAACTCTGAGTTCCATGCCATGTGGAGTTTCAAACAGTTAGACCACAAAATTAAAGGCAGGGGGTCGACATGTGACCACCCCACCCAAACCATTTGATATCAATGCTAACGGTCTTATCCAGCGGTACTGTTGAGGCACCCTAAATTTAGGGTTTTTACTATTTTTAGTGGCAGTTAAGTGCAGTCTACAATTTTGGTGGAGCTTTTCTAGCTGATATTAGGAAAAATGCATTAGGGGGTCAATTTTCGACCAATTTGGGTGAAACAAGAGTCTACCTAGACTAATTTGAGCATTATGGAGGCACTTGTGTAGAGAAAATAACCATTGGAGGCTTGTAAACACATTTAATTTTCAATTTTGAGCATAATGACAAAGAGGGACATGCCATTGAGAGTTGGACCAGCAGATGTAGCCCAGGAGGGGTGAACTGCTTCATCATGCCTGCTGTGTAAAACTTATGTGTGATGTTTATTCTCTATTATAAACTTCTGTATAATGTTATTTAGGCTTATTTTCATGCTTAAAGTTCACAAATTCATCTATGTTTCATGGTTAAAACACTCATTCCTTAAGCAAACAAATGGAGACAAATTTTACATGTTTTAAATACTGAAAGGACACTTAGCACAACAAAATATTACATTCCTTTCAGATCATCAAGTTATGAAAGCTAAGAGGCATAATTTTGAGAAAAGAAAAAATATTATAGGCTACACGTATTGAAAGTCGGTAAGTCCTATTCCTATTAATTCTAAAATGAAAGAGTCTATTCCTTATAAATCCTTTCTCATTCGATTGCCAAGATGACATATACCTTGATTGGGTAGCTAAAGTTAACATTATTTCTAGTTAAATATGAAGGCCAAGAATGAAACATGGCGTTGTCTATCTTTATCCTCTTTAAAGTGCAGCTGTGGAAGGGGTTTCTAAGCCAACGCCTTCTGATTCTAGGCAAAATATTTTGACTGCATAACCCAATATTTATATCTACCTCGTGCCTTTGAATCATGTGATATTATCCATAGAATATTCATGGTTAGACCTCGTCCCTCGTCTTTTCTCCCTCCTACCTCGGTCGACTCCATCCGAGTCCTTGAACTCAGTCGTCTCTATTTCATATCATGTTTTCGTTACATTTTTCTGTGATGGTGAAGTCCTTGAACTCGTTTTTGTTACATTTTTCTGTGATGGTGAAATTTATTTCCTCCAACTGAGATTTAGTCGTTTGAATCAAAATACCAAAGGAAATGTATAGAACTAAATGATTAGGCTTTGCAACCAGCCACTTGGAACAATCATATTGTGTCTAGAAGAAGTTGGGTTACTTTCTGAAACATGTATTTCTCTGCTTCAAAAATGCACTCATATACAACCTGTAAATCCGACATCTAGGTACTTTAGTAATAATTAGTTTGTTTTTTAAGTAATACTCAGTTTGTTTTTTCTATAAGCCAACCATGTCCAAGAAAATCAAATGACTTGGACAAATGAGAACATAAATGGTTATGGAACTTGATGCTTAATTTAAGAAAGCAATCAGATGAGTTGGACAAATGAGCCCCTCATGATTCCTACAGTGAAGCTCAGTCCCTACAGCACAATAACTAGCAGCATAGAGCTTCAAAGATATTCTCTAGGATTTGTAAAGCCCTTGCTGGAAAAGGCCTGTGGTGAGATGGATCTACTGTTGGATGATCTACATCTGTATGGACTTAGTGTTGTCACTGGACCAACAGAATAGACAGAAGAAATTTCTGACTTGGTCAGCTAGACCTTTGATTGGAGGATCAGGATAAGTAACTACTACTGGTGTTGCCGAAATAATACGAGTCGATTATAAGGAGTTAGCATGTCAAAGCACAATAAATATATCTAAGTCTTTACCAAGCTGAAGGCTTACCAATGTCGTTCTATGGAGTTATTTAATAAATAATTTCTTTCCCTTTTTCACCCTCTTAAATACATTCTTAAATCTTAAATACATTCTTAAATCAAGGCATTTGATTAATAAAAATTAGAACTCAATGAAATGCTTATAATTGTATACCCTAAATCCACTCTTAAATCAATTCATTTGGTTAATAAAGTTTAAACCGTAATGAAATTCTTATAATTATATACTCTTCTAGTTTTACTGAAGAATTCTAACGTGTTTGTGGTTCATCTAGATTTTGGGGGAGATAATAATACCACTGACTGATTATTTAATTAAATAACAATTAGGTTTTGTTGACATAGCGCAAATTCGTTAAGTTGAGCTCACAATAAGATGCAAGTCCTCTAGATTGAAATCTGAAGGGCATATTGGCAAAGGATTTACAGTTCAAGAACCTTATATATAGGAGTAGGGCGGTGATGCATATGTTTTAGCAAGGCACTCTAGGGAAGCATTTTTCTATCGGTCAACAATTTAGTTTTAATTAAAAAATAATAATAAGGGTGTGCTTTATAGTGAAGTCTTAATCCAGTGACAACGATTTCAGTTTAAAATGAAAACATAAGCTTCATATATTGTATTCAAGGTTACACATTATATTTTTTATTATTATTCTCTAAGCGGCCATCACCATTATACGAGATACGTTAAAAAGTAACATTGACATTTATTTTCTTCATAAATTTCAAAACAAAATTATGTTAAAATTATTTATAGGGAGGGGCTCCCGACTGCATGCAGTACTTGTTATAAACCAAACTCATTATATATGAATATAATCTTATTTTAAACCAAACACACCCATACTCTACTTTCAGTCAATATTTTTAGTAATTTAATTCTAAACATAAGAGATAAGGTGTAAAAACAAACATAAGTATACCTATGATAAAATATAGGGTTTGGATATATTAGAAGTGAAAATGACAAGGTTTTATAGGAAAAAATGGATATTTCATGAACAAAAATAATGTCGTAGGAGGAACCCAACAATGTTTATAGAAGAACATCTCTTGGCGAGTCATTAATTCCAAGCTTGCTCACAATATGAGCTCCAATTATCTTTTTCCAAATATGAAATTAGTTTACTAGTTGATCACCTTACCAACTGCCAAATGGGTACTCTTCATCCTTACAGATCCTTGAGCTGCAATGGGTTGTAAAAGAATAGAAAAAATATAGCAGGTAAAAGGTGTGGCTTGTCTAGCGTGTTCTAAGTCCCCAATTCTATGGTAATGTCACATTCTTGAGACAAACTAAACACCATTTCACAAGAAAAAATGGATCATTGCAACATCCATCAAGCATTAATATGGAAAAAGGCCAGTCTCATGCCCAAGCCCCATTTCTTATATATCCTTTGAGGCTCATGTAATTTTTCCATCTCATGCAAAAAAAACTAGTTATTTTAATTAGTAATTGCATATTATTCACCCAACCATGTGTTATTTCATGTACAATTAATTATTGTATTTAAAATTATAAATAAATATCATTTATCACACCCCAATCTCTTGTCTTATTTTTATTATTAGATGTTCCCTAATTCCTCTTTTGTTTCCTCATTGAGTTGGTGCACATGGAATTGATATTTTTGATTTAATTAAAATTGTTTTTAGTTTCATTTAACTCACCCTTTTCTATATGCATCTCCATTTCTAATTATAAACTAAATTTAATTTCCCTTTTTGTCCAAACATGTGCATGAGTTTATATAATTAGTCAAATCTCTCATGAAATTTATTTGATTTCCCTTCTTAAAAAGAAATGCATGCTCCATAGGATATCTTTATCCTAAATATACATAAACCAAATCAAAGTTGATACCAAGGGTTAAAATAAATTAACTCATGCCCTTCAAGTATTCGGTGCCAAAATATAGACATGATCATTACAATCAAAGTTAATACCAAAGGTGAAACCAAATTAATTCAAAGCCTTAATGTATTTGAAACCAAGAGCTAGATATGATCATTACAACTATTTAAGTACCCCGCACCAAGAGCTAGACATAACAAAGAGTACCAATTCCCTACATGCCCTTTGAGTATTACTTATTGGTATATACCAAGGTTTTCATGCTTAAGCATGCCCTACAAGTATCATATTTAGATGGTGGTGGACAATGTCATGGTTGGGACTTAACTAGCACAATTCATTCACTAGTGGTGAGGGACTAATGGTAATTAAGGAATAAGGGATGACAACTTATTGTGTCCTAATATCCAAGACCTTGTATGTGACCAAATCCATGACCTACTCTTACAAAAACATATAGCCTCCAAAAAAAAACATAAACATGTACTTTTATGCACATGCAATACTTCCTATCACACAAGAAAAGCCACAAGTAGAATCACGTAACATAATAGATTTCAACCATGTGTTCATTTTAAATATTCCATAGCATCACAAAAATATCAAAGAATAAACCATAAAAAATATTTGTGCCCATCAAAAAGTAATCACAACAAAATTAGATCAAAGGTTTAGATCACATCATATATCTACCAAACAAACATATCATTCTTCTATACATATATTACCAAACAACCATATCATTCTTCTAACAATAATGACCACAATAATAACATTATTTTGATAAAAAATAAGTCAAAGAAAAACAAACCACTACAATGAACCCAACTTTAATTATTTTTCTACTTAATACCATTTGTCATGTAGTTTCTAACTACTTCTTAAGAAACATGTATTTACCCTTCACCCTAATCATTCAAATCCCATCATCAACTTCAACAATTTACTTATATTTTTTTTCTTTTATCTTTTACATCCTATATGTTCCACTTACTACCATGTTCTTTTGATTAGTTCTTGAGCAGTGTCGATACGCTCTCCACTCTAATCACAACATAACCCATCATTCAACTTCAATTGTTTAATATTGTCTTTTATTTTATTTTGTGCATCTTAAGTGCAACAATAATTACATTGCTTTATCATTTTCCATTTTCCTACTCAATACCATTGCTTTATCATTTTCCATTTTCTATTTGTATTCAAGGACTCCATCTCTAGTAACCTTTTGATTTACTATTTCATATTTCTTCTATACTTTTTCATATTTCTTCTATACTTATCCATCTTATCCATAATAATGTTCGTAATCGGATTTCCCACTCCCTCATGCATTGTCACCAATGACAAGCACTTGAAGACGATAACATCTCCATTAACCTTTCAATTTATTTTTGCATATTTCTTCTCATTTTGTTATTCATTTCATGCATCCATCCCATCATAAAAAATGTCCCTAATGTGGTGCATTCCTTTATCAAGGTTCAAATCCTTTAAAAACATGTTATATCTCTAATGAGTTGTCGCACTTATACAAATAAGTTATTTTATACTGTTGGTGCAAGGTGCAAGTCTGAAAAAATCTTCAATTTTTTTTAATCCAACTACATTTTATTTTTATTTTCTGATATTAAAGATAATTGCTTTCGCATAGTAGATGTCGAGTGGATATATATATATATATATATATTAGTATCAATAACAATACAGTATACAATACAATATTAAACCATAATAATAATAATAATAATATATATATATTAATTTTATCATCGAGTAGTTGGATAGTTTGATAACTACTTCAACCTAGATTCATCTTTATTATGTATCCATCAAGCATCTAGAGATCAAATCTCTTAAGATTCAAACTTCTTTTAAAATGAAAAGATATTTGATCCCTCTCAATTTTTGGTAGATCTAGAGTTAAGATGGATCTAAATTAGTTTAATTATTAATTATAATTGAGTGTAAATATAATTTTTATTTTTTTATTTAATTTGATCAAGTCAAAATTTTTTACTAATAACTATAATTATTAATTTTTTTATTTTAATTTTAAATTTTAAATATATTTTAATTTCAATTCCATTTTTATGTAATTTGACCAAGTTAAAATGTTTATAGGATAAGACACGATTTTACATCTCTTCCATACTAGATAAAGAGTGTCTCTCGATGTAATAATAATATGATACATGTCATCGGTTAGTGGTTATGAAAAGTTAGTTGCAATTATTATACTTGAAACTTTGGTTAACTTTTAAAATAAAATGGCCTTTTTACGAGCGCTTTTTCAAATTGCGCTGAGTATGGTAGAGATGTTGTAAAGTAATGTCATGTAAACATTTTGGCTCAGTCAAAATAAAATAAAAATAATCCTATCTTAAAATAAAAATAATTTCAAACTAAAATAATAAAAATAAAAATAATGCATTATTGTTATTATTATTATTTGTTGGGTGGTTAAGGTAAAATTGACTTGGCCAAGATACTAGTGGTTTTTGAGATCCAAGTTTATGAGAACCCATCGTATTCATGCCTAGATCCATCTTAACCTAGAACCTTTGCATGATTTGCATTTTCTGTTGTAATAGAGAAGAATGTTAAACATTTGATGAACATGGTGAAGGAATTATAAAAGAATCTAGAAAATGCAAAATAAGAGAATGAAAGGCTTCACATATAATTCCAAGTCTTGAAAGCCTCAAGTTCTCACGAGGAGGATTTTTGGCACATGCATTAGAAGAGATAAGAGTGATGGAAAATGTCACGAAATAGCTATATATGAAGATGATTATTCTTCAAAAACAAATTCCCCATTAATGGATGTCCAAAATGAGTTGAATGGAAAAGTTGCATTGTTAAAAGAATCCGCTACTGCAATAGACCTCATGTATGAATGGTGCACAAAATATATTGATGCAACAACTGACTTACCTATAAAGGATAGAATGTGAAAGGAACAAGACAAAGCAAAAGCTAGGATGTCCATGCAATCTCAAGAGAAGTTCAGAAGAGAAGTGGTTATAAAATTGAGTAACCATGGGTGACATCATAGCATGTTGGAAGCCCTTATCAAGTCTCAAAAGATAGTTTCCATTGGAGTACGAGGAATAGTGAGACTAGAGCAGGAAATCTGGCAATAAATTTAGGAGATGATGGATGTAAGAAATAAATATATGGTTCAGAAAAACATGAAACCTATGAAAGAAGCCATTTGAAAAGATGTGACAGAACCCACAAAGCTGCACACAATTGTCTTCACACTTTTCAACTGGGAACAAACAGATATGAGAACAATAATACTATATGCTCTTAAATGTGAAATCAAATTCAAAAGGATAATATCCAACAAATTTAGATCCATTGTAGTAGATTATAAAGTGTGGCTTGATCACCTAACTCGAGAACTCCAAGTTGAAGCCTCACTATTGATTAGTGCCATGAAGGGATTTATTTTTATTATTTTTATTTTTAAGTAATATTTAAATAAAATTAAAATTAAAAGTCAAATAGAAATTAAAATATAGAGAAAAAATGTAAGGCCATATAGAAAATGAAAAGTCATGTGAAAACTTGAAAGATCATGGGAGGTGAATAGTTACCCAACTTTGTATACATATAAATTCATGGCTTGATAGGGGGCTTTTAGTTTTGAACTCCTTTGAAAACCTTATAAGAGGAAATCTTATAAATTCCTTTTGAAAATCAAGTGACAGCTTAGAACTTGTACAATTAGATTTAATGGATTCTTTTTGCAATAATGCATTGGATACTTAAGCTTAAAATTGAGAAGCTCTCTTGGGCCATGGAAAGCATTCCATTCACCTGCTCTTGAACATTGTAAGAATATTCTTGTGATGATTTATTAGTATTTGATTGCTGTTTATGTGTTAAAATTTAATGTATTGTTTCGTTAATGGGAGATTCACATTTGCTAATTTACGTTTTCATGAGTGTTATTAATTGTGAACTAATTTACAATTGATAATGAATATATTTCTTCAAATTATCCAGACAAATGATTTCATTTACTAATTTTCTCGAAACTAAACTAATTTTCTCGAAACTAAACTTCATTTTTAAATTTGCAGGTTTGATTTCTTTTTCAAATTACTCAACTTTGTATGGATTTCAAATTTTCCAGGTTCAGTGACATTCGATAATTTCACGATCAAGCTCCTTCAAATTAGTTTGATGGAGTTGGCTTACATTCAAAAGAAAATAAAGGGTGAATGGGGTTGACACTTTTGCCCACCAAAAGTGGTATGGTGTAATTATTATGATACTCTTCTCAAGAGGTGGGATCTCCACCAATCCTGCAATGTCTAAAGGTAAAATTACATTTCTATTATCAAATTTAGTTTTTCAATTCCCTGTATTTTTAACATTTGATAAAGGTTTTTTCTTTTATTATTATTTTATTTAAACTGTGAGAACATTGATTAGTATAATCTATATAATCATACCCACTATTTGCATCAATATCAAATATCAAAACATAAACATAAAGCATGATATAACTCAAATTGTCATGATATAGGTTAAATTTTATAAATTTAATTAAATTAAAAAGTTATGTATTTTATTATATTATATATATAATTTCTAAATTAATAATTATGAGTGGAAAATGAGATTTTTTACTATTGAGTAAAGTTTCATTCTTATTCTCACACGAAAAACTATCCTAAAGTCATGAGACATTTCAAAGTAAAGGCTTAAACATGTATAATTACATAGAAAAAAATTATATTAAATGATCTCATAAACCATTTACATATAAGTGGAAAAAAACTTATCTAATATTTTTTTATTTAAAAATCAAATTCATTTATTGCAATTAGATTTTGAGGGTTTCATCTAGAGTTAAAATGGATCTAGGCATAAATATCATGGATCAATACCATGGGTTCTCATAACCCTGGACCACTAGTAACTTGACCAAGTCAATTTTACCTTAACCACCCAACAAAAATTAATAAAAAAATTAATAATAAGAAATTTTATTATTATTATTATTTTAGTTTGATATTATTTTTATTTTAACATAGGATTATTTTTATTTTATTTTGACCAAGTCAAAATGTTTGTAGGAAATTGCATTACAATGGATCACCCTAATTAGTGGTTATCAAAAGTTACTTGCAATTATTATAGTTGAAACATTGGTTAACTTTTAAAACAAAATGACCTTTTTTCAGACATTTTTTTCGGTCTCATCAATTTTGATCAAAATCTAGTAGAGACTTTTAAGAATCATAATGTTAAGTTGTTTAATTTGTAAAGTTCTAGTGTCTTGGGGATTTTTTTGGGTATTGACTTTATTTATGCATTCAAAGTTGCATTTTAAACAATAAGAAATCACAATCTTGCTCAAAATTGTATGATTGTTAAGGTTTCGTGCTAGCAAGTGTGGCCCATCATCAAGATATAGATACTAAATTTGATCATGGGTTGATAGATAAATAGGTAGGAGATGCAAAATAAAAAAATAAAAAAATGTTCAAAATAATTAATGAAAATAATAACCAATAAAATAATGTGAAAAACATATAATTGTTAAAAATAAAAATAATTATTAAATAATATAAAATAAAATAAACCTCAATTTTTTTTTTAATAAATCTATATATATATATATATATATATATAAACCAAAAATAATACTCAACAAATTAATAATTATATATATAATAACGAATATCAATATCTACTAGTAAATGTAATAATAAAAATTATTCAATTATGTATCATATATATATATATATATATATGATTAATAACACATAATAATATAATATTATAATTAATAAAAAAAATAACAACTAGTAATACTAATCATAATATTAATTATGTAAAATTCAACCATCAAAAATAAAATTTCAAAATCATTAATGAAAATAATGACTCATTAGAAAAACAAATATTTAAATGTTAAACGGAAAAGAATATAATAAACAATATAAAATAATCCAAAAGTATTATTTAATTAAAAAAAAATATGAAAAGAAATATTTAAAAAATTGAAATAATTAAAATAAAAATAAAAGGGAAAAAAAGCTAAAGGACAAGCTGGTTTTAGTCGACTATTGGCCATCTTGTCACTCTCAGAATCATTGTCGAAGAATGTCGCAATAGTAAAGTCAATATCTTCTGTTGTTTTGTGGATTTTAGAAAAGCTTTTGACACTATTACTCGAGATAAACTTTGGGAGAGACTTAAAGAGATCATGGTCCTCCCTGAGCTAAGGATTGTTGTGATATGTCTCTATGAGACTATCACTACCAAGATTAAGACCAATGAGGGGTGGTCTAAAGACATTAAATGCACTATCAGAGTTAAGAAAGGGTGTCCCCTATCCCCTACCCTTTTTGGCATATGCATCGATAAGCTAGAGGAGTGTCTGGAAACTGTGGGATGCACGGGCATCAAGCTTGTTGATGTTCTCATTACTCCTCTCCTTTATATCAATGATTTGTTCTTCTTGTCAAAAGCCATGATGACCTTGACAAGTAGCTTTAGACTCTTCATATCTACTGCTCCAAGATGGGTATGACAGTTAATACCAACAAGACTAAATTCATTATCATTAAATCTAAAAACATCACCCATGGTAGTTCATGTATAATAACCAATGTTTAGAGTAGGTTTCTTCTTATAAGTATTTGGGCATTGACTTCCCTCATCAACTCAACTGGAATTATAGCATCGAGAAACAGATTATTGGAAGATGGAAAGTTTATTATGTGCTTGAAAACAATTTTAAGTTGGTCGATCTTTACATTTGGAGTAAAAATAGGTTCCTCTTTGAGATTCTCATCTCCCCTGTTGTCTTATATGAATGTGAAGTTCGGGGTTGCAATATATCCAAAAATTCATGGAGGAAGATTGAGATGATTCAAAATAAATTCATAACCTACAACCTAAATATCAAGGGAAATACTCCCTATCATATCCTCTTAATCGAAGTTGGTTTGTCCCCATTGAAAGTACAACTATTTTTGGATATCTGATGTATAAGAAGAATATTTACAGCATGGAATCCAAAAGGCTCCCAAAAATTACTGCTAATTGTAGTCAAAACACCCACCTTCACCTCAAGCAAGGGTGGCATAAGGATGCCTAGACTTGGCTCAACCATTGGGGGATTAAGGAGGAGCTCAGTATGGGAAGCAAAGATAGTGTCAAAAATATTATTACCTCCAAGTGTAAGGACAAGCTATGGGAGGATCAAGAGCTGGAGGGGAAAAGGAGGCTAAGATACTATAAAAAGGTGATCAACCCACCTTTGATGAGTCAATATTATCTCTCTATGTTGACCAACACTAAAAAACAAATGAGCATAGCTAGGATAAGAACTAATTCTCATGAGCTTCAGAGTGAGACCGGGTGGTGGCTTATTCCTAGGATTCCTTGGAATGATAGAATCTATCATATTTCCAATACTAAGTAGGTGGAAGATGAAAAGCACTTCCTTTTAGACTACTCGACTGTTACTCGCATGCACTCTCAATTCCCTAACATATGCCACACTTCCAATCTTCTTGACCTATTAAGTCATCCCACCTATAGTGATCTTAGAGCGCTCATTTCCTTTCTCTTTGATCATAGAGAGAGGACTTTGAAGATAAAACTTAGATTCTTTTTCCTTTCTTGAAATATGATAAATTGCATTGATCTTAATAGACGTTAATCATCATCATTAATATATATGTAAAAAAAATAACATATATATAATAATGAAATCAATACCTATATAATAATACAAATTATTAAATTTCTTGAATAAATTAAAATTAAAATAAATTTATATAAAAAAAAAAACCTATGTGGTTATTTTTAAATTGACAATTCTGTTTATTAGAAAATGAAAACAGATTCCAGAATCAAGTTCTCTCCAAGAATAGAGATGCAAAGTATTTTTACAAAAATACTAAATAAAATGAAAATAAATGTTTCATTGTGATAAATAATAACAACACCAAATATTTAAATGGTTTATTATAATACTAAACGACTGATAATTAAAGCTTCTGGTTCTTGTAGATATGGTAATAATATACTTTAAGGTAATTATGAATTATTTTTAAATATTTTAGTTATTTATTATAATATTATTTATTTTGGATTTGAATTTTAAATTTCATTATTTATATAATATTTTATATTATGGAAATCATTAAAGTTGTTTATTGCAATATTAAAATATTTACGAATAAAGTGATATAATTTTTTTTATTAAATTATTAAAAAAATATTAAATAGTATTAATTATTTTGTTACTTTTTTAAAGGTTTTATAGACTTTTTTTAGTTTTATTGGAAGTTAATAATTATCATTATATCATGAAAATTAAAATCAACTTTTTTATAATTAAAATTATATGGCATTTTTTATTAAATTATTAAAAAGTTATGAAAAATATCAATTAATTTTTTACTTTGTTAAGGTTTTATAGACCGTAGAATCACTGAAATTTAATCATCATCATCATTATATAATGAAAATTAAAATCAACTTTTTTTTAATGAAAATTAATTTATAATTAAAAAGAGTTATGGTAAATTTATTTTTAATAAAAAATAAATGTATGGCACCCCTTAAAATAATTTAAATTGCATAGCTTATAGGAGGTAGAAAAATTGGTGAATGGATAAATTAGTAAGATACTCCTTGAATAATAGTTATTGGTTTGAAACCTTGTGGGTAGTCTCATGGCCTAGCATTTAAAGAAAAAATACATAAATAATTTTTGAAAAAATTACTTCCCCTTTATAAAGGTATTCACATTATATTAGAAATGTAAAGTACATAGCACATAGTCTAGAGGTCGTGGGGTATAGCCCCATGACCCATAGGAATTTTATGCCCCTGGCGAGGGAAATCAAAGCTAGTGACAAAAAATCTGTGTGCCACTCAGAGGGGAAATTGAAGAAAACAACATAAAAAATTAGTTTGAGACTATTACATATCATGGAAAGAGACAAAAAAAATTATGATTGTAGACAAGTGACTCTAGGCCACAAGTTGACCACCCTTCGTGAAGGGGCGAGCCTTATTTCAGCTGCCATAGGCCCATTAATGCGCCTAGGCAGGAAATGCCCACCGTTGGATTAAAGCTGTAGATCATCGTGCGGCGGGCATTTCCTGCCTAGGCGCATTAATGGGCCTATGGCAGCTGAAATAAGGCTCGCCTCGTGAAGGTGTCGAAGTGCCAAAATAAACCAAACTGGTGAAAAGCATGAGAAACATGAGCCACTTAACGAGAACCTGTAGAGGAGCCAACCTTCTCGAGATAAGTTTGAGTCGCGTTGGAGGACCTGGCTGTGATGTTTGCTTCTTTTGGCTTCTCCTAAATAATGAAGCACCCATAGGGACTTGCAGAAGTAGGATAGGTTGTGAGAGCTGGAGCCTATGCAGTTGCCAACATTGGAGTTGGTCCTACACATCTGTGAACAGGAGAGGGACCACTTATAGGAGCCATGAAAATGTGGGGGTGAGGCTAAGCCTAGGCACAGGTAATTGGAATTCAAGGTGGTATAGGAGGTGGGAGAGGCGATGTTGGGAGAGAATTTGATTTCAATTTCATGCGAGAGATGTTTGAGAGAAGCAGAGGCATGGTTGTGGTAAGTAGAGAGCTCGAAAATACAACAAGTAGCACAATATTTTTCTTTCCCGCGGTCCTTGAGTTAGAAAATTGTGAAGAGGCCAGAGTGTGTTACCTTCATGGATGGTCTCTTCCTCTTTGAGCTTAAGAACCTGATGGTGAATATGAGAAGGAATGACATTGTCAAACAATGCCAATTCCACATTGTCATCGAAGGTGGTTGGGGGACGTCCTCTTCCCCTTCCTCGGTTGGCTCGACACCATCTTCCCTTCTCATATCTCATGGTGGAGAAGCAGGATGTAGAGGATGGTGAATATGATGCAAAGTAGACAAAGGTAACTGAATCAGATTTTGTGATTTGGATAGACCAGGCTCTGAGCAAAATAACTAGAGAGAAGTGGTGGATGGTGTCCATGGAGCAGAGTAATAAACACAGAGAGGAGGTAGGTGAGACATTAAGTTGTGCATGAGAGATTAGCCCCCAGAAATTTGATTTGACGTATTTAAAACTCATGCTGGTCAGGGATGGTATAGGGGAGGTGACGGTCACTAACTAGAGGGCGTCTTCGATCCTCAGTGGAGCATGTCGCTCAGTGGAGCATGTCGCGAAGGCTAGTCAAGGAATCAAATCCAGGGGATTTCTTTCCCTATCTTATTTATAAGAAAATTAAAATATAATTATCATTTGATATTAATTGTCCCAT